>OW028620.1:6250000-7500000 GCA_932294325.1 Allophyes oxyacanthae | reverse complement strand
ATCCGACCTGAGATAAGATTCTAAATATTCCAGTCTAATATTTTCTTAGTGAGAAATGTCGGGAAGAGAAAGCTTTAGATTTTTAAGTCGTTTGCCTAACGATTAAACGCTACAAGAACAATAGATAAACCTGGCTTTGACTTACAAGGCTTTGTCTTGCACATTCACTGTTTTGTCTTGAAACAGAATATATTTGTATAAGGCCTGGATATGAAGCTCATCCAACAAGTCTGTATCGCAACAGATGAAAAGCAAACTACAGCAGCTAAAGCTAAATTGGAAATTACTTCTAAAATACACATACGACGCACATGAAGAGAACGTATATAGTGTAAAGAGACGACGATCTCGGCTTAACATTTTTGCTCTCCGGTAAAGACCCACCTGTTCGTACAAAGATAGTAAAAAGGTCGTGGAAAATATTTTGTATACCCAAAACATATTGACAAACGAATAAAGTGCCTACAGTATAGCTAGGTAGGACGTTACATAAATCGGACTTGCCTTCCATTGAATAAGCCGCAATTCTGCATGGACACTCCCCATTATTACACACCGCGTTCGGCTTCACGTCTATTGTGTCAGTCAGAAAATCCATATCGAGTCAATGCCATAGAAATGGAGGTTTTATTGCTATTTTTGGCTAATATTATTCGATGGTCTTAGCGAGTTTTATTTATACATCTCGCTAGCGAATCCTGTTTGCGACTTTGTATTAAGACTGATAGGAAGTAAACAAGTGAAATGTTGTTGAGACGGTTCGGTAGTATAATTAGACTGCCGCGAGAAAACTGTCTAAAATACTTTCATCTTTACAAAATGAGAAAAATATCTGTAATTATATTCTCATTCTTTGTTGTTCTTGAACAAAAAATTACGAACCTATTCTGACGTTTTTAGGAAAATTTTCAAGTGAAATTAGTGAGTACAACTAACGTATCGTTTCATGAACAGGAATTTCTTCTCCGTCAGCGTTGTTACTTTATTACAAAGTTTCGACATGGATCGAGATTACTTAAGAGCTTTTGATACTTTCGAATTGAAATGAATTTAAATGTTCATTCTTTATGCTCAATAATTCTTTGGTTTTGTGTTATGCCAATTAATTGTTTGTACAAGAAAATTTAAACTGTGTCTAATATGATTACAGGTATTTTATAAAAATATTAGTTTCATGTAAATTCGATTGACGGGATAGTTGCGTTGACGATAGTAATATAACTCTTCCTAAGGAAACATAAAACTAGATACACATTTGATTTGATTGATCCATGATCTTTAACTAAGTGAGATATTTTCAGAGTACTGGTTGGCATTGTAATTGTAATGTAACGTTATAAATTATAATGATCCTTCTGTCGCCTTTACCCCATCGACAGTTACGGTCATCGTTGCTTGTACGAAACACAAAAAATCATCAAAGAAATAAAATCTCCTTGTAAATTAATTAAAAGTAGGTAAAGAGAACATGTTCCAATCTTTTTTGAGGAAAAATCGTACAACTGTCTAACATTAAATCAATACTTGTGAAGTTTAATAACTTCGTCAATTATTGAATCAGAAAATTCTCATTAATTTTAATACACTATCAATTGGACCTCATCATAATTAGTCGCCATAATATCGCCAAAAGTATCACCAATGTTCAATCCGCTTCAAAACCGGTGTCAAAACCGACGTTTATAATTCCTACGTTAATTAACAAATACCTATGTAATTACCAAACGTAATTAGTACGTATTTATTCTGAGGTTTCTGCTGTGGTCTGTACAAAGACTAGGTCTCATTCTATTCAACATTAATGCCTAATGCCTTTTCACTAACACGAGTAGATTTCATATTATAAAAGAGATTATTTTCACTACAGAAAATAAGGGAGAAATTACTTTTTATGTTCTGTGATTTTCACTTGAAAGGAATCTCTCACACCACTGAGAGATATTGATATTTAGAGGACGTAAAAAGGCTTAATTTTTTGCTTATGACAAAAATTTCATTGTACGGTTAGCGACAAAAGTAGCTGATCGTTATACGAGTACACTATACAAAGTTTTATATTTTTTTTACATAATGCTTACTAGGTACTTTAGTTGTTCATTTATTGCAACAGTAGTAATTGTAATTCCAATAGTATTTCTCTCACAAGCAAACATCATAGAAGGGTTGCGATAATGCCAAAATTCTGCCAGAAAATATTCTATGCACGTAGCATATTGAAAAATATACTTTGATTATAGATTATCTGGTTGTCGCCTATTCTAGAGCAGCGACAATTATTTCACACAAAAATAAAAGATTTTAACAAATTTAAATTGGCTGAACTATCTGTCTTAATTTCCCACTCTTTGCAATTGGTGTAGGTACCTAAATTTCCATCCGCACGTAATTGCAGACCGCTAAGTATTCGATTATCTCTAGATTATACTAAACCCCAACTATGGTCGTGCTATTAATATACAAACGAACCATTGGGATTAACTAGAACCGCACAAATTATAATATTATTAGATCAACTGAGCTTTTAGTGTAATTAACATTACGTACATTGATTTGATATCTGTTGAACGGGCGTTTATATTTAAAATTATTATTTATAGCTATTTCCCGCGGTTTTACCAGCGCGTATTATTTTTATCTAAATAAAAAATTGCCTATATAACTCAAGGATAGTGTAGCTTTCTATTAGTAAAATATTTTTTTGAATTAGGTTAGTAGTTCCACATATTATCCCTTATATACAAACAAACAAACAAACAAATTCTACATTTTTATAATATTAGTATAGTACCTATAAGTTATCTTTGTAGGCCAATACTAACTTCCCCTTTTCGGTAGGCGTCAGCTCTTGTCAGCATCATCGAAATCTGCCGATATTTATTATCTTTTACGATCTGAAATTAGGGTTTTCTAGTAAAAAAAAATGAACCCATTTTATTTTAGTCATGATTGACTATTTGTTCTTTTGTCACAAAAATGCTTACTTTCTATTAAATTAAATTAAATCTAAATATAGAGATGTAATTCATTAGAACGTTCGGTTAAAATTTTACGGATTTCTTAAGGACAACATTTGACAGATATGATATATAACAAACAATGAGTCGATAGACTGTAAAAAAATCGTGCTTAGTTGTCTGTACTAACTTGGATTAATTGACTTTGCCACTGTGCGCTGCGTGTGATTAAGCTCACTCTTGAGAAAATATGGAGACGCTTGTTCTTAGCCACAAGGGCTGTGAGGTTTGGTCTGATTTTAGTCCCTATATTTCTTGAGAAAAGCTAGAAAGAATTAAATATTACAAGAATAACTATATGTAGTTGTAAAATTGTGCCATATAAGCATGAGCTGTCGCCCACCCAGAAAAAAAACCAAGATTGAGTGTAGTAGGTATTTATCATTTTATACTTTTTGTTTTAAACGAATAAGAAATAGGTGAATTGGAAACCTAGATACAATACATCGAGTTACTAAAATATATCTTTGTTTTAAAGTAGATATCTTTCTTCTAGTATCTTCGTTTTACGTTAGGCACTGAACTTTAGAACATAGTCCAAAATTACATTAAGAAACGTTACTAACACGAAACCAAACGTGATATTCTTGACGTATTTTGGAAAATTAACAAATCAGCAACGAAATTACGACACCTCTGTGGGGAGGACTTAATTAACCGAGCAGCAAATAAGATAAATGAACTGTCAGAGTCGCTAATGCGCCCACTGGATAACGGACACACGGTCACACTGCCTGACGGACATATTATGTATGGTAGCTATGTCCTTCTGTGTCATTATTTTTGGGCTTACATGACAGGGAAGGCCTCTTTTATGAAAGCAGCAGACTGCTATTCCAGTTGGTATATCAAACAGCTGACTAGAAAGCTATGTCATGTGTGAAGGATTTTGTCGAGACTTGTGCATCAAAATTGACACAGTGACATAATGCTATTTACTTAGCGTCAATAAGAGAGCAAGCAATACGTGGTCGACTGTCATAACGTGGAGTTGAGTCCCGCGTGAGTTTCTTGATTAATCTTATTAGGCCTGCAGGGAGCATAACAAGACAAATCGTCTGCATACGAGAAATATTAGTATAACTAGAGGTCGCGCGGTGCGCGGGCCGCGAGCGGCCCGCGAGGGCTTTTTAGGTGGGGTTTGTAACATGACGCAAAATAAATATGATATTTGATTTTGTATGGCAGCCATGTTTTTTTGTATGAAAGCCATCTTTTTTTACCAGCTTGTCAATCGACCCAAGGTCCTACACATTTTTAGTTCGGGCAGTATGGGTGTGCGACTTCTCATTTTCGAGATCCGTGGGGCAGTTCCGGTTAGCGTTCCACTTTTAGGTTATTTCGGTTTTTTGCTGAACTCCCTGGACTTCCCTCTATACGTCTCCCATACATCACTTTTACCCCCCGCGGCTACATCCGGGAGAACAATTGAGTGTAAATCCAAAAATGAACACTTGTATGGCGGCCATGTTTTTTTGTATAGTAGCCATGATTTTTCACCAGTTCGTCGATCGACCCAAGGTCCTTGACATTTTTAATTCTGGCAGTATAGGTCTGCGGCTTTACGTTTTCGAGATCCGTAGGGCTGTTCCAGTCAGGGTTCGACTTTCAGGTCATCTCACTGGGCCTCTCTCTGTACGACTCCCACACATGACTTTTACCCCCCATGACTCCTTGTGGGAGAATAATTGCTCCAAAAGATGCGTTTGTATGGCGGCCATATTGAAAAATGGCGGAAAAAAAATTTGGTCCCCGCCCGCGGCCCGCGGTGGTTGTGGTGGAACTCTTAAATTAACTTAAAAATTAATTAAAACACATAATACATAAGTAGTCCGCCATATTGGATTTAGAATGACGTCAGTTATCTAACTATGCATTGTCATCCTAACTAAACGTGTGTGCAAAATTTCAACTCAATCGGAAACCGCGAAGTGGGTCAAATTTAACTTCCAAGATTTTCTTACATAGTTACAGGTGAAGCTAATAAAAGCGTGTTAAGAGGCGTTTGTATGGCAGCCATGTTTTTTTGTATGAAAGCCATCTTTTTTTTACCAGCTCGTCAATCGACCCAAGGTCCTACACATTTTTAGTTCGGGCAGTACGGGTGTGCGACTTCTCTTTCAGGTCTTTTCGGACTTTTTCTGAACTCATAGGACCCCCTTCCATACGACTCCTATACATGAGTTTTACCCCCGAAGGCTCCTTCTGGAAGAACAATTGAGTGAAAATCCAAAATGAACACTTGTATGGCAGCCATGTTTTTTTGTATGGAAGCCATCTTTTTTTCACCGGCTCGTCCATCGGCCCAGGGTCCTTGACATTTTTAGTTCCGGCGGTATAGCTTTGCGACTTGTAATTTTCGAGATCCGTAGGGCAGTTCCGGTCAGGGTTCTACTTTCAGGTCATCTCGGATTTTTCTTAAACTCACTGGAATTTCCACTATACAACTTCCATACATGACTTTTACCCCGCACGACTCCTTTTAGAACAATTGCTCCAAAAGAAGCGTTTATATGGCGGCCATGCTTTTTTGTATGAAAGCCATTTTTTTTACCAGCTCGTCAATTTACCCAAGATCATACACATTTTTAATTCGAGCAGTATGGGTGTGCGACTTCTCATTTTCGAGATCCGTGGGGCAGTTCCGGTCAGCGTTCCACTTTCAGGTCTTTTCGGACTTTTTCTGAACTCATAGGACCCCCTTCCATACGACTCCTATACATGAGTTTTACCCCCGAAGGCTCCTTCTGGGAGAACAATTGAGTGAAAATCCAAAATGAACACTTGTATGGCAGCCATGTTTTTTTGTATGGAAGCCATCTTTTTTCACCGGCTTGTCGATCGGCCCAGAGTCTTTGACATTTTTAGTTCCGGCACAGTGGGTGTGCGACTTATAGTTTTTGAGATCCGTAGGGCAGTTCCAGTAAGCGTTCCACTTTCAGGTCATTCTGGACTTTTTCTAAACTCTTAGGACCCCCTTCTATACGACCATCATACATGATTTTTACCCCCGACGGCTCCTTCTGGGAGAACAATTGGGTGATAATCCAAAATGAACACTTGTATGGCGGCCATGTTTTTTTTTGTATGGAAGTCATCTTTTTTTCACCGGCTCGTCAATCGACCCAGGGTCCTCGACATTTTTAGTTCCGGCAGTATGAGTGTGCGACTTGCTGTTTTCGAGATCCGTAGGGCAGTTCCGGTCAGAGTTCCACTTTAAGGCCATTTTATTTTAGATTTTTCTTAACCTCACAGGACCCCCTTCTATACGACTCCCATACATAACTTTTACCTCCCACGGCTCCTTCTGAGAGAACAATTGCTCCAAAAGATGCGTTTGTATGGCGGCCATATTGAAAAATGGCGGAAATAAAAAGTCGACCCCGGATTATAAATCGGTGCCCCCGAAAACCCCCGGACGCCAATTTTCAGCCGGCTCGGACCATAATTTTTTTTATTGCCGCCATTTTGGATTTTTGTGACCACCACCGGAAAGCCCTCCCCATCATCTATGAAATTGGTTCGAGCACCCCCCCGCTATCTCTAACGGTTTCGGAACGGTGAGCGTTTAAATTTTGTATGGCGGCCATGTTTTTTTGTATGGAAGCCATCTTTTTTTCACCGGATCGTCAATCGGCCCAGGGTCCCTGACATTTTTAGTTCCGGCGGTATAGGTTTGCGACTTGCCATTTTCGAGATCCGTAGGGCAGTTCCGGTCAGCGTTCCACTTTCAGGTCATTTCGGACTTTTCCTAAACTCACAGGACCCCCCTCTATACGACACCCATACATCACTTTTACCCCCGACGGCTCCTTCTGGGAGAACAATTGTGTGAAAATCCAAAATGAACACCTGTACGGCAGCCATGTTCTTTTGTATGGAAGCCATCTTTCTTTCACCGGCTCGTCAATCGTCCTACCGTACTCGAAATTTTTAGTTCCGGCACCGTGCGTCTGCAACTTGTAGTTTTCGAGATCCGTAGGGCAGTTCTGGTCACGGTTCCACTTTCAGGTTATTTCGGATTTTTCCTAAACTCACTGGACCCTTCCCTATATAACTCCCATACATAACTTTAACCTCCCACGGCTCCTTCTGTGAGAATAATTGTGCGAAAATCCAAAATGAACACTTGTATGGCGGCCATGTATTTTTTTTGGAAGCCATCTTTTTTTTACCAGCTCATCAATCGACCCAGGGTCCTCGACATTTTTAGTTCGGGCAATATGGGTCTGCGTTTTGCCGTTTTCGAGATCCGTAGGGCAGTTCCGGTCAGGGTTCTACTTTCAGGTCATCTCGGATTTTTCTTAAACTCACTGGAATTTCCACTATACAACTTCCATACATGACTTTTACCCCGCACGACTCCTTTTAGAACAATTGCTCCAAAAGAAGCGTTTATATGGCGGCCATGTTTTTTTGTATGAAAGCCATTTTTTTTTACCAGCTCGTCAATTTACCCAAGATCATACACATTTTTAATTCGAGCAGTATGGGTGTGCGACTTCTCATTTTCGAGATCCGTGGGGCAGTTCCAGTCAGCGTTCCACTTTCAGGTCTTTTCGGACTTTTCATAAACTCATAGGACCCCCTTCTATATGACTCCGATACATGACTTTTACCTCCCACGGCTCCTTCTGGGAGAGCAATTGTGTGAACATCCAAAATGAACACTTGTATGGCCGCCATCTTTTTTTCACCGGTTCGTCAAACGGCCCAGGGTCCTTAACATTTTTAGTTGGGGCGGTATAGCATTGCGACTTGTAATTTTCGAGATCCGTAGGGCAGTTCCGGTCAGCGTTCCACTTACAGGTCATTTCGGACTTTTCCTGAACTTATAGGACCCCCTTCTATACGAATTCTATACATGAGTTTTACCACCGAAGGCTCCTTCTGGGAGAACAATTGAGTGAAAATCCAAAATGAACACTTGTATGGCGGCCATCTTTTTTTGTATGGAAGCCATCTTTTTTTCACCGGCTCGTCAATCGTCCCAAGGTACTCGAGATTTTTAGTTCCGGCAGTATGGGTGTGCAACTTCTCATTTTCGAGATCCGTAGGGCAGTTCCGGTCAGCGTTCCACTTTCAGGTCATTTCGGACTTTCCTGAACTCATAGGACCCCCTTCTATACGACTCCCAAACATGACGTTTACCCCCGACGGCTCCTTCTGGGAGAACAATTGAGTGAAAAACCAAAATGAACACTTTTGTATGGCCGCCATCTTTTTTTGTATGGAAGCCATCTTTTCTTCACCGGCTCGTCGACCGACCCAGGGTCCTCGACATTTTTAGTTCCGGCAGTATGGGTGTGCGACTTGTAACTTTCGAGTTCCGTAAGGCAGTTCCGGTCAGCGTTCCACTTTCAGGTCATTTCGGACTTTTCCTAAACTCACAGGACCCCCCTCTATACGACTCCCATACAATACTTTTACCCCCCACGGCTCCTTCTGGGAGACCAATTGCTCCAAAAGATGCGTTTGTATGGCGGCCATATTGAAAAATGGCGGAAAATAAAAGTCGACCACGGATTATGAATCGGTGTCCCCGAAAACCCCCGGACGCCAATTTTCAGCCAGCTCGGAGCAACTTATTTTTCGGCCGCCATTTTGGATCCGCCATCTTGGATTTTTATGACCACCACCGGAAAGCCCCCTCCATCCTCTATGAAAATGGTTCGAGCACCCCCCCGCTATCTCCAACGGTTTCGGAACGGTGAGCGTTTCAATTTTGTATGGCCGCCATTTTTTTTGTATGGAAGCCATCTTTTTTTCACCGGCTCGTCAAACGGCCCAAGGTCCTCGACATTTTTAGTTCAGGCGGTATAGGTTTGCGACTTGCCGTTTTCGAGATCCGTAGGGCAGTTCCGGTCAGTGTTACACTTTCAGGTCATTTCGGACTTTTCCTAAACTCACAGGAACCCCCTCTATACGACTCCCATACATCACTTTTACCCCCCACGGCTCCTTCTGGGAGATCAATTGGGTCGAAATCCGAAATGAACACTTCTATGGCGGCCATATTGGAAAATGGCGGAAAGAAAAATTTGATCCCGGATTAAGAATCGGTGCCCCCGAAAACCCCCGGATGCCAATTTTCAGCCGGCTCGGACCATTTTTTTTTTTGGCCGCCATTTTGAATCCGCCATCTTGGATTTTTATGACCCCCACCGGAAAGCCCCCGTCGTCCTCTATGACATTTGGTCGAACACCCCCCCACTATCTCTGACGGTTGCGGAACGGCGAGCGTTTCAATTTTGTATGGCCGCCATCTTTTTTTGTATGGACGCCATCTTTTTTTCACCGGCTCGTCAAACGGCCCAGGGTTCTTGACATTTTTAGTTCCAGCACTATGGGTGTGCGACTTGTAATTTTCGAGATCCGTAGGGCAGTTCCAGTCAGCGTTCCACTTTCAGGTCATTTCGGATTTTTCCCGGACTCACTGGACCTCAAGGTTTATGACTTTATGTATGACTTGTACCCCCCACGGCTCCATCTGGGAGAACAATTCTGTCAATCAGTGAGTGAGTGAGTGAGTAGAGAAGTGACATAAAAAATATCTTTGATTATAAGAAGAATGAGCGTTTTACATGGCGTATATAAAAGATTCCTCTATATATTTCAAAAACTGAAAAGCGATGAACCAACATGTTGTTGATGAATTATTTTTGATGAAAAGCCATCCGAAATACGATTCGTATTTTTGTACAGTTCCGATCGTAAAGTGCAAATGAATCAAAATTGCTTATAGCGTGCAATAAAAGCGTCGAAAAAGTTCTATGGCAAAAGTATTTTATTTGTCGTTTAAAAGACATGTTCAGGAGTCTCCCATTCGATGACGGACATCAAACGTTAGAAGCTCAATTTCGAAATACAGGGAATTGGGATTTTTTTTAGTCCCTTGTCTCCAATATTCCGATCCGATACCGTTCATGTTTAAACTGGATATTGGAAGAACTTTTAGCCTGTGACGGACTGATAGACAGTTTTGATGAAATTACAATAGCTGCCTATTGAGCTATAAAGCTGATAAGATAATTCGGATTCTGATATGAAGTTTAAAGACATTGCCTATTGAAGTCAATCGAATGGACTCGTCGGCATACTGGTATCAGGCGCCTTTTCAGTCTATTATCGCGTTTTAGGTTATGATGGATCCTAAGGTTGAACTTTCTGTAATCTGTAACAGAAAAAAGGTTTTCTTTTCGTAAATTTTTAGCTTCAGTGCGATAATATTAGAGTTTCGGGGCCGTAGTGTTCTTCGCAAATTGAAGCCTTACTGTTTTAAACTTTACTTGTATTTTTTACATGTTGAATAAATGATTCTATGATGCAGTGGTCTATTTTGTAAGCATGTGTGTAACGTGTGTGGGTCACGTCATGTGATGATGACGGATGCTAAGCTATCTCATTGGTCAGAACTGTTATTGCAGCGTGTTTCACTGCGAGTAACATAATCCATTTTTCATACTGAAGGCATACGTCGATGGAAACGTTCGTAAAATGCCGTAAAATATTCGGTATAAAGATTTATTATGCTATTATTTGCCATAAAAGCTGTGATTGTTGTGGTTACAGTAACTAAAAGGATTTTAACGACTTTGATAGATTTAAAAAATATCTATCTATGAAAGGTTTGACGTGATAAATGAAGCGTCCAGATAGTTGATTAAGTATCCTACTAATCCACAAGGAAGGCTTATATTGACGCGAGACGCTTTGACGGATATTCTTACTTTGTTTTACTTAGGTTTATTCTTAAATAACGATTTTTTCATAATTATTAACCCAAGAAAAACTTTAAAAAGCACCAAAATCAACCGCTATGTGTGGCTATACATATATAATACGGTTAAAGGAATCAAAGATCAGAAATAAGATGTGAAATATGCCCAAAAAATTTGTCAGACCATCGTATACGAGAACTTTAATATTAAATGCGCAAATTAGTTTTACTTGAACTAACTAAAAAATACCTATCCTAAGTTTACTGTTGATAATTAAATTTCTTATTTGATTATAAATGTGATAAAACCTTAGATTATTTAAACCTAAAGATCAAGCGACACGCACACATCGTTAGTGTGAGAGGGTGGCGAACCTATACATTAGTCTGTAGAAAGAGCGAGAAAGACTATAATGAACGTCGGTAACAACTTTTTTGATATGAGCACATTTGTCATTTAGACATTTTGCAACCAAAATTGACGTCGGGTTGTTGTTATTCTATCAAAAGTTATTAATTAATTAATTTTAACAGCCTGAATTACTTGCTGTGGGTGTTCTTCTGATAGTGTAATCATAATTTGATATTATCAATGTGAACATGGTGGTCTGCAGTGTCCTTGGATGCAAAAACCGAACAAAAAGTGCTGCCGGTAATGTTACGTTTCACAGGTACGTTTTACTGTAATTATATGCTAAAATTGCTTTGTTTGTGATTAGGTGAATGTCCGTTATACACATAAAATTACTAATACAATTCAATTATGTCGATATTACCAATTAATAAGAAATAATAGGTAATAATTGATTCCATAACCTCTAAATCAAAAGTCATTCAGTGTGCTCAGTTTATGGCCTTTGAAATACCCAAAAATACGGGAAATCTGAATTGACTTTCGAATTATCTATTAAATAAAAACCTATGAACCTTAGTCAGAATTGTTAACAAAATTCAATTGTTTTTCAATTTCATAGATTATTTTCCTTTTAAATCGATTTTATCCCGGTCATGAAAAATATATCTGTGAAGCAAGTAAACGCTCCACATGCGATTAACTGTGTATTCAGTAATAAGATAAACAATTAGATTATCTTCAAGAATAAAATGAAATTTTATTCAGTACCTACATATTTCAAACTTGACAGACATAAAATAACAAGAACAGTAACTCATAGTAACTAGGTCTAAAAGACAATCATAGACTAATATTATCTTTTACAAAAGAGGCAAGGTTGGTATGTCTCTTAACAATATCTTATGCAAAAACTTAATTGTCTATACTTTCAACAGCTCTCCAATGGATCCTGCAGTTGGGCCCAGCAGCGCCATGTCGTCTGCGTAGTTAAAGCTGTTAATACAAACACCACCAACCCGACATCGAACACTCATGCTGCTAAGATCGACTATGAGGTCAATAACATATAGGTTGAAGAGCCTGGAAGAGTAAAAAGTAAAAACTGACTTCAGAAACTAAAAGGTATAAAATAATTTTCTTAAAAAACTTATCAGCTTCTGAAGTCAGTGCCACTATCAAGCTAGCTGCATTGAAGAATTTTAAAGGCCCCGACTTCAGAAGCTGATAAGTTTTAAGAAAATTATTTTATACTTTTTAGTTTCTGAAGTCAGTTTTTACTTTTTTTTTAAGTTTATAATGCATAAAATTGATGAATATTAAAAAATAAACTATTCGATACATCTCAGTTTTATTTATGGGAAAATAGGGTTCAATCTGGTAACATTCACACACACATGCACAAATTAAACACCGATATAAAACTGGTTACACTGTCACTTCATCTAGGGTTTACATAATCTAAGGATAAAACTTATCATATGTCAAACTAGCGTTTGGAATTATTTTGACACTTAGCGTAAACGAAATCCTAAGTGTGTCCTAAGTCTTATGGCTACCTACTTGAGTGTTACACCGAAAAGAACTATGTTCAGAGCATACATACGCGTCTTAAAACTTGCGCGAAATGAGTAGCCGATGTACTCCACATTTGTATTTTGTCCCAAGACGAGCTATAGAGATTATTCAAACATTTTCTTAATTAATTACGTCATTAGATAAGGGACGGTTTAATGAGCTCTTTGTAAATTTTATTAATGTATTGCTAAATAAAAAGGCCAATGCTCAGAAAGGTTATTAAAGAATTTCTATATTTATTCCTACCCTGTAAAATATTAAGTAAACCGAGTATTTAATAAAGTTCGATATTTGAAATATTTCTTTGGCTTTAATATTATCTTTAATGAAATAAATTAAATTAAAATTCAGTTATTAGTTCAAGATATTATTTTGAAACAATTTAATATTAATGAAGATTCGGATAATTGCTTACAAACACTATGTTGTTTGTCTTTGTGCCCTTGCCTCTATAATTAACGTGATATTACTAGTAATAATTAAACCAATAAATGTAGGTGTATAACTTCTAGACTTTAGGTACATTAATAAAGTTATGAAGCTTAAAGAGGATTCAATAATATACCTGTGAGGTCGTCTCCTTCAATCATAATGGTAATTAAAATATAGTGGTATATTTTTTATATAATATTATTTTGTAATTTTTTAAGGGCCAGCTCTGCTCATCAATATGATCAACTTTTACTATGGGACCAACGCTGAAATCGCGATAAAAAAAATCCACTGTTCCATACAAAAATTAAATATTACTCTACTAAATGTATGGAACAGCAAATGTTTTTATGAGGAAAATAAGGGTGTACCGTGTACCCCATGATATTTTTTATTTCATACAAAATGCCACTATTTTGTATAGAAAAAAGCATCAACACTTCAATTTTTGAGGATGCACCAAAGACGTTCTAATAAAAAATATTTATTTATAGCAAAACCTATATGCTTATTTTTTATCTAATGGCATGTGCGTTGATACCTGTTGCTTTTTAATTGTATTTTAGCATTAAGTCAGAAATCACAACAAAGAAGAATATCAAACGGCAAAGTTCTTCAACTAACATTTCTAATAGACGATTTCTATTAACGAACGGGCAGGTTTGTTTGCGTGCAAAACTTCGAACGATGCAATTCACAGTGCGACAGGTGACAAGAATGGGGTGTCGTTTTACCCCTCTTGGCCACTGTCACATTCACATGTCCTTTTTGTTCGGTTCCACCCGCAAACTGCCAATTCCTTGGGTCTATGGGTGTTTCATTGGGTTGTGCGTGAGATAATTTGGTCGTAGGGCGTTTAAAAGATAGTGTGACTGGACGTAATTGCATGCTCGGGTACATAAATTACAGCTAATAAAAATGTCTTAACAGTTAATAATAACAAATAATAGGTACTTAATAGGAATATTAGATAATAACACAGATAAGGAACACACACAGAAGAACATGTTATTTATTTATTTGTTATTGGTATGGTGTGATAATAAATATTAATAATGGGTAATTAGGTGATGACACCCTTTTGATATATTTTAATAATAGTCGCCTTAAAGTTCATTTAATTATTGTGGCCCCTCAAAATATGTAGACGAGAGATAATATGCCACCAATTTCAAAACACAAAAGCACTCGGAATCAGAATTACACAAATAAAGTAATCAATCAAGGGCATTTAGACGAAATTAAGCCTTTATATGTATCTATCCAATTAATAAAATTATTATAAGATGCGGATAATTTTGAAGACCTTACATTTACATAATAGTAATAACTTTAAGCATTGAATAAAACAAAGGTTTCTAAAGAACACAAAAAAAAAGTAATAATTAATTATGTGGATATAATGTTCAAGATTTAGCCTCATCTTCCCGGAAGCCTTACTTAAGCAAAACTTAATAAAGGAACGTAAAACTTAATGCCCCACTGCCCCACATAATTAGCGGATACGTCTAGAACCCACGTCCGAGAATTTCAGTCTCAAACTTGTTATTCTAGCGAACTTCTCACAAATTTTCTTATCCGTACAGACTTTAGAATAAGAAACCCGAAGTGGAGAAGTGGATTTTGTCAGTTTCTAAGCATCTTAAGAATTTTCAGTATATATCCAAGACAGATTACTATTAGAAGACAAAAACACAAAAAAGAATACGCGAGTTAGTGCATAACCTTACTTTCCGCTCAAAGTTGGAGCTGCCCGACTGGGGAAGTACCGCTACCTTGCAGAATATCGTAGCCAAATAACATTGCTCTTTTGCAGTGTTGGGTTCCTAATGGTGAGCAAGTTAGTAGCATAGTTAGTTAGTTAGTAGGGAAGCGTTGTATTGGTAGTCGGGGTACCCCTGATGCCAACGCGACGCTAGTAGTAGAGTCGGCAACGCAAGAATGATATCTCTGGTGTTGCAAACGTCCCTAGGTTAAGGTAACCACTTTCCATCAGAGGGGCCGTATGCTTGGATGTCAAATGAGAGGTAGGAAACTGAACACTATTTAGAACATGATATTCCATACCTATACTTCAATGGACATGAATATCGAACAGTCGTTTCTTTAATGCTCGGTACAAACCAGTTTCGGGACAGCTAATGAATAAAGTTTGCTAAATTTAGTAGGTGCTATCTGGACAGTCAAGCAAACGCCAACAAGAGCCAGAAACAGAATTTAACGAATGCTTCCGCATGATCGTTGGCGTTCGTTAGCCCAGTTCGTACCCAGCATAAAATAACTGTGACATTTCGACCGACAGTCAGCTGTCCCTTTTGCTGCTCGAATGAAAGAAAGAAATATTTGTTATCTGACAGCATCGGTGGCCGGTGTCGGCTGCGATCTCTCAGTTCTTGTATGACACTCCTGTAAAGAGTAACTAATATTTTTTATGAGATGGCGACATTGTGTTTTATTTTTGACAAGCCACTGTCTTCTGTTAAGATGGGTGGCAACATCTGCGCTGCAATATATTGGAATACGGTGATTAAAATCAGATTTCTATAATTTAACGCAAATACTCTGAAGTAATTGATAAAAGTGTCAGAGAGAGGATTAAACTTTTAGAACAACGTAACGTATACGCTAGGTAGACTACGGGCACACACTAATGAACTAGAAAAGTTTCACTTTCAAAACAGTAACGAGGATTGAATACGTACCTATATCTTCATTACCGAATTAATTAATCTACCTATTCAGTAACAGCCTTGAAAAACTAACAATTGTTCAAATAGTTAACTACTTTCCAAACACGATAAGTGCTAGGTAGTTTTGAGAAGTAATTAGTTTGCTATGTTGGGAACTGTGTCACATAAAGCAGGATCAAAAGCCATTACATCGAGCAAACATTACCTGTTTGCATTTATATAGTTGGCATCAAACGCAAATCGGCTTTTTGGGCGACACTTAGCGATGTCGGTATAAACTACTCAGGTTCCATTTGTGGTAAACGAAAATACAGTTTAAATTGTGAATACGTATATAATATGTAAGCCTATTTAGCAGATTGCTGAAGGTCTTGAATTAAATGGCTTCCACGTTTTACATTATTTTATCTACTGTGTCAAAATATACCTATGTTAGTCTAATTTTAATATTCAATCATTGTTTTTTTTATTCCTTTACTTCTTCTTACGATTATTTTTTATACACGAATACGCACATTAAGGGGATATTCATAAATACTTGTAATTTTTAAATACTGATTATATTATACCTATCCTTGTCATTTGTATGGCATCGAATAGAGATGGCAATAGACATAATGTTTAATTATCGTTTAAGAATAAGAGGGTAAGTGATCATCGCTTATGAAATGATTACATTAAAAGTAATATTAGGTATAGCACACAAAATGGCTACGAAAATATTTTGGAGATATCAATTATAATTATGCTACAAATTGATAAAATAATTTGCTAATCATACCCGGAGTCAAAGTACCTATCATATTATTTCGCTATTCAAAAAGATATGCCTCAAGTGGTAGCGATCACGGTTTCAAACGCGGTAGCGCTTGAAGTCCCGGATTCGATCCCTCCTTCAGACAAAGTGATAATGTGATTTTCCTGTTGGAAAACTCTCAATTGACCTGGGCTTAGAACGGTGTCCGATAAACGGCGGGAGGCACACCCTCTGTCACATTGGACATTAATACTGTCATTGGCAACCCAACCCTTTCGGCGACACTATATATAGTTGAAAAAGTTTGTACGCGAAATAATTTCAGTTTCGCAACGATTACCTCTGTCTGTTCTTCATATTTTGAAGCAACATTTTTATATCTAATAATGTTTACTAGTGTCGAAATTCAACTGTAATTTTAGCTTTCTGTACTCTTTCTCTACAGGGTGTAAGTGACATCGTAACGAAAACTGATACCATGTATTCAGTACATGAATCTGAACACCTCAGCATAAGAATAAGGCATCGGTCTTGTCAAAAAAATTACGATTTTGTTCGCAGATTTTTTAGGTAGTTATAAAAACTGCGAACAACATCGTAAATTTTTTGACAAGACCGATGCCTTATTCTTATGCTGAGGTGTTCAGATTCATGTACTGAATCCATGGTATCAGTTTTCGTTACGATGTCCCTTACACCCTGTATATAAACTTTAACTATGCCAAATCTTACACTCTACCGTGCGCGCAATGTGCTTAAAAAGAGGTACAAAGTTTTCTCTTCACGTATTAATATATAGATTTGCGACCATTATACTGTTTCAAACTGTCTTATTAAAATTAGTGTCGTATTATTTATTGTTCCAAGAAATGCGTTTCTAGATATTATAATTATTGATTGAGTAAATGTTTCAGAAAACATTTTCGTTACCCTTTTACGTAATTATAACAAGTTACAACGTAGCGTGGGAGCGTCATCGAGGCGATATCTAATTGTGGAAAGTTTAGATTGTTGACAGAAAATGTCTAAAAATTATATATTACTTCCGTTCCTCCGTTAAAGTAATTGTGTGAAACACAGGATGTGTCTATTAATGTTATGTCGTTTAATTAGCGTTGTCTAAGTACAGGATTATAATTATGTTACCGAACAATGTTGAAACATACAGAAGCAAAATTCTTTGTATACATATTGCCCGAAACCCGAATATTGTCTTCCTTCATATTTTATGATGTCTCGAATGTAATAATATAAAAAATATGTATGTCACATATGTTTATCCTGGATATGTCGGCTCTGATACTAACCTTCCTAACTAACTAATCTTTCCGCCAGGGTATGAGTAATTTATACGTAAGAGCTTATTTTGACACATTAAAAAAAAAAAGAAAAAAAGAAAATTCTTATATCTAAGATACAATAAAAAATTAAAATATTGTCAAAAGTTTAAGTCATGTTCTTAAGCACAACACGTCATGACGTCACGAAAGTCGCTTGTCACAAATTAATAATTCTGATACTCAATTATTTCCCCCATGTACTCTGTCTGTATTAAACTTTTGTTTGCACTCCTTAAATAATCCCGAATACGTTTTCTCTTTGTGTGCCGTTTATTTGAATTTTCCTTTGAAATTTACTTTCTGTGTTGTATCAGAGCTCTCAGCGTCACCTCAGGCTTATCGTTTTACGCAAACCCGCCATACCTACCACAGTAATGGTATTATAGTTTACATAATCGTCTTATGGCACCATAGTGGTGATATCCAAACCGAATCTTAAACATTTGAGCTCTTAATGAAAATGAAGATTTCTAATTACAATCTCTGTTAGAGCGGTTTTGGTGACAGGAATTAACTGAATTGCGGAAACTTAGATATGAAACGCGTCGTTTTCGCTGAGACTACGATTTGGTAGAAAACTATTACATTTATAGTGATTATTATTTATTGTGGAATCAATTTCTTATTCACAATTAAAACTTAGGTAAAAGTATGAGTGCTGACAGAAAAGTTGATTTTTTACAGCAGTGAAAGAATATTCTGTCTTTGGTTTTTTTTAGTAAACTGCTAATATTATACACGTATACTTACCGCTACATACAAACGGGAGAAACACAGAACAGGTTGTTCCTGAAGTTGGTTAAAATGTACCTACCTGATACGCAGATTGCTGGCTTTAGATAATTATAATTTAGTTGTCAGTGTATACTGCGGTTATTAAACTAATCGTGTACGCAATACATAAATTTTAACAGTAATCCGGTAATCACCATTCGATTTCGTGGGACGCATAAATTATTGCATAGCAAACTGTTGACAAATCTGTGTGCATGCAAGCTGATCACAACCAAATGCTCGTATTGTTCGTAAATATTTATTTAGTAATTATTTTTAGGATGGCTTACAGACTAATACCTAACATTATATAGTAACATAATAAATAACCAAGCCTTTACAAATAAATATACTTATACGTCGATCCCTTTTCATAACCTTTTATTTCTTATTTTTATTACCTATTTTCCTTACAATACAATAGATATAAAAAAATACACTGTTTGAGTGTCGATAATAGTGTATTAAGTTTATGATCGTTAACGAGTTCTACTGATCATGGACGAAATATTATTTAACTAAAAATTTGTCTAGCTGTACTTGCATTGCAGAATAAATCAATGACAAACTCACGCGAAACCTTGATACTAAAATTATATGCGCTTCTCAAGAAAAAGACAGTAGCCTATAGTTATTAAGCATTTTTTTTTTACTATTATCGTAAAGAAATCACCTGCCTTTTCCAGACCGATTGTCAATCTTTTTGGGTTGCTGACTCCCGTAACGATTGTCAAAGATATTCATAAGACTACCGCGATACCGGGACCAATTGCGAGGCACGGAGGGGTCTCAATGTTTGTATGTTCAAGAAACGGTCGGGATCCAAGGATTGACGGCGGCAAGCGCTGCTCAACTTCGCTGATCAACTGATCTGCGTAAAAGCTATGTAGGTACGAGCCCGTCCCAATAATTATTTTAGAGAAAATACTTCCAAATTTCCAAAATAGATTGTATTATGTTATTTATAGAAGATTAAGTCTTTCTTTCAAAGTTCCAAAATAACGAATCTATAAAAGGAGATATTTATAACTTATATTTCATAAGACAAAGGTAGTTTTAAAAAGTCTTAGCTCTCTATAAACGTACAAGAAATTGCTATTAACAGCGACGAAATAGCCTGTAGGAGGTATGTTAAATAACGTTACGAAACAGGCGACTCATTCAAGACTTTAGTACTAGTCTTACTTCATATAAAGACCATACTAAAGTTCAAATAACTCAATCCAGTAAGGCCTAAATGTATGTAAATACATGCCTTTGATGTTAGACTAAATGTTATTTAGTGAAAACGATGCAAAGTAGACTATAGAAAATCTATAGTGTGCGGACACCGGCGACCGTTCGCAGCTTAATGAATCAGTTCACAATCTTCGCTTAGCTGTAAACGGGAATATTGCACTTTTATACAGAACTAGCTTCCGCCAGCGGCTTCGCCCGCGCGATATCTTTATAAATTATTGGTTACATTGGCTACATGCTATACTCAACAAGCTAGATTATTAAAAAGATTATTAAAGCTTATTGATAACACATGCTAGTCATATAATATACTGTTATTATATCCTCCATTATGGCATGACATAGGTTAACCAGTTAAAGTGAAGAAATTTGATCAACTGTATTTAATATTTTTAAGTTTAGTATCAGACAAAGACATAGGAACCCACATCGTTCAAGCTTATTTGGCATCAAATGTACAACTTGTTGTACAACAGGATGCCACCCGCATAGTCACTTTTGATCAATCGGTCAATATTGAGTTTGACATGGACAATTACAACATCTAGAAAACTTTGAATGTCCCTTAATAAGGTTAATTATCGAAATACACGGTGAAAACAAGATATCGAAAATTTTAATTGGGGAAGCCATTTTTGGTTTGGTGGTGAATTTTGTGTGGTCAAACCCAGAAATTTTACTTTGTTTTTTTTAAGATAATCGGATATGTTGTTTTCGTTCATGTTATAATCATTATTATAACAAGAACGCCACCACCCACGCGCTATTGCAAACTTAAAATTTATACATAAAATAAATAATTTTAAATGTTTGAATATTTTTAGAAATTTATTTATTCAACATCACAAAAGACACACATTAAGTGTGTAGAATATTCCTGTTTGTATGAAGGCTGCGTTTAGATTACGATAGAAATTACTTCAAGTTTGAGACACTGCCGCAATATGTTTCAATCTTTTGTAAACAAGAGACACATAATAAAATGTGAGACACTTATTAAGTACCTACTGAATAGTTATTCTGTGTTCACAAGACTAAAGCAATATTGTGTAAACTTTAAAATCACCTTAAGCCGTGGTCTCAGTCATGACCACTCTTAGAATCGACGGACCAAGGATAGGAGATGGTTTTAGGTTTACTGCGTCTGTGACTGTTGTTCCGATTACGAGCGTGTATGGTTGTCACATAATATTGTCAATAGTTTACTAATTAAGTGGACCTATTATTTAACTTTCGTGTCTTACTGATTCATTGTGTTGTTTTGAAATAGACTGGTTATATTTCGTGGTTTAATTGCTCCTTACCTCATAAATTATTATCTATTTATTAATAAGACGGTTATAATAAATTGTAGCGAACCACAGTAATATTTCAATCGTTCAATTTTCTATGGATTACAAAAAAATGAAAATTCCTGATCACTATAAATCTCGCCATCGCATCTTCGAGATTAGTCTAGATAAACATTAAACAGAGAGGCAAATAAAGATTATAAAAAAATTTTGTACAACGTAAAAATTTTACAGTATTCTTATTGGCAGAATTTATTGTATAATTTCTCTTAGAAATTTCCTTCATAATAGATAATAGCGCAATACGTTGTATACGAGTTTGTAGTTCATAGGAGCATCTGATATCAATAAGTTCATTGTACAATACCTGAATTCTTCGTTGGCACATAAGGTAATATACGGGAAACTAACCGTTTCATGAACGCGTAAAACCAAGACACCATTTCAGAACGACCAGTTGAGTTTACGGCGAATATAACATGTTATAACGTATTTTATTTAAGCGGTTACTAAGACAATGGAATATAAAACGAAGCTGGCAACTTTTATGACCTGATGACAGTTATTAGAACTTTCTATATTGCAGAGGAGCTTTAGAATAGAATAGATCTTTATTTCATGTAAACCAGATACAGGCACTTATGAAATGTCGACACTCTACATGCACGGTTCTAAATAGTAGGTCCTATGGCGAAGAACAAAAAAACTCTATGGAAACTCTTTTAGAATAGTAGATTACAATCTTGATTAGTACAATGTTGTGGTAAGAGCTGCGAAAGTAATGTAATTTAAAGTGATTAAAAATAAGAATAGGATATAATGATTTGCCTCTGAATAAGATTGCCATGGCAGTTACGAGCTGACCAAAAAGATAAGATATTAAAACTAACTTTCCTCTGGTGTAGATGCCAGGGTTACCTAGGAAGGTCTAGCAAGAGGATTATATGCCTAGGTGTAGCAAATTTCTAGTTATAATAGGTTTATTTTTTCTTTCAGGAAATTTTCAGTTACTCTGTTTGGTATTGTGCTTGGAAAATGGTAATAGGCTTACCCGTTATTTAATGGGACGTAATAAAGTAATCAGCGAACTGTTACAAGTGTACCAATAGTGTTTACTTGAACGTGATATGCATGCTAATATAATTATATAAGATGGTAACACTATACAGTTGTTAACAAAAACATAAGAATGCGAAGTTTTCCACCATCTATTTGAATTCCACTAGTCCGGACTCCGTGTCAAGTGCGCTCACCCACAATTTTGCCTGACGAGAAGCAAATATTGACCCTCCCTGTTCACTTCCCAACCTTTCTGTTGGCTTTATTTGAGCTTTCCATAAATAAAATTGACCATTTTCCTTGTGACACACAGATTTTTACGATAAATTGTTGTATAGTTAAACACGTGGGATGATTTCTTAAAACGCTCTCCATATTTTCCGCTCTACGCTGCCTCTAGTCGGAGGGAAGGAAAATATAAATAACTATCATAATTTAATTGTTTATGTAACAACATTGGTTTAAAAGTCCACTGAGGAAGTGGCTCGTGTAATGTCTTATGTC
Organism: Allophyes oxyacanthae; assembly: GCA_932294325.1. Lineage (NCBI taxonomy): Eukaryota > Metazoa > Arthropoda > Insecta > Lepidoptera > Noctuidae > Allophyes > Allophyes oxyacanthae. Next base: position 7,477,249 of record OW028620.1, on the reverse strand, counting down.
ATACTTATCTTTTGTAGGCTTTGATATTCTATTGATATTTATTATTTATTTATTTTGCTTTGATATTTATTGGTATAATTGAGGAAGTTCTTGTCAAAAGTCGATTATTCCACTTTTGCTGTTTTTTCCGGAAGTGAGAAAAATGTTTTTTAGTTAGTTATTAATGTATTGGAATAAACCACTTATGACGAAATGATGCAATTTGGTGTATTTATTTTATGGTCGATCAATTACACTTTAAAAAAAAACTGTTTAGTAGTGTCAGTAATATGAATATCACCAGCCAGAAAAAATATAAAAATCGATTCGGTCTAAATTGGATTAACCAACTTTATTTCTTTATTCTTTATGATTGAAACGACGCATTCCAAACTGAACGGGTGTAAACTTTTGTATGATTAAAAATCGTATTCATCTCAAACAAACACATACTCATACAGGTATTTTAGGATTTTTTATAAAACTGCTATTTTATCTAATAAGGGATGTAACAGGGCTTTACACGGGAAAATCAGTAACCGATTTCTTTATTCTAAATCTTCGCAGATGATGTCCTGGGCTAAAGCTATGACGGATGTTATAAGTACGCGATGTCAAATATTCATCTTTCTTACTTCACCTTGAGCTACTGTATTTCAAGTACTCAGAATTAATCGAGTTCTTGATGTATCAATATTAATATTAAGTTTGGCGTAGCGACTAGCGAGTAATTCAATCAAGGTGAGCAAATAGAGCTAAGTCTGAGTGATTTTTTAGGAAAAATGTCTATTCTTTACAGGTAGATTATTATCTGTATTATTTTATTATTATTTGATAGACTTGCTCCAGGTTGTTAAAATATAACATCATGTTTAACTTTATTCTTTATTAACCACAAATCTAAGAATACTCAATTTAACACTGCCTATAATCTTAAGCATAAAAAACATACAAGTATAAAACTATACGAAATGAGCACTTAGGCGTCAAAGTACCTACTCCTCCTCATCGCTGTCAATTGGCAGCGTGCCCAGAAGACTGGCAGCATTTCCACGTTGAATAGCAATGCTTATTATCAATGTGGGTTATGATTGTTTACAAATTAATAAGATAAGATAAGCACCTTTTGGTTAAAGGTCTATATCAAAATATTAACCAGTCAGTAATTTAGACTGACTCCGCAGTCCAGGGTGACCCAGTCGATCTCAGATTTCGTCATTCGTGGTATACTAATGAATATTATGAAATTAAACGTCCGTGCAAAGTCCATGCTACGTCCGCGTCTCATAGTCGCAGTGTCCGTGTGAAGTCATGAATTGTGACCACCACATACACATACATAAAATCTGCACACTTATGATTCATTGCATTTGAAGTCTTGAATGCAATATTTGGAATCATGTGCCGTCGACCGGTAGTCGTATCATACAAATATTTATTATTTGTGACTCGATACGAGCTTTGCAAGCTTATAGACGAAATTTGAATTTGTGTTTACATTTCCTTTAAAAAGTAAAGGTTATGCATGACTGGGAGTTCAATTTTCGAATCGCTCGTATGAAAGTCATCGCTCGCAAACGTCGAATTCTCGCTCACTCATCCGCGAATTTTGCGTTTACGAGTGCTGCGTTTTACGAGGGCGGTTTAAAAATTAAGGTCTTGAATGGAGCTCTGAGTACTTTGTTTGTAAATAATTCATTATAATCCATGTAAGACTAATCTTTCCTAGCCATAATAAAACAACAATTAAATTAAAATAGTGGTCGCCCAGAGGTCGAAATTCGACCATAATTTTGCTTTGTGCACTTTTCTCAATATAAACTTTAACTATGCCAAATCTCACATTCCTCCGTGCGCGCAATATGCATTAAAAGGGGTACAAAGTTTTCTCTTCACGTATTAATACATAGATGAAAAATGTAGGTACAGAATATTATAACTGCGTTTATTAATACTCTAACATTTTCGGTAACAAGACCATTAACTTTAAAACAGATCTTTCTCATAATTTCATATGCTAATGATCAAAAATATAATAAAAAACAAAGCATGATACGCTTTGAAAACGGCACCGGGATCAATTAACACAAAACACGCCATTAGCACTTACTTCTTCACTAGTACAAAACGGCTGAACCCGATAAACATGTAAAGAGAAATGTCGTCAGTCCGTCCGTCCGCAAGTTGATGCGTCACGCAATATCAGCATGATTGATGAGGGCAGTCGTCCCCAAATCCCGGATGACCACAGCTTTGTGGAAGCGTGTGATACAGACTGTACGCCCTGAATTAGTTTGTGGTCAGTCGCCTGGCAAAAATGAAAGTTAAATATCACGATGATGATACATTGGTACTATATTTCACTTTATTTGGATTTGGTGTACATGAAATACTGTTTAGTGGGGGTGAGCTGTGTTGTAGGTATATTCTTTTTAACTGTAATTAGGCCATATAATATTTTCTATTGGCATCACGATTTTTGAAAAATACATAATTATTATTTACAATTTTCATTGCGACTTAATTACATGGTTGCGGGGAGACGAGTGCCGGCTCGGCAGTCGCGGTATTACAATCGTGCGCCTGTATGCAAAACGAATGCGTCAGAAACGTGTCCCTACATGGCTATTCCTGCAATTTTATTATTATTAGATAATATGGAAGAAAAAGGGGAGGCCATCGCCTAGAAGTGGGACACACAGTACGAATGAAGGTAAAAAAAAAACTAATTTCCTTCTTATTTTTTTTTATACCAAATTCAAATTATTTTTGACCATTACTTGGACACGAAACAGCCCTATAAACTTTTCACATGAATTTTGAAATAGCAAGTGCCTACGTAGCCTTCAAAAAAGTAATGAAATAAAATCTATCTTAAAAGGTAATCATTTTTTAATTACCTGTATAAATTACATATTTATATTTATTTTATTATATTATTATTTATATTTATATTAATACATTAAGTATTTTAGGATATGTTCAGCAAAACTGATATATGGCGAGATAAAAGAGCTTCGTTAACAGGCGTAGACTGAGAAGGCTATAGACGGCGGGGTAGCGTAACCGCTATATTCCCTTTCATTCGCGTATCACAGTTATACCACTTCGACTATGTTACCCACAAAATAGGGAGATTTTTATTGTGAAGCGTCAGTCAGTAATTTTACGCGTCCATACAGTCTGACAGAGGAAATCTAAAGGGAATTTTGATACTAATCGTTCAAAGGGGATTTTGACATTTTTTGTGTCAAAATCCCCTTCAGCTTAAACTTCTAGGACCAAAGAGGTTAGATGAAACGAAAAGTTTCAAAATCCCTTATAAAGAGGATATTGAAACGGGATTTTGAAACTAACCCTTTTAATATACATGTTATTATTAGGATAGAATAAACACATCGACTGTCCGGGTTATTCTGGGTTATTTATTATTATATTATGTAAAAGTAACGTTACCAACTGTCACCTTTTGTTCCCGATTCGACAAGTATGATGTTACAAGGTCTATTGATCTATCATGAATTCCGTTGTGTTTTAGTTTCAGGATAAGTGTGTGGTGGTCCACGCTGTCAAACGTCTCTCTCTGTAGATCGTCCCTTCGTAAATCCGAACTATTTCTCATGCAGTATCCTATTTTTGTTAAAATGTGCCAACATTTGATTTTACGGACTAATAGATTGCTTTCAAAGTGCCTTGAGCAAAGTCGAGAGTATTTAGTGGGCTCCCAATTGTTCTTGCTGGTAGCAGAAATCCATTTATTTTAAATTTCCGTGTCAATTGGAAAACTGAAAATAACAAAAACTCCAAGATGAGTATTCATTACATACTTATCTTATACATAAATATAAATTTCATAATCGTAAGTCACAGGTATAATAATATGAACATAATGGTAAATATTGACATTATGTAGGTACGGGACGCCATAATTGTAAGCGAAGAGGTCGGACCTCGGGTAATTTTAAAACTTTAGCTGGCAACATAGTTTTGTGGTTATAATTGCGCGAATATTTAAAATAACATTATTACGAATTGAAATAAATGGTCGTGAACCTCAGCTTAAATAATACTTACAGTTAAATCGTGATTCAGAAAGTAATTACAACATACAATCAAGAAATATGTTTACTTACGCGTGAAATGTAATACCTTCAATTTTTCGTTCACTACGGCTTTTACAGCCCATAACACTGCACGCCACCATAATAACACAGTTTAAATATATAGTAAACAGTTGGTAAGCTACGTACTTACGTTCCGAATACAAACACACACAGAGACGTGTGCTCTACAGGGATTTCTCGGTTAGGTTCGGTAAGGTAACAGCGAAATATTCAAAGGTTGTCAGTCGGTGTTACTTCGAGACAAAGTCGGTCACAATTTGTGTTGCTCCCATATTTTGCGATATTAATTATATTGACAGGACTATATTGTAGTGTTTACGGCTGCTTGAACTCCTCAATATAAAATCAGCAGTTAGCTTTTTTAAATTTCCCGCTGATATCGAAAGGTATAATGAATGTTCAACTATTTCTCTACGAATTTGTTGTCAATATTGACCGATTGCTTTGAAAATGCGTGTCTTCTCTGAAATCGTAATTATGGTCAGAAATAAAAAAAATGGCGGCCATTTTGATCTTTTTTATTACTGGACCGATTATATACAAAATCGATATCTGAGAGTTCGTATAGTCTCTAAATCCATATATAAAGTCGGAATTTAAAAAATGGCCGCCAATTTGGACCTTCTTAGTTACTGGACCAATTGCTTTCAAAATCGATATCTGAGAGTCCCTATGACCTCTGAATACTTATTTATAGTCAGAATTTTAAAAAGTTGCCGCCTTTTTGATCTTTTTAGTTACTGGACCAATTGCTTTCAAAATCGATATCTGAGGGTCCGAGTAAAGTGGGATAGTTGATAGTGATGACATTATCTTTTTCAGCTGGTCCAAATTGCTTCGTTTGATTTTCCGAGATGATTCCGATGCCGATGAACCGGCACTGAATTATCGTGTTTCTGAAGAATACTTTAACGCTTAAGATATTTTACCAGAAGCCCAATTCTCGTAATTAATTTATAATATGACTGAAAGTTGACAGAACTGAGATTATATTATGAATTGACAAAAAGTCATGTATTCTACTCCTCTTAAAGTTCAGTCCGATTCCAGTATGATTTGGATTCAATCTTCTTACAAACTCATTTCAATCTCATTTTTGACGTTTGTGTATAGACGAGAGTGTCAATTTTATTATCTGTGTCAGTTCAAAATGTTAGCAGAATACCGATTTGCCTTTTATAATAATCAACTTTCGATCTCATTACAATATAATAATAATAATAATAATATTCCACAACTATCACACAACGCCATCTAGTCCCAAGCTAAGCAGAGCTTGTGTTATGGGTACTAGACAACTGATAAACATACTTATATATTTCTAGATACATACATATTATAGATAAATTACACCCAAACACAGAACAAATGCTCATGCTCATCACACAAACATTTGTCCTGGGTGGGAATCGAACCCACGACCTCCGGCATAGCAGTCAGGGTCACTAACCACTAGACCAACAGGCCAGTCGATATAATGTCACGTTTGACGTTGTTTGTTAGGTTAGGAGAATACCATTTGTGACATTTATGACATTGGTAGTAGATCGGAATGAGATCCGAATAGGTTTATATAATCTAAGGATCCGAACTATATTTTGAACATTTTTAATTACGAGAATTGGGCCTCAGGAACAAATCGCAATTATGAAAAAATATCCATTCCCATCTTTTTTTTAAGAATCAGCACATGTTTTTAATTCCTGTTTAAATATCGTCATATAGTTTACATACTACTTACGTACTTACGAGCGAAGCCCTGGGCCAATACTAGTATTAATTTATGTTTGCAGTAGGTAAATGTAACTAAATAAAATAAAAACCATTTTCCAAAAATATTAGTGACATCCCTAGCGCTCCGCTTGTCGATGTCACAAAAACGTCTTAGCTGAGTTACTGTATGTAGGTATATATATACTGTGATAATAAGTTAACAAATCAAATAGTTTTCTAGCTTATAACGTACAATTAACGAGTTGTAAAAGCATAAAACAATGAAAATCACTGAAACAATCATTGACAGTCGCATTGTCTGACATCAAAATTCATGTCAAACGAGTTGCTAAGATAAACGGTGATAAGGACAACTATATTGTAGCTACATCTCTTTCTTACAAGGGCTAATATGATATTATGCGTCCTTTGTTGTGTGAATGAAACAAAACATATCATGCCGTCTATAGCCTTCTCAGTCTACGTTAACAGGATTTCAGTTTTGACGGAATCCTAAAAACAAAACGGGACGTCCGATCTGTCAGACGTACGCAATATCTGAGTGATAGATGGGCAGATGTCCAAGCCATGCGTCCGGGATTGAACACTTGCATTTACAGATATCTGGCGTTTTACAGACATGAAAAAATAGAAGTGTTTTGTTAAATTAGTGTTAGGCTAGTTGGGATTAAAGTTGTTTATGCTTGGTTCATGTTTTCATATGTCAACTAGTGTGTCATGTGTTCTTATCCTTGTCAAAGTATTTAATAATAAACTAAAATAAATTAATATTATAGGTACCGTATAAGTCAAGGTATTAATAGATTCTTTTGCCTTTAGGGTCAATCCATGTAAAGGGTGTTACAGGTCATACACATTAATTTTTTTGTTAATGATCTTCAAAGAAAACATTATTTCAATGGTGAAAACACAAATCCCGTACTACCCGTTTCCTTAAAATCAATCTTGATTTATAATAATATTCTTTACCAGATTCCCGAAATTCTATTCGAATACTTGTAACGAGTGTTACATCATTATGGAATGATCCTTTATGTTTAGGTTGATCAATAAGAAAGACGTTTCAATAAAGTACAAGGATTCTGTTTACAATTCATTCATTTTGCGTAATTTAAAATATTTAAGCAAGTAGGTACACCTATATAAAATCTAGAATGCACCTCATTTAGGTACCTCCCGCACAAGTTGTTAAACTCAATTGAGAAGAACAGGGTTACTACGGCGCTCATAGCTCCCGTGACTTCAATCTTGAAACATGAAAATACCTTCAGATACTCTACAGTAACTGCTCATAACTAAAACCTTAGAGTACGTATCGTAAAAAAAAAACAAAGCGTGAACAATAGACAATAATTAAATAACAGATGTAAGCGTAATGATACATAGTTTTGAAACTAGTAAACGAATTTGAGACATTGAAATAAATACTTAATAGCAGACAGTAGACACATCGTTACGTAAGCTCTCAGTTAGGGTCGGTTAAGGTGCTTCATAAAAGTTAGTTTCATAAACTATTCATAGCTATTAAAAGCTGACCTTCGTAAAGCCGTCTGTTACAAGAAAATGTTCAGGTTTATCAGCGCCTTAACGATACATGTCTGTGTTTTTATCTTTTAAATTGTACCTGTTATAAGTGGGCTGTTCATAAATATTGATTATTTTGTAACAGTTACGATTGTGACCTGTACACCTGTTATTTTCGGATTCGGTAAGTGTGGATGCTAAACAATTAAATTGATTTGAATTAATTACTTCAAATATTTTATATTTCACTCAATTATTTTTCAAATGGTTTGTAATATTTAGGTTTTTTATTTATAAAATAATTTGTCGTTAATGACTATCCATTTTACAATAAATAACAGCGTCTTAAATTATTTATAGATATAAATTGATGAACTAGGTACTCAGTTCGATCGAGTATGCTCCAGTCAATAATTCGAATGAAGTTAACTATAATTTTATATTACCGTCAGCTGATGGTAATAAACAACAAAAAGTAAACAAAACTCTCTAACGTATGAAAATCCACAACAACACACATTCGGCTGTAATCTAGAAAGGGAAAGCTGTCCTAGGTGAATAGCTATGAATAAATGAAACGGGACAATGGCGCGTAATACAATTGCAGTGAAAAGACGGTCGGGCTGTGTGTTCCAGTTCCAAACAAGAGGAACGGTGGCTCAGGTGCAACATCGCACAATAAGCGCTGCATGGAGCGGCAACAATGCGCCGCACTGATTGCTGCATGCGCGCGATTGCGCCGTGCCGCGTCGCCACTTGACTGACAGTTGTTTGGGCGGGAATGTGTATTTTAATTATTTAAATGGTTAATTTGGGTTGTGTTTGTAATATTAGGTTGTCAAAATGTTGAATGGAAAATGATGAATGTGAATTTTTTAATAAAACTTTGACAATATGATAACCCACAAGAATATTATTATGTTTGACTCCAATAAGATTTGATAAACTTGCAATGTCATTGCCATCGAGTCTCATCGTTGATTGAAATACAAGATACGCTCGCAATCAAAAAAATCATATAGCGTGAAATATTTTTTTATAAGGTAATCAGGTGTATAAAACTACTCGACTTTCCCCAAGGAATCTAGGTGAAAATCTCAAAATTGAAAATAAACTTTTTATACAAGTGACTGGTCACGAACTTAGGTAGGTATATTAGTATGAGAAGTTGTATTTTTGTTTTCAATTTTAGACCTATGTAACTCCTAAAATATGGCTGGTTATTTTTATTTCACCCAGTTTAAGTAAGTACACCGATTTTTGGCACAGACAAACATTTTTTCTCCCCATCCATGAAAAGAGCAAAAGTAAGGCTGAGGTTGTTAATTAAGCCACAAACAGAAAAATCGAGACTGTTGCGCTCTAATGAAGACTGAATGCTGAAAAAAATAAACTTTGGATAATTGGTAGCTCTGAGTTTGGGAAAAGGAGCTGTTACTGTTAGCCTTTGGCATTCCACTGCTGAGCAAAGGCCGCGATGATTTCCAAGTTATTCGATTATGTGCCAAAGATGACTAGTTTTTGCGAAGTGTTAATTTCGTTCCGCACTTATAATATAAATTATTATCATATGAAGCTAGCTAGCAAGTAAAAACAAGAATTAGAGTGAGAACTTCGATATGTATGTCAATTTTATGCTTTTAATAAAAGCCTAAAGGCATGATAAAAGAATAAGTTTTTTTTTCTTGTAAAACAAATCAAAGTTTTTGGATTTATTCACTATTATGTTTCATTCACTGTAAAAGGATGCAGATTAAAATCTATACATGATATTTCTGTTATCCAGATGATAAATTAGGTATGATCTGTTAAAAGTGCTCGGAGCAAAGAAATATATTAAACATTTCAATATTCTACCCGTTATAATTTGAATACAGCACAATATTACAGAAACGCTTTATACTATTCCTAAATGTAAATCCCTGATCAGCATAGTTATCAACTAAACAATATTGGGTAATGTGTAAACCAGTAAATGCGTCACATTTATGTCAGTTCAGAGAGATGAGATGGCACATTATTAATGTCAAAACTCGGAGCGACCCGAAATTTGCTGTCTGTCGACTTAAACGCCAAACAATCAATACCATCTGTACAGTTTACTTGTTCCCAATCTCAGGTCTAAGCTAAGGTGTTGCATAAATAGGACTAAATTGGAATCCTCCGAAATTCAGTCTCCACATATTAGCTAGACGTATCCTCAGGGCATTCGAGGGGGTAAGCGGGCTGTGAGGCAGGGGGACAAAGTTACAAACTTGAGAGTAAGCACTGTCGGTCTCGACCGCTACGACTGGAACCGAATTCACATTGGGATTAAATTGGACATCATGTCTGGTACACATGAATTAAATTTGCGTCATCTATTTCGTATGCATTATTTAGGGGCATCATGGAATATTGATGAACTAATATTCAAATGCGAATGTTTGCGGGTTGTTACCTGTCGCTTTAACAAAAGGTTTTGTTTAACGTTGATGTTCAAATACTTTTAGGCTCAACGTTAATTTTGATAATGGTAATAATCATGCTTTCAGAAAAGTATTTTAAATTGGAATGTATCTAGTTAGTGGTTTTTTGTTTTGAGATTTTTATATTTTTGTAAAATATATTAAATAAAACCAGCCCATTACTGTCCCACAGTTGGGCATGGGCCTGTTCTCAGGCTGAGAAAGGTTAGGCCTTAGTCCACCGCGCTGGCCTGGTGCGGACTTCACACACCATCGAGAACTTTATAAGGTACTCAGGTGTGCAAGTTTCCTCACGATGTTTTCCTTCACCCTTAATGTACAAGTGATAATAAAATTTGATCCGCACATGAATTCTGAGAAGTCAAAGGTGTAAGCCGGTATCGAACTCAGACCCTCCTGCATGGAAGGCAAGCGTTCATCCACTGGGCTATCGCTGCATTTGTAAGATATAATCTCTTGTAAATATATTATAGCTACAATTAATACACTTCTTTAAATAAATCTACCAACTCTACATAAAGACTAATTAAGTTTTGTTATAAAAAAATACTACATATTAATGGACTGCGGAGAAAAAAATCTCGGGCCAAATAGTGTACGAACGAAGTTTAAGAACTTTCGCAAAACGGATACTTAAACCTCCAAGTTTATAATACTTATTTGCTTAATACATACCTACTAGAATATTTTTAAAAGTTCCTCGTTCCAAGTAAAACACGTGGATACAGTTTTAAAACTGTTCGCCAATTCTAGATTGCGCGCTCCGCCAACTCGAACTTTATCTAACAGCTGATTGCGACTCTTTTCTTTAGAAAAGTATCGTTAGAATCTTTCCTCTTCTTTTCCTTTATTTTTATTGTGACTGCACCAACTTACTCTATGTTATACATAACTTATTAAGTTTGCGTTTCGCGCGTAGTAGAAAACTTGGTCGCTTATCGATTCTGTATCAATTATTATTGTATTTCAGAAAACTCCCTCGTTTTGCCAACTTCTTGGTATTTATTAGTCTGTGTTTTGCTGGTGTCATATCATACTTATTTAAGTAACGTGTAGACGTGAGACGAGTCACGCTTAAATTTTCTGCTTGTCTAAGATTTCAAATCAATATGATTTTTTTTGTCAACACAGCAGATGGATAAAACATATCTTAGATTTTATTGTACTAAACCTTTTAAAGTGAATAGAATTTATTGAATGTTACTTCAGCCGCTGAAGCTGTGTGTAGTTCTTTGTTCCCCGTTTCGGTTTACGGACAAAAGCATTCGTGTTCAAATGCAGCTCAAAATTTCAAATACACGAAATGGTTGGTGACGTTCTATTTACAAAGACGACGGGTTCAGTAATGGTTGTAGTAGCGGTGCACTTCAGCTGGCTCGTAATAAACTGTATTTTTGTTTAAGTTCAAGTACTTCAGGTAATTTGCATAGATAGTCCGTGAACAGTTCCTGGGAAGCGGCTTATATTTAGTACTAGACAAACAAAGGAACTTGTGGAGGTGTTGACAAAGTTACTGGCTTTACATTTATAAATATAAAACAGTAAGTATTATTGTGTTATATCATCAGACAATATCGTATTTAACTTTTATTTAATTTAAGGCTTTGCTAGCCTTTGTGCCAGACAGATTGAGGTTGACAAAATCGCAGTAATGTCTTCAATCCATTTCTAGAGAAAAAAAAAAAACATTCCACCCGTTCTGTCCCACTGCTGGGCAAAGGTCTCACCCATAACCTCTCACTCCTCTCTTTGTGTTGCCTTTTTTGGCCAGTTTTATTTCAAAACATCTAAAAAGTGGCGACTGCAGCGTTCCAAAATATTAATATTTGAAGAATTTTCAACACACACTTTACTTATATCATATTATTTAACCACCTTCCTAATAATTAATTATAATCTAGCCTACAAGACTATAAGTAATTTTAATTTAACTTAAACTTATACGTGACTTTTTTATTTAGATATTATAATTATATCTACGAGTAACGTCCTTTGCGCATTCCTAGACTCTGATAATATGAAAACACTTTGTTCGTGTGTTTATTCCACACACACTTGAACAGAATAATTCGGTTACATAACACTATACCTAACGATTACACGGTTATGAGATGGCTGTACCAAGATTTTACAATATTTATTTGACATTTACCCCCAGCATGTGGTGCCGGCGTAGACTACGAAATATGAGATTCTGCGGTGTATATTATTACCTGAAATGTGTGGAATGACATTATTGCCGACGTATATATATCTGTACAGTGTAGTCTGTAGTCGTAAAGATATGTCACAGTCAAAATATTGCTACCGGTACACGTCATGTTGAATTGCGGGACAGTACACCTGGGTAATACATATGAATAGAATGTTAGTATATACATAGTGTATGCAGATGTGTTCCTGAGATATATATGTTATAGTACATCTGTATACAAGGTGACCCAGCAAGGTGGATCAGTATAGGGAAGGCTGAAACTAAGAGATAGAGTTTGTTCGAAAGAACCATGTCGTCGAAATACACCTAAAGTTTCCTAAGACCTGGGGGGCTAAAAAGGCCGCTTTAGGTGAATCATAATATGATTCATATTACGAATGTCAAAATATCTACATAATTGACGACTCTTAATGTCATCCGCATAAGGTTCATATTCAGTAATCATCAGTTTGACAGCTACTAAGCAGATCATTAGATGAATTGCTCAATGTGGCCTTTTTAGGCCCCCAGGACTTTCTAACTGCAACAGAAAGAGTAGCCCCCCTTAATGCTCCATACGCCACTCTATATAGATACGCTTGATGCAGCCTTGCTAAATCGAAAGGTCTGAGTAATATTGCTATAATCACTAAACTTGGCAAGCAGATTGCAGTATCTTGATATTTCCCTCTCTCTCTCAAACATCTTAAAATAATCACTTATTCACCTGTTACGATATCTATAGAAAGAGAAAGGACGGTCTATTCTATGCTGGAAACAGTGAGTGTATATAAACGTAGCGTTTTGTTAGCATATGGTCAGACTAGCTTCTCTTTAATTAATGGAACTTTGAACCAGTTCCACTATATTTTGAGTTTTAGGTTTTACTCAAAACTAATGCCATTTTACCGTTGTTGTTGTTATAATGGCTCACCTACCTATGTTGGTAAAGTACCTTCTCAAATACTTTCTACACGGGTGTAGAAAATATTTGAGAAGGCTTCTTAGGTAGAAAGTCTCATAAATCTCTTTCTAAAATAAAATGTAGCTTGTTATATCGTGTACAGGCATCTTTGCAATCAATTTATCTTTATAAACTTGTTACAACTTGCAGCAGATAGCAAGCAGCTAGTTTCTCATTAATTCAAATCAAACTGTTTGAGTTTCATAATTTACTTACGCGGAACTAAACGGTTAGTAAAATTTTAGTATATTTACTGACCGTTTAGTTCCTGGCAAAAAATAGTCTACTTCCTATCTTCTTGCTACTGTATATCAATTCTTAGGCTGCCTGTCCACTGAAATGGTGCGAAAAGAAGAAAAAGTAACCAATAGAAGAATTTGAATCTTAAGGGTTATTTTCTCATCTTTCGCAGACCAAGAAAGAGATGAAGAGTATTCCCTCTAGAGTCGCTTGGGTGATAATGTCAACATACGATATCCAATCTTTGGCGGCACGATTGGCGCAGTGGCTAAGCAATTTGGTTACCGCGCTACGTGTCTCGGGTTTGATTCGCGCACAAAACAAATATTCGTATGGCCTACAGATAGTTGGTCTGAGTCAAGTTGTGTGTATGCACGTGAAATTTATACCTGTTAATTGTATGATACGATACAACATTAATTCAAGTTTGGGGCAACTTAACAAATAATTATAACCTAACCGTCAAATACCTCCGACTTCAACTAAAAAAGAGCTGTAACTTTTGAACGGCTACACAGATCTTCATGAAACATAGCTAAGATGATACCCGATTAAATTAGCTTTAAATTAAAAACAAACTGCATTGAAATCGGTCCATCCATTTTGGAGCTATGCTGCCACAAACAGATACACACTACAAACTTATAACACCCCTCTTTTTTGTCGGGGGTTAAAAAAAGAACTGCTCGCTATACGTAGTGATTTTAGTGAATTCCTCATATCGTATATTGTGGCAGTCTGTTTGGAGGCCCATATTTACCAGTGGAAGTCTACAGGCTGATGTGTTGTGCTAGTAATTAAAGCTCACGATAATGTGTTCAACCACCGAAATGACTCGAAATGAGCAGCTAATTGCTTGCGATCTATACCGTTTGACTGTTGCGTTAACGCGGTGTAATCTACACGTGTTATCAGTTAGTCACCAACATTACCTACCGAGACCGACTGCGCGTTATCCGAACCAATTGAATGTAGGAGTCATGATTATTTGCGCCTGAGTGCTCGGAAGCTGTAGTTAGGTAATCCCAGAACGCGCTTAGGTTACGTCAGAAACAGTAGGTAGGTATCGCAAAAGCATTTTGCGTCGTTTAGGGCCATAGCACAATGACTACTCTTTGCAGCAGAATCGCGATCGATTCCCCCCATCCAAAATTTAAGTGCTAAGCACTTGTCGGTGTAGCAATTTCCACCCAGTCCTATCTAATGCCAAATCTTTTAAGTCTTTATATGTTTCTATATTCGCTTTTTCTTTCAGCTGATCAATGTAGTTTCTTCTTGGTCTTCCTCTTTTTCTTTTTGCCTCTATTTTTCCTTTTATAATGTTGGTTAAACTTATCGTGCCTAATCAAGTGACCAATCATGTTTTCTCGTCTTTTTTCTATGTGTTTCAATATTTGTCTTTTCTCATTTACTCTTCTTAGTATCTTTTCGTTGGTCACTTTCGCGATCGATTATCGAACCTAAATTGTAATAGTTAATACACTGCGAGTACAACACTATCTTCAACGAAAAACTAATAAATCCTTTAATTTTGTAGCTAACATAAATGCACTGCCATATAAACTAAATATACGATCGCGCTGAATCACTGCAGACCGCCATATTTTCATCGGAGAATGAAAAGTGACTGCAATGTAATAACAGTCATAACGGAAAGGGCATATTTTTTTGGTTTTAGCTATTAGTAGGTATTTCTATGTAGGTATATTTAATTTGTGTTTTATTGTGTGTACAATCACGTAATATGATCCATAGCAAGCTGCATTTAATCCATATAAATGAGGTGTGCCATAAATACGGTGACTTAAAACTTTATATCATTTTATTTATTATGGCCCGATTCAGAATTATTATTATTATTTAAAAAAATACACTACGATATTATTTAGTCTTTTACTTTCTATTTTTTATAAACAGACTTCAGATAATAGACCACAAATAACAAACAGAAAAAAAAATCACTTCAGACAATATTCACGGTTAGCACAACAGCAGACAATATATTCAATTTTATATACTTCCAAATGTATATTCGATATTATTTCTAGGAATAAAGAAATATACTTGTATGCCTTCAGTCAATTCAATATTCTCCGTTCTCAGTCAAAAACTAAATAAGTGTCCACTTGTCTCCGTAAAACAAATTACTATCCTAGAAGTTGTAGGTCTAAAATCATTGGTTGACGATACGACTGGCGCAGTGGCAAAGCGATTAGCTTTCTGCGATACGTGCCACGGGTTCGATTCCCGAACGGAGCAATCATTTGTATGATAATTTTTTCGCGATATCGATGTTGCTTTCATAGAGAAAGTTGTTTAGTTTGATGGTCTGATCCACAGCCTTAAATATGACCACGCATTTCTGATACACTGAAATATCATGAAGTAAATGAATAGACTTATTTTTTAACCCAACCATCATCTGTTCGATAAAATTTCATCTACATTTTATGATCGTCTATGTACCTATTTGTTTACTATACCTAAGTACAACACTAAACGAAATAAGTAGCCACTTGTCTCAGTAAAACAAATGACTGTTTCCAAGAAGTTGTGTGAGTAGAAGTAAAACCATTTGCGATTGGAAGATAAAAACTGCGCTGCGACTAACGAAATATACCCACCATCAATCGTGAACTTATCTAATGTAGCTCATTACAGGACTTCCGATGGCCGATAGATACTATTAAAGGTTAAAAAGTAGCGGTTCTAAGGGCTAAGCGCACTCGATACTTTTATAGTCAGCGGGTATACTGCGTAATGAAAATGGTAATGAACATCGACTCTGGTAATAAACTTCAATATGATCGTGAGAGACTAAACTTTCAGCTACCTTGTAATTTTTGTACCAATCATGAACCTCCTAGATTAGGTTAGGTTGTAGTTCTAACTTTATGATCGGTATTTTTTTTACAAGGTAGTTCGAAGGTTAGCCTCTCAGGCTCATATTGATGTTTATTACTAGAGTCGAAGTTCATTACCATTTTGGTTTGGCCGTAGAATCCCAGAAACTAGAGATTTAGTCGCTTTACAGCGACTTTAAGCTCTAAACCCCGCACACTTTTGGCATCAGTGATCAGTAATTTAGTAGTTTTTCTGTCGGAATCTCGATACAGCGACTGAACGCTATACTCCGCATATATTTGGATGCCAGTCGCAGCGAGCGTGTGCTGCCACCCCGAATGCTCTTCCTCTCGCTTCATTTCTGCCAGCTGATGCAGCATCGACAGACTCGCTAAAATGCGATTTTCATACCACGCTCAACGCAGCAAGTCACCGAATTCGGTGCAGCATTGATGTAATCACAAAAACGCGATATTTTGATACCGCGAATGAACGCAACGACGTGCCAAAACACGATGTAGCATCGATGCAATCGCAAAATCGATAGTTGCTAGTCGGTGATGGTAAAAATATCGAGTGTGCTCTGGCCCTATGTATAGGTATATCAACTAATCGATTAGGTAATAAGGAAGCAGCACCAATCCCGAAGTATGAATTATGTTTTCATAATTATTTTTTTATAATAACCCAATTTCATACTTTATTCTCAAAAGTAGAGATTTTTCCAATAGTGGCTGATTAATTTACTACCACTATAGTTGCAGCGGCACTATAGTGCCGCTGCAATGTTAGGTATTATTGGAAATATTTCACATTAATTGAAAACCAGTTAGTATTTCTGGTTTCCATGTTTTAAATCTGTTTAACATTTTATATTTCCGAACTGGAATTATATGTTTTTTATAAATCTTTTATGTATTAAAATGATAACACTGTAGTACGTTTTGTAATGAACTAAAGTCTCTAATCTTTATTTGTACTGCGGACGCAATCATATCTACGTGCTACGGCGTAGCGGTCGCTACGTGCTCTACGGATGTCGTAGCTTTTTATTTCAATTACTACTGTAGATTAACAATATTAATAAATAATAACTATGTGTTTGTACCACGTAATATTAATTCCAAATAAATATGATAGGATTATGTACGTGAAATACATTAATGATTATAATAATTAATGCAAATCTAACCATGTGGTGTCAGGCTTACATCACCCCATCTCTTCCCGTGTGTATAAATTAATAAGTTGTATTGTCTAATTTATATGAGTGGGCAACAGCCCTATACAAGGCTAGTTTAAAATCTTCACCGTATAAAAACTTACGCTGTATACTGACAACATAATATATTATTATCTTATAACAAAAAAGCTTTTTCTTCCTTTCATTTTTATTTTTACAGCTTTTTGAGGTTAACGAAAAATGGCTAAAAAAGTTGTTATATCAAAAGGGGTTTTTAGATTATCATAAATGCCTCATACCTAACTAATCCTTTCGAAAAGTAGCTATAGTTTTAATTTGACAACTGTTAATACTTTTTTTATATTGTAGCCGTTTGTTGTTCTAATTGAATAAAAAAAATGCAAATCTTTTTCACCACTAAATCTTTGGGTCAATACCACTTTAAAAAGAAAGAGGAAAACTTATGTACCTTTTCATTTTAAATTACTTATATCTAAATAGCATCGACAGCTATATTTATTTGCATACTCTCATATCAAGATTATTGCATAAAAACGGTAGGTAGGTATGTTTAAAATGCCTTTATTCAAGACATATTTTTATACACCGTTTATTAATAATAAGCTCATGTTCATAAGGGAAGGCAGATGCTCAGTACAGTTTCTAAGATTATCATTAATTACCTCGAAATTACATACTTACAAAACTATTTCATATTAATAATTCGGAGCGACACTAAAGTTTGAGCATATCCGTCTGTTACGGGGAGAGGGTGGCATTGTTATTTAAATCCCCTAATGATATATCAAACACTACATGTACGTATGTGTGTATAAATTAAAGTTATATTGGATGCTTTATTATCACCATAACCCATGCGTTACTAATTTTATCTATTGCTTTTGGGATTGTCAGCCTTGAGGAGAAAGTTAGCCTGATATTATAGTTAACAGTTTATTATACCAATATATTATTATGAGCAGTGTATTATAACGAGCTGGCAGTTTACTCAACCAGTAAATAGGTTTAAGGAAACTTAATTATTTTCAAAATAAAGTTTGGTTTCATTAATTTGATTGCAAAGATAATTATTCTTCTAAATTGCAAAACAAAGCAATGAAAAAATTATTTGTACCTATGTGTCATCATCCGATCGTAGAATTCAGCAGATCGTGATCTGCCTCGGCATTTCATGATACGCGCCGTTTACACCGTATGCGCCATATCGTTCAACGCTATTTGTTAGTGTTGAAAGTATCAGCAAATAATAAGTTTGAATGTACTTTACGAGCATTTAAAATTGGAAAGTAATCGGCGAGTCGACTCTGGTACTTGCCAGCCGCTGCCACGGCACTACACGCTTCGCTCGCTCGGCTCGTGCGTTCTAACCTAACCTATACTTACAATATGCAGCTATAATGATGTGGCGAAAGCATTAGTTGGGAATATCGACAAATACTGTCATCGTTTTGCCCGACTTTCTATTAGGCACATCGTGATATGGTGAGGTTAAAAATAATTAATTGGCCAAATCATGAAATGGTGGCTTATCGTGAAATGCCGAGATAAATCATGATCTGCCGAATTCTTCGATGGGACCATGACATAATTATGCAAAGACTCCTTACACAATAAAGCTAGGGCCGCCATTAAAAAAAAAACATTCGTTTTGTAAAATTATGATTTTAATTTGCAGCTTACGTAATGCTGTGCCTAATGCCACTGTTTTGTTTAATATTGAGCGGATCAGCGGATGTTGACTGAACTAAAAGACTGAAGAAGAAGTGGAATAAGCTCACTGACCCCATTAACTATTAGGTATATTAATTTGAGTAAAAATTTAATATTAGCTTCCCTCATCTATTTTAAAACCATACACAAAACATACGATTGGTAATTCTCATTTTCTAAACGAGAATTCGACTTGGTACTAATGTTGGAAGCTTCATCTATCGTATAAAGTAGATATGTAAATCCCTCATATCTATTTGACGTGAAACCCCCTGGGGTGAGCTCTGGCTCATTTGACTTCACTGTGGATATAACTAATGTTGCCAATCGCGAACTGAGAAATCGTGCTTAACTTACGTGTTTCTACATACTTGGAAATATTTGAGGTTGCTTTATATTTGATTATAATTATCTTACTCACCATTCCAGGTTACCATTGGATGGACTTAACCATCCAATAGTTGTCTGGAAGATAGCACTGTGTGCTATATAAACATACTGTGCATTGTGCATTACAATTAGCATAGTGTGTTTCTTTTTGTTTCCGACGCCAAATAAAATAGAAAATTACGAGGTTGATTTTTTTTCATTTCCTTGTTGTTAATTATGCGTATATATAAATACACTAGCTCGCAACTCCGTCCGCGTGAAAAAAGTAAGGAAAATTTTTCAAAAAAAATCCTATGTCCTTTCTTATGCTGCACACTTGTCCAATTTCATCAAGATCGGTTTAGCCGTTTAGTCGTGAAAAGGTAAGAAACAGACAGAGAGACAGTTTAGTTTCGCATTTATAATATTACAGTGTGATTTCTACATAGAATTTTGACGTTTCTAAACTTCAAAAAAATTCAATACTGATAGATTTTGGAATGCTATTAGTACAAAACAAAGATCCTGCTGCTGAATAGCAATAGCCTTTGATCACCTTGCGACGTTCATAGGAATAGAAGGGGTTGTCTATTCTTTGTCGAGAACCACACGGCTTGTATGTGGGATTCAAATTTTCACAAAACTATCCAGATGATGGAAAAAAAATTACTACTGGGCATCCTTCATTGACATCCACTATCGAGTCGACACGAGCTGTTACGTAGGAATCGCTCAAGCTGTAGTAGAAAGTTTAGCTAGTTATAAGTGGTGGTATCAAGGCGGCCTGCCCACAGTGCGCCAGACGATCTTATGTTTTGTAACTCGTGGAGACTCTTTTCTTGCACCCCATACTTATTACCCAACTTCCATAACAAACTACATTTTCTAGTTGCAATTCGACCAAACAAATATGTCTATAAAACGAGGAGGAAACGAGAAAATTCCAAGAAAACATTTATATTTCCATAAACAAGTGCACTAACGAATAATTGCTTCACACAAACATCTAAAACTAATAACAACGTGGTTCTAAAGTTTCAGTTCCATGTACAATGTAGATGTATAAATCCTAACATGTCCTGTGTCGTGTCCCCGAGGGTAAAGTCTAGCTCATTTGGTGGACCACAGATAATTAATGCACATCAAGCTAATCAGTGTGCAAAGGCAGTTTATGCAGTTTTAGTTCCAATTTTAAATGCAAAATTTTGTTTCTTTTATTTTTTGTTTGTTTATTACAAATAAACGCGATTTAAAATTATGTCAAGCGTATACCTCAATTTATAGTATACTGATTTTATTCATTACATAACTTTATTCTATGTTTATTTGTAAGGGGATTTTTTTAATCCCAAATTTTATTTTGTGTTCCTTGTTTCGTACTTTGAATTCCCTTTGTTTTTCCAAAGCAGCAGCTTTAAAAATAAAAACAAAGCGAACTATTATACAAAGGTATACCTAGTACGCTTCTATAAAAATAGTATTTATATATTCATCAAGGTATTTATTACCCGTAAGTTATACGAAAAACTGGTTTGGTATTCGATTCATTTAGTAATATATATTTGTATTAAGTATTACCTATACAAAAGGAACTAATCTAACGGAATATGTCTTGTAACACAGTTCCCTTGGTAACGAAATCAAATTACATATATTAAACGCAATTTTATGCGATGTTCGTAAACACGTTATTAATTAATGTAAGCGAAATAAAATTATAAAGAGGAAGTTCCTTAATGCCATACTAATAAACGGTGACATCAAGAGACAATTTTATTATTGTGTCCCAAATGGTGTTGTTTGTGCTTGCAGTTCAAGCTAAAAGTTAAGATAATTATGTTTATTGGTAAAGTTACGGAAGTCGTAAAGCAAATTACAACATTTTGTTTAGAGAACAAAATTCTTCTAAAACTCTTTCCTCGTCACGAAATTTTCAGAGTTTGGCATGAATCAATGTTAATCAAAAATATTACTTACAAACTTTCCTAAAGTGTTTTTGTTTTGCTGTTAATTTTGTGTCTCGCGTCCAGTTTTCAAGCTTTACTAAAATGATCAATTTCAATTTCTACGTTGGTAAGTATAATTTAATTAATTGTTCACAATTTTTTTTTATTTTTAGTGTAGTCACATTACACAAATTGTAATTTTTTGTTCGTTGTCATCAGTGCCACTAAAGACATTTATCATCATTAATCATATTTCAATAAAATATTTAACTCCACTTGAAATACGTATTATAGTCAAGTGTAAACAATATAATAGGTAGGTAGGTAGGTTGTTTTTTTTTATATTGCACGGAACATTTTTTTAAAACGATTTATAAACTTAGTAAATAATATCTAAATTACTTACATTCTCATACGACTGAAGACAATTACCAATATGGCACGACACAATCATGAGTTCAAAGTAACTTTTTTTATAAAACTACACATGTTCATTTCGACTGCACAATGTTCCGATAAGTGTATAAAGTTTTCTATAACAACATATCATTATAAAGTTAATTGTTAGCGCGGTCCACGTGGCCGACAAACGGCGGGAAATCGGAATGTTTAGCGCCAAAACCGTTCTCCCCCGAGACTACCATCCCTTACCGTGCTCCACAACATACTGACAACTGTCACCAGCCACCCGGCCGCCGCCGTTTTGCTCGCTTTTACTACGGACGCTTTTTCTCTTTTGCCCTATCTTGCTTTAACGAAAATTTATATACACACAGAAATATACACACATACACGACAACTTAGTTCGAGTCGACGAGATTTCGTATAATATACGGATGTGTGCACTGATAGTGAATATGTGAGTGTAGCTCGTTCAAGACGCATCTTCATGGTGCCAATGCGTTGGTGCACACAATTACAGGTGAGCAGATGGAATATGTAACATAATCGAATGGTATAAAGTCCTTTTTTGCATGTTTTAAAGAAGTCTCGGTCATTCAGAGACAGTACTAAAGCGGAATTGCGCATGTCCGTTATCAATCTTATGATCGTGAAACTACGAAAACTATTGCCATCCTTATTTTTCTTTAAGTTTCAGTTTGATTGAAGACATTGTTCGGAGTCGCGCCTTTCTTTGTGGCATTTTATAATTAATCAAAGTGTTTGGTAACTAAGTTATATTTTAACCTGGGGTGCTAACATTTTCTTTGTTTATTTTTTATATTTTTTCGTCTGGGTGAACACTGGGATATTTTACGAGCGATAAAGTCGGGAGCCTTAATAAGAACATAGCAACTTATAAATAAAATATGAATTAAATTCTAAGATCAGGTGTGTTTATTATGTATCATTTTACACTGTGTATTTATTAGATATACACGTATTTTATAGCTTCTTTTTCAATTAATATTTTATCAGAATTTCGTCGTTTATCTTGATACAAAAAATAATTAAAAAATGAACATATAATTGTAATATTTATCGATAAACAAACATAAAATTATGTTATGTTATAACAACAAACCAGAATCGTAGTTAAACGTCTTCCACCAACTTATCATCTCGAAATAGTTACAAAGGGAACAAAGGACAAGGGAAAAATAATTTCCTTACAACTGTGGATGATATTAACTGGGAGATAAGAGCGTAAGAGTATGAGTGAAGTACTCTTTCCGAGCGGGCGGCGTTTATACAAAGCTATGAATAACAATTTACTAAAGAGCCAGGAACGCAAACACTTGAGCGTGGAAGTTTGTTTCGAAGTGCCGAAACTCACGAACAATACCGTCACGATGAGTTACGAATGATGAATTAAACCTAAATGTAATGGAACACCGCTACTTGGTAAGATCATAGTTTTTTATGTTCTTTTCCTTGTTTTAGGATGCAGTAACTTTACGCTTGGTTTCCTTATAGAGTAAGTACGGATAAAGAAAACGATGGGAGGATAGTATTGATATGCTTGTACCTATTCCAGCATTTATCAATATTGTCTGCTTTTCTTTTTATTATTCTCACGTTCATAAATATTGGGTGTGCCAGATTTTGAGGTAGAATTTGGCCTTTACCGATATTAGGCTACGGAAACTGCTTACCATCAGGCGGGTCGTACGCTTATTTGTCACATTAGTAGTAGAAAAAATGTAACATTAAAACTATTGAGTACTATGCTGATTGCCATCTTCAAACTTCGAGCATTCATTAATGAATAAAAACATAAAGATTTTATGATGGAGAGTATAATAGGCGAGTCATTCGGTCGCTTTTTGGACTTGACGCAGAACGAACGCAGGCTATTGCTTTGCTGATGTATCTCGTGTTGTTATCCCAATCTGATGTATTTTCTAAGAGGAGAATGTACAAAATAATACTCTCTTTAAAAATGTATTTAAAAAAAGTTGTAGCTACTCTATGTTAAATACAGGTCCTACAAGCATTCAACCACTTTTGGAACCACGAATATATCCAACCCGCTTTATATTAGTTGCACTATACCTTGTATTTTAAAATGTGTCACACAGAACTTGAATTTCATGCATTCAATACAAAATGTGAGCTCTCCGTGCACCCTGGTATCAAATAGCTGGCGGCACTCGATTCTTTTGTTCAAAGGGGTGTAACTTCGCAGTTATCCCTACTGCGTCCTAAGATTTTAATCTTGAACTGCATCTGGCTAGTACACAGCATGTTCTTAAACAGGTAGGTAATACTGTACCTACCTATCGCAGTCCACTGCTTAAGAAGAGCTTCTCCTAAGTTGTGCACATTCTCATTGTTTTCCATTCAATATTTGAATGTATAAAATATTGACTTTGGAAAGAAAAATATAGTGTAATAAAGAAAACAGACGATAATTATAATAATTAGATAAATACATAATAATGTGGATGATGATTAGATTTTTCTTGATTACTTCTTTATTAGCTACTTATATGGGAGGCTTTTCGCAGCTGATACAACTAGACAGTTATAAACCATGTCTTATTGTTTTGGGGTCCAAATAAAATTTATAGCTTTATTTTATTATACCTATTATATTTTTATTTACTGGTTTCATATGCGATCTAACAGTGATCGTTGCATTACAAACACGAATGCCGCATCTCTGCCTATTCAATTTGCGTGTTTCGTAGCTCTCTGAGGTCGACATTCAAGTGTTTTGCCGCTTGAACCGCCTTTATAGATGTCACTTTGTCACACTCACGAGTTCAACCCCAGATAACGACTTCATATCTAAATATTATTTTGTTTACTGACTGTCACCACGAAACCACATATTTACTGTGACGACACGCTCCTATACTTATTGTATTGGTAAAAATACGAAACGAAATATAAAATTTGGTGGTAAAAAATGTTCTACGGTTAATGATCTAAAAGATTCTTTGATGGTTTCGATTTTACTCTTGTTCGTGTCGTTGGAACATCTCTAAATTTCAATATGCCAGAACTTTACCACCTCTACGGCCTTATTAGTAGCCGAACAGAGATCGATGTTTGTATCGAATAAGCAGGACAGTAGAAGGGCAGAAGTAACCTTGTTTTGATAATGGAATCAAAATAATCAAAATTTAATTTGGTTAAGTTCAAATCATCAAGTATTCATTCATTTGTACAGTCGACCTTTAATAAAGGTTAGTTATTTACTTCAAAATGTAATTACAAATGGAACCTAGGTTCACATTATCTCATAGGCTTATTCAGTGTGATTTATGACTGTGCAAAAACGAGAGATATTACTTTATTGGTTTTAATCTAGAAATAATATACGAGGTTTCAATCTTTGAATATTATATTCAGCTAAAAGTAGTACTTATTGGACTTTCGTTTAGTATAAAAAAACTAGTTTTTGCAGGAGAATCGTGCCTTTTCGCGTTTGTTGGCTGCCTTTTGCTTACAAAAAGCGAATAACGAACGTGAAAACACGCGATTTGACTGCAGAAAGTACCTAATGTGCTATGGCCCTAAAATGTCCTGAAAATATGTACACGTGGTCTCCTTTTTTTACGTGCTGAAATCCCTATGGTTGCCGTCCGCCATGACACCTGCCACTTATGTTGCCTTAGTTCATGATCATCATTATTCTTCACTGCTCATATTTAAGGACTTTCTATCTTCAATGTCAAAAGATATTTATATTAGAATAAATAAATGATATTTATGTATAGATACAATCTTAGGTTGACTATGTTGATACCGATATATTTGCTAACCTTAATAAATAGATGCTAGACACTTCTTGGAACAGATACCGTAGGTGATACCTATAGAATTTTGTTTACTTCCACCCAAAAATAGTATAATTATATTTGTCCATCATGAAAGCGATATCTTTTTAAAGTGAAATGAATGTCATTTTTTGGTTTGATCTTTAAATAAGTACTAAAGGTCCAAGGCAATGTTATCGTTTATAGTGACTTCAATTGTCAAGAACTTAATTTCGTAATAAAAAGTTTCAAAAGTACCTATTATCGCAGCATGAATATTCAAAATATCAAGTCTTACTACATTCAGATAAATTTTGTATCGTAGACAATCTTTCCAAGTGCAGACAATAATAAAAATGTAAAATCTTCATTTTCGGCCATTACATTTTTTTAACGTTCAGCAAGACTCGTAAATCAAAGCGTAAGATACCTACTTGGTATATCTATATTCCGAACATATTTCACAAATGGAAGGTTTACTAAACCGTTTACATTCTATTTATCGTCCCCGAAGCGGCTAGAGGGGATGTTGTGTCAGCGGAAAACTTGTCAAAGTCCTTCCAGCATAGAAAGAGTTATGAAAACGCCAACTTTGGGGTCCTCACAAAAAAGTGTAGACAGTTCGCACAACTTCGGCCCTCAACAGGATTTTATAAATATTAAAATCTAAGGAGTCACTTTGAAAGCGGAAACGAATTTTTTCCTTTTTCACGAGGTATTCATTGCTTTCGTGAAAATTCGCTTCCTTGTCTTTATATTTTTTTTATAGAAATAGGTACCGTCATAATAAATAACTTTGTTCCTTGAAAGTATCCAAGTAGCTACCTATTATTTAATGGCCAGTTCCTTTAAAATATTTTATAGACTTATCAAAAGTTAATTTTATTAAGATACAAGTAAGGTCTTTACCCCACATTTTTCATGAGTCCAAATTGTTTAATTAATTTTATCCGGTCAATATGAAGTGTGGTTTTGATTCAAAATTAAAAGACATCAAAATCTACAATTATAATATGCATTGGAAAATCAATTCTTGTCTACCTCTATTAACTCAACAGAGAGACGATGGCTCTTGTAAAGTTATGCATAATAATTGCTTGCTCTTCAGTTCCAATTAAAGGCACTTCAGTAATGACGAACTCCTTGTGGTGGAGTCTTGGACTGCCTGTGACCAACTTCCAACGTCTACTGAGCAATGACGTTCGATTCAACTTGCTTAGTAAATGCTTCACTATTAGTTTGCGATGTTAGTCCGTTCATTCAAGTAAGTCTATACATACAATATATAACACGGAAAGATAAAATATGCAATTCAGAGCATAGTGTAGTGGTCTCCTACCGATATTACAACAGATATTATTGTAAATTTATTTTATGAAAAGACTAGGTATCCATGGAGTTCCTTGCGATTTTTTTTACAAAAAACTCATTTTATCATCACGGTGAATAGTCCGCAACAATACTCTGATCATTAAATACACGTAAATAAGAAAGAAAAGAAATAAGAAAATACATTTATTCAGCATGGACAGTGACAATATACGGGAGAAAAATAAAATAAAAGTTAACATAAACCTTTAAACAATAAAAAAACGGACAGAGACTAAAATAAAAAAAGAAAAAAAAGTAAAATAGTCATCACAAAATATTGCATTATATTGTCAAGTATGCCATGCCGAAAGGCAAATAATTATTATTTATGATTTAATTACCACTTATCTAGAGTATCAATAGAAATTATTTTTGTTAATTGAACTTCTTTACACAAGTTCGGATCTGTATAAATAACTTCATTTGGTGGCTGTTATAACTCGTGTATCGTTAATTCATAATTTTATCATTTCTATGGATTAAATTTTATTTTGGTATATATTTTTATCATTTCGGTGTACATCTTTTTATAATTTCGGTTGGTGTTTATCAATTCGGTGCCTTTAAAAAACATCTATCTCTATATCCCACTAACTTTTCATGATATATTTTGATGTCAGCTTACATACATTTGATATAATAAACTAAAGTTTAATTTGACGTAAAAAAAATGAAGAAAAGCGTTACAATAAAAATATGACAATTTTAAAATTGTAGTATTTACGTGGGTGGGGATAATAGGGAAGCCTACTTTCAAAAGTGGACGTTTATAATATTAAAAAACCATTCTCTCATAAAAGTGGGTAACCTAAAAACTAAAATATATTTCCACAGTGTTTTGTAAGACTATGAAATTACTTTTTTAATGAAAAGGTCTATCTACTTATATAAATCCCCACACATTATTGGTCAAGAAGTTTTCTTGTAAAGGTTGACGTAACATAATACAACTGAAACAAGTTGTCTACAACTTTTACATCACGTAGGTATTTGTTATTTATGATCTCTCTCATAATAATCTTTTGAGAGGTTTATTTATTTTTCTTTTTGAATGCTCTTGCGATATTTCAGTAAGTAGGTATAAGTAATATATTATTAAGTACTTTATTAGTCTATGATTTGAATAGTTGACTATTCAATCATTAAATGCGTACTAAATCAAATTAATTTCAACTATTAAATTCACAGACTAATAAAGTATTTGTACTCAAGTACCTATCGAAAATTTACCCGCATTATGTGTTTAGATTTTTTAATATTTAACCTATTAGGATGGGTACCTACTAACAACGCAGACGAAGTTGAGAGCGGTAATATGATTTATATATAGGAAATATAAGGTACCTCTAAAAAAAAACTGAAATTGTGATACTTAGGTACATATTTTTTTATGATAAGTCTCTAAATGAGCTAGTTACGTCAGCTTCAATATAAGTAGGTTTATTAATTATGAGCGCGTGTGTTGCCCGTGTATGTGACCGCACTTCGCGACAGTGTGTGCTCGTTTACACGATGCAAGTTCACAGACAAAGTTCCGTGGTGAGTATTGTAATTACTAGTCATTTTCATTAGAACATTATTTAAAAAGTAATGAGATAAATAACGGTAATTTTTAGCCAGCTTGTGTAATGTGTAGATTTTATATACTGGATAATAATATAACTTCAATGGAAACTTGCTAATCTATAGTTCAGAATATTATTATAAGCACCACAGAGTAGAAAAAAATCACCTAAAATAAAAATACTAAAAACATTACCGTCCTTCTGGGGCAGTCGGGTAAAGAAAGTATTGGGCAGAATAGCGATTAGCTCTACCAACACTCTAAATAGTTCGTTGACTTTTCTTTTTCTATTATTGTGTACTCTGCCTTGGCAGAGTTATTTGAAGCAATTGTACAATATTGCAAATTATCTTCAACGATAACTAACAAGGAAGTACTAATAAGAGCAGATTGCACTCGAATTGAAACTGTCAGTTATAAAGCTGTGCATCCACTATATTCGTGCATCAACTGTGTCAAAGGACGTCAAAGTCAAAGATTTTTATTTCAACTGGGCCTTTGCAGGCACTTTCAAAACGTCGTGATTCTAGGCGCACGGTTTCAAGTGGGTTGGTCCTGGAGAAGGTATCCGTGTATCAAGAAGAAACACGCGTGCTCCATATAATTCACTTGAACACGAGCGAATATGATCGTCGCTGGTAATATGTCAGAGCATGCGCTCACCATAGTCAAGACTGTACATGTAGTGTGATATACTATTTTACCAAAAACACTAACTACATAAAGACGATTTTTCTACCAAATACCGGAGTATTGAAACAGTTTGACGTCGACAATTTAGTTTATTAGACGTCTTGTTCTAAGTATGCGCATCTTTATTGTTTTTTTCAATCGCTAGTCTATCTAATTTCAGATTTGACATGAATAATATGATCGGTCCTTATAGAATTTAAAAACACATCAATAAAACGAGCTCACTTTAAGTTAAATATGTATATGGCACTTGTCTTATTAAAGGCCTCAGAATGACCGGAAATACATTAGGAAGATAAAGAAATATTTACATATTAGTTATTTTATTTTTACCTATGATTTCAGATGCGAAACTTTTGCCTACAATGAGTGTGAAGTGCGTGCGAGCAGCTCACACAAGGCTTTTTCGGTGTGAATTAATTGATATGTACGCACCCTTACTTTTTATGATACTGTCTTTCAATTCTATTGTTCCTAGACAACCGTCACGATTTTCACTCAACAAACAGTCAAACAAAGATTACAAACGGTTCTAAGAAAACATAACTCGCTCGAGTAGCATAACATTTCCAACGATCCATATTATGGTAGGTATACCTCCTCTCGGTTGTATTATGAGGAGTTATTTGCTCGCTGCTCGTTAGCATGACGACATCCTGCATGTAATGACAACCGGGTTACTCATGAATCTCGCCAGATTATTAAGTCAAAATTCTTCAAATATTTTTATAAGAAACTCTACGATAACTCGAGGATGCATTTTGTGTTATATTTTTCATGTAAATTCTTTGAGTCCTCGTCTCGTTCTTGGATGAATATAGAAAAAGATGCATGTTTCTGTACCTAGTTAGTTAGGTTCATACTCAGTAGGTGAATGACTGACTCATACGTGATTGTCTTTTCTTCTATAAATGAAGTTGTACAATACTAAAATTGTGCGCTTGACCCATTAAAAACACATTATTAAATTTCAATAGTTAACATGATAAGGCTGAAAGAAACGTTAAACAAATATACACTAAAGTCAAGTGAAACGTGTAGAGGCATAAACTTTGACTTCGAAGTCATGTGTAAACAAATGACAAAACTACGATTACTTGTATAATACCTACTCGGCACTTTCGTTACACAGACAAAAGTTCATGATTCGTCTGTATTACCTTTTATATGTTACCATTACATTTATACATTCTTTGTTTCACTATTCAGGCTGAAGCTCTAGTCCATATTTACATCAGAATGATAATAAAATAAAATGAACAGTAATAAACATTAACTTTAGTAATCTCGAGCTGTTACATTTTATTTACATTTAAATATTATTATAATAGGTATTTGGCAGTAAAAACTGTATGATATATTATCTCTATTAACCGTGTCATCATAATACTGGTATAATTACAATAATTGATACTAAGTTATTAAAATAATCGTCAGCAATCAAATTTAATTTTAAAGATGAACATTACACTCGTTCAGTCGAACTGTGCGCGCCGTAATAATCCGCTTTTGTTTGCATATCTACGTATTCCAAAATTCAATTTAAATATGATGGCGCGGAGCACAAACATGGGTCGGCAGAATTAAATGACGTGCGCCATTTGTCGGGGCTACGCGGGATGCCGCGCCACGGCCGCGGATCCGGCCAATTCCCAAATTAATTGCTTTCCAATAGTATTTTTTACACCAAATTTGCTTCAAAGAGTGCTGTCGTGCAACCTGACGTGGGCTTGATTAATAGTCTTGGATGACCCTCGAGATAACCACTCACAGATTTTTATTTTATTTTATTAAGTACTGTTTATTTTACTAAAAAGCAATTTTTCAAAGCCTTTCTGTTTTTAGACCTATCTTCCACTATGCCAGAAGTCACGGGGGGCTGGCCGCGCGCGTCTTCTATTTATTCAATGGTCACAGTCGCGCCAATGGGTATGGTGTATGATTTATTTGAATAAATAGAAGACACGAGCGCCGCCAGCCGCCCGCTACTTTTCGCTTAATGGAAAATAGATCTTAGGACTCTCGAAATAATTTGAAGTCCTTGTAACAAAATAAGCTGCAGATATATAGCTTATTTTGTTTAGTTTATAGGGCCGCAGTTTAATTTTCAATTTATATACGACTATGGTTTGACAACATATCAGTCTGTGAAAACATAACATTTTCAAATGACTAACAAATCTCGAGATGAACGTTCTAAATCTGCTGTTTTCAGCTTTACTACCACGATAAACATATTCTCTGGCAGGCAATATACATTTTTCACTTTTACAACATAGACATAAGGTAGTGCCGCCATAAAGCTAGCAACTTTGGTAGTGTAACTTTCTGCTGTCATCAAATACCTATTGAAAAATAAAATCTCTCCTTCCTTGATTCAGCACTTCGAAACCGAGTTTGCAGTCCCATGCCAACTACGGGTCTACGACAGTTTTTAATGAGCATAATCCTTTCTGAGTAGGTGTTCCTGTGGGCTGGTGGATTGGTGACCTGGTTGAGTCTATTGTTCTGGTGACTGCTAGTGACTTGATTTATTTGGGCTGGTCAGTAGAATGATATACCATCACGTGCACCAGTCGTTTGTCGTCGTAATTTTCGTGTGTGATGGTTTTTGTCATATCTTATAAATGTATTTTCTTTCTTTTTCTTGACAATTTCAGAGACTCGTACGCGGAAGTCTGGAGAAGCTTGATTTTGTGCACATCCCCTTGCCCTTCCACTTGTGCACGTTGGATAAATCACAAAAATATATTTATTTAGGTCTCATTTGTTTGATCAACACAGTTGTCTGATAACACA
The DNA here is from genome assembly GCA_932294325.1 of Allophyes oxyacanthae. NCBI lineage: Eukaryota > Metazoa > Arthropoda > Insecta > Lepidoptera > Noctuidae > Allophyes > Allophyes oxyacanthae. The sequence goes on along the minus strand of OW028620.1, from coordinate 7,445,314 downwards.
TGGAACGTAAAACCGTCTTTGAACAACTGCCGATGAGAGTTTTATTTTATTTATTTCATTGCGACAAACAAGCATACGGCGCGCCTGATGATAATCAGTTACCGTAATCTATGGACGCTTGCCACACCAGGGGCATCACACGCGCGTTACCAACCCTACTACTAGCGTTCTGTTAGCAGTAGGGATTCCTGACACGACGCTCGCGCTAGTAGTAGTACGCTTCCCCAAGGAGTAATGGTGACCTTGCTCATCGTGAAGAACACAACACTGCATAAGAATAGGCTTATATGGGTACGATATTCTGCAAGGTCGAGGTAGGTTCACAGTCGGGCAGCTAAAATTTTGAGCGGAACGTCCCACTATGCCTATCTCTCTTGCAGACATGAGTTATTTAAGTAAATATACCCCAGTATATGTAAATAATGCCCCAATACAGGGAGACAATTACCTAGTTTGTAACTCCCCACTTTACGAGACACGTAAACAATAGGGTAGTGGGTACAATTCCTATCAAGCTATTAATATGGAGAAACGTGAGGGACACTTAGACTTGTATTCGCCGATGAAACTAACTTGTATTGTGTAAGTCATTAGAATAACGATTATTCTTACACATAGAAATAAGAAGTGTTTTCGGTCAATTTTGTAATTAGATTGGAAGGATTCTGATATATATAAGATTAGGCATGGTTTTTTTTTTTCTGCTTTTGTCTTCAAACTGATACTGCACTTTTGCTCTACTGTATTATTATGTGTGTATGTGTATATATCATTGATCAGCTGTTCCATACAAATAATTTAATATTACTCGACTAAATGTATGGAACAGCTGATTTAGTTTTCGCCATTTCAGGGTTGGTCCCATTGTAAAAGTTGTCCTTGATGATTATTTATTTATACTCTTTATTGTAAACCAGGTAATAAAAAAAAGATTGAGAATCACATAAGCTAATGTACAATGGGCGGTCTTATCGCACACAGCGATCTGCTCCAGACAACCTTTGGATGGACTTAACAGAAAAGAAATAGCTAACGGGCAGTCTAGAATGATCAGTTCAATTACCCCAAAAGGGATCACGACTAGAAAGGTAGAACCTTGTATAATTGCGAAATATTACATAGGTAACTATGTTGTATACAATAACGATTAGTATACTGTAACTTGTAAGTATACAGTAATAAAATATTATGTATAAGAGAGTGATAGTCTGTGATAGACATTTACGAGAGTATCATACGCACTGCTATGTACGTATAAACCTTTCTTTTACTTTTACTTTTATGTAATCAATATGTTGCCTTTACCTTATTAAAAACAAGCTGAAGACCGGGCTCAGTGGCACTTACTGGGAGAGGCCTATGTCCAGCAGTGGATGAATGTAGCCTGATGACGATGATACAAGGTTAGTCGAAACAAATAATTCAATAAGCCGATGGCATTTTAAGTCTTTATATAATTAAATAAATAAATAAATATTACTTTAACGTATGGAACAGCTGATTTTTTTTGGCGATTTCAGAGTTAGGCATAGTAGTTGTTCATAACGATGAGTACAATAACCCCCTTCCGTGTTTAAATACCCTTTGCAACTAACCTTATTTAATTCAGAAAAGGGATTAGAATTAGGTAGTAGGTAACTAAGTGAACCGAGCGGGGTGCAGCGGAGGGGGGGGGGGGGGGGTAGTGCAGCGAATCAGAAACAATGAATAAAGTTTGAAAGGCTCCAGTTGCGATGGGGCACGGATTAATGCCGCCGACTCAGGTGCCGCTAGGTGGCGCTCGGTGCGGCACGACAATTGCTTTCTTGTGTCCATTGTTGTACGAGATTTGGGCACACGGGAGATGTTATTTCGGTGTGATATTTGATCGCTGTATGTAATGAGTCATCAGACTCATTACTCACTTAAATGAGTATATCTATATCTAAAACCGTAAAGTAGGTAAATTGATTTATTTGTGGATTTTTCTGACCCGTTAGCGTGACCAACCCAGAAATCGCGAAGAAAAAATATCATTTCCAGACATTTAGTCGACTAATACTGAATAATGAATTATCTGTATGGAACAGCAGATATTTAATTCGCGATTTTAGTGTTGGTCACAATGTAAAAGTTGTTCAAAATGATGAGCCTTTATAGGGATTGGGACTGGAAATGTAGGACCTTGTATAGCGAGATACTGGCTGTACAGAAAGTGCCATAACCCATATATTCTTTATCAAAAAAAAAGGGAATACTCATTACAAGATCACTGTATTCTCCCAAATGCACCACTAATTATGCATTAGTACCACAGTGAGAACTGCTCCACCTGCTGCCTGACAAGTATGGGAGTGCTTAATGGACTTGACGTCACATGTCGTCTGACCGCCAACTTGTCCGCATTGCTACAAGGCAATGTTGCTGCTTATATGCTGTGTATGGTATTCCCTTGGTGCCTGTTTATAGATTTTGGGCTTATTGATTATGTATGCATGTAATATGAATGATGTATGTACGGTTAGATTATGAATATGCATGGAAATAACATTTACGTTTCTCGATATTGGTAATGTAAGTTCCTTTAATAATTGAAATAAAAATACATGAAGATATAGAAGAGCAAAACTAGCTGTCAATTTAATTTCACATCCACACGAAGCACCCTAATTCCGTTAGTTATAGGATCCCAGGACATAGCAGAAAACCATACGCAGGAATCAGCGTCGCACTCGTCGATACGAGAGCAAAGGCTTGGCGGTCACATCTTGCTCGCTCGGCGTTATGACTGTAGGCATAACGTACTAACCTTAATCGGCTGATAAATAGGCTGGCAAGGCCATTATAAGACGCATAAATATTTAAAAATAAAACGTAATAAAAATTAGATACTGCAGCATAAAAACTTTGTTCATTGGAAACAAATCATAAATATAAACGGTCTGCGTTTGAGAAGATACTCGCACTGCGAAGGATAAAAGTTGGATTGTAAGCAAAAACTTTTTTACTCTACCGTCGTAAAAAACTAAAGAGAGTAATGTTTTTCTGATGCACATCTTTTTTTTATTCGTTGTCTTTTTCTTTACGAGCAAATTTAAAAGCGGTACTTTTCGCTTTGCGCAGAGCAGCTTGTCGTATGATTAAGTTTTATTAATTAGCACTCTGGCAGTACCTTCAGCTATGATGGGGTTTCTGAATACGCGGAGTAACTGCCATCTTTGATGGTGTTATCAATACACACAATGGAACCAATTGCCATTCTAAAAGCATATTATTATTAAAGCACCTTTTACTCGTAAATCCGAGGCTTCAGTTACAGTATATATATAATATACTGTGCTTCAGTTATGTGCAACCACCTGACCAAGCGGGACAGTCGCGGGAAAATTGGTGCATACAGACGTCTGTGGTTTGAAGACGAGTTCAGAAGTTCTAGACATCTCGGTCTGGATGGCGTAGATGTATATACGAACTTTGGTCACTTCCGACATTATTTTAAAACTTCAATATTAAAACTAAACTGCAATTAAAATCCAGATTTTCTAACGAAATATTATCCCGATATAACCTCCGGAGCCGAGTAAATATGTGTTGTATGAAGATTAAGTGTGATAGTCCTTCAAGAGACACGTTTCCACCACACGCAAATGTCTGCGTGGGACACATTTAATTAATTTTAAGGCACTACCTACACTCGGCGTTTATGTAAACAACATGAATGTAGACTGATATAAATATAAAACGTAAAATTTTAATGTGCCACGATTCTGAGGAAAGTAATTTAAATATAGTTATTTGAAATAAAATATGTAGAATTTCCGTGGGCCAATCAATTTTGTTCTAAGCTGTTCGGGGATCAAACCCGTGATCTCCAACACGGAAAGCCAAGCACATCGCCACTGCAACGATCAATTTGCCAAGTCGTAAGTATCCGTTGCAATATAAAATCAAGCGAGCAATTGGGGCCACATCGTTGAAACGGTGACTGAACGTAGATGCGGCATTGTCCCACAAACGATATCACATCTACTATCCTTTCCATTGTGCCCCAACACCTGCACCCTGAGAGAACTCTGTTCTGCCACGTATAACGCCGTAGAGGTGGCAAAATTCTGGGCTGGTAAAAAGCACCAATTTATGTACCATCGAAGAATATAAAATCTAACTATGAACTGGAAAATTATACAGACTGGAAATATGTCACTGTTTCATCGGAAAGTTTCCGGTGAAACAGTGACTTATTGCCAGTGTATATAATTTCCCACCAACTCTCAAAAATATTTATCCCCAAAGACAATTTTACCCCTAAAATCCCCCAAAAAAAATAAGACTGTAAAATTAATAATTACATTGTATTAATATAAAATAATCTATAGTAAAAAAATCCCTAAAAATACCCCTAAAAAATGAAACCCCTAAAAGAATTCTATCCCACTTATTTACCCCCTAAATTTGAGGGAAAAACCCTTAAGTCTCCCGAACCCTGTCGGAAAACCTCTACTGCTGGTAACGAGTCTCCTCATTGACTGCCGCAATGAACGATCTTGAGAAATTTGCCATAATAATATAATAATTAATTTTTATGATACCTACGTACCTACTTTGCTCAAACTGGAGAGCTGTACCTAAGATAATTTCTTTTAAACTTTTCTAGGTGTAATTACGACTACAGGGCCAATGAAGCGAATTATTTATGGGTACTTTATTTTTATTATTTTATAAGGCTTACGTTCACAAACTTTGATTATTAAAAGTCTTATTTATTTTATTTATTACCAGACGATACAAAGATTTACAACCCCTATCAGACCCGCGGTTTTGCGTGACTGAAACAGTTATAAATAACGTCCTATAAAATTGGATGAAAATGTTCCAAAAATGTGAAGATATTGTAACATTTTGTAAGTGTGAGAAAAACAGCGCAGTAGAAGTATTTATTATATTGTACAAGATGATCAGCTTGTTATTTAAGTTGGATACAATAAAGTGCTTGCATGTTTTCATAGAAAATGTATAGGGAAATAGATTTTTGTAGTTTTCTCAATTTTGGCAACTACCTATAACTTCGTCTGAAACATTCCTGCCGGGAAATAGAGTTGATTGTTTTGAGAAATGTAAAACTACTCACTGACTATACCTTCTAAAAAAAATACCTACTATTAATACTGGGGTTTTTAATATCTTCAAAATTCACTTATATTTTCCTGAGAAAAAAAATAACACTCAATTTTGCGCCACTCTGTATAGTATTGCATGATTCGTCTTATGAGTAACAAAATAAGACTGCAAATCTTGATGAATTTAATTCTATCCTTACCAAATTAACTTCTGACATAGAGATAATATATTATAGTACCTATACTTCTGATTATTATTATACCACATAATACATAAGTAGATATCTAAATTTCTCTCCAATATTTTAGTTCAAAAGGCTAAGAGATGACCCCATTGTGTGATTTCTTTATTCTTCCTCCGCTTTTAAATATTGTTGTTCCCAAACTCGGACTTAAACCGAGGAATTTTAAAATGGTATTTCTTTTCAAACACTTTTCTTGTGCTTATTGTTGTTGGATTCTACTTTCAGTGTTTCGTGTGCGAATGGATCTCTAATTAGATTGTTTCGACGAGTTTTTGCTAAAATATTATGTTTGTCTGCTTGTATGTCATCCTCGGTCCAATATTAAGAGAAAACTGTCTAATTTTAACTTTTTTGACATAAAAAGGGTGTTGTTAATAACACTTTAATTTGATAGTATTCTCAATTTACTCTGTAAATCCATAATTTCATTGACTCTATCAGTTTTCAGAACCTATCCAAAGAAAAATCTATAAAACAAATAATTCCCTAGGACGAGTAGGCCAACCAGTATTTTAACTCACCACACACACATGTAAACTCATTCAAGTTTAAGAGTTCTTACTGAGTTCGATAAGGTCCAAACAAGTTCACATGCAAAGAACATCGAACTTCTGTCGCCCGGCTTGGAACGACGTGACCGGTCCCTTGGGACTTCTGGTCAAAGTTTATTACAACTACTTATTACCGAGTAGTTTTGGATCACTAGATTTTAGAACCTTTTGTTTGTGTACAAGAAATTGGTGATAAATAATAATTTACATACATACATACACAGACCATTTTTATATTTATTTATATGGATGTATCTTTTAAATTCTTTGGTTTCGGTTAAAGGCAAGTATCCGCTTTCCGAGCGTAGTGATTTTGGAAATATGATGGACCATTCCTTATTGCGGTCCCCTCATGGTCAGTCCATGTTCAGCTGTGAACGTGTACGGACTGATATTGTCATTGTCGTGACATAATGATAATCTTATTCACGGACAGCATTAATAAGAAATTTGGGACATACGCTCCAATTTTACCTATCAGTGTTCTGTGTGCTTTTACGAAATAGGTATGTGATTAAGTATATAGACTATATTGGTAGTTTGAGAACAGAGTCCTCTAGACGAGTACCCTTTTATGCACATACTTAAACATCAAAAAACGTCTCAAAATATTCAGTTAAGCTATGGCCATTAATTTACAAAGGGTTCAAATAAAGCAAAGCCTAAGTGAAATGAAAGAATATTTTGCATGACAAAACAAAATTCATATCACTATTGTGAAATTTGATGAGCACCGATCGTAGTAATGTTGGCTATTAATTACAGTTTATACACACACAAAAACGAGAGAAATAACATTGAAGTATTCTCCTAACAAAGATTCTTTGTCATAAACGCTGACAAGAAAATACATTAACGTGTGTAACATATTATGTAAGTCGTGAATAAATCATGATGGTTTAAATGCATTAATGAGACAGTTATTGTCAGTATAAATATGACGCGGGAGGATGGCGGACGCTGCACTCCACAAGCCCGACACGTACTGACGATTTTAACGTTCATAAAATTCATTTCATTTTTACTCAGACATTGATTTATTTTTCGGGTGAATAGTTAACAGATTTAATGAGAGCGGAAGTTTACTACTAAAGATTGAAGTCTAAATATAGATTGAAGGACAGAAAATCTGTCATCTAATAATTCGAGAGAACGCGACAAACTTAGCAAACATCTTGAGAATATTGGTACTTACAGAAATAAAATGCCAATGTGCTCTCGCAAGACAAATTTATCATTTTGAGGTGGAGCCCTAATGGAAATCAGCCATTCATGCAAGGTGTGCCGGACGTACTTAGTGAAGCCCTTTCTGTGCACGCAACTTCAATCAAACATAAGAATTGCTGAACATTGAGGTTCCAGTTTTCAAACAAGAATCCCACAAATTATGAACCATCACAACAGATCATTTCCATTGTGATGTCAACAATTGAATTCGTTTCATTAAAATTACCACAGTGACAAATACAAAATGACGGTAGCTTCGGCCATTTCGTATTTATTTTCCATTGAAGCGTTGTAACCATAATTCATGTGCTCTGTTTCGTTGCATTTTGATGACGGCGTATTTTATATTTCGGACAGTGGTGACTAGGCCCGAGGCTCTGCGAGAGATAACGGATCGTCCATTTTCACACTTGTATATGAAAAAATACATTTGCGCTAGTAGAACGCAATAGCGTAAATAGCGCAATACCAATAGCTTAAATGTTATAATATTCTTTTTTATTGTCAGTTTGGTGTCCTTAGGAGATCGCTGAGAAACTAGGACCCGGACCATATCACTGGGTCTCAGCTGGACTTTGATAGGCTGATAAGATTGATTGAGTCTTCTTCTTCTTCTGTCGAGTCAGCACGAGCTTTCACATGGAATCACTAATACCGTAGTGAAAATATTCGCCAGCCAGCAATGCCTAAGGTTTTTGAGGCTTAAATACACAATGTTTGAACCATTTATTTAGATTACACACATTCATGTGTCATACAAATTAGAAAAAAAGAAAAGAAAATAAATTTTGTAGCAAGGGATCCAGCTAAGTATTTGCTGTTTATGGCAGCAATAACCCGTTTTGGGAGAGGCGATCTCTGGCAATGGAAACCTACTCAATAGGACGATAGCCTAGTAGCGGATCTCTATAAAGGACCATGGGCAAATTTGTATGGAATCTGGACCAAACTCTCAACAGTGATGAAACCTATGCCATGTGAGAGCTTTTGGGGTATTATTTAATTCATTCTATGGCAGCCAAGTCGAAATCGAGCGCGAACATGGTGTTTTGGCACATTTTCAATACTGAGAAACTTGCTTGTTTTGCGACTACCGGCTCCTTATTTGACTCTAATATTAGCTTATTTGTGTCTATCTGGTAGGGATGATCGATATTCATCGATGGTAGATTAGCGGGAAAACATCGATGAACGTATAAAAAAAAAAATTGTCCTCAAAAGTATCGACACATAGATTAACATCTATGTGTTGATACTTTTGAGGACAATTTTGAGGAGAATAATATCGGCCCATCGATATACCTACTCCTAGTCAACTAGCGTGAATTGGGTGTATGTGCTAGATTTCGCTGACTATGTACTAGGTTTCAGAGACTGTATCATAGATTTACAAGTTTCAACTGATATGAACCAAGAGAAATAACAACTAAATCATCATCAGTTAGTATCAAGAAGTTGCAACTGAGGAAGATGAGCATCTTAACAGACGAGTTGCTTTTGAAAGGTAAGCTTTTCAAAGGCAACTCGTTGTCTGTTAAGATTTCTTAATGTAACGTAATCAAATAAAATATTTGTTGTATTGGTCTTAGCATGTATAATGCGTAAAATGTTTTCGGCAAACCTATTATCTGTGGCTACTTTTTAGAACGCATTAATTAGGGCAGCTCCAATTCTGAAATCTGTACACATATGCGGCAATGCTCTACCACCAATTCTGATCGAGAAATCATCTATTTTTTGTTCTTTGTGTGAAAAATAGTGAAAACTAACATAAAAACGGGAAAAAGTAAGCCAGGACAGGAAATAAAAAGATCACATTTATTAAAAAAACTCGAGAAACGTATTTAAATGACTGATTCAGATTCGACTGATCAAAGTGAGAATTTTGCCGCGTAGTGTGATTTTTTCCTGTTGTTCCCTGCTTATGGCATTGAGATAAATAAAGTGATATAGTAACAGGGTGTAAGGCCCTGTTTTATTACGCATATTTACATATACGCTACCTGTGTACGCTACATTGAAAAGATCGTGTATGACACAGACAAAAGTATAACATGTCGGACATACCATGCGGCTTTGCACGTGAATGCAATCAAAAGTGAATATTTTGAGCTTCAATACGACTTGCCTGGCCTGTGGGGCGTTCTGCGGGAACGCACGTGATCTAAAACGGCTTTGTTGTGATGTGAAAGGTGTTCTGAAGGGATACCCGTGGTTGAGTGTTTATTATAACCAAACAATTTGCCTGACCTGTGGGGCGTTCTGCGGGAACGCACGTGGTTGACTTTTTATTATAAAGGACAATGGGAAGAAACGTCCCCACCCTACAACAGATTTGAAACATATCTCATTCGAAAGGTCTTAAATAGACGATAATTTTTTATTATGGCGACATTCTTCGAATATATGGGGATTCCCCGGTATTTGAATTCATAGATAATTTTTTATTTCGATTTATTTTTGCATATGAAAACGGTTTCCGTATTTACAAATATTTATTAATTAAGATTATAATATTGTTTAGAGGTTAGGTTATGTTTAGGTTAGGTTAGGTTTAGGTTAGGTTAGGTCTAGGTTAGGTTAGGTTTAGGTTAGGTTAGGTTAGGTTTAGGTTCTCCGCCTGGAGGGGTGTGCCGGACTCTTACCGAGGAGTTCGGCACACCCCTCCAGGCGGAGAACAGCCCTATGATGGGTGCACAACACGCTAATCAAAAAAAAAAAGTTAGGTTATGTTAGGTTTGGTTAGGTTAGTTAGGTTAGGTTAGGTTAAGCGGACCTCTGCGCGACAGGCACATTCGCTACGTGGGCAAGGACGGTGGCTTCAAGCGGAAGGAGGTAACCTGCGAGGTTCCACAGGGGTCAGTTCTCGCCATAATCTAAAAACAAAGTCTGGGTTAGGTTAGGTTTAGGTTAGGTTAGGTTTAGGTTAGGTTCCTGGGAGGGGGACCTGTTTACAGTCTCCCTCCCCGAGAAGTGCCCTAATAGGCGTGGCACCGAGGTGGGCTTCGGCGCGGTCTTTTAAGAGTACCCGAAGCCCACCTGTAGGTGCCGAAGTGGACCACCGTGGTGAGTTTAGCCGGTAGCAGTCCGGCACACCCCTTCGCCCCCCCCAGGCGGAGGACAGCCCATGATGGGTTCTCACCACGTAAAACAAAAAAAAAAAAAAACAAAAAAAAGGTAAGGTTTTGTTTTTTTTAAGAACCCCATCGATTTTGCGGTTGAAACAGGTAGTTAGTTTTTTTGTAGCTCCTAATAAATATATTGACACGCATTCTATAACTGTTGGTGGGTGGGGACGGGGTCCATACAAAATCCCGCATTGTCCTTTAAAATAAATATATAATAATAACTTTTGATTGGAGTGGGAACTTTTAATAGTTGACTAGGAAGTCAACTAGCGTGAATTGGGTGGAATAATATCGGCCCATCGATATACTTCTGTATATCGATGGGCCGATATTATTCTCGTAACATGTGTCGATACTTTTGAGGACTATTTTTTTTTTTATGTACAATCATTGATGTTTTCCCGCTAATCTACCATCGATGAATATCGATAATCCCTACCAGATAGACACAAATAAGCTGATATTGGAGTCAAATAAGGAGCCGGTAGTCGCAAAACAAAAGCAAGTTTTTCAGTATTGAAAATGTGCCAAAACACCATGTTCGCGCTCGATTTCGACTTGGCTGCCATAGAATGAATTAAATAATACCCCAAAAGCTCTCACATGGCATAGGTTTCATCACTGTTGAGAGTTTGGTCCAGAATTACTCATTGTCCTTTATGTAAATCTTTCGTTTATAAAAACTGGCTGCAAATTATAGCTTCAATCAGTGGAGTACAAAACAGAACGCTTTGGACGCAACAGGCCTAATCTCGTTCTACGAGCCAGGTTGTTTAGTCATGAACAAAGCTCAGCCATAGTTTCAGTATTGGCTCTATTCACTTTTGACTAACCGTGGCTACGGAATCCGAAGTTATGACCAGTTTTCTAAAATAAACAAGGGCAGGTTCAATTCTGTTGCTTCAGATAAGTTTCATTTGTATCTATAACGTTTAAACTACCTACGGTTTATTTACACGGTGGAAACCTGAATATCCCATTTTTGTCAATTTAAAATTGGCGTTCACAATTTTCGAGAAATAAAATAAGAGTTGCAACGAATATTCAGCAACTATTCGGTATTCGGCCACTTCTTCACTATTCGGCCGAATATCTGTTTATATCAATATTTCTACTGTAAAAAACTTGCTATTTTACAAATAACAAATAGTAAAATTCGTATACCTACCGTTAAGTAAATTTAAATGAACATGTAACATGCACTAGATAATAAAGTAGCAGCGGGGGTAAGATGTAATGCCACATTAGTTAGCGAACCATATGAGTTAGCACACAGATAAACAACGACACACTTGTTTGTATGACAGGTATTTCTTCATTCTGTTACAATCTGAGTTGATTCCCGTAATATGTAATTCTTATTATTATAATAATATACAATATTATCGTCCTGGATAAAAAAGAACAAATATGAAATTCTCTTATTTTAAGGTCATAAGACTTCGTTTAATTGCAATAAGTACATAATGTAAGGTTTAACACTATTTTATTACTATTATATTATATTTCTGAAGGATAATTTCCTGATCTCTATTAGAAAATTATCCTTCTTAATCATATTATGTAAAACAATAAAAACTATAAATTCGCGCCGAATCCAGCCGCATAAATTTGCCAACTATTCGGCTTTTTGGCCAGGCGGGGCCGAATATTCGGTCATTATTCGTTGCAACACTAATAATAATTTTATATTCTTTGTTTTCTTTTCATTCCTAGAACATGATGAAAATGATTAATTATGGCTACATCATCATCATCATCTGCCTGGCCTTTATCCCAACTACGATTAATTATGGCTACATAAATGACGTCAATACTTGGTACTATATAAAATAGGTGAACCAACAATATTACATGATTTACGGAACTCCAAGCCAACCATTCAGAAATTCTCAAAAGATACGAATAACATTCCTTGTACACGGACATTCCGGGCAGCCATGAAAAGTTGCATTCAATTTGAAAATTTCCAAATAGGTACATTTTTAGTCCTTGCGTATGACGTCATCATACGAGGAAAGTAAAATGCTCGCAGTCAAATGACGTACAATACGAGTTACCTGTAGTGCTTCTGTGTTTATTAAAAGGTTTATTTTACTATCTTATTTTTCGCTGATACTGTTGAAACACTCAAAAGCAAGTGCAGTTTTCTTTTGTTTGTCCATGATATGAAAATACTCCATTTGGAATATCTGATTATTTGAGCAATCCTAAAAAACATATTTTTCTGTGAGGTTTTATTCGTTTACAGATTGCCTATTTACCTAATTACATTATAGTCAGTTATAACAACAGTCGCAAAGGACTTTAAAAGATTCACTAAGGTCACCAGGTCAGTTAATCTTCTGAGGCGCCTTTTCTTTTGTGAGCTGATTGGAATTCAACGCAGTAACAACTGGAGACGCGACAACAACTCTCGAAGACATATGCAGGAAAACGTGTTGCGTATACAGATCGCAAAAAGGACGATCAGTGACAGATTGTTAGTCTTGGTTAGCCTTGCGTACAGTCAGTGACATAAGTACGACATAACTTTTCGTAATTTTGAAATAAATTTATTAAAATCAAAGATTTTCCAACTGTACCTTTACATGCACTTTTAAAATATCGAGTCTAGGTGCACGGTTCTAAAGTGGGTTGGTTTTAAGAAGAGACCGGAAATAACCTCCATCGATAGCCTTCACTACATAGTATAAAACAAAGTCGCTTCCCGCTGTCTGTCTCTCCTTATATATGCTTAGATCTTTAAAGCTACGCAACGGATTTTGATGCGGTTTTTTTAATAGATAGAGTGATTCAAGAGGAAGGTTTATATGTATAATACTTGCATATTTAATGTAAGTATAGTAGATAAACTGCATCCGTGCGAAGCCGGGGACGGGTCGCTATCTAAAATAAAGCTTAAATTTTACAAATGAAAAATCACATCACGCAAATAATTTAATTACATCACATAAATTAAAAATTTCATTGAAAACAAAGAGTCATATAATATTATATCAATAAAGATAATAAAAGTATCCATTAATCGATTAAGTATGTAAGTTTACATTAATAAAAAAACTTTGATATGCTTTTTGTTAACTTTTTCAGCTAATTTTGTCGCTGATTGTACCAGCAAAGCGATTCAAACTCTATTGCGTAACCGAGGTCTCGAATTAACAATTCTTAGCGCATCTAATTTCTTGACAGTCAGAACTCAGACGCTGTGTTAAGCAAACTATTCCGAATCAAACATTCATTTAATCAAATGAACATAACAGCTACGTGATTCGCGTGCCGGTCTAATCAAATCTAGAGACTTCGACAGTGCGTTTCTCGGTTTCATTAAGCCTTGGCAAATTTACAGGGGCGGTGAACATTTTGTATGCCACGTGTGTGCCGTTCAAAGATATCATTAGTAGAGTAAGGACAACATTATGGGGTGCACAACATTACATTTAATATTGTTTTGTTACGTCACGTAATTGAAATTAAAGGTAAAGGAAACTCTTTTGGGTTTCGTTTAATTTTAGGGGTGTAGGTTATTATGGAGTGTTGTTAGCGTTTGGAATTACGTATGTTTTGGTAATTGGAAGCAGAATTTACTATACACGGTGAATTTTAAGTCGTTTCGGACATGTTAACGAATAATTGTACGCATAATAATGGATAACTTTGCAAAAGGAAAATCATTTAAATGCAATAAAATTTTTTGGCCTCCCATATATAATGGTATGATCAGCTGGTTGAGTTTGTATATGATTTTTTTCTTTTTATTTTGCTAAGTTGTTCATTACCATATGTCCAATCATCCGAAATAACTTTAATTTCACTGATAGATTTTAATATTTATTAATTCATATGGTCGGTCTTAAAACTGATGGCTTCTGTGCCATTGGAATATGCAAAACCTCGTTTGTAAACCCATCCATGATTTTGAATAAAACTTATCGATAAAACACCTTTTCATTCTTTATTCAGTCTTCAGGGGAACTATCTGTGTACTTGATCTTAATCATTTAATCGTGTTTTGATAATTTAAATTATCATTCTTAAAAATAAACAATATATTATAATAATTTATATTATGTGGAGACTTTCTATTAATATAATTATGTAAAGAGAATGCAAATCCAAGTCCATGCTTCGAAAGTGCAAGGGTGAGCATTCGTAGATAAACATGGTACTTATGAATTAGGAGCTATTTGTATAAGTCTAATTATATTTAATCATGTAGAGGGGTTGGCGTTAAAATATTCATGTCACGAAACAACCATTGATGTTTAGAATAAATATTATTATGATAACAAAATCTTATTCATTACGATTCCGTTCAGAGACGATCAAATCGCAATGAAAACGGTCTTTTTGATGTACTATATTAATAGAAATTAAGGATCTATTTCTTTTTGAACGCTTGACAAATGACTCCGGGTATTAGAACGACACATAATATGAAAATTCATTTTATTTCTCTCTACGAAAGCCAAGCGCTCAAAGAAACACTTCAAACGTATGAAAAATTTTCGCTCATTATTATTCAAAGTTCAAAAGACGTATTTAAAGATAAGTTATGGAACCACAAACATTGAGAAATAAGCGTTTGTCGCAATAAATAAGTCACATATTGCTACGGCGCGTTTTTACAAATATGTTTTTTTATCTTATTTTTATCTACGTGAGGTGACTTTTCTTTTAGAAACGACTTAATGGCGTTTGTGTGAGCCGTAACGAATTGAATATTCATACGTCTATGTAAATATACCTTTCACGGTTCTTTACACATGGACAGTATCTAATATAATTTACCCAAAATTGTTTTAAATACACAAAAAATAGCACGTTACGTTACCATAAAATTCATTTTAGTTTCATCTGCACGGCCTAGCCACATTTTAATGAGAAAACTCAAACTATTCTTTCATTTGGCAAACACAGCAGTACGTATTTAGTTTTGTATTTTAGCAGAATGTAAATACATTTACACAAGATACTTTATGTTTACACAAACATACTCATCGTCATAGGAATTTCGATATACATTTTGTACTGGACGAGCAGGGATCTTCATTGTTTATTTTATTAGGTTTTCTGTAATTTATTTTCGTAAAACATACATTAAAGAAAACCCTATGGAGTAATCAATTACATTGAGGTATTAACGAACCGCATTACGCTTAATACGGACCCGCTGCTTAATATTACAACCAAACCTTAATAGGATTCGAAAGCCGAAAATCCGAAATTATATGCATTCTAGATAACACAGACAAACGTTTGCAGTAACTCTACTTGGACTCAATACGCTAATCCAATTAGGGAAAATTCATTATCTAACATCGGGACGTGTTTCTCCGGCAATAGTGATCCGTCGAAAGAACACTTGGAATCTTCTAAAGAGCCACTTGTAGGCGATTAGTGCTGGAGCACACTTAACCCCCTAGTGCGGGCTGTGTCGGGTTAGTCCCGCTCTTTGTTCATGCGTACCCCTCGATTTCCAGTGTATTATTGGCTGGTAACAGCGAGTTATTACATTTGCTTTAGATTCCGATTATGAATAAGAGCGAACAAAGAGGTTACCTACATTTCTTTTGTGATTGTAAAGGTTTAGTTCGTTTCAATAGGGTATTATACCTATGTATAATCTGGCTATCGTAGTCCACTGCTATGAGAAAGGACTTATATCGGGTAGTTCACAGAGCGTGCCTATTTTATCACATGTCTGGAATATTTAGGTTAGAAGTCTGTTGGAACTGGTTTTATATAAAAATAAATAATTCACGAACTAAACAAACAAAAAGGCCTGAAGGTATAGGTGAAGGTGAGTGTAGGTAGATTAGGGTATTTTTGGCCATTTACCCTAATACTTTATAAGGTGGGTAGCTCAGACTAGTGATTCTTTTTTATTGGTCTGAATCCCAATTCTCGTAATTAATTTACACTATGACTGAAAGATGACCATATCGAGATTATATTATTAAGAATTGACAAAAAATCGGTATTCTAGATCAGTATGATTTGAATTCAATCTTCTTACAGACTCATTTCAATCTTATTTTTGACGTTTATGTATGGACAAGAATACATAGAAATAGTACAAGTACTATATAATATCTCCATGCCAGAATATCAATTTTATTATCTGTGTCGGTTCAAATTGTTAGCAGAATACCGATTTGGCTTCAATCAACTTTCGACCTCATTACAATATAATTTCACGTTTGACGTTGTTTGTTAGGGTAGGAGAATACCATTTGTGACATTTATGATATTGGTAGTAGATCAGAACGAGATCGGAATTATATTTTGAACATTTTTAATTACAAGAATTGGGCTGCTGAGATGGGTATCTCTGACCCAAAATAAATTTACTAATTTAACTCATTAGCTAACGAGCGGACACTTGTGGCCGAGAGCAATAATAATGTCTGCGTTTCGTCACTGACTGAATTAATTAGTGATTTCTGTTTCATTAGTTTTGCTAACAAAACCAATTTACTTGATGAACCTCTGGATCTCCCAAGTACCCTAATAATTATTCATATTTCAATCGACTTGATTCAAAACCTTTATAGGTATATACGACAGACTACCCACATAAATTAATTTACTACTAATATATTATTGAATTTATATTTAGTCGTAAGTACGTGGTACTTTTACTAATTTATTGATGAATGCGGCTCCTAATTTTTCAGTTTCTATTAACAGTGCCGAGATGACTTAGCTCCATATGACCACTTCATTACTGTGAATGTTTTATTCGACGTAGGGATTTTATTTGAGGGAATAATAACATCGTGTGTCATCCTACACAATCGTCTTTAAACTAGTGTAGATATGAATTAAAGAATATAAAAATAAATCATTCAATTCAATTCATTTGCATACAATGATTCGCATGGGTAATATATAAGTACATTTAATTGGGACTGCGTTGTGGTTACGTCATTACTATGATTGGTCATAGTGGCGTTCTCAGAGAAGTTTGGCACTGGACGATTACATTGACATTTCGATATTGGTTTTAAAACATAATTTACTTTGTAATCAGTAATAATGGTTTTAAAACATAATTTACTGTTTATTCAGACCTGATTGTCATTAAACGATGTTATTTGTGAGTAGCGACACAGGTAGCATGGGATGCGGGAGTCGAATGGATATTGGACAGGCTCGATTTTATTCGTTGCATTTTTAGGGTTGGTCAACAACGAAGGGTTTAATCAGAATAAAGATTTTTCTTATTGTATTAAAACAAAACTAAATTATCATCATATTGGCAATTATGCTCTGTAGCGAAATACACCATTTAATCATAAATCTCTCCAAGAATACAGCCTCTTATCGCTAGTATCTTTTTCAGGTCGTCGGTCAATTGAGCTAGGCGTCGCCAGCCACGCTTACAAGTTTCAACTCAAATGAATTTCCTCGAACAGCCATCAATTTTATTGATTGTTTACCTACTTAAGTTGCTTTATTCTTTAAGATGGTAAGTCCATTTTTTCGCTGGAAAGACTCGTAGTCCATGTGTTCCTTCTAAGAACGCCGAGCATAACTCGCCCCAAAGCTCACTGAGAGATTTAAAATTTTGTGAAATACATCAATCTCGCGTTACAATATAAGTAACACCTCTGAACTGACTGCAAGCGCTTTAAACACGTTTTTGTGAATTGAATTCAAATAATCATCATTACGCCTTAATTCCCTGAAAAATTAGGCAGAAATTGAATGTTTTATTTTACGACTAAGGTGGAAAATAATCATACGGCCCGCCTGATGGTAAGTGGTTACCGTAACCTATGGACGCTTGCAACACCAAAGGTATCACTCGCGTGTTGCCGGCCCGGCTCGTGTTGGCAGTACGGGGGGGGGACCTCTACTGCCAACACGAGGCTTCGCCAAGGAGCACTGGCGTCCTTTCTCACCGTGAGGAACAACACCACTAAAGAGCAGAGTTATTTGGCTACGATATTCTGCAAGGTGGAGGTACTTTCCCAATCCGACAGCTCTAATTTTGAACGGAAAGTCCTGCTATGCCCTACCTTTCTTATATTTATATTGTCGTGGGTATACCCCCATATCACAGATTAAAACGGTATTAGATCGAATGTATTGAGGTGAGAATCCTATTACCATTTATGGGGCACAATATTCAAATCCCCAGGCGGCTGGTAAGAGGTTTATTCGAACAAAAAACCTTAAATCCTCAGCCTGGCCAACAATTACAATTTTCTCCCGTAATTAACTGCGCAAAGTTTACATTGAAATATTAATTTCCGAAAATCTGGTTCCAGCCAACCCTCGATGCAGATAACGCAAAATTAAAAGTTCACGGTATCGGTGGCGAATTGGCGATACGTTCACCGTACAGCCAATACATTTGCATTGTGTTTTAATTAAAAATCAATGAGTAGTAACATTGCTGTATCATTGTTCAATAAAGTTTTATTTGGCTTAAAAACGCGTTTAAAATGCATTTGAGTGCGAACTTAGTGAATATTTTGTTAAGTGATGGTACATAATGTATTATGGATATATAATATAAGTCATCTACATACATCTCAAGAGTTATCAAAAGTGTAACAAAGAATCAGTCTAGTTCCTAAAGTGCACATATTTTCCCTTCCCTAAAGTGGAATTCTTAATAAAATAAAAATAAAACCTAAAATTAACCCATCAAATGCACCCGCGAATACAAAACAGAAAAATAAAATCCCCTTTGCAGTTCCACAAAGTAAAATATATGGCTTGATGTCTTCATAGCACAATTGCAAGCCATTATGTCTCCTAAGACTTCTCGTCGTGCGTAGATGCTTTTAAGCTCCCTCGCTCCTCATACTATGCAAAATTACAAGCGAAGAAGTAATTGGAATGCAGCTCACGATTTGCAAGCATAATGGGGCAATTTCCCAGTCATTTCCTGGTGGCTGCAAGCAATCCAACGTCTTGCGGCGTCGTGGTACCTGTTTTTGATGGCTGAAGACCATTTTTCGTCAATGTCCACTGTTTCGGGGAAATATTATGATCAGAATTTCTATTTATTGTTAAATATTATCATGTGCAATAATGTTAATGTTTCATCCCATGACATTTTCTGGAGAAAAAATAAATAAATAAAATCGACTTATACGAGTACATATAAGAAAATAAAACAGTGAGCATTTCGACTTTATTGTGATTACCAAAGTTCCTACCTAAGTATTAAGTAATTTCCTACCAATAAGCAAAATGATAACAAACATAAATACCTATTAGCTATTAACAATATCAGTAAGTAAGTTCTATTAAGAGTAGTGTCCATTCATCTCACACTAATGTGACAATATTAACTATAGGGAAAGTGATCAAGAATTGGATTATGCCATTCGGGGTCTCCTTATAAAGATCGTTTCGATTTCTCGATAGGATGATAAAAATCAATGGTTATTTTTTCATCCTTATTAATATTTTACATATACCTACTTTCTTAAAGTCATCGACAAAAAATAAGATAAGATAAGATTCTTTATTTGTGGAAACATGAGTTTACAGACATGACACACATGAAAACATGAGTTTATTTTGCATGCAAGATGTACAAAATACTCCATAAAACCAAGTTTATCATTTCGGTGGGTCATTGTTGATTTTTACAGTGAAGATGCAGATCGCGACATCATAACCTTAATTTACATACAGTATACTATTACCTATTGCAATGTCATTAGCGTAAAAGTTTTAGTTAGGTTTGTTATAAATATACTTATTTAAATCTCCACATTTTCACACAAAATATTCATGAGCCAAATATTATTTAGTTTAATGAGTTTCAAAGAGCTACACCACATAGGTAAAATTAGAGAGTACTTTTGGTAGTAGTAACACCTATCATTGTGCACGGTAGAGCAACTTTGCAATTTACTTACATTCTGAAATTCTCTGTAAAACAAGGCAAACGATACAACAAAGGAAGTCGGAACTAAGTTATATTGAGCAACTTTGCACCTTACGACGTTCTGCACTGGTGGTTGCAATGAATTTTGAATATCTAATTGTGTACAATTTTGGGTCACGTATAGTTGAAACGACTTTAAAAGATTCGGTATTGCACTAGAAGTTTTAATGTACAGTCATGTATGTTCCGGTGATACATTTCGCAAACAAAATGCTTTGAACGACTGCGGTCTGTTTAGAGTTAGTAACTCTGCGTTTGGACGCCGGGCGCAAACTAATTTAGCCTTAAGGATGGTCGACCGAAAAAATTGCCGATTGTACCTTGTAACACTAATATCTCAGCGATTTTTCTAGTTTTTCTGTGATGCCTGTATTTCCTGAATGGAACACGTGTACGACAGTAGACTAAAGTTTTTTTGTGTATCATTTCATTACTTATTACTGACTTGAAACTCCATCCACGATCCTATTTACCTATCCTTTTTTACATCGCCTCTAATTTGTGTCAAATGTAAAATAGTCGTAATTGTTTGGTTGCTTGTAATTATGTAGTAGTTGTAGAGTGTACTTATTAGGAGCAGGAACCGGTTTTGTTTTAGTGTCACATGCATGCATATTGCATAGCTACCTATTATGCTTAAATAGAAGTTCTATTGAAATACTGGTTTTAAATTATTCTGCTGGTCTAGTCATCATCAGGAGTAGGTACTTATGTTAATTCCAAGTCGCTTCTGCTCTTGGTAACTCGAGTTAAAAACAAGTCATAATATAACGACCATAACGTGTGGTGAATTGATTTTTGTGGTCCACAATTAAATAAAGGAGTGACATGTTGCTGATGCATTTAATACAATTTGATAATAACAGCTTATTTTTCGAATAGATGATATTAGGTCGACATACTCATTTGGAGAAATGACTGGTGATTACGACAAAGGACCATGGGCAAATTTGTATGGAATCTGGACCAAACTCTCAACAGTGATGAAACCTATGCCATGTGAGAGCTTTTGGGGTATTATTTAATTCATTCTATGGCAGCCAAGTCGAAATCGAGCGCGAACATGGTGTTTTGGCACATTTTCAATACTGAGAAACTTGCTTGTTTTGCGACTACAGGCTCCTTATTTGACTCTAATATTAGCTTATTTGTGTCTATCTGGTAGGGATGATCGATATTCATTGATGGTAGATTAGCGGGAAAACATAAATGATTGTAAAAAAAAAAAAAACCTCAAAAGTTTCGACAATTAGATGTTACGAGAATCATATCGGCCCATCGATATACCTACTCCTAGTCAACTAGCGTGAATTGGGTGTATGTACTAGATTTCGCAGACTATGTACTAGGTTTCAGAGACTGTATCATAGATTTACAATCACTGGGCTATGAAGCACACTTTCCTCCTACAAAGGATAGAAATGAAAGCCAATTAACGACAGAGCAGGCTAATAAATCGATATTAGTAACAATAATTCGATTGGTGTTGGAAACTGTCAATGGCAAAATCAAAAATAGATCTAAATTGCTTCGCTATGATTATTTCAGCCTCCCCGCTCGATCAGAATTGGTGGTAGAGCATTGGTGCATATGTGTACGGATTTCAGAATTGGAGCTGCTCTAATTAATGCGTTCCATAAAGTAGCCACAGATAATAGGTTTGCCGAAGACATTTTATGCATTATACATGCTAAGACCAATACAACAAATCTTTTATTTGATTACGTTACATTAAGAAATCTTAACAGACAACGAGTTGCCTTTGAAAAGCTTACCTTTCAAAGGCAACTCGTTGTCTGGATGCTCATCTTCCTCAGTTGCAAGACTTCCTGACACTAACTGATGATGATTTAGTTCTTATTATGTGAACACAAATGTATGGAACGGCAGTTTTTTTTCGCGGGTTCAGGATTGGTCCGATACTAAAAGTTGTTCATAATAACGTATACAATAAATTCTTTTCGGGTTTTGCATAAACTAAAAATAATGTCCATAAGGTTGTCTGGCAGAGAATGCCTTAGGCATTAAGACCGCCTTTGGACAATTTGTATGAAAAGCATTAAATAAATAAATAAATGTTGTATGCACGTCAATATTAGATAATCCATCATCCGTCATTCATTTCATCATTTGAATCCTGGTTCATTTTTTGGATTTATTATAAAAAAGGAACTTATATCATACTTATTTTGAAAGATATTGTGTTATAATAACTTAACCGTCAAAACCCCCGATTCCAACTAGAAAAAGAATAGTAACATTTGAACGGCTGAACAGATTTTCATAAAACATAGATAACATGATACCCGATTAAACTAGCTTTCAATTAAAACACTGCATTAAAATCGGTCCATCCATTTTGGAGCAACGATGCCACAGACAGATACACAGATCCACAAATACACATAACAAACTTATAACACCCCTCTTTTTTGTCGGGGGTTAAAAAAGCACTGCATAAAGGTTGTCAATTCCTGGTAGGTCGACTAAAACATCGGGCAATTATACTTCTACAATAATGTCATCTAAATGTAGTGCCGGTCGATGAAATCCATCTAATCTTCCCTGACCCAAGAACCGTAATATAGTGCTTTTATCCGTAAGATTCGTACCTTCATAATATTGCGTTATCGCATCTATGCCTACTTGATCGCGGTTTATTAACACATAAGAATAATATAATATGTCCTCGCCCTTACGTGCCGTGATTGCATTCGCCCTCTAAGCAGCAACAAGTTATTTTCAAAAATATTGCACTGTTGCAAGTCCGATAGGTTATTCTCTCGATATATTTCTATTATAATAATATACAGACCATTATTGCGTAAATGTTCGATAACAACTAAATCATCATCAGTTAGTATCAAAAAGTTGCAACTGAGGAAGATGAGCATCTTAACAGACAACGAGTTGCCTTTGAAAGATAAGCTTTTCAAAGGCAACTCGTTGTCTGTTAAGATTTCTTAATGTAACGTAAACAAATAAAAGATTGGTCTTAGCATGTATAATGCGTAAAATGTCTTCGGCAAACCTATTATCTGTTGCTACTTTATAGAACGCATTAATTAGGGCAGCTCTAATTCTGAAATCTGTACACATATGCGGCAATGCTCTACCACCAATTCTGATCGAGAAATAATCTTAGCGAAGCAATTTAGATCTCTGTTTGAATTTGCAATTGACAGTTTCCACCACCCATCGAATTATTGTTACCTAATATAGATTTATTAGCCTGCTCTGTCGTTAATTGGCTTTCATTTCAATCCTTTGTAGGAGGAAAGTGTGCTTCATAGCCCAGTGATTGTAAATCTATGATACAGTCTCTGAAACCTAGTACCTACATAGTCAGCGAAATCTAGTACATACACCCAATTCACGCTAGTTGACTAGGAGTATATCGATGGGCCGATATTATTCTCGTAACATCTATGTGTCGATACATTTGAGGACATTTTTTTTTTTTTTATGTACAATCATTGATGTTTTCCCCCTTATCTACCATCGATGAATATCGATAATCCCTACCAGATAGACACAAATAAGCTGATATTGGAGTCAAATAAGGAGCCGGTAGTCGCAAAACAAGCAAGTTTCTCAGTATTGAAAATGTGCCAAAACACCATGTTCGCGCTCGATTTCGACTTGGCTGCCATAGAATGAATTAAATAATACCCCAAAAGCTCTCACATGGCATAGGTTTCATCACTGTTGAGAGTTTGGTCCAGAATTACTCATTGTCCTTTATTCAATCAAGCGTATGTTTTCTCCCGATTGTCGATTGTGGCTACAATGGATACTGTAAATGGGGTCTGTAGGTACTTAAAATTTCTTGGTATTCGTTTTTATTTTCAATGATTAGATTAGTAAGTACCTAGTTAATAATAAAATTTTCATTTATACTGAAATTATTTGGATACTATAGATATTTGAGTTGTTTTTATTTTGAAATACGTGTTACCATTTATTTATATGATACTCGTATTTCTGATTATTTATAATATGAGGGGTCATTCAATAATGTCGTTAATAACCCAATCGTTTCTGCGGTCAAAATACCTATGCGACGGAAACATTTCACATTTTCATTTAAGTCTCATAATAACGAACAATTATATAAAATACCAGGTGAAAATAGCTATTTAAGCGGTGTTCTCTGATCGATTTAATAGAGTGATCAAAATTTATTCCTTGGTACCGACTATAACTTCCCGGGAACATTGTTGCCGAAGAACATTGAAAAGTTTTCTTGTTAAAAGTTCTCTATTGCGGAATGAGAATAATAATTCTTGAAATCACTTCCTTATTATAAGAGAATATTACTATTTTATCTAGTATAGGCTCGTTCTATTTTTCACGATGTTTATTAATTGCATTCAAGCAAAAAGTGCGTGAACACCTTCGAACCAAATCGACAGAATCATCTCCGCTTTCCTATTACTTATATTATATTTATGTACTTAATATGAAGTTTATTTATGTACCAATACAATAGATAATATATATAATTATTATATAGATATCTAACTATGTTTAAATAACTATAGGAATGCTTATTACAAAAATTATCTTGTCCATGCAGCTACCATCCTTATTTCTCCATCACTCAAAGGTTGCGGTCAGCCTCTGGACATAGTGCATAGATTTATAAATAAATAAATAAACTGCTTTTGAGAAAACGAAAGTTTCTTTTTTCTTTTCTTTAATAATGTGTATAGTTTATTTTAGTTGTACGGCACCGCTTATGAGAACAAGCTTCTGTAGTTCTGTTTAAAGATTGTAATAGTTCCGACTAGCTTTTACAACTTGCTCCGAGCAAAGTAACTTTTCTTATTTTTATTTTCATTTTTAAACTTGTTACGCTTCCTTACATACACGTGTGAAGATTGCTGTGTATGCAGCGCTTTTATTGATCGAGCACAAGCGGAAATAGCGTTGGTTGATGTTGGGCAACAATTTGCCACATATGAACAACATACATTGTATATTATTGTACCTACATCGTCGATCGGATACTTTTAACTATTGTCACGTGGTTTCAACGACCATAAAACGAAAAGATGTTAGACTCTGACCATGTAGGACGTAGGTACTACACATTTCTGTGAACTGCAGAGTTTTAAGTAGGTTTCATAAGTATTTAAAAATAACAGCTACGCCTAAGTGTCTCGAAAGATAAATTTAATGTTGTGTAAAGCATTTCAAAGTACCTTAATATACAAAGTAAAATTTTACATAACGCCTTCAAAACATTTCTCAGGCTCAATATTTCGAATTCGTGAAAAGTACTTTGATTATTACGATTCAAACATTTTCATACTCATTGAACACAGTAAAGAGTCTGTAAAAGAATAAAATGATAATAAATTCAAGAAATTAGGCAAACTTTTGGAACTTAATCACCGCTTCGCGCTATTCGAGCTTTTTGAAAGACATCTAAAATTGGCGAGTAATCCTTTTCCTTGCAGTAATTTATTTCTGAATGGACCGTTCAAGTTTTTTTTTAATCCGTCATCCTTGATTTTAATTGAAGAACAGTTCGTCGTTGAAGAGTTCGCTGTGACGTTAAATTAGCCGCAAATTCTTCAGTATTTTCTAATTTTCACAAGTGGCTTCATTTCTAGAATAATAGGGATGTAAAGAATGAAGGATCGTATTAATAACGTTCTAAGGACCTATAAAATATATAAGACACGTATGAATCCATAGACACGAGTCTATGGAGCGTAATATCAAGTGTTATTCCACCATTAAGTAGAGGATTTCGTATCTCCTCTTAATGACCACTCGTACCGATAATAAGCAATTTATATGACCCATTACAGGATCAGCCAGTCGTTAAGATAAACTTAAGGAAATTCTCTCACTAATTTAAGTACCTGCTCGCAGTGCTCGCCTAATAGGAACACGGTATAAAACAAAGGGTGTTCTAATCTACATCGAGAGTTCCCTGAATATACAAATACCATCTATCAGCCGAGTTTTGTAATACTCCTGTCACATATAACATACCAGGCATCGCCCCGTCTGCCTTCAGACCTCGTGAAGACAACCGGAAAATTAGAAAGTAAACACTGACTTCCTACATTGCGATTTTACAGCAAAGCTTTATGGGAAAAATAAAATCAAGTCGCTCTCGCGGAAGTACGGATACAGTATATGTAAATAATTACACAATAAGGAACGAATGAAGAGGTCTTTATTCAATTAAAATAGACGAAGTACCGCAACCGTTCCCAGGATATACTCCCGAGGCTTAGGAGACAAATTTCCCTGGAAACAAATGCGATTCAAATTCAGACAAATAGTCCCGGCGCGGAAGAAGCCGTTTACCAGGAAATTTGTCCATCAGTCTTGGGGCAAGCAAATTTTGTTTTTTCTTTTCCCTTTGCTAGCCTCTATTACGAAATATCGTGTGTACAAAAATATCAAACACGATTTATTAACAACATCTGGTTATTTATGCGGAATATACAAGTAGATTTATTACTTCTGTTCAGTGTGCCGTATCTTAAACTTATTATCCGAATTTGGGGGCCTGAGATTGACTTGTCTCATACGAACTTTATCTTTTGTTACTCACATTTCATCTCACGTGTCACACGTTTTGCACTCTCAATCGCGTTTGGCCGTTTTGTTTTTTACTGTGATCAGGAAAACCGGGTCTTGTGCAGTATTTCGCAACATTGTGCCTGTTTTGTATTTGAAGTTCTTGTTCATTGTATTGAGTTCTATTTTATTTAAACAATGTACCTACGTATGATATGTGCAGTCAATTACAGTCTGAATTGAACGCAGTAGTAGGTATGCTTGACGAAAGAAATATGTCCATAAAAAGTAGCCTTTAAATGTTAATCAAAGTCAAAGTCCTCATCATTACCTAGTTGCCGGATCGTTGGAAATATTAAAACTTCTTCGCACCAAAGTAGGCACTTATGTTCCGGCAAGCTTAATTTGAGAGCCTTTGATGCTTCAGAATGATGGAGCAGAAAATGATCCGCCTGTTGGAACGTCCAATCTTTATGACGCTAAATTGGTTTTAACCTGTTGAGGTAGTTCCGCTAGAATTTCACAAGATTTTAGTATTTAAAAGTTTTATCTTTTGGTTTCCTAAAAGGTACCTTCAACCACAATCAAACCTTTATTGTTATGACTATATCTTTTTGATTGAAATTAATCCTAACCATACACAGTGCACTGTAGAACATTGTTTGTAAATTCTTTGTTTCGTTTCCAAGAAGCAAAATAATAACTGAAAGCAAATGTTCGAATTTTAGTCTTATTTAATAAAATGTTTGTAAACGCACACCAGACGCAGTGTGACGAGTCCAAAACAAAACCAATAAAATTTTCATTTAACTTTTTACTGAATTGAAACTGCTTTTATAAGTACCGAAAATGATTGCAGTCTTTGTATTGTTTCGTTGCAAATAAAAACAACCATTAATTTCCAGTACAAGTACACTTCACACATCAGCGATTGCAATATCTCCTCTCAAAAAGCAATACAGATTTTAGTAACGGTTGTCCTCACTGAAAAGGGAAAACCACGAACTCATACAAATATCATTGCAGCCGCATTCAATCAATTTCAATCAAGTTGTGTCAATACAAATTATGGATGAATGAGTTTTCACGTGGTCGTATTGACGGTGACGGATTAAAATTACATTATTAGTAGGGCCCCGTTATATTCCGGCGTTCTGAAAATGGCAATTAATATTTTAATGTTAAATGTAATGCTGCCTCGTTGTTCCAGTTATAGCAAGCATGACGCGTGAAATTCTGAGCCCAATTCGAACGTTTTAAATAGTTTTTCTTTTACTAATAATATTTTCTATAGCGCAGTTGGAATTGTGCATGACCAACGCGTTCGTTTATCATATTCTAAAACAAAAATAATAAACCAGATCGATCTTAGTACTTAATAATTTAAAAAAAAGACATACCTATTTTCTTATTCTTCTTCTTATCTTATTTTAGTTGTTTTTGTAAGTTATAAATGTGAACATATTATTCTCTATTATATTTTGTATAAGATTTATGTAACCTCTGATTCAGATTCAGATTTTTATTGTATGTAAATAATTACATAAAGTCACATAATACTGGCATAATAATAAACTATAAACAACATTAACATAGCATTTCAGGTAATAAAGATTAAAAATAATTCATAATATATAATTGATTAATAATAATAATTTTAAAACAACTTCACAGAAATAACAATATCTCTATCTATATCCGATTATTGTTACACCTCAAACTACCCCTCTTTTTAAGGTGCTAATCCGTCCATCCCAAGGTTATTTAGCAGAAATCGCCAAGTGCGATAAGACCGCCCTTTGTACATTTCTTCTCTATTCATTGTTTCTTTTTCTCTCTTTCTCATGAGCATTTAAGTGTATTGTATTGTACTATGCCCGTCAGTCAAGGGCAACGTACTTAACTCCAGTTTCATGTATCGCACGTACAAAATATATCATAAATTCTTGCTTTCCTCGCTGCCAGATGAAGCGGACGTCGATTCCCGCAAATCATTTCCCAGACCTGCAATAAATAGCTACAATCGTATACGAGTTTCGCTACAATCGAAGCGTGAAAGGAGCCGACGCGAGTCACCATCAGTCAAACGTCAAGATGTGTCGTGACTACATACCATTTTCCAAGTGCCTGGGTTTTGGGGCCCAACAAATAGATCACGGTGCCGATACTTCGTGCGGGATGAAAGAGCGATCGTTTTTCTATGTGACTACAAAATATTGTGGGACAAGCAAATCACTGCCCGGAATACGAATAAATGTTTAAGACATGTGGGAAGTTTTGGTTTATTTCTTTGTCATAGTGGCTACACCTTTTGAGTAGGTCTATTTCACTAAACTAACTTAAAAGGTGTTCCCGCGGTTAAATGTAGAATACTAAAAATGGGGCTGCAGAAAAAAAAAATACGAACAAAATATCTTCCCCACATAATCTAAGAAACGTGTTATTGGACACAGTCCTACAATTAGGTATTTTATTTGAAAGATTAATTTGCAATTAGTTTACTCATTAGTCTAGGTTGTAATTATTATAGTAATATTATAAAGAGAGAAGTCCTGACTAACATAGCATCAACGCAGAACCGAAACTACTGAAACTAGAGTCACGAAATTTGGAGAGTAGGTTCCTTTTGTATCGTAGGCAAGCAATAATAATATTATATAAATAAAGTATCAGTAAGCCTGGCACGTTATAATAAAAAGAAATTGGCTTCAGAATGATTTTTCGCAATGACTTACCATGAGGACACTTTAAGCTTTAATCTTTAATCTTTCAGCCCTTTCACATGAAGTCTATCGATTAAAGCTGAAGTGGGTCCGACCACGGCCACTTTGTACTTTATAAGTGCTAAAAATACTTTTTTGCTAGTTCCAAGAAAAATGTCTGGAGATTTGAATTGACGATATTACTAAGTAGTAAAACAATTTTTCAAATCTCATTCTTTCTTCTTCAAAAGATTTTAATTATTTGACGTTTAAAAGAAGTTTTTTAGTGAAAGACAATTAGTATTACTTTTTTACGAAAATAATTTAAGAAAATGTAGGTTATAATTTAGTTTGCGTCCCTGTTACGAACTTCCAAAGAAGTGTTAATGTAATAAAAGTGGACAAGTATAAGTTGTAAGTGAATCACAAATGGGATTAACGAACTTCCAACAGTCATGACGTCAACTTATTCGTATTAAATTTGCTCTAGGAAAGCCAATATCTTTATGTACTAAATGTCGTAAGAATAAGCCGTAACTTTTTTCAGATTCTATTTATAACTAGTCAAGGACCTTTAAAATTCAAATTAAAAACAAACACATCCGTAGCTCGAAAAATAATTCCAAACTTCTAATAATTATGCCTCTACGCGTAGCGGGTCGTTTATGGACTGCTACGATATTGTACATGGTGTAGTAGGTATAACATCTGCTACGCCGTAGCATTAGTGTAATACTTAGAAATCTAATCTTATAAATCGCAGTCTTGAACTTTATACAAAGCAAATTACTCATTATTATCCACAACGTAATCACGAAACTGTCGAATCTCGTTCTTCGATCACTATCACGATGTTGTCTCCACGGTACGCGTCATCGGACAGCTCCCAAGGATTATCCGCGAGCAATATGCCATCGTTTGGACACGCTATCGCTATCGGCCTCTCGCACCCGCGTATTTACACTGCCCGATTATTATTTGAAGCGGAGAAACCGATGGTTATTATTTTTGTGTTTGTTTTGATGTTGGATGAGAGATTAGTGAAATGAGTTTTTTTTTTCTAAATAGATTTTACTGAACAGTAACTGAAAAAAAAGATAATACTTAGTTATTTAAAAGTAAACTTTTGCTTACCATTTCCAAATAGAAGCTGAAATTACCTACACTAAAATCCATAAAGTTATTATTAGTGGTAGTAATAATAACTTTATGCTAAAATCATAAATAAAAATATTTTAGTTATTTGAACATTAGCTTTTGTGAAAAATCTCAAGAGACCTGCTCCATAAACTTACTAATGGTACCTTTTTATTATTATAAAATCTTTTGTTGAGCATGTTACAGTTAATTGTTAGTTAATGCCTTTTGTTATCTAATAGTCAACAATACAATGTATCGCTATTGTGTTCAGCGTATGTTGAAGACGTTATCGATCTAACGTGATAATGGTTGTAGCAACTGCAATGTGCCTCTGTACATGTCATTGCAAATAAGCATTGCAAATTACGTCCGTCCTTGCAATGGTACTGTAACATTAGATAAACGGTAATTCGTGGAACGGGTAAGTATAATTAGTAGCATTCTCATTATATGAGAAACGAATCTCTGATTAAAGCATCTAGTTACTGTGTTTCATGATCGATAATATTACACGCCATAAAAAAGACTTTAAAAATAAGATAATTTCCAAAAATATAAGCTGTTTTTCAAGTAAAAAAAAGGTCCATGTCTTTCTGCGCTACAAGATAGTACATGATGCAAATGCGATGTGCATCTAGACAGTACACGTGTCAATTGCAAAAAGACATTCCAAATTACCTACGTTTTGTAGCACTGTAACATTAGTTATAGGTACGGTAATCTGTGGAACCGTTAAGTTTAATTAGTTGCTCATTATATGATAAACTGATATTTAATTAAAGCACCTAGTTACTAGCACCTAAAGCACCTAGCACCAGTTCCTGTTTCGAGAGCGACATTTTCACATGCGTTCAAAATTAAAAGAACAATGGCAGGATTTTACCACTGTTCTTTGTTACAAAAAAAGAAAAAGAAAATTGGTCCATATCTTTCTACGCTACAAAAACCTACATGTTGCAAATGTGATGTGTAATGTATGTGACGTGCGTCTACACAGTAGCTACCCGTGTCATTTTAATAAGCATTCATTACCTTCGTCCTTGTAGCATTGCAACATAAGTCATACGGCAAACTTTGTAACTTTAAATTTAATTAGTTGCATTCCTTATTCATGACACTGATTTTAATAAACCAGGACCTGTTTTGTGAGCTAAGTTTTCACCCGTTTCTCCGTTTAGAATGATCTTAAGAACTTTTAGGTGGTCTTTGATACGGTTTTCAGTTAAATCTGACTGGTTTTCCGAGGGAAGTTTGTAATTAAAGTAATAGGAATATTTTTTTTCTATCTTAGAGCTCAGGATCTTAATTAGTTATATCCTACTTACAAAATGCCAGTTAATAAGCGATCAACAACTAATGTTTGTATATCTTACGATCTTATCGCGCGGAAGCTTATCTTGGAAGAGAATGAAAGTGTTCCATAATAACCAATTAGCTAACGAATAGATACTACACGAAAGAAAACAATGAGAGCATTAATCAATTTTAACAGACACGAAATACACTACCTTTATTTAAATACATATACAAGAAAACTATTTAAAAAGAGGGACATATTTATATGGGACCTCAATTCTCATTCCAAATATCAATATGAGAAAAGAAATTCAATTTACAACAATTATTTGCTCAATTGTAAAATATATTTCTACGTGAATAAATAAGTAAAACAACGTGTACCTACCTACTATTTTTAGATGCGCCCACGGCCGCTGTGAGAAATTTCTGCCCGCAAATCACAGCCATTTTGGATTTGAAGTATGATTCTTTGATTCTAACTGCCGAATACGCAAACTCAACTCAATTTTAATGTCACTTGGACAGTAGCGATTACAGAATTACTTTCAAGAATAACTTAAAGTTTAATGTCCTTTGAGAATTCAGGGGTAAGTGAAACATAATTTTTGACGTTTTTATTAACCAAAGGTAAGTAGAAACTATCTTAAATGCTAAAATCTGCCCATAATTAAAAAAATCAACCTGTATAACACACATTTGATCCCTATCTGGGCAGTTTATGAAACTATTATCGTGGCCATAATAACGCTTCATTCAACAGTAATTCTTTTCATCACATTGTATTCCGACTCTTTTGTCATTTATTCGACGGAAAATGACCATTGACAAAAGATAGGTAACACTGATATTATTGTGTGTTGAGTGGACCCGTCGAAATGAGTTTTACCTAATACTTACTTCTATTTTGTTCCACAGAAACTTGTTCGGTTTAGTAATTATCTATTTAATGTTATTATAATATTATCTTTTATTGTTCTTTACGGTGTGTTATTGACTAAGTCGAGTATGCACTTTTTTTTTAACCTCTGTAAATCTAACCAATTTAAATATTACGCAAACCAAAATAATTTTATAAAAATTTAACTTGCGGTCAAGTGCTGTGTGAAGACAGAAGCGTGAACTGACTCGATAATTTTTATTCATAAAGATGACACTAAATCGGTATTTAAAACGTAAACCTTGATAAAACAGTTTATCATGAAACCAAGTAAATGGAATATCAAAAGTTATTTTTAGAACAGATTTTTATGTCGTCATTAGTTTTGTCTATGGCAAAAAAAAATGGTAATCTCGAGTTGTTCAAGCGGTCGCAGCCTTTGTGTAGTGCACTCCAAGACGGCCTTAATTATAGAAATAGGTAGGTACTGAATTATGAATATTAGTAGAGCAGCTAGTCGTGCCCAACAATCCTCCATCCTACTATTACAAACTGAAAGTGATTAATTCTGTGTATCTGTTTATGACATCTAAACTATCAATACAATTATGAAAAAAAAATCAGAGAGATACCTGAATCACCAGAAAAGAACATATTAAATTTAATATTTTGAAAAAACAAAAGCTTTCATCCAGATAGAGTCGCGTGCGCAACAAGTACCTAACAACTAAACTTTATATACAGTTCTAAATTACCAATAGGTTTATCAAACTGAGAATTTGTCACATTATAAATACCAGCCATAAACGCAAGAGGAAACTGTGATGTTAATTGTTATATAAACGATTGCGCCGAGCAATACTGCCATATTGAAGCTGTTACAACATACAAATCGTTTCAAATGCTGCCAATTGTTCTAATGCATGTTTAATAGAACCTAAAATGGACAATATGATGCATATTCATGTGCCAAAATGTAATTACATTTCAAACAGTAATAGGCATATTCATATGAAACAAACAGCTGTCCCATCTGTAATCATGCTCTGTGATAACTATTAACTTGTTCTACAAAACTCTTTATCAAAAAGGAATACAAGAAGTCAGCGTTTGTCGATAGAAGTTCAAGAAAACCGTTTATTTTATTTTTATTTTTCTGTTTTGTAACCAAAGGACATTGCCAATCTTACAATGGGTTTGGTCCAAATGGCGCCCAGAAATGAAACTACGTGCATTTGGTGGCCGACGTCGTCTTATGCCTGGAAATCAAACCGCATTCAAATCGGCTCGAGAATATCCGTCCAAAATAATGTAAAAAATTCGGCAATTGGTACTGAATAACTTATAACACCTTCGTCATTGGCTTTGAGAGATCAAAATATTTTGTTATCGGTCATATTAAACAAAATCATTACTATACATTTTGATACATAGTACTAGCACAGAATCACGCCTATCAACCCCAAAGGGTTAAGCAGAGTTTTTCAACCAGAGTTGTGCAATTATATATTACAAAGGCAATAAAAGTTAGGACCTATGTAACTTTCTTATTCCCAGCCTGAATATTTTTTGCTCATAGTGAAAAATGATACTTCCGATGAGATCTAGTTAATGCCGTTTCAGTCGATTCTGGGCGGCATTTGGATTAAACCCTGGCAGTGTCCTTTAGCCGGTCATGAACGACTTTCTTGGTCTTGAGGCTGATATTAGCACAAACTTGTGAATTCCAGCAATATCTATGTGATAACTCACAGAACATTTACTGTTTTGCGTGATATCTCCAAAACCACAACGTGCTACAAAATGTATTTATATGAAAGCAGGCCGTTATGTGGAATCAAAAAAGCTACAATTTTGACATTTCAAAAAAAAAACCTTTGTATTAAGAACAGTGAAAACGAAAGAGGTTTTTAAGTGTATGTCCACCCTATACTTTGAGTATCTAGATAATCAAAGACCCTATAGCAAGTATCAATTTTTTTTCTCATTTATTTTGAACTCAAATCTATTAAATTTCTTAAAAAGAAATAATTTCTAATCTCAAGTACCTACACAAACCTAATAAGCAGATTTTTTTATAACCCCATATACCTAACGCATCGATGTTAGTTTTCGATACTTATTCTACAAAGGGAAAGTCGACTAAAACTCTTCCCAAGACATATAAAGGGATATCAATGCACATAAGCGCTTAGTTCATCTCCCGGCTTCTTTTACCAAGCCTCTTGATTCCGGTCAGCGCGGCCAAAGCTGTGGACAGCCAGTTTGTTCTATAAAAGCAACAGGATAGTTGCCTGTTTTATTATTAATCACAAAAGTCATTCAAAAGGAATAGTAGAATAAAAAAAACCTTACTAGAGTAACTCTCCGGTAATTGTGAAAAACATAAATTATAAATAGTTATAGACATTAAAAATGGTACTACTTAGGTTGTGACGTCATAATTTCATACTTAAATTGTGGGCAGTTTCACACATATTCTGTTTTGTGGGAAGAGGATAGAAAATGCCTCCTTAAAGCTTCTGAATAATTATTTATGGTCTTATTTTAATAAATCAAAATATTTTAGGACGTAAACCAATTCAGCAAAAAGAATATTAAAATAATATGAACATTTTTTTATAATATGTTTTTTATTCATCTATAGTGGATGCAAAAACATATTCCTACCTTTGCTTTAAAATACTTGTCCATTTTCACATCTAAAGCACTTTGAAGACGAGGTGACCCTAGCGTTTTGATAACCACAAATACGTGTTCCGCGTTACAAGGGTATGGCGCCCTTGGACCGCAAAACAATGACAGCAATATACCAAGTTCGAATACTTAGTGTCTATTTGGCCTACCTTCATTTTGGGCTTTTAAAGTGTGCGGTTACGATATCGGCACTTTTAGTACCCATTAACCGTCTCAATGGGCTAATGCGTCAGTGTTTCTGTGGTCGCAAGCGTGGACGCCGAGTATGATGCTCAGAAGTCCAATTCTCGTAATTAATTTACACTATGACTGAAATTTTACCAAACTGAAATTTTATTTATTTAATAAAATAAATTAATATAATTTCAGTTTGGTAAAATTTCAAATTTCAATTCTCGTAATTAATTTACACTATGACTGAAATTTTACCAAACTGAAATTATATTAAGAATTGACAAAAAATCGGTATTCTACTCCTCATAAAGTTCAGTCCGATTTCAGTATGATTTTCAAACTTCTTACAGACTCATTTTGACGTTTATGTATGGACGAGAATACCTGTATTATTATCTGTGTCAGTTCAAAATTTTAGCAGAATACCGATTTGGCTTCAATCAACTTTCGACCTCATTACAATATAATTTCACGTTTGACTTTGTTTGTTAGTGTAGGATACCATTTGTGACATTTATGATTTATGACATTGATACGAGATCGGAACAAGATCGGAACTAGGTATATTTTATTTTAATTCTAATGCTGTAAATATCAATCAATACCTCCTCAAAATTTTAAAGTTAGTGACTGTGTGAATAGAAGACATACCTATTATATAATCTAAAAAAAATATACCAGTTCGATATAGTAATTGAGATAAATAAAACGTACATAATACAGTTAATTGTCATTCCATTCAATTAAACACGTGATCCGCGCATGAAAGTCGCTGATACCAATAATTTTCCAGCCAGCACTCAACTGTTCGTAATTAGGTTATATATTGTGTGAGGAAATTATAAATTTGCACAAGCTGTGCCATGAAAATCATTATGGAGCAATTTGTCGCACTTGGCCATAATGCACCGTTGATTAATTTATTAAAGAGACCACAGTTTTATATGAATGATAGCTGTGACAACAGTTGCACACCTCGTCGATAATGTTGAAATGGAAGTGGTTGTAATAATATTGCTTATCGACTCATTAAATGAATTAATCAGCGCTGTACAATAAACGCACGGCTGCTACCCAACATCCAATGTGTGCTGATGCTCCCGACATATTGCTTCAGACTCTCTCCACCAACTAGATTATAGCCAATTTTTTGCTGAAACCACACGGTGAAGAAAGTCAGGACTATAAAAGCAAATATTCCATAGTACTATTTATATTATTTTGTACATTCTGTATTTATTGATTCAAGTCGAGGAAGTTTTGAAGCATGCCTCATAGAGAAGCCAGCGAAGTATGTACTACATCGGTAAAAAAAAAAAGGTTTCCCTCAAATGCAGTAAGAAAGTTTGAGCTCTCTGTTTATCTTTCTGTATAACGCGCTATCACACGTTTATTAAGCTTTATTCAATTTATTTTTTGTTAATTTGTTAATGAAATTATCACATTCGTAAATCCGAAACTCGTTCCCAAGTTCATTATCTAAATAACTACACCTATTTGCACCTTACATTAGCGCATACGATTAAAAGCCCGCTATAAAATGGTGTGGGTGCGAGGGTTTTCGGTCTAAATTTTCACACCTTAATTGAAAAAAATGTTTAGCTACACAACGTTTAAATGACTGTGACACAAGCCCATAGAGGTTGGGCAAACTGAATCAATTTGCGAGCCCGCCTACACCCCTTGCACTAATTGATTTACTTTGCAAGGAGATACAGGTTTCAATTAAAAATGGTTTCCTTTAATTGACAATAACTGGAGCCAATAAAGTGAGTGGGGCAATAAATAAACAATCCATCAGACCGGAGTTTTGGCTACATGAAAAACAGCGGTTTACGACGGTAAAGTATACTTTGTTTCTGTAAATAAACTTT
Organism: Allophyes oxyacanthae; assembly: GCA_932294325.1. Taxonomy (NCBI): domain Eukaryota; kingdom Metazoa; phylum Arthropoda; class Insecta; order Lepidoptera; family Noctuidae; genus Allophyes; species Allophyes oxyacanthae. The sequence goes on along the minus strand of OW028620.1, from coordinate 7,407,839 downwards.
ATATGCGCTGCTATCGCTGTATACCGCTCTTATTATTAAAACATAACTTTAATTAGAAAGTCTTTTTTATCATTTATGATATAAGAGATATATTAGATATCTTCAAATAAAAACGGTTGTAGAGAAATTTAATGTTTCTTTTAATTTCGTCTTATTATTTATATAAATATAATATATATTAGACGTTTTCAGATAAAAGAGCTTACTTATAGAGAAATACTTGTTTTAGTTTCCTTGAACAATAAAGTTGACAACCCTCTTCACACTTGTGGGACGAATTTCAGTAAATACCTACTTATATAATTATAGTTTTTTATAAAGCACGCAAAATAAAAGTTAATAAAAAACAAAGAAACAATCAAATGTAACTAGTTCTAGGCCATCAGAACAAGTACCTCTTTTTCATGAACTAACAAACACAATTCCTTTGTTATTTACAAGTTGCCGACCTATCAAATTGACAAAATATATTTTTTGTCGAACCGAACGCCATATTTCACAGTAACTGAAATAACGCTCAACTACCGACCCAAAATATAGACTGGCGCTATATATTTTACCAGTAAACCGAGCTTTGATTTTCGCTGGCTCTCTTTCAAAGTCGGCGTGAAATTAGTCTCGCCACATTCGCTCCAAATCCGTACAAAATAAACCGTAGCAAAACGTATACGTGGTCAGAAGTTGCAACAAAATAATATGGCAAAATAGTCACTTTGAAGAAGGTAAGTGTCGTGGTTCGAGCGGTTCCTGGAAATTGTCTAGTTACAAGAATAGTACCTATAACAGCTTTATTTAGTAATTCCGTAGCCGAATTGCAAAAAAAAACTTAAAACAGTGTTCGTCTGTCTTTCTGCCTGTCGGTTTCTCATACAAAATTTAAACTTAGCTCCTATTCAACCCAAACTAAAAAAATAATCAACTGGCGCATATGGTTGGATCGAGTAAGTATTGAAGTTTTGTATGGGATTATTGTAATTATTTTTTCCAAGTCAAAGTCAAAGTTTTTTACTTCAACTGGGCCTTTGCAGGCATTTTCAACACGTCGTGATTCTAGGTGCACGGTTTCAAGTGGGTTGGTCTTGGAGAAGATACCGGCAAGAAACTCCATGGATACTCGTTTCATAATTACGATGTCGGTTCCATAGAGAAAGTTGCTCAGTTAAATGGTCTAATCCACGCCCTTAAAATATATGACCACGCATTTCTGATACACGTTGTATACTTTCCCTATTATTTGTACACACATAAAATTTTCATTAAAATATTGTAGAATGGGCGGCCATATTGGCCTTTGGGTAGACAAGAGTGAAATGAACAAGTTCAAGATGTAGGTGCATCAGTGGCGCTGTATATAAATGTACCTACAGCTATCATTTATTTATGTTGGCAACATTATAAAATAAACAAATGCGACTCTAATAGTGACAGCCATGTATCTAAATATTCGAACATGTTTGAAATTTATGGCATGTTGTTCTTGTTAGTTTTCAATAGAAAAATCTGATAATATTTTATATTTTCGTTTCGAGTGAAAAAGCAATATCTAGTTAATTGTTTTTCAGATAATATATAACATGTTATGATTTAGTTTTCTGTGAAACGATTGTTTATAATCAATAACTATTGCACCATGTGTTTATTACTGAGTGGTTTTATATTTTATTTCGTTTGTAATAAATATGTAGGTAGGTACTATTATTTTAAGTTTTTACAGAACATGTAAACATATCTTTGTTTATCTACAATATAGGACTTCTTTTCTAAATGGGAATGAAAAGATTAAGGCCTTAGAATAATAACACATAGAAAGATAATCTCATACATGCTCTCCACTAAAAACTGAGGCAACAATTGTAAATATGTGTGCGTAAGCGATAAATGGCTGGCGACACGCACCCTTAATTACGTCTTTACGATCGGCTAAGCCATTTATAGCTAAGTTTGATTTGCCTCTCTCTGCGTCCACGTACTAGGCTTCTATGTATTATTATTCTAAGGTTTAGGCTTTAGTCCACCACGCTGGCCTGGTGCGGTTTGTCAGATACTCAACCCCATCAAGAAATTTATAGAGCCCTCATGTATGCAGGTTTCCAGACGATATTTTCCTTCACCGTTAACGAAAAGCACACGAGCAGCTTTTGTAAGTGCCCGTCAGAAGCCCGGTTGAAATAAAAATCTTTGACTTTGACAATCCGGTTCTGAACCGCACATAAATTCGAACAGACAGAGGTGCAGGTTAGGTTTGATCTTAGCCCCTCCTACATGGAAGGCGAACATTTAACCGTTGGGATATCATCGCTTAGAATTAGAACTTAATGATCTCATCAATTTTTTTAAATAAAATAACTAACACAGTGATTTGACGATAAAACCGTGATGTTTTTCTCATATCGATATTATAAATGGTGAATGTGGCTATCCATACTAAAAAGTGTTTAATTTGCCGCCAAAACCAACGTATTGTACTTAACTAGAAATGGTATACTTACTACACTATTTAGAAAATCACAAAGTCAATCTCACTCAGGTTATCACGTCCGCAATTCGTGCAAGCGAAAAGTCTAATCGAGTAATATTTTACTAGACCTTAGTTAAAACTGCAACTATCCAGCTCATTCCTTTCCAAGCCGTTATTTGTTGGAATGGAAGGCGTTTTAAGTAAAATAAATTACCTGTTACAAGATGAGAGTTTGTGACCGAGCGGGGATCAGCGGCGGGCGAACGCTACGGAAATGAGAAATGAATTGTGGCGAGATCGGGCCGTGTGTTCCTCGCCTTAGCCGCTACCCGGTAAAACTATCGTGTTTCTGAAAGTATGAACATTATCTGGGATAGCGAGAATATTTTTAATAGCGCTGCAATATCTTTTAAATCGTTCATTACCGTTTACTCGCCGGTAATGACGGGAAACGTTTTGCGGTTACAGCGCTGGAGAAATAGTTTGTTTTATTACTTTAAAAGGCTGTATCCAAATATGGTTTGATGTAACATTTTGAACGTTTCCGTACACATAAAGAAAAATAAAGGTACTTAATTATGAAAGAGTAAGGAGCAAAAATATAAAGAGAAAAAAATAAAAAAGGTCAAAAGAGTATTTACAATAAGTAGGTACTCCTTTTCAAGATGTAGATTAGTTTTTTTTCTTTACCATAATATTGTAAATCTAATTTCATCATAATTATGACGTGAATTGTGGCTTAAAGTTTAATTCATCATTGGTGATTACTCAACCCGAATAACTAGCATATTTATACGTTATTCATTCAAAGTTATCATTATCACTTACCGATCGATTTATAACTTTAAAACATTCGTAGATATATAATAACTTCACCATCTTTAGATTCACTTTGAATAAATGTCAATGTTAACTTGAAGATACTTCAGAATTCAGAAGAGTTGTGTTAAAAACTTAACAAACTTGCTCCTTGTTTGATGTGGAAATACGACGTTAAAGTTTGACTGAAAGTAGGAGTTAACTTCTGAACGAAAATAAAGGTTACATTTCTTATACAAAACAAATAATGTCTCTGTTTCAGTAGATCGAAGTTGTTCACTAGTTTAAGAAAAGCAAATAGTAGTTATAGTATAAGTGCAGTTAATATAGTAGTTATAGTGTAGTGATAGTTGAAATTGAAAATCAGCGTCTGGCATTACGCTGAACTGTAGGCTAATCACGATACCCACTCGTAATCGGCATCGATTCACTTTTGACAGCTTAAGAATATACATTGCGTGGTTCGAATTGTCGTTCAGAATAATCTTTAAAGCATACTGCGCAATGTATATTGTTGAACTGTCAAAATTGAATCGATTCCGATTTCGAGTGTGCATCGTGATTACCCTGCGGAACCTTTTTCTTGCAGCCATGACACATTAGGTACACCTGTATTATATTTTTTCGTTTTTTTTTAGTTACTGTGGTGTCACGCGCTACCAAATAAATTATAATTCTTTCTTTCATCTTTCTTTCTTTTTACCTTATTTCTCTCTTACTTACTTGCTTCTTTTTCTATTAGGTATTGACTGCTGTAACAATAAGTCGCTTTTTTCGATGAGTCTCAAAAGGGGTATTAAATGGTTTTATGTAAATTAGGCTTGCGTTTGATAATTAACAGTTAGGATGGCGTCTACGATGAAGCACGCTTATTACGTGTATGGAGAAGGGATGGAAAACTTACTAAAACTAAAAAGGTACCTAGAGTAGACGGGATACATTGGAGTGTTTTCGCTTGGAAGAAACAAATTGCCTAACAGTAGACTGATATAAGCCGGGCCGATTGATGGGCAGAAGTAAACATCTTAATTAAAAGTATGTAGGTACTTTATTATCTACCAATGACTACATGGCACGTCAATATGTAAACACGTCGTTGTGTGACTTTCCATTGTAACCCCAAAGCGTGTGGTCCAACTTTTAATGATATGCATGCTTGTCTTCGTTCTTGCCTTATGAATTCTTGTTCCCGAATAATTAAATATGTTCCTGACATGGCGTAGCGTGAGTAAAAGGTGATACCAAGTAATAAAACGCTATTAAATAATATTAACTTCTACTATGAAATAAATGAAATACAATTATTATCGATGTTTAGCGATGTTAAGCAGTCAAGACCCGCAACACGCCTGAAGCTTGGAATTCAAAGAAACGCAAAGAAAACGAACGAACAAACAAACATTCATTTTATAAGAGATACCGATATGAGCGCACAGATCGAAGCAAAATTGATGTTCCATGATTCGGTCGGAACTGGCTTGAATTTTTATTGAATTTGAGCTCGCTGGCATCAGCTCAAACACTACGTTAGCAGAATTAAATTATGGTAGCGCCAATTACAGCCGTTTTTGAACCGCACGATGGCTGATCGCCAATTTATGCGCTTATAAAGCCAGTTTCAGTTATTACATGATTGCAGTGGCCCTGTTGTCGGGAATGGGAGAATGTTGCATGTAACATTCCGATATTAATCCTAATGTAACTGACCAGATTCTATTCTGTAAGAATATCTCGTAACTCGATTCGAATTTCAGTCTTATTGCCAATCGATATTTGACGAATTGACATACGATAATAAACGTGTAGCTAGTGTTTAGGAGCTGTGAACCTGACTAGAGCATGTTCACAGCTCCGTTATTAAGTTATCGAATGTCAATTCATTAAATATCAACCGGCAGTAAGAATGCGATTCGAATCGAGATACGAGATATTCTTAACGAGTCGATACTCGCTAAAGACAAGAAAAATAATATTAGTATGACACCAAGCGCGGCGTCTCTAGCGACTATTACCTATATACTAAAGTAAAAAAAAAAACTTATTTATTATAATTGACAGTCGCGAGAGATTGTAATATGGACTTGTAAACTCTAAACTCTGAACACCTAAACAAAAGCTGGAATGTAAAAAGTGCATCTATGTACACTTGTACAGTCATTCACAATGTTTTGTATTCTTAGTAGAATAATATAATGAAAAGGTGGCTGCATTCGTGTTAGAACAAAGCTGAAAATGTTAACGAATTTTCTCTCATTTCCATGAACAAATGATCGTATCGATACTTACTTTATAGGCGAGCAGATTTTTATCTTTAAATTGATACAAAATTACAGTGTAGGTATACCATTACATTCAAAAGAGTGGCGGTTTTTGTGGGATCAAATTTTTAAATTAATTATGAAAAATAAAATAAAATTACAATAAATATGTGGTAAACGTTGGTACTGCATACTTATTCCTCTTACATTTCATTTTGCTTTCAAGTATTTATTATTGTTCTTAATCATTACATAAAATAAATAATCAATTGAAAATATGTTATCCTTCTCTACTTGTACAAAATTGTTATTGTGGTTTAAGTGAGAAATTTAAAACAGTTTCTTCAGAAGCCATGCTTTCCTTTTTAGGTCACTCTTAGATCTTTGATGTGGTAAAGTCTTCGAGGCACCGAAAGTTTTTCTAGGCGATCCGTTTACTAAAGTTTGTTTTATAGATAAGACGGGCTTCCGTCCTGTCATGAATAGCTCGTTTCCTTGATATAAAAACTTGTAAAAAATTGCTCTAAAAACAACGAGCCACGAGACTTGAGCAGTTTGCGCTTTGTTTGTACTTACAAACTGTATACAACATGTATCAGAAATGTGTGCTCATATTTAAGCGTGTGAATCAGACCATCAAGCTGAACAACTTTCTCTATGGAACCAACATCGTAATTGCGTAAAATAAATATAATGTAGTCGAGTAAATAGGTGTTGATATATTTGTATGGAACAGCAGATTTTATTTTTCACTATTTCAGGGTTGGTTCAATAGTAAAAGGTGTTCATAATGATGACTTCATTGATCGCTTTCGAGTTTATACATTACCTCTCTTTCCGACAAACCTTGTCACAGGGAAATGGTGAAACCGAGGAATGTCGAATAACGAGAAACAATATTTATTAAAATAACTTCGATTTTATAATTTTTAGTACGTCATATTTCTCGTTTAACATCAAATTTATAAAAAACCATAACGTACCGTGGCTTCAGTAGGTTATGATAAAAATATAATTAATTTGAAAATATTATTTTTGGCTTTTCCCGGGATTTCACGAAATCCAAGATTTCATTATTTCCCGGCGACATTTTTAGATATCGTTTTTAAGTACAAGCAAACAGTAACCTATGTAGATTCGCTTTGTAGGAGAGAAGCTGTGTCAAAATAAGAGTCACTATTTTGGAGAATGCGTCTCGTAGAATTTGCATTCTGTACAAGACTAGGATATTATGACAAAGGTGGAGATGGACTGGTATTGTGTTGGTGTACAGATGCTATGCACTTAGAACAACAAAGACATGCAGTGCTAGTAACTATGCATAAGAACACGATTTGTTTTCCTTTATGTAGTCAAAGGGTTAAGATTTTAAAGTGGACAGCATATTTAATATTTAACCCTTTTAGGAAGTAAAAATTTTTTTTTTTTGTTAATAATTTATGGCAATATTAGTAACGGATCCTCAGTTCACTATTTAACTTTTAATTACGTTTTCCAGAGGATCGTTTGGGTATATTTCCCTAGAACTGCATATTTCAGCTACGAGCAAAATGTGTTAACAGTTTTTAGGAACCAGTTAACGATAATGCTAGGTATGGAATGAAAACTGCCTGAGAAACAATAAACGATGATAACTAACTCAATTTAATTAAATCTCTACGTTTGTTCATTTTGTTTTGATGGATGTATTTAATGAGAGAAACATTCTGATTTCTGTACCAATAAGTTTATCCGAATGCACCTACCCTCCCCACCATTTTGTACATCGTTAATCAAATCAAGTGTTAAATGATCTGTTGAGGAAGGGCCTCAGTCACCAAAAGTAAGATATTTCCTGCTTTTACCGACTAACTGATGACTTTCCTAAGCAATATTTTTTCTTTTAGAACCAATGGAGTTGCTAACACGAACAATTTGTCAGAAGCCTGCTTTGTCTGTTCAGATTTGGATTGTTTATCTTTCGCTTTGAATTGGCTTCGCACTTGTCACTTATCATTAGTGAGTTCGTACATCATGCTTGTTTTGGATGAAGACAGCAATAATTGTTTTTAATGGTGCTAACAAAATTACTACTTAAATTTATTTTATTAAAATTTTTTATTTTCAAGGAAGGCTTACAGCCTAAATAGACTAATAACATTAGATATATATTTACATAATAAATTATCAAATTGCTAATTACAAGCCCCCACAAATAATTATACAAAAACGTCGATCCCCTTTTATAACATACCTACACTTTACTTTCCTATTATTATTTTTTCCTCACCAAGTGCGAAACACCAATTAAGTAAGTTATTAAAATTAGATGAATATAGATAGAGTAAAGGAACAAGTAGCTCAAAAAGACTAATATGGTCAGAAGACAATTGAAGATTCGAGTCGAATCGAATCGATTATGAATTGGCAGATTATGTAAAAATTATGTTTTTGTTATGAAACAATAAATAATAAATTTAAAAAAATTGCAATGCTTTCTTTTAACTTTCTTCAGTTCGTTATGTGTGGAGGGCGATGTATCACATGTTTGTGATTCTGCCTATTCTTCTGATTTCATCCCTTTTACATCTTTCAAAACACCCACAGAAATCATTTTTTTTGCTTTATCCGTAGTCACACGGTAAAATAAGAATGATCCCAATACCTCTTCAATCATATTTTAAAGCATTTATTTTAGTCAGGTTATCAGTTTTACAGACAAAACAACACCGTGAAAACGTGTTTATTTGGCGTTTATCAGGTGTTTATCAGCCCGACAGCAACCATCTGCGTAAAACTAAACCGCAAAACAAAATACTTCCGTCCGACAATAACATCAAAGCAATACTGCGATATTCAGGTAAATACGAGGCATGCCCATCCAAGTCAAACGCTTACAGAAAGGTGGTGGTAAATGCCAAGTACCAGGAACGCTGGCTACGAATAGTTGCATAGCCTATTTACCCCAACATCCCTACATCCCAACCGCAACCTTCTAGTTGACAATGTTAGTCTTGCGCCGACATTCAGACTATGTGAGTTATCCTTTACCACGACTATGGAGCATAAATTTACTGACGCCGCTTCTATGAGAGGTATTCGATAGAACGTGGCGGATAAGCGAAACTATTTGAGTATATTGAATGTTGTCTTTATACGATGAATTTATATTTATAGCTATAAGCTTGTTCGTGTATGGCATTGAATATCACTAACGAATTTATTGGACTAGATATTTAAAAGCAACTTATACAACGTGTATCAGAAGTGCATGGTCATATTTAAGGGTGTGGATCAGACCATGAAACTGAACAACTTTCTCTGTGGGACCAACATTGTTATCGCAAAAATATAATCAGCCGTTTTATAAAAACTTCAATACCACTCGACCCAAACGTATGGGACAGCTGATTATTTCTTCGCGATAACAATGTTGATCCCATAGAGAAAGCTATTCAGTTTGATGGTCTGATCTACACCGTTAAATATGACCACGCATTTCTGATACATGTTGTATAGAGAGTTTAACCTAAATTGGCATCACAAACTGAATTTATAAACCCCGAAGGGTAAAACAAAACAAATTCTTACAGGACTTAAAGCTTTTGGGTTTACAACGGCTCTTTAAAGAAAGGGTTGACCACGAACGAAATTTAACGTAAAATTTCACCAAGAACCCCTAACCACTTAGCGGTAAAGGCGTAGTCCACATTTAATGCACTGTACAAGGTACATTAGTATTCCGTCTATTGTCTTCCTTTTTTTCGAATGGACAAATGCTGTTGGCCTCTTCCGGCCTTTATAGCATCACTGGGCTTAAGCAGGCGAGCACTTAAGGCGCTCAGCCTGTAAAAAGCAAGGGGGGGTAACAAGTCTAATGGTACCTTAGGGAGGGACGAAAGCTCAGTTTTGCGGTGAAGGAAGTGCGAGATGTTCTGTCTTTTTATTATTTTTTGACACAAAGCTTTTTGTTGATATCGGAAATAGTAGAACAAGAACGAATACAAAATTTATTTTTAGGGTCGTATATTTTTCATGTATCGATATTTTTTTAGGTATTTATTTATTTAATGCTTTTCATACAAGGGTCTTTCGCAAAAAAAGTGTAAATTTGCCAAAAAAGTACGATTTCTCGATATACTCAAAATTGAATATACGAATTGAAAGAGAACCATCTCTAGATTGATGATTTGGCGAAGGGAAGGTATGCCCTAGAAATAGATTTTTGAAATAATTAATGCAGAAAAAAGAGTTGCCCAGGCTAATGAGAAAAGGGTATCAGGTTAAGTAGATACTTACAGGTTGGTGAGGAATCGTATGGAAACACATAGTTTAAATACATTTAAAGATACTGCTTTTTCGTAGAAAACAAGTTTTATTCGAAATTATATTAAACATCATATAATATTATAAAAAAAAGGAAAAACAAAATTACTTAATAAGTCAAACTATAATCGCTTCAGTACTTGAATCTAGTATACAATCAGAACCCAGTTGTAACATCTAAAAAACAATTGAATACTAATTAACAATCTGGTATTAATTCACAACCCCAACACAACTGTTCCTCTTAATAAAAATCTTGTATCAAATCTCGAGTTAAGTCATAGACTCTAACTGTAAAATCTAAGAAACCGTTGAAAAATTATTTGGTTTTTTTGGGGATTTCCTCCGGTCAATTTACTAACATCTTGAACCAAACTTTCCGAGTCACTTTTTTCTTTGTATTGCTGTCGTAGAGTCATTTCATTAATAAGAAGAACAAAAGTGCTTCCTATTTAAAAATAAAGCTAAATACCAAAAGAGGAATATAGAGAAAAAAAAAACTGCTTTCTTCTTTCGGTATTTAGCTTTATTTCTTTCTTTACATTGAGCATATAGAACGGGAGATCATTCATATTGTTTTGGTACTTCTTAAGCTTTTCTTCACGATTTTAATTTTGATGATTTTGGCCTTCCTATTTTACCGGACACAATAATTTCAATATGAATTTACATTCGAATTAAGCGTGTAACAATTAGGGTATTTTATGATTTAGGTAGGTATAACCAAATAAGCAATAAATTTCGGTTATTATGATAAGTCCATTAAAAGATAAAAAGTTCGCCTGTTGTTATAAATTGCAGTTTTGTAATAGATCGGGAAATCATTAATAGACTTTCACTGATTGGTTGATAGATAGATTATACCTTGTCGTACTTTATCAGATTACAAATACAGCTCAAATATTCGAAATAGAAAATACATGCCTTATGATCTGGTATATTATAGTGAAAATCTCAACAACCTGCACACTAGCTCATTCACCTGATCGTTTTGTTCAGGTCAATTATGTCCAGGCGGTTGAGATATTGCAGTTAAAATTTAAATTTAAACTTACCTAATAGATTTACGCTAATTTTATTTATAAAAATTCACACACGGCAGGTTATCATTTAACATATATTAAACGGTAAATATTAGTTCCTTTAAATCAGGAAGAAATAATGACCAAATAAAATAGAACTTACTTCTTACAATTTCGTTTGTTGCCTATAATTCATACTTTAAGAGATTTGAACACGTGAATCTCCCACAATCCTTGGTAGCGCAGTAACTGCGGTCGTACTGAGGGGTGCGGGGTTCAAAATTACTAGAATTGGCTATTCTGTGATGTGTTTTGATTTGCGTCAGGTTAATTAGGAAGTCGCCCGACAAAACGTTACAGACATTTTATTTGCATAATAATGTATTTTTTTAATTCAAATACACGGTAAATTTAATCTTTAGACAGTACACTTTCCGATAAATGTTAATATTGCACACTTTTATAATAGTTTCGCAACTAATTCGACCAAAAACTTCGATAGTCGACCAAAATCGCTGCAGGTAAATTAGATTATCGGTACATTTCACGTAATATCAACAAAAATACTACAACAATACTTTAATAAATACTTGGCCTATATAACAAAAGTACTCCAAAAACGATATAATACTAGAATGTAGGCTTTTATATCATGTCTATCCTACAAACAAACAAAACGTTTCGGTCAGGTGAAATTACACTTTTTTTGCGAAAGACCCACAAATATGTACAAAGGCGGTCTTAATGCCTGAAGCATTCCCTGCCAGACAACCTTAGATATCGATATTTGATTGATTTATGTAAGTATCCTCAAGAAACAAGTAATTCCATGACCCTAACTTTATATTAAAGTGCCTTTATACATCAACATAATTACAGTATACATGTTTATAAGATCTTCTTAATAAACATAATAATAAGTGACTTGCTAATGGAGTTCATGCATTATAAAAAGGAACTTGATTTTAATAAAATTCCTCTGTATCAGGCGCCGTGCATTTATGCAGTACCATAAATATCGTCGCTCACGCTGGCTTTTAATAGTACGTATACAAACTTTTATTGAATTCGCTCAATATATTTTGGCATTGGCGCAAATACGATGGTTGTTGAATTAAATAATGAAAAGGCAGTTTCCCACAGGTTTTAAACGGCTGAATGGCAAAGAGCCAACGTTTGTGTTCCTACCCACACATCTACAACCAATAGACATATTTTTAGTCAGTACCAGATGGTGACATTTTGGTTCAGATTGTGCTGTTACATACTATTCTTAATATATTTCCAATAAGAACAAGTAGCAAAGTTATACTTCCAGTTTTATTAAATTATTTAAGATTCTTATTTTTTCTTAGCTAAGTATACCTTCTATGTACTTAGTCTATATACGTACCTATAAACTATAATATAAGCGTCTACTCCGTAAGTACTAACAGAAGAGGCTCTTGTATTGGCTAATCTATCTCAAGTTATTTGAGAAGCTTAAATCTATGTTTCGTGTTGTTATGAACTTCGGTCAGGTTTGCCGTAACTGTTCGAGAATAAAATTTCACTGAGATTATAAGTCAATTAAATCCCAAATAAACACCCAATAAATAATAATATGCAACGACCCAATTTTCCAAAATTCCACACAATATTCTTCATGTCCAACATTTTGACGGAGCGACCACATTCTAATATTATCCATTATACCAAAACAAACAACTTGGCAAGCTGTACATAACACACTCTGTGCCATTTATTAGCCGTCATAAATTGCTTCTGTGGCTTTACTCAGTTTCAATTAACGTAACAGACTATTTGGGTTACGCTCACATTGGCTTTGGAAGTCGATTGTCAAACGTTACATCAACAATTTTATCTCGACCAGAGTGCCATAATTATTTTGTGTTTCTAATTATATCGTTCTGATTTACTAAGAAAGTAGAGTTTCAAACGAAATAGAATAAAAACTTGGAAGTATTATAACGTCATAATTATTACGATCGGTGATTCCAGCAAAATAAAGTAAAATCCGCTGCTTCGTATTTTTAAATTATCCTAACGACTACAATAAAAATATTACAGGTAACCTGAATCCCTTTCGTTTCTAAGAAACATATAGCAAGTTGGTACATGACTACTAGCTTAAAAACTACAACAGTGCAAGCACATACTTTACCGTCAGTTGACAAATTGCGCCGGGTGGGAACAGCTGATACCACAGTTTTTGCATCACTCCCTGACTGGGTACGGAAATGATATTGAACGTAGAACTTAGGTACTAAGAATGTGCAGTACATGGGCCCATTAAAAAAAAAAAAAAATCTGTTTAAAATTAGTTATGTACACACAAACACATGACAAAGAAAAGAAGTATAGGTAACTAAGTAAAAAGGTACTGCTCAGCTGCTACTGCTACTTAGTAGTAATTAATTATAATTATATTTCTCATAAACGTTCAATTCATAAAATATAATTAATTTTGTAACTTGAAGTTTTAATAAGTACTGGGTTTGTATACCTACTAATGATAGTGTGCCGCCTTTGCAAGTTTACTACACACTTTTTATGGTGCCACAATTATAATTACGCGACAGTTGATGTAGAAATGATTAATGAGCTAACACGACGTATAATTTAAGAGCGATAATTGTATTATGAGAATTATATTAACAATGATTGGTCAGTAAATGATATACTATGACTATGACAATAATATAAAGACCGTTCATAAGAGGCGTATAAGAGGTGATTGTTGTGACGCAACCTGTCATTGCGACAATGTGCCTTGCCGCGCACCTTAGTGCGGCAAGCACCTGCGCGCTACGCACGTAGCAGCACGCCTACGCACGTAGCAGCACGCCTACGCACGTAGCTATTCGCCTATGCATGCAGCAATCTGTACTAACTACACATTGCTGGGTATGTAGGCGAGTAGCTGAACAAAAAAAAAGGTTTCATATAATAATTTTTAGAAGTAGTAGGTATAGCAGTATGTAAACACCTTTTTAACAGTATTTACGATGGACATGAGTGTATATAAATAACGTATCGCACAGTCCATAACATATTGGTGCTCACGCCTCGAGAGCTTATGACAGGAGCTGTCAAGACGCTGCTGACGCGCGTGATTGACGAATGGGCTTGTATTGATATCGCGCCATAATATTACCACACAATAACGTTGGGGTATTTATATTTTTGCCTTTTTTGTCGAATAAATGATTGCAAGTGCTTTTTTTCAGCTTAAACTGTTGTAGACCACTATTACTATTGTTTCGATATCAGAAAATATAGATACGTTATCGTGCCATATCGATGGTGGTAATAATGTACTAACATAGTTTTAATATACTCGTATATCGGCAAAGCTTTACTTTCAAAATAAATGTTTTGTTTTTCCAAATTACTTATTATAAGATGTATCGATCAGGTAAATAGTATAATTATATAAATACACCTTCAACAATATGAATACCATAATTCAACTAGCTTGAGACAATTTATACAATCTTACCCTTTTATGGACGAAATGATACGAAACTAGGCTTTTGCTTGTTCACTTGAAATGTTTCCTTAATTTTTTTACGTTGACTCTATGAACACATTATTTACGCGATGATAATAATAAAATATAAGGTTTTCTGCGACGTGAATTACTTTATATATTGATGTAAATATTTCTTTTTTTTGGCAGAATTTCATTAGACAAAACCATGTCAAGACAGGTGAGTCACAACTACCATGGACTCCAGAAGCCCTCGAGGCACTTTTGCGAGAAGAAAAACTATGATCTATATATTTATATTGTACCTCTTCCTTCTGAAACAAGTGTCTTCACTGATGAAGAAGGCGATGAAAACAACATCGTAGCTAATGATATGCCAAGTGATATCCTTGGAAATGTTGAGGTGTTTGTGAATAGAGATGAAGAAGAATATGATAGTAGCGATGAAGAGCCTTTGGTGTCGGATTCAACCAAGAGGCGACGAACTGATCTTGAGCCCCGTTGGCGTAAATGCGATCCTACCTACGACACTTTTGGCGAGAATAATGGACAACAACGGCACGAAAAGCTAGTTACTGATCTCAAAGGTAAAAGTATTTGTAGATCTAATCTACGATACTGGTATAGACGAAGTCGATCAAGCCGATCAGTCGATTTCGTTGTATCGTACTTCTATGCGAGGCAAAAAGTGGTGGTGTGGGTAATGTTTACATAATAGATACTTAATTTATCAGTTAGCAATGCCTGGCGTCTATATATTGCTTTGTAATGACTGTGACGGTGGACCAGCTTTAGTTTCGACGTAGCCTTGCTCGTCATTCCTTGCGACAGGAATTTATCGATGTTCACGTCCAACAGCCTTTTTAGTGCTAATTACGCGGTATAATTGCTTTGGTCACTACCCACAGACGTTGACAAAACAGCTGTGATGCACTGATTGCCATAGAAGGCACGTTTGCAGTGCAAAAATACATAAAAACACTATGCATTGAGAAACCATGTTTAGAAAAATTTCATACTGACTGAGCCCAATGTCCTCAATAAACACGGTAAGTTACTGTTACTAAATAAAAACCTTTTATTTGATGTTTAATTATTACTCATTAAAAAATCATTACCTTACCTCACCTTTACCAGTATCTACCTAATAAGATTAGGTACATCTCTTCAAAATAAAGTCAAAGTATTTTATTTTCTTGAAATCATGAAAAGATCCGTTTAATTAAATTCTGAAGCTTTTTCAACGTAAACTAAAAATAAGATAAAGCAGTCAAGACCTACATGAAACGAATTTTCCTGGTGCTTTGGGCAAATAAAACAAAGGTTGTGGAAACCACTAAACTGAGTGGGGGATGGGAAGAACACAAACAAAATTAAAGAAAAACTAAACAGCAAGTAAACATCGACGAAGCATGTCCGGTCCGGGTAAGCTAAGCTAATACTTGCCCGAGAGAAGTTAAAAGCTTCGGTGAATCCGTTTCGAACTATCTATATTCGCGCTCTTATCAAGTGCATGTACTTTAAAAAAAAGAGATATCCTACTGAAGACCTATTTCGGCTTAGTAACTTGCTCTCAGTCAGGAAACTTTACATTACACAAATTACATTAAAAAAACATAAGTCTCTTTCCTATGATGCTAGAATTCTGACAAAAAGGAGGAAACACATGATATTAAATATCCCTAGGACAAGGACTATGCTTGCCAGTATGCAATTTAGTATACGATCTGCTGCGCTATATAATAAAATCAATAAATACATCTACATTTATCCCAAAAACTACTATGATAGTAAAAAAATAATACTAGAATGGATACAAACACTTACCTACAATGATACCGAATCACTTCTGAAACCTTGACACATACTCACCCTCACACGTTCTCAGTCACACCTACAGCCTACACTTTCACTCACATATACTCACACACATACTTACACCCATGCATACACACATCTGATTTAATTTAAGTTAATATTAATGCATGTAGTTTTAGCATAAAAATTCTACGTTTTGCTTTTTATATAACACGTTTTGCTATGGAAGAGCGGACTCTCCTAATACAGGCACTATCTGCTTAAAAGGAGTATCCAATCAAAATATTTTGTTTAATACCTGTACTTGTTTTACCAATAAATTATAAAAAAAAAAAAAAAAAAAAAAAAAAACATTGCGTACTTACTAACAAAAATGTTGAAAGTTTCACAAATACTGAGCTAGATTTTGATTATTGTAAAATTAAAATTAAATAAAAGTAATAAAAAAAGGAAATGATTAGTACGGTAACTTAAACTTGACATTGTCCTGTTTCAGGGATAAAATAAAAATAAATTGTGTTAAATGAAATAAATTTAAAACATCTGTCAATAGAACAAACAAATCGATTCATGCGTAGATTATGAAATTTAGTTTACTAGTGTATAATTAAAAACGAAATGTCAACACCTATTACTGTAGATATCGTAAATATTTGATATAGGGACTTACTAAGCAGTCTTGATGTAATCAAAGCCCGCCATCAAAATATAAGTACACAACCTAACTTTCTGTACCTAAATAGAATTAATATTAGTACAAAGCAAATAGAATTTAATATTCCTACTAAATATTCGGAGAGCGGCGACGAAAACAGATTTGGAACAAAGTTAATATAAACATACGAAAAACCGGTTCGGGCCACAGGGCGTCACAGCCGAACGAAAGTGCGAGAAAAACCGACAAAACCCGACATAACGAGTAACCGATGGGAAAAGCAAACCTTGCATCGAGGGTAAAAGAAACTAACTGCGAATTAATAGTGCAGTTAGGACCCGTTCAAAACTACGCGCCAATGTTCTACCGATTTAAATACGTACTTTATAATGCTATGCAGTTACCGTTTTATTTTTTACACGTTGCATTTTGCAGTTCGTAAATCGGAGAATTTAATTAACACGGTTTGTTATGTTACCTATGCCGCGTAATTCTGTCGATTTTGAAATTATAGACACTTCTGGCACATCACGTTAAGTTGGTGAGCCAGAAGTTTCAGGTATGACAAACGATGATGATTTGTGAAGAGGTAGTAGACCTACGCCATGTGTTTTTATTTTGATATTCCTAAATTATATACAATGACGACACAGTTGACGCAGTGGCTACGCATTCAGCTTTTTGTACTACGGGTCGCGGGTGCAATTGCCGTACGGAACGAATATTAGTTTGGTCACAGATAGTCTGTTGTTCTGGGTCTAATTGTATATGTAAACTGTACCATCATTCTCCTGCCCTTATCCCATTTTATTTGGGGTCGGCGCAATATGTCTTTTTCTTCCATTCATCTCTATCAGACGTCATTTCCAGATTTACTTCCTTCTCATTCATGTCATGTTTCACACATATGTGTAAACTGTACCCACAACATAAAATAAATCAGCATGCGGGGCAATGTTAAAAAAAAAACTGAAATCAACAGCTTCAAACGGCCTAGCAAAATCATTATGTTATAGGAAATATTAAAAAAAAAACAAATAATATTCTGATAATAAAAAAAACTTAATAAATAAAAATCTATAATTGCCATGTCGACCTGTCGCAGACTATAGATAGGTATTATTTCAGATATGATATCTAGCAAGTTTAATATCATACGAATGTCGATAGAGAGTGCCGAGAGTCATGATCTATCGATGTGAAAGGACACATCGCGTCGGTTACGAGCACTCTTTATAGTGACTTTGCTAAGATAGCAAAAATAATAAAACTGAAGAACTTTTGTCTGTCTTTCAAAATTTCTCAAGAAAGAAAATAAATGACTTTTTTATTTAATACATTTTTTTCTATATAAAAGTGACGATTAAAAGGTTGATACCTAGACGGCAAACAAGAAAACGAATGAAGTATGATTATGAGCACATACCTTAATTTTGGGGGGGTGCACGGTTGGCACAATAGTTGAGCGATCGACTGCTGCGTTACATCAGTCGCGGTTTCGATTCCCGCACGGAACAAATATTTGTATGACCTATAGATAGTTCCGGGTCTGGGTATTTGTGCATGTGAGATGTATGTTTGTAAGTGAACCCACGATACAGGAATTATTCCGAGGGTATTTTTTTTTTATAATTTTTGTTTTGCTATCTGAATGTTACATAGGTATATTATTGTTGTGTCTGTCTTTCGTCATATATGCATTATTGTTTAAAGAGTGTTGTTACATTTTAATCCAATAACGACAATAAAGTATGATTATTATCTAACGCGACGAATATTCAGATTATACCTTCGCGTAAAAAACTTTTATTATGGAAGTAATTAATTTGAAAGAATGCTAATTTTTCTTTTAATCGCTTCTTTAACGCCGCAACTTTTATCTACTTTGTTTGAATTACTTTCGGCCGAGCAGTTCGCGGCAAGTTTTGAAACATTTTTATACTAAGTTATAACACTTTTATTATAAATACAAAGCCATTGTTCCAGAATAAATGAAGTTTAAAATATATGTAAATATTATTTTTCGGGGTACCTACCTACTGGTAAAGAAAGGGCACTTCTCGAGGGATGAGGTCAAAACTTTGAAGTTTCCTAAAGTATTTTGTAGTTTTATTTTGTAAAATATCATTCAAATCTTTGTAACGTATAACTGTTTGTTAAGTATTCAGAAGGTAGTTACCTACTCTAATATTATTTGTGATCTTGATTCAACATAAACAAAATGTATGAATAAGAGTAACCAACAGCCTTATACTTATACTTACACATGACAGACAGTGTAGCTACGGTTGTACGGCTGTATGCTGCCTTTATTTATTAAAGCTATTCATGAAGCTATGGCGCAATGAAATACATAAATCAATCCATAACAATGTCCATTTACTGACAGTAAAGTTTATTGTTTATTTACCCAAAAATAAACACAAGTACAACACAAGCTTCCCTTTAAAACACTGTTGCGTTTCGAATCAGAAACAGAATCTGTAATGTACTCGATCGACGAATTCGTGACTACTCAATGCAGATCAAATATGAGCCAAATTGGATCCGTACACACGACAAACCTCCGAAAAGGTTTGTAGCACCGTAACTAGGCATTTCGTTCGATACACTGGGAAAAAAATACAAGGCGACCCTACAAACCGTTTCTGTTTGATACCATGAAATTACTAAATCGTTTGTACACCTACTTGTAGGTAAACAAAGAACCACTTCGAACTGAATTAATTTGATTCTAGGTTGCTCATTCTCTGGGGTTTATTTTGAGAATGTCGTTGTATCAGTAGATCAGATGGCCGCTTGCTGGTTCTTTATAATCATCACACTTCTATTCGATTTTATATTAGATACCTATAAGTTCCAGATTTTTAATCCGTCACTGCTTACGTAATGTTGAAATTTTCAAACCGATGCGCTATTTCCCACTATGCCTATGGCTTGAAGCAAATTACAACATGCGTCTTATTTATTAACCACGCATGTATACGTAGGAACGCATAGTAATTCCTTACGCATAATTATATTGACGAGGTACAAACGCAATCATCATTTAGGTCATTAGTGATAGGTAGGTACGATCAGTAGGTAATGGTCAGCTAATCAGCCAGTAGCTAGCGTACGAATCCAGCCTAAATATGATTTCGATGGGAAGAGAATTAATTGAAATTAGACAATCTGTGGTATTTCTCTAGAAAAATTATCAATAAATAGCGAATTATTAAATTTATGTAGGTTAGGTACCTAATGCATTATCTACATAACACGATTTAGTTACATTGTAAAAGTCGGAATAGGACTAAAATTGGCATTCCTATTTCTGTTTTTATATTAATTTATGTCATTGGTTAACGTTAAACCATAATTTAATAGGTAGGTATATGTCTCGGCTGCTAGTCATTTTTGCAAGCATTTAAAAATTATTGCTTATGCTGTAAGCTAGAAGTATCAATGCATCTGTTACGCTATGCAGGTAGGTAAAATTTATAGTCCTGTCCTCTCAAAATACATGTATGACGGGGTGTCATAGGACAAAATCGCATCGAAAATGTAATATTTATAGTATGTTACGTAAAAAACGCGTAACAATAACTCGGGTACCTATAGATGAAAATAAAAATCAACGAAAATTATAGTTTATTAGTTCGTTACAAAAGGTGTAAAAACTCAAACACATTCTATTATCAAACATATTCGGTTATTCACTTAAGTGGTTTTTGACTTTATAATACTAGTATTATAAAGTCAAGAAACACTTAAGTGAATAATTTCATACATCACTGTCACCGAGTAGTCGGTAAAGCATCCGTGAAATTATTCTTTACCCAGCCCTAGCGCCGACTCGGCAATAGACGCGCGAGAAATTAAATCGTATGGAAACTAAAGTCACTGGGAGGTTGAAATAAATTTAATATGTGGAGCTATTTTCTCATATTATGAAAACTTATTAGGTAGTTTGGATCATATTACTTTGACGTTGATAATTTTATTCTGTGTCAGGAATATCTATTACCTACCTAATAGACTTGGTTTAAGAAACCTACATCAACACCAAATATTCAATATTCATAATCATTGATATTATAATCAACTTATTAAGCATGTAACATATTCAAAAAGGCTACAACTATTTTACGTTTTTCTGACTGTTTATATTTTAAATAGAAAATACAGTGAAACTTTCACAATGTCCAGATAACAGACATTCTAAAAAACATGGAACAGTTAGTTAACGATGAGTACGAGTAACTCCATCTGTTACGATGTGCACGAACTATTAAGTATACTGACCACCAGCGCTGTCTTGGCTGCTCTACTGTTAGAAAGACGTCTCGAATAGCTCTAAAGAATATCATACCTATATGGATGCTATCTCCTATCTTTCTTATAAGCTGCTGATAAATGTTGTTCAATCTCTACATTATCAAAGGTGTCTACGAGAAATGTGAATCTTTCAAATTCTATTAAAATAAACAAACAAGCAATGAAAACTGTTGCCAAACAGCAGCAACTTTATGAAGCTAGCATTATTATTATAAATATCTAAAGGTAAACTGTTAGCTAAGACCAAATTTCGAGAACCGAGTTATGAATGTTCCCAGAACTTTTAATGGACTGCATTCAGTTAGCTCTATGCAAAACTACGTCATTTCGTGCAGAAATACAATATTAAATCTTAGCACACATCGCTTCGGCAGCGTTTGCGTTTATCTAGGGAATTATGTTTAGTAATTTTGAAACGTTATAATTTCGGAAGTTGATGCAAGTTGTTAGTGAAAATTCCCTCGGTGATGACAGTTTTAAATGCATCCGTTTGGATTTATGCTAAAGTTACCTACATTTTAATGAATGTCATACAGCCTTGCTTTTCACGCATCATTGACTTACCCTGTATGAAAGGTAGATACAAAGAAAATTAAAAAAAAATTGTAAGTAGATGTTATTTAATGGGAAGCTAAATTACACATACAGTAGAATTATTGTGAAAGAATATTTAAAATAAACTCTTTAAGAATACTTAATCACCGAGGAGAAACAATTTGGGATTTGGTTAGTTTAAAGTAGCCTCCGGATTTACTGCACTTCTGATAAAACACCCAGTGTAAATCTGCACAAACAAAGCTATGATGAACCCCGTAAACCTTCGTTATATATGTGACGCTGACCTATTTGTTAGTATAATTTTATTATTTTAATCGTTATTTTGATTCTTACTGCCCCAATAACACTATCTTATTTACAAACCAACCATACGCATGATGCAATTCAACACCATTGTGAAACAAAGCTACTAGGTAGGTAGGTACTTTAAACTACAGTAACATTTAATCCTAACATCGCAGCTCACGTTATACCTAGTAACAATGCAAAAATTACACTAAAAACAAAGCGAAACTGCGAAATTAGAATTGGTTTTCTTAATCGGCTGAGGTGGAAGCCGCGCTTGGTTCAATTCTGTCGCTTCCGAGAGCCGGCTGTTTTCAATACACCTCCAAATTGCTCCATTAAAACTTCTCTAACTGCCTTCAAACCGAATTGTTAACGCTTCGCTTACTACTGAATGTTGGACAATGACAGGTTTAGTCATTGAACATCGCATTATTGTCTCCCGGAAAAGTCTTTGAAGGTAACTTAAGTATTGCTTCTTTGAATGACATCTTTTGATATTGTCCTTTCTTTTCAACATTAATAATATAAATATTTTATAATAAATTATCTTCGCTTATAGTTTCTTTAACTGTCATTTTTAAAACTCTTACGCATAGCTACGGTACAAAGTGACTTCATATTTTCAGAGGCAACCAAGAAAACTTTTTAGAGCGGTGTAATCATCCACTAGCTGATACCAGAAGCGGTAACCGTAACTATCTACTATTTGGAACACTTTCAAACTTCTACCGTGTTTCCACGGTCCGTGTCTATTTTCCTCTTTTTGTAGTTCGATTAAAACATGCAGTCGCTCTTTCCGTTCTGTTCGTGTATGCGATGCACTTGAACGAATTTCACAGAAAGGTGTGCGGCAAATAGCACCCGAACGGGAGCGAGCGTCATCGTGCTTAAAATAGGGGAAAACTATCGTAAATATAACCCTGGAGCACCAAAGAATCTGTTCAACAAAACTAAAACTACAGCGCATACTGCTTTGGAAATAATGAAAGTGTAAAACTGAATTTTATTGCATGCTCAATGCAGAGTATTGCTCTTCGGAAATGAAATTCTTTGCCTTTACCATCAAGTTATTCAAAAAGCATAAAAATTCTAAGAAAAGTTGGCTCTCGTATAAAAGGCTCGGCACTAATGTTTGTATAAATCGTGCTTACCTGGCCTGCCTCGCCATCCAGTACGTTAGGTGTTTTGAATGCGAGGCCAAATTGAGTCCATTAAAAGTTTTGAAAGCGCTCGTAGCTTAGATAATTTACTGAGAGAGTTATGCCGTCTATAAAAGCATACGTGGGTACTGAAAACTAATGAATTTATGTTTGTGTTTATATTTTCGTACTTGACTTTGTTAAGTCGAAGCTTAATGTTTTTGATGGTTAGTGAATATATGTAGGTATCTTGTCCAAATAGTTACCTAAATCATGAGCGTACCTTTATTGACGAATGTCTGTCAAAGAGAAAACTTATGAGAACTCGAATTTTATATCCAATCGCTTAAACGGTACTTAGGTCACCACTTATCGGTTATGTTTTAAAAGTACATATTTTCCAGAAACTCAGTCTCATAAAAAAACTTCATACTAAAATAATTCGTAAAGTTAAATAGAAGTAGGTACTTACATAACTTCATTTTATGTACTCTGAAAGGAAATGTTTTTCTCAGAGACGGAACATGCTGTTGTTAAAAAGCAACAGTGTTTTATTACAAAAGTATCTAATTTCTAATCTCTTCTTTATTTTGATATAGAACGTTAAATTGTCTTTGAAAACGATAGAGTAGAGTATCTATTTATATCTACTATGCGTTATATAGTGTAGGTACAAACTTTTCCTTTGAAATTGTGGTGATCTCACAGGGGACAGGACCCCATAATTGATAAGAGAGCACGGGGACACAGGACGCAGTAATTAGGGAACGGGGAAGCAATTACGACTTTAATAGGAGTGTACGATGCTCGCGGGTCGTACGTACTCGTATGCTCCATAATAATGTTATGATGTTGCTTTGTTGAACGCTAAAATTCGATAAGGGAACTATTACAATTTACAATCCAACACTCAACCTCATTATTGGTTAATAAGCTACCAGATTATTGTGAGACTCCTTTGAATAAATTCAACGAATTCTAACTCGTGTAGGGACCTATCTACTATTTTTCTGTGCAAACTGTTAAAGTGTTATTCTTGAAACGAATTATTGTAACTCTTCCAATGAATGTTCGCTACTTATCTAACCACCTACTCCTGTATTCTGAAGTATTTAATTAGGAAGAAAGGTACCAACCACGGTACCAACATATTTTCATGAAGACATACATTATCTAAATAAAGTTTCATGAAACCGAACATGTTGAAGTGAAAATGTGAATTATGATATAAATAATATATGATGTGGTAACTTTTTGTTAAGAAAATATTATATAGGTATGTAGGTACATAAGTAGGTATTTAATGTAGTAAGAAGGTAACGTAGATGATGTTTAATTTTCTTTCAAAAATTTTGTACAGCAAATGAAGGAGAAAGTGAGAGTCGAATCGTATCAAGAGGACAAAAAGAAGGCAGAGAGAATAGTGAGCAGAAGTGGCTGCTCCAGCGACAAGAGCTGGGGGGCTAAAAAGGCCGCTTTAGATGAATCACAATATGATTCATATTACGAATGTCAAAATATCTATTTAATTGACGACTCTTAATGTCATCCGCTTAAGGTTCATAGGTAATCAGTAATTATCTGTTTGACAGTTACTATGCAGATCAGTAGATGAATTGCTCAATGTGGCCTTTTTAGCCCCCCTGAACTCTTATATTATAGAAGAAGGTACCTTAGTACCAACATAAAGCTCTCACAATTTATTATTTCGCACTTTAAATATTCTAAACCTCAAACTGTCCTACCTTTCTAGTCCCGCTCCCATTAAGGGGTTATTATATCTACTCATCATTATAAACAACTAAGGTATACTTACTATAGAACAAAACCGGAAATTGCGAATACAAAATCTGCTTTATAATACAAATAATTCATTATTCGACTAAATGTATGGAACAGCTGTAATTTTTTTCGTAATTTCAGGATTTGTCCCATAGTAAAAGTAGTTCATAATGATGAGAATATTCATCCCATAAAGGGATCTAGACTGGAAAGGTAGGACAGCTTGTATAGTTTTTGTTGAGTAGGTAAGTATTTATTTATATCACAAATCGATCTAGTTTTTATCTTTGCGTCTCTATGTTTTTGTTCCTACCTACCTAGGTATTTACTGAACTAGGTACTTGCCCAGTTTTCATGTCTTAGTTCCTAGTAGCTAGGTATAACTGCGAGAGTAGGTATTAGCACGTACCTACCAACAAAGGTCTATGATCGCGGTTTCTTTGAAAGATTATTTTATTCTATAAGACAAAAGAGTAAGTAGCTATAGTAGGCCCTACCCGAGTACCCTATCTTCTACATTTTTATAAGTTAGCGATCAGAAGCACGGTCGCAATTAACTACTGTAATTGAACGTCGCACTCGATAGTTAGTGACATTTGAAAGGCTGTGGTTTAGCTCTGCTCGGTTAAACGGGATTAAGTTTGTTATGAAATACCTACGAGTATAAGTACCTAGGTAGGTAATTTACTTTTCACTTCAGTAGCTCAAACATGTAGGTTTTGCTGCCTGAAATCAGTGAGCAAAATGCGATTTTGCTCACTGAGTGAGACAAAGTAACTTTTTAATTTTTGTTTTCAGAAAGCCGCGAATATCTTATTCAGCCTTGGGTTAATCATACAATTCGAAACATTCACACTCTATCTCTTTCCCGCCATTAGAAAGAGTGAGAGACAAAGGCCTAGGACCAGCCCTTTCGAAGTTCCGATTTTGAATTCTACCTCAAAGACAAACACGTTCGGAATTTCGTACTAACTAAAGAAATTTTGCAAAAATAACTATTTCCTATAATTTTATGAAGAACTTAGCTGTGCCCCGGCGACTTAATCCGCGTGCAGTTTGGGTGCTTGATTTTGATTTTTGAAAATACCGAAATGATCTTATTATAATGTTTTATGAAATATTAAATATGAAATGCAAAAAAAAAAACGAAAATTAAATACATAGGTAATGTTTTTTAATTTTTATAATGCTGGGATTGAATTCGAACCTGCGTTCCTACCGTGTAGGTACCTATCTACCTAAATAAAATGGTATAATGAATATCGACTCTGGTACTTAATAAACTTTATTACAATCGTGGGAGACTAAACTTTGAGCTATCTTGTAAAAATTCTACCGATCATTATGATGGGGGTGCGAACTGCTGCAATCCAAATCTGTAGCTCAAGATCTAATCAACCGATTGATATGGAATATACCTGAGTTGCTAAGATAAGCTAATAACTATACAACAGTAGGTAAAGTTTAATTGGAATCTGTTTGGCCGTTTTCCCGTGATGAGGTAACAATCAGACATCCGTTGAATGTGACGTACCTACCTACCTTCGGCTATCATAACTGCACTTATTATAATGGTCAATGTCCGTTTTATAGTAGGTAGGTACATTAAAAAAAACTATATTAGACGTTAGATATTTGAAAAATTCAAAAATATATTTCTTTTCTATCCCAATTCCAAACCCAAAACTTTTAATTTGGACATAAAATTCCAAAGGGATCTAGGGGACCTAGGGGTGACAATTTAAGGGATAAACAACTAAAGTTCTCGTACTATGATACGAGATTTTTAGTTGTTTATGTCCGAGGAAAATTAATGCTCTATGGTTGGCAACCCTGCATTGATGTTTGGATGTTTGATTTGAAGTTGATTTGAGTGTAGGGATGTTCCGATACCCATAAGGTAACGATACCTAATCATATAAGTAGTTCTCATATCATTATTCGATACTATTCATAAATGAGTACCCCTAAAGTATCGATACTTACTCGTATCAATATTTTTTATATTTTTTTTTGAGACTGTTAATCTAGGAAAATATTCTCGGGAGTGGTTATTATTCCGTTTATTTAAAGCGGCCTTTTTAGACCCCGTTTCTTGCGATTTGCGATATCGTTGCTCCGGCTTTGGAAAATAAGCACTCCCTTGGAACCGATGTTGCGACAACAATTAAATAGGTAGGTACCTATTATAAAGTAACATTCGTTCAGTCTGATTTGATTCGATACCAAGTACTTTCGTCTCGATACCGTGTGCGGTGTGAGTATCGCAAGATTGATTCGATGTTAAAACTATTTGGTATCGAAACCAAAGAATCGAGTACTTTCATATTTACTTGTATCGGAATTGGAATCGGAACGACACTAATTGGGTGACATTACTGACATTTCAAACTGGAACGTTTGTTTATTGTGCCTATCGCGGCTAATCTATAATTGATTGCAAAACCGCTGTTTTCCTAAACCAACAGCAACAGCAAGTGAAAAGTGTAATATAATATTGCAGTATTCATCATGACATACGGCAGTGTACATAGATTCTTTCTGAGAACCGTTGCAAGTCAAGGTGTTTTAACTATTACAGACGCTCAAAAAGTTTTAGATAACATTACCGGTAAGTAGTTAAATCAATTAAATAACGTGACATGAACTTTCTTTCATACGGCCAAGATGTGTGTTAGTACTTGGAGGAGGTGCGGAACCAGTTAGAATAGATTTTAGGTACCTATCACGAAATAGTCAACAGTAGGTATCTCTTGCCTGAAAAACATGATAATCAAGAGGGTTATAGCCTATGCCCAGCAGTCGGATGTGATAGGTTGCCTATAACAGTAACTTATTGTTATATTTATACTTGCTGCTTTTGGTAATAACAGCAGGTCGGTAGCTTGTTAGTTTGTACCATATCCAATTAATAAACACCTTGTTTGATGACAGACCTCACATCTTAAAAAAGAGAATAAGTTTTTTCCCTTTCTGTAAAATAAAAATTACCATTTAATCCACTATAAAACTGCTAAATATTACAGATGAAGAGCAGGCACCAGTTCAGGACATAGTAAAAGCGATTAATGATGAAATAAGACCATACCAACAAGAAATCAAAATAACTAATGATGAGGTCACCAATGAAGAAGTTGTAGTGTTCTTATCCCTCGGCTATGATGATGCAACTAAATCGCAGAATGTATTTTCTGCTACCGAGCTTGAGTATTTTAGGGTTCTCATTGAACAAATAATGACTACAGAGTCAAGGCAGATCACAGGGATCCATGCTATCAATTTAGTTAGTAAAATGAAATCATCTTTTACCAAAACTGATGCCCAAGTGAGTATTTAGTATTATTTATTTGAAGAACAACAGTAACTATCTGAGTACCCTTAAATTTTTGTGCTATTCTAATCGTCTAATCACTACTATAGGTAGTTTTCCTACTATAGGTAGTTTTACTATTCCTACTAAAATATACCATCTATACTCTTTATTTTAAACTGAGGTGGTATATTCATGTAATAAGCTGCAAATGGTCACTAGTGCTTGCAAACAATAGATTCTCTATGGTGGTATTGATGGGTCAATAACATTTTCTGCTTGTTTATATATTTATTAGACACAGCCAGCAACTTTGCTGAAAAGTCTATTTCACTCAGTGTTGAAAGTGTATATTTATTGTTCTTAATTTCTACAAGTAAGATTTTAAATTAGTTAGTTAATTAGTTTATAGAGGTGGCCGTAACATCATATTCTAGACCAGTCCAGTTGTGGACCATCTTTTTGTTCAGACTTTCAGTTCCAGATCCCATAACCATGAAAGGGTGTTATTGTGAAAAGAACTATTAATTTTATTGTTTGGTAAGACATACTAGCAGCTAATTAGCTGATGTGTTTGTAGTTTACTGATGTTTTCCTTGTCAAATCTGTTTTTGAAGCACTCACTATGACCCATTCAAAACATGGCTGTAGTAGATATTACTTGACCTCGCTGATTAATCTGTGAATGTCATTGGAGCGTGAACCCACTTATCATTCATACACTCAAATTTAAAATTACAATGTTATATTCCAGAAACTGCTGAACACTTGGTGCAGAATGCGGTATTTGGAAAAAGAGGAAAACAACTATGCCCTGGGTGTGAGAGCAATCCATGAGTTCGAAGGATACCTCCGTCAAAACATGCCAGACACAATTGAGGAGTGTTGCCTTTGTAAAAAGATTGTTTTCAGGGTATGTGGACTAGTTACCATTTGCCTATATTCTATTAGACTTTATTATTTTCTTTATTATAATATAGCTCTCATAATATTATTTTTGTATCAATGGTTACATGTCACTTCTTTTCTTTTTTTTTCAAACTTAAACTTTTAATTAATTTAATTTCTTTATTTCTCCTTATCGAAGGTACAGTTTACAAACATACATGTCACATGCACACACACCCAGACCCGAAACAACTATGTGTAGATTTTACAAATACTTGTTCCGTGCGGGGATCGAACCCACGACACGTAGCGTAGAAAGCTAATCGCTTAGCCACTGCGCCAACCATGTCATCAAACAGCACTTGTGGCAGAACAAACGAAATTATGAAAAGAATCAACTTTGTATTATGGCTGGCCGCGTCTGGGGTCTAGAAAATTCTAGATAATGGATATCTCATCATAATTATGGCCAATGCAAAATCACATTTATGTAGTTTACAAAAGGTTTCTTTTGCATTGGATGGATACACGAAGTGCAGTGCTAGCATATAAAGCGATCTACGGTTCGGAATCGGTTCAACAACGAATATAGTCCGAATCTTACCTGGTTCGCCGTCTCCGCACGGTACGTTTGCTGAGCTTTTCTTCTTGATCGCCGGCTGGCGAGGTAGGGAAGTACACACACGTAAAAGTTTTGTGATAAGTCTGGGCTGTTGTATTTGATAATAAAGGTACACAATTCAAAAGTAAATATAGAGCAAAGTAAAAGTTTTGGGAACGCGGGAGTTGAAAACGCGTTGCGCACGCACACTGATACGTGCTACAATGCCCCGGTTTAAACTGTTATGATTCGCATCCAAGAAATCACGCTTCGTTATTGGCCGAAGTCCTCACCGTCCGTCATCGCTCTGAAGCTAGCATTGTGACACTTGTGTGTTGCCGTACAAAAACTGTTTATCTGAAATTATTTATAATCTAGACCTAAATTGTACCAATACTAAACATAAATACATTTCCTTAACACAAAAAATTAAAGAATAATTTAAATTATTACATAGTGCTGTACTAATTAAAAGCAAAGTCAAAGTCAAAGTCAAAGATTTTTATTTCAACTGGGCCTTTGCAGGCACTTTCAAAACGTCGTGATTCTAGGCGCACGGTTCCAAGTGGGTTGGTCCTGGAGAAGATACCGGCAAGAAACTCCATGGATACTCTTTTCATAAATCAAGCTTAGGTACTACACAACAAATGTGGGGCTGCAGGAGCGGCCCCGGCTAAAATTCGACCTCAATTTACACAATATTACAAATAAAAAAAAAGAACAGCAAAGATCATAAGTACCACTAAAATATTATAATTATACAATACTAGTAGGTGCGTACTTAACACTCAAGTCAGTCACCCAATTAAGAATAGGTACCAAAAAGGTACAAGGGAAGCGTTAAAATTTGTGTGTGAAGACAGGAAGCAGTGGGTCACCAGGGAAGCCGCATGTGCAGAGGATAATCACTTCCATACATCTCTATCGTCAACATAGTCTTTGATCCTGTAATAGGCCTTCCTTATGAGGACAAGCTTAACACGAGTTTTAAACTTTTTATCAGTAAGCTCGGTAATACTTTTTGGGAGTTTATTATAAAAGCGTACACCGTTACTTAGAAATGATTTGTTTGTTTTGGTCAATCTAAATTTAGGGACCACTATTTTGTACTTATTTCTAGTATTAATTTTATGAATATCGCTATTGATATTAAACATATGCAGGTTTCTTCGGACGAACATAATATTCTCCAAAATGTACTGTGATGGCAGTGTTAGAATGTCGGTGTCTTTGAAAAAGTCTCGTAAAGACTCGCGTGGGCCCATGTTATAGATCGCACGGATCGCCCTCTTCTGCAATATAAAAACCGAATCTACATCAGCCGCTGATCCCCACAACAGAATGCCATAGGACATAATGCTATGAAAATATGCGAAGTACACTAATCTCGCCGTAGCTGTATCGGTTAACTGTCTAATTTTTCTAACTGCAAATGCCGCAGAACTAAGTCTTTTGGACAGAGCTGTGATGTGAGGACCCCACTGCAACTTGGAATCAATTGTTATCCCTAAGAATACGGTTTCATTAATTATATTTAGTTCATTTCTATCAAGCATTAAATTTAAGCCTACATGAGCTACATTTGGCAGTGAGAACTTTAAACACAAGCTGTAAATAAAGAATTTTTTTAAAATTCTTTTTATGAATTTTTATTTCTTTCAGGGCTATAACTGTCCGGCATGTGCTCTTGCTGTCCATACAAGATGCCTGAACCGCTACTTAGAGAAGGTGGAGAAGTGGCCATGTTGCAAAATAGACTTCAATCAAGAACAGTTGGAACACATGAATAATGAAGGGTTGGTTTAATATTTTTTTATAGCGTCCTTTCTTTTTCGCTTCTTTAGATGAGGAAGAAAGAAGCGGTTTACCTTTTTTTTATAAACACTATTTTAAACAGTAACACACACTCACAGCTACATTTGCTGGTTCAATGAATCCCCACACGGAACAAATATTTTGTATGACCTACCGATAGTTGTTCCTGGTCAGAGTGTGTGTGTATCATGTGTATGTCAGATGTATGTTTGTCACCTTTACCTGCCATACAGGAGGAGTGGGAAAAAGTTAAAAAATAAATCATCATAATTAAATTCTTCATCATCAAATCATTGGCAGCCTTTTCCTATCCATTTATCTTTATATAGGGTGACTGGTATCCCGAAGATTTCCGGTTTGGTCCCATAGTAAAAGTTGTTCATAATGAGTAAAATACCCCTCCTTCAATGATTCCCTCGTTCTACCAGTGACCCTGTATAGGCATCATTCTTCGTGCCAGAATTCCAGGTGTCCCACAATCATTTACAAGACATATTTATCAGCTTATCAAAAGCTGGTAAAATTTCATTACCAATGTTTAATTAATGTATATCCCTATACTAGCATCACACAAACATCACGTCATAGCCTTCTTATGTATTATTTAACAGAAGAAATTCAATTTTGTTCAGTTTATTATTATTGTACACCAATACAAAGTCCGTGCCATAACACTGCATGCACACAGCTCTTAGACTGGCTGCCAGGAATAGTAACAGCTCATTTTTGACTGATAGAGATTTTACTGGAACCAGGAGCTGTTCAATAAATCAGTATATTTATGCAATAAATAGTTTGATAACAATTTTACACATCTGTGTGAAGTTGTGATACCTTTTATACTAAAGCTAGACCGGTTGATAGAGTCAATCAAACTGTTTATAAAAGAAAATTGCATATCTCTAGGTAACATTATGACATTTTCTCCGAAGGGCGTAGGCTGCAATTATATTGCATTTAATGCTATGATCATCTAGCTGTAGCTGCAACTCTGTTTGCGAGGACTTCCTGGAAAACTGAATTTTTCTCCAGGATAAAAAGTATAGATTTCCTTCCCCAGGTTGTATGTTGTCCCTTTGACCACCAGTTCTTGTAAATCTATTATGTTTTCAATTTAATCGGACCTTAATCGAGCGGAGAGGTTGAGTTTTATGACAAACTTAATTTAGGTATATCAGTTCTGTAGTTGAGGCGTTAAGGCGGAACGGTTCGGATTTATAATATTAGTATAAAGTAAAATATAAGTATCTATGTAAATCGTTCTAGAGCGTAGGATAATCAGTTCAAAAAATTCTAACATCTTATTATAATCAGTTCCAGATTAACGCAGACGCAACTCTTGGACACCACACGTCATTCTGAAGAAAACAATGCTGCAGCCGAGCTAACGCAAGTGCTAGAGTCCACTGAAAACATGGATGTGACCCAGGAAGTTATACCGGAGATCTCACAGCGAGTTACTAGGAAGAGAAAACGACAAAATTAATATGTAACTAATACATTTCTGTTTGGTAAGACTATCTGATTGTTTGATTAGTTTTGATTGTATTTGTAGAAGTTTATTTTAGTATTTTTCTATATTAATCAGTAGCATTTCTGAGTTTCTTATAGTTTTTGTTTTACAACTCTCGGCGGTAATATTTTTAGACTTCGTCTTTTCTGCCACTATTACATCAAGGCGCGGCGCAGACGACGGCCTTTGTGTCCGGCAAACTACTGTGGTTGGTAGTTGTTGCCAATGAGGACATTAAGTTTTTACGACAACTACAAACAAAATAACTGTCGTCTACGTTGACTCCATCCCGAATATTCTTGTCTGCGGCAATTTTTTGTCGTAAAATTTTTTGTCCGCAGTAGTTTGTCGGACAAAAAGTCCGTCGTCTGCGCCGCGCCCAAATGTCACATAATTTTTAATTTCGCCTGTTGAAAGCTGTTGATTGGCTGACGCGGCAAAATGACAAGTCTACGGATATTTCAGTCGGGTAAAGTATATCATTTGATTATTATAAGTACCTACATACATGGAAATGTTCACATTGTACCTAATTATTATGTTATTTGTCGGTTACAAATAAAAGCCAGTTACGAACATAAAATCAATTTTAATATTCTAATTTAATTACTAAATTAATATCACTAAACATATCTCCAAATAATTAAATAGCGAGATATACATTCTCAACTTTCCTCTGCACGATTTTAGCCGATTGCGGGTAGTAATCTAGCAGATACTTCCATTGGTCTAACTTTAAATATACGATGTCAACTACAGTGCGAGCTCGGAAAGAAAAGTGATGGACCACTCCCACAAACAAACCCTAAAAAAGAATGAACAACAATTGAATTAGGAAATATACGTAAATGTAACGTAATAGGTACGGTATGGTTGCGCCCCAATCAATTCAGACATAAAGAAAAAGAAAATCACTGTCATGGTCGGTCATCTTTAAATCCTTTTTAATGATTATGCTGTTTGGATTCCATGCTTAAATCCGACGTCAGTAAAAGTTTAGACTTAACAATTTCGACATCATTTTATAAGCATTGAAGTGCAGCAAATATATTTACTAATTTATTATAAGTATAGATTATTGAGAAGAACAGCGATGGGTGTTTGGGTGTTCCTGTCTCCGTTGCTCTTACGTTTTTATAAATAGAATATCTTAACATTTTTATAACCTGAGCGATTCCAAAGCTGTCTTCAGGTCCCAACACATCGTAAATTGACTCCGTTAAGTTTGGATGTACTGTTAGCACTTCAACCTGTAAATGTCATTATCAATGAATTATTTTCACTATAAAATATATTGCTTTAATAATTATGAATTTATTAATACAAATGATAGGTATACAGGCTGACTGGTTGAACGATGGACGTGTTGAAGGAGGGATTGTACCCATAATTAAGAACAACTTTACGATGGGAAAAAATCAGAAATCGCGAAAAAAAATTACTTATTTTATTTTTTATACATTTAGTCGAGTACTACTTATTGAATTACTTGTATGGAACAGCAGACGTTTTGTTCGCAATTTCAGGTAATGAGTAAAATACTCTCCTTCAATATATCTAGCGTTCATCCTGTATTTTATTTATGATTATATCGTATGGATATGAGTAGTGCATATACCTACCTGTCCTCTATGTATAAAGTAGATGCATTGATCTGAGTCACCGCACTGCACGATATAGTTGCCAGGGAAGAAAACACAGTGTTTCATCCACATGGCTAACATTCTTCGGAAGTCGTCGTCAGTTTTGCTGAATATCACAGATTCTCGGATGTGAGATCCGTATACCGCCTGCATCACTTGACAGCGGAGGCGAAATGGCAATTTGTAGATTAGTGAAGGCATCTGAATAGGGAAATTATAGATTGGTTGATTGGTTGGTGATTCGTTGTGTGTGCATGTGACATGTATGTTTGTAAACTGTACCCTCGATAGGTACAGGAGAAATGCTAGAGAGGGGCAATGATTCTTAAAAAAAAAAAAAATAGCGTTTACGATCTTTCAGTTAGCAAACAAAAACAAACTATGATAACATACGAAATCCTATGTTTGGAAAGGAATGCAATGCGTGTTCAGCTAGGCTAACATGAGCGCTGCGACAGAATTTTTTCGTGATGACAAGACGACATAGGGCCCATCCAGACTCGATACTTTTATGCAAAAAGCAGCCGAAGGACGCGAAAGCACGCGATTTTGCTGCCAAAAGTATAGTG
This sequence comes from Allophyes oxyacanthae, assembly GCA_932294325.1. Taxonomy (NCBI): domain Eukaryota; kingdom Metazoa; phylum Arthropoda; class Insecta; order Lepidoptera; family Noctuidae; genus Allophyes; species Allophyes oxyacanthae. Next base: position 7,372,585 of record OW028620.1, on the reverse strand, counting down.
TGAACGAACACATAATGCTTTGAAATACCCGTTACCGCACTAGATAATTCGACGAATGCTCCTGTTAGCCTGGCTGACATTGTCTATCTATCGCACGTAATTCTGTCGTAAGGTATTCCCAAATATGCGCATGAATCTTGTAATCAGTTCTGAATTCATTAAATTGGGATGTCACATTGATTAGTTTTCGACAATTTGGCAACAAGTCAGGTGGGCGTAGTTAAGGGGAACAAATGAGGATCATGCCAAATCATATGTTTTTTAATTGGCTAATTAACCTTCTCCCTGAAATTCCATTGCCCACACGATATTTATAAGTGTCCTCGAAAGTATAGAAAAAATAATACAAGTAATTTCGGGAAAATCATAGATACATTACTTTGATAAATGACAGTCATAAATATGTCGGTAGACTCATTCAGCGTTTTGTAAGTTTTTCCCGAAATTAGGGCTTTACTATTTAAACATCAGGATAGGCCTATCTAGACCAGTATGGCCTGCGATATAATAATAGCTAACGGTCTAAAATATTTTTTATTTACTTATAATTATTATTTTGATTTCCACTAAACAAGGCTTTAGCGAATAAGGCGAGTTCATATCTAATCATTATTATTGATCATAGCACTAGACCCGCGTAGTAGATAACATCCTAGTCTTTCAGATTTTAGGCCTGAGTCCGAGCAGTAGGAAAATTAATAGGATGATGATGATGATTTAAAAACAACACATCTTGTGAGTTGTGATGTACGCACTTTCAGTACAAGCTAATCTTTCATTAGTATATACCTTCAATGCGAGCTCAGCTTATACTGAAAATATATAGCTTGTTATGTTGCTGTGTGTACCTGTTTTCCTTGTTGTCTATTCCACAGCTCACGAACATAGTCCCACATTTTGCTCATTTGGTGTACACTTAGATCCATATCGCGAAGTCCATCTCTCAATTCGTTGATGTCGTAGTCGTATGCGATACGAGACGAGGAATGAGCTGTGATCATTGCTGACATTTCCGATATGAGAAGACCTGAAAAGTAAAAATAATATGAAATGAAAACGCTCGATCTCAGATGGTTCCTCTTAGACTTCACACTAGCTAAATAACCGTATCAATATCCAGCCCAAAGATCACACAGATTTTCTTGAACAGACACAGGCAGACGCTTACAGAAATTTTCATCGTCAACGCACTCTTCTATCCTTGTACGTCATTCTTCACTGTTTTGCGCTAATCTCATCAAGATCATTCCGATCAGAAAATGTCTCACGATATTTAACTAATAATGTCTATGCTATTACGTTATAAGTAATATTTTGTGCAGTAATAAAGTCCTATTATGTACATAGTTACCTGTACAAAACTTGATAACGATAATGATTATGATAGTTTCGATGACTTCGAAACTATTCTGTGACGACACATCTCCGGTGCCGGTTATCGTTAGTAAATTGATCATGTACCATAGCGCTGCCACGTATAAAGCAAAGAAATTACCCTGGAAACAAAGGACAATTCATCAATATGTAAGTCGTAGTAGATTTATTAAAAATATCAACATCTCAGCCACAAGACGTCCTCTGGTGGATCACAGGCCTTCCACATAGATTTCTATAATTTTTATGAGTCGTCCGCATCCAACGGTTATCTGCGACAATAGCTAGGGGTTTCAGTCCATCTGGTCGGGAGTCGTCCAAAACTCCACTCCTTAGATTTACTTTTGTTAAATAATACACTAAAAACAGTGATCCACAAAAGCCCCAAATTGTGCTACAGAGCTCTTTGCCTTTCGAATATCTTTTATGTACGAAAAACATTAAAAATGTATAAACCTCTGAATATTTAGCTCGCAAATTGAGTGCTTCCTTTGACATCCAGTTAGCCGACGTACAGTGCACAGGAGTCAGGCACGACAACTTGAAGAAAAGACAAGCATTCACGTGCGATAGTATCGATGCCCATATAGCAATTGTTCTGGAAATGTTGCATTAGGTAGGTATTTAAAACGGCTTTTATAAGATTGTATCTAAACCGGCCAAATCTTGAACTGTAGAAAGAATGGTTATATTTTTACAATCTTTTATTTAACTTGCAATGTTTTTTTGTTTAGGTCAAATCTTGCAACTGAATTTTGAACCATTTTTACCCAACCGATTTTGCTGAAATTTTGCATACATCTTAAGTTTTGGTGACAATGCAATGTAGTTCATGTTGTAATATTTTCAAAATGACCGCCGCAAAAAGATGAATGGTTGATGGTGTATATTTTGTCAACCCTGCTAATATGGGTATCAAATGAAAGAACTTTGAGAATAGGAAACAAAGTCAATGTGGTTAATAAAACCTTGTTTTTAAAAATGATTTTTCTATTAATTCTGAATACTTACGTCAGCTTAAACAATAAATTCGCTGAACCAATACTCGATTTTCTATGTGTTCGATACGTAAATAAATACGAAATTCTTATTAGTTGGGGTGACCGTGCGTAACAGAATAATGCCATTTTCATTGATTGTGTCAAAGACAAGGCGAACACAAGATAGCATATTAGAAAGTTTGCTAAAAAGTCACGTCTGCGAAGATATATTTTTGAGAAGTACCTGTAAGGACACAAAATTGTGTTGAGCTAGCTAGGTAATAAAGGCTTAAATATTTTTTCCCCATGTTGTCCCATTGCTCGACAAACCTCTCTCCCAAGTTCTTCCTTACGTCTCTTTCCTACGCTACGTCGATCCAGTCCCGCTGATACGCGTCGGGGTCATCTCGCCCCCTTTTTCTGGGCTGGCCTCATATAGTGCTTATCAAATATAGGGTTTCCATTACCATTATACCGGTAATTTCATCCTCGTCATTAATTCCCTGGTCCCAGTTACAACAGAAAAATCCAACAGAACACAACTCCTTCAAAATGTTTGCTCTAAAGGTGATTTAGACCACGCATTAGTGCTTGTGTGCTGCTCAAGAGGCCAGTTAAGTGAACACTCAAAGTACTCACATTTTCCTGACTTTCGTTGGATTTAATACGTAATCTCCGTATCTATTCATGTAACCGCTATGGACGTCCAGAAAAACTTTAAAGATAAACAGGATATCAAATATGACGCAAACGGGAAAGAAAAAAGTCACTGAGAGAAACGCCATTTGGTACACAAGTAACATGAAATCCACGTAAGATATAAAGAGAATTAGGTATTCTGGAAATAAAAAGCCATTTTGTTAGTAAATAACATGCATTTCTATTTAGGGTATCATTGAAATGCATTGCTTACCCATGAATGTGACAAGTTTGCTATCTGGAATAATGCTACTACGAAACCATCTGAAATATAAAATTATCTGGATCATGATCTTTGGCACGCCAATACTAAAACCTGTAGTATATTAATTTAGTGAACAATTTTTGACATGACATGAGAATTGTTCATGCGATTGAGGAATGATAAGCCTGTCAGCAGCTTTGTAACCCAGGGTGCACTGAACATACATAGATATCGTCACTAGACACTTTCCTTTTCTTGCTTAAATCCATCAAGGATACCCTTCGACCTGGGGAAGGCGAAGGGTTATGCCGGACTCTTAGCATCTAAAACAGCACGGTTTTCCTCGAACGACCCATGGCTGTGGGCGCAGGAGTCACTCGTATGCGCTGAGCCTTGGTCCCACACTTGCATTGGCGGACTGCGTCCCCCTGCGCGGTTTAAGAGCCGTGCAGTCTTCTATATAGATAGGCGCGCACGGAACACGACGCGCCACCTTCTCAGCCCTGTATCTGATCGGGTGGCGGACTGTCCTAATCCCGTTGCCGAGATCGTTCAGCACCTCCGACGCCCGGTTCCTCTACTACGGTGGGATGAGAAGTGGTTGTCTCCCTCACTCTTTCTGTCGCCTCCTTTGCAGATATCACTTGCTCGCGAAAGGAGGCGACAGTTCCGAACGCGCTCTCGCTCTGGTCCATTGATAGAACCACTAAGGAACAAAAGTTACCTGTGTGGCTTAAAAATTAGAAGCGATGCTGGAGTATAATCTATGTTTCCCGATGATGTTATAGATTTCGACCCGTGCGATTCTGCGATACTCTTATCTGGACTCTGAAAAATCGGGTTGATTTTAAAAGAACTACAAATATTAACACTAATCTACAACAAGTAATTATTAATTAAATAAAACTAGTTTTTAGTTACTTAGTAGTTAGTTTAATATTTTTTTACGGCCCGACGTTTTGCTTTCGCGAGTGTAGATGGAATAATACAAATTTTAATATCATAAAAACTACGTGAGAGACAGTTTGTTTTCGAATTAATTTATTATTACCTATATTTTATACACGATGAAAGGTTGTCTGGTTAAAAATGCCGACGTTATTGTACAGTAAGCGTTTTAAATAAATAACATACTTACTTAGTTATGATATTATGTACTTACATCTAAATATATATTTGGGTCAATCTCAAACTCTTCTTCTTCCTCTCCGGTTTCATAGGACAGCGGAAAATTTAACATTTGCTGTAATAAAAGTGACTTTAATATACAGCTTTGCATCACACGCAGCAAAACAAATATAAAAATGGTCCATACAAAACTAACTTCGGCACTAGCCCTTTCAGAAACTACCGTTGGTAAAACATAGTCTTTCGGTGCAGATTCAACCGACTGCTTTACTTTTCTTAAAACTGCTGGGTAGCTCTGTAATAAAACAATTATTTAAACCGTATAAAACTGTTTTCCACCTTTAGCACTTAGACCAGGCTAGTTGATTCATGGTGTTCTTAAATTTACCATGTCACTGTTTTAGAGGAAAAAGCACTGGGTATTCCATAACACAGGGCCATAAAGCAGAATTTTGAGAAGCAAAGTCTTAACCTTATGTTTTTGGGTTTAACGTAGCATGTACTCATGTGAATATAGATTGTACCTATACACAGTACTTTGAGAAAACACAAAATACATAATTTATTGTTGTATAACACTGTATCCATATCTTTTTTCTTAACATTAGATGCTGTCTTTTAGTTAAACGATATGGGGGAGACAAAGGTCTTCGTTAAGATTTAGGCTTCAAATAAAACACTTTTGCCTAGTGGTATATGATGTTTCCCAGTTTTGATAGCATGCATACCTTTAAAAGTGCGTAGAAGTCCCGTCCTTGGATGCAGAGCAAGTCGATGTTTCTAGACGCTATGACATTTGACATGGTTAAATATTTGGTGGCTCCTCGTATGTTTCCGAATATGCCACCCGGTCCCATACAAGCCTCAACTTCATTTATACTTGACATGATATCCACCTTTTTCAGAATATCAAAAATTTGTATTCATATTTTAAAGTCTACAATCTATGAAGCTTTTGGTACTGTTACTTACTTTTCCTCTATAAATGATATACATAGTGTCTATCACCTCATTTGCCCTCATAACCATATATCCTTTCTGAAAGTAATGCTCCTTTAGTTTCTTGGCGAAAGCTCTGAAGAAGGAATACTCGACGTCTTCAAATAATGGGATTTCTCTTAATGTTTTCTCGTACATGTATAGCACTGCGTCTTCGTTTAAGTTTGCATGTAGTTTGCCCAGTATCGATTGGTGCTATACAAAAAAGTCTATTATAATCATAAGATGTCACACTGTATAGCAAAATTGTACATTCTCTTAGTTATTTGAGGTTTTGTAGTCTGGTTTTGTTTATCTCTAGGATAATTAATAGCCAAATATTAATATGTAAAATGTAAAAATGTAAGTAATTAGAACGCACCGACCATCCACCTGTTCTCTTCCATTGATATTTCCAATATTCTATTACTGTCTTCTTGAGTGCGAGTGGTACCTTCTCTCTATTCAGAAACATTTCTAAATGTTTCAGATCCTCTTGGAACTTTGTCACTACTTGATCAGCCATGGCTTTCAATGATGCTATTCTTGCATACACGTATCTAATTTCAAAGAGTGTTTTTACTAACTGTAATGTTTGTGTAGTCCAAATCCAGGACTAAAACTAGGAATTTGTACCAAAAACTCAGCACATCGAACTCCGAATCTAGGACTCGTTTCCGGAGTGATTACTAGCCCGTCAATGTGTGTAGATGAAAATGATTTCAACAATAATTCACACTAAATACTAAAAATATGTATTTCTAAACGAATTGCAATTGCTTGGGTTTTTACAAGACTGTATGTTTTACATTAGTCATACTAGCAGCAGTATGAATATAAGTGCGTTAAAAAAGCGATGAACTCACCCAAAAAATAGGACACCATGTATATTGACGCAAATACACAATATCATGTGAACTATATTCTGCGGAATGATATCGCCGAAGCCGGCTCCACCGAAACTAGTTGCCGACCAATAGTAAGCTAGTAAAAATACTTTAGTCGGGGACATGTATTGGCCCTTTACTATTATTACCCCATCTATCCATGAACCTATAACAGAGTTTTTAAGATTTAAGAAGATGTTTCTGATTATTGTGTTAAATCCAGGGTCTTGCAGGAAGAAGGTGGACCCCTTCTCACTTTATATTCTATTAACAAAGTATTTCTCAAGGTAATCCTGAGTTCATGGTTCCTCTTGCAATACTTCAAATTCATTCATTCGACTTCATAAGAGTTTTTATATTTCGATATAGATGTTGCTGAGAAAATATAATTAATTAGTCTTGTCGGAAATTATTCTGAACTTTATTGTGCTGCTTTTTCCGGGGTCTGCTCAGCAGAAAAGTATTTGTATATAAGTCCTTTTATAATAAGCTAAACTTTTTTGACTCAGCTGGTGACGTACGAAACTAATTTAGGAATAAAAAAAAATAAAAAAAAATTGTCCCTTGTTGTTTTTCTTTGTTCAAATAAAAATTCTTTCATCTTTCTAGTACTTGCCTTCTAAACAAATCATATTGCCGTCCGGATGGAAATCGGTCTTCATATAAGGTACTTTCTGCGATAACTTTGATAATATGTATTCAAACTCTTCTGGATCGTCAGCTTTTACATATCTACAGGACAATGTGATCAACAGAGACGTATAGAGGTTCAAGAAAAATAATGTTAGAAGGAGAAAGTGGACGACACTCATGAAGTATGCCTGGAAAAATAAATGAAATACAATTTAGATACAACAGTATCGTGAGTTGGCAACATTGTAGTAGTACCTACTAAAATGCAGGTTTTCAGAAAACAAAGAATATAGAAAAGAGAGTACAGACTCAATCCGAAAGGGATAAATATGTATCTAGAACCCGACCTCAAACCCAGCAACCACAAGATCAGTGAGGAAGTCGTCATCATAGTGATCAGTCATCGTAATGAAATACTCAGAAAAGTTTAAATAATAATTGCCTACCCGTCTCAAAGCACCTATAGATTCGGCCCACGAAGCGGCGTATAATTTTATTACTTGTAGAACGTTGATCATTCTGAATGCACAATGGAACATGTGGTGGTTCATCTCGTGGTCCTCGTCTGTGTGGTCCTCGTTGTGTTTGGGGACAAAGAGCTTCCATATAGCGTACCAAGGGAAACATGTTATAAAGTCTACCACGAATTGCCCCTGAAAATATTTACCGGAAAATTATTATGTAGTAACATTATACAGGGTGGAATTTTCGAAGCGTACCTGAAGGAAAAGTACTCTAAATACTGAAGACAGCAAATTTTACTCAAAGGAAACATTCCTTTATTTTTAAAAAGAAACAAAACTGCATTTAATGATTTTTGAAAATACGCTTGCCACACCCGGGAATCGAACCGACTAAAATCCGAAAATAATGTTAATAAGCATTTTAATACCTGGATTGGTAAAAACGGCACAATCAGATGGCCTGCAAGATCTCCAGATCTCACCCCTTTAGATTTTTTTTATGGGGATATGTAAAAAATCAAGTTTACCAAAAATCCTATACAACTGTAAACGAGCTAAATACTGAGGTTCACAATACAATTTTCAATATTCACCATAACACGCTACTAAAAGTTACTCAAAATGAATTCCAAATAATAAATTTGTGCATCCAAGAAAATGGAGCTCATTTCGAGCAACTAATTAGTTTTTTTAGGTACTCTTTTTTTTCATTAAAATAAAGTAAGTTTAGATTTTCATGGTTTTTGTTTAATTTAATTTACCATGTTTGCTAGAGAGATTTGATCCTTATGATTGACCCTATCGATTGGTGCCATAAAAGTACAGGATGCTATTTTTTCGGATTTTTGTCGGTTTGATTCCCGGGTGTGGCAAGCGTATTTTCAAAAATATTTAAAAGCAGGTTTGTTTCTTTTTTAAAATAAAGGAACGTTTCCTTTGAGTAAAATTTGTTGTCTTCAGTATTTAGGGTACTTTTCCTCCAGGTACGCTTCGAAAATTCCACCCTGTATACGGATTAGCCACAGACTCGTGGGCAAAATGCTATCGATCTGTGAGTTTAAATGGCGCTTGCCAGTTCTTCTTATCATATTGATAGCAAATCAAATAATTTTGGCCCAATATTCCACCACACGGAGTGCGTCTTCCGTAGCAGCCATTAGTTCTTCACACGTACAGGTGTCACCGCTATCACTTTCATTGAGTTTCATTATTATTCCCTATTAGCTCCGTGTAAAATACTGGCGAAAGGCTTGGTTTGATAATAATGATTTAACGAGTTATCGTTTGGTTTCATAATTTATGGCTCTTAAAATTCTTAGCTAATCATTTTGTAGGCACAATGCTCCGATACTCTGTCCACGGAAGCAGTTACACTGTATCATTAAATCTCTCATAAAGTACTCACTTGAAGGTAATGCTTTGCTGTCAAATAAGGATGGTATATTAACTGGTTTTTGGAGCCATAATATGCCACATGGAGCATCAAATACATATCTATATAGCAGATTGTTTCCAAAATCATCAGTGTTACGTTGAATGATCCAAACTGTGGCGCCATGGATACAATAACCTTGAAATTTTAATAAAAAGGAAGTTAATTAATTTCTTAACTGGATTCACTGAATCGAAATAAACACTCATTTTGTATTAAACTCTTTGAATATGATCATAATATGTGTTTAAGCCGGGTAAATACTCGATTATTCGATTCCCAGGCTGGGAAACGTGCTATTAGATTTTCTTTTTCTCAATAATTCTCCATAGTAGTCCATTTTTCCCCCACCCCCTATTGATAAGACAAATAAGTTTTTTTCATGTAGACCATATATACTTATATAAGAATAATCACTCTAGGTGCCATGTTCCATAGTGGAACTTCCTATGGGAAAGAACGGACAAGAAACTCTGTAGTATTTTTTTATTAAATTCTGGATTTCAGAAGAAATCTTAAAGATAACACGGAATCGCGATGTAAAAGTTATATCAAAAGATAGTCTTTATTATTTTTTAGGTCAAGTTGAGAACAGATGTTATTAAAGCCGTTCGTTTTTTTTCTATGATATAAAAATAGATAAAATTGGGTAGTTCAAGCACTCGCGCGCACCCGCCTCTCGTCGTCCTACACAATAACACAACTCACCGTAAAAGAAACCTAATTACTGCGAATAAAGTATATTTGTTTTTGTATTCACAGCAATTCACCGTACTATAAAAGGGCCTTAAAAAAATCTAATGCATTTCACTTCCACATAAAAGTTTTATGTTACCAAACATACGAGCAGTGTTATATTGCAAGATGTCAGTATTTCTATTTTAAGTTAAACAAGCTACCGTATTAGAACACCTCCTATTTAACAATAAAGAAATAATAGTGTATCATCAGATTTGATAAACCGTCTAGACAGTCCTAAACAAGACGAATGTTAATTCTAAACGGTGTCATAAACATATCATAGGAGAATCTTACAGGTATGAGTAAACACAGTAAAAATGCAGTTGCGATACGAATGATCGCCCACGTTTTTAAGAATATCCCGTCTGGTTTGATGGCAATAGGCATCAGCAAATATGGCGCGAGGTTGTTCAAAATTTGGAATTGTTTAAATGATTTCCAATACCGTTCCTTCGATTTCTTATATTCCGCTTGAAGGTCTATGAAAGAATCTGAAAATAAAGAGAAGTGGTGAAAATGTAGATAATATATTAAAAAATTCACTATAAAAATCTTCTCTACAGCCCGATTTTAACGTGTCTAGTCTAGTTCAAATCCGAGTCTTGTTGTTAAAATCTAGTGATTTTAACTGCGTAAAGAGTAACTCGACTAATCACTGAAATGGTTGTTTGTTTACCAGAACACCTCGAACACCTTAGGTAGTTCGAGTCACTAAATTGTAGTAACGAGTGACGCGAACTCTAGAGATGTACTGAGTGTTAAAAATATGTGTGTTTGCTAACTGTTGAAAAACTCTTGCAGTAGACTAGTAATCTTGACTTTTTGTTTCTTCTCCGTCAATCTATTGTAATGCTGTAAATAAGAGTCAGTACTCTGCGATTTGGCTTGCGCTTCTATTTTGGCTATTTCTTCTGGCTTCATGAGGCCTTCATGCTCCTTCATATCGGGGAATAGACTCAGTGCCGACGTGTATGCGTAGTGGCTAACACTTACTAGCTGGAAAATAGACGAAACTATAAGTTTAGTTTTCTTGCTTACTTACTTACGTACTCTTCTGGCTCAGCGGCCGGAAGTGAGTCTTGGCCTCCTTAACAAGAGCCAGTTTTATTGCTGGTTTAATCATTTATCCTGCGCTGTAATACAGGTGATTCAATATTTTATAATACCATCATTACCGTTATTACAAATAAGGATTTGTTAAAGTTGCTAGACCCATATATTCTCAGTTTTTATTCAATCTAAAGCAACAACATCGTGTGGGAAGTCAATTTATACACCCAATTTGATAAGCTTGGCTATATTAATCAACCAGTACTTCATTTCCATTTTGACATGGTCTTCCACTATTTATTATTCCGTTCTAGTTGTAAAAGGAAATCCAGGAAAATAAATTAGTTACTGTTTCAATCTTTATAGTTGAGTCTGTCTCACTGGTTCTAACTAACAACTTGCTTATATACAAAATAACTGTAGGAAGATACCTACTAAGGCCAAAACTTTCTAAAAAATATTGCTATTCCGAACAAAAATATTACTCGATTAAATGTATGGAACAGCAGATTATTTCTTTTCGTGATTTACCTTTTTTTATCATATAGTAAAAGTTGTTCATAATGATGATTACAATAACCTCATAAAGGGATCGGGACTAGAAATTTAGGTGGCAACACTTGCCGTATTAATTTCATCAGTTTATTTTATGATCATTATTGATCATAGCACCGTAATTCTTTGAAACTTGTGTAATTTGGGAGCCCATACGAGAATATTACGCGATTCTACTGCTGATACGGCCACTCAATCCTACCTTCCGCCTTCCAGGAATTTATCCTCCCCCAACGGTTGACGATTCTTCGAGCAATGAGGGCCAAGGAGAGTACAGACTCAGTTACGTCTTACCTTACAATGAGTTAATGTAACCACAGTGCTAAGAGTAGGGACACCATACAGCAGTACTAATAATCCCACATGGTTGCCAGGTCCTATAATACGTTCATTCTTAGTATCCCTCATTTCATTAGACGTTACTAGGCAATATCCGCTCTCTATTATGTAAAGCTCTCTAGTCACTGTGCCGCCGTAGAACACTATTTCGCCAGGCGGTAGAATTATGTCTCTCGCTGCTGTAAAATTAATAATTATTATTGGTATGCCTACATAACATCACTAGAATACAGAGCGCCCCGTGCTACGATCCTTACATATGTACCCCGTTTGGTTCATCTGCATTTATGCATCTTTTTATACTTACAGCATGACTGTTGCGAGAACTACCTACGTAACTGACCTTTTCCAAGGACTTTAGAAATAGGGTATAATATCAATCTAAGTAAGACGACCTGACTTTCACTTACTGGGCCTATAAATCCCCTTGTTAATTTTCTTTTATTCATCATCCCCTCATGGCTAAGCCATCGAATATATTTTTCTCTATTTGTCACTACCTACATCTTTTAAACCGCAACTTCGTAGGTAATAAGTAATAATCGATTTGAAATACATTTATTCTTGAATTCTGCACTAGTTTACTCAGTGCTAGCCAGTTCCTTCCGAGCCGTCTGTAGTTAAGATGATTGGTGGCAATTAAATATAGTTTAATAGTATTTGGGATTGAAGCATGGCTTTATGTCGTATCACGACAGTTTCTTCATGGCAAGTCTAAATGCAGTCATAAATAGTTGAAGGAATCGATCTACATATTTTATGTTCCAGCGTTCTTTGGGTAGGTAGGTACCTACCTACCCAAAGAACGCTCGAATTTTCATAATGAAGTAGTACTACTGGGACGGTGTGTTCAACTGTTCAGCGCACTTACCCTCTGTTAGTGTATGAATATAAGCCTTGTTTTTCACTTGAAAGAACTTGATAGATGTGAGTGCTTTAAATCGAGCTTGATGTAGGACTTTCTTCCTTAGTTCTGAAGGTACCACAGTCTTCTCTAACCAATTATCGTCTGTCAATTCTACGCCCTAGAGCCGAAGTTGTGAAATAAGTATTTTTCAAACCTTATAGGTATTTTATGTAATTATTAATTTACCGAATTGTATTGCCATTGCAATTCGTAGAACGCCATAATTCGAGATTTGATTGCTGGATGCATGTTGTTTTCCTTCATGAATTTATCTATCGTTATAATTACTTCCAGAAATGCTGTCTTTGTTCTACAAATTTAAATATTTGATTACAAATGCCAACACAATTTTACGTCAATAGATTTCGTTAATATCAGTCCAACTAAATAATAATAATACAAAATAAAATATTTTGCCTCCTAATTATTAGTAGATATTTAACTGTTACCGTTACTACAACAATTGATCCAAAATGTTTTTGTTACTTGTTTGCAACGTTATAACAATCCCATGTAGGTTACCTTGACCAATGTGTGACAACCGCTGAGAACTCGGACACACAATACCCAGAGAGTAGAACTCCATAGAGACTAAGAAAACCTATGAATGCCATGTCATAGATATCTCCGGGCGTGTAGTCTCCGTAACCAACGGAGAGGAGAATAGTTGTGGCGAAGTATACAGAGGTTATTATTGGATACTGGGTTCTGGAGACAAAATAACATGGTATAAAACCTAACGCAGCTGTAAGGAGTTTGGCTGTAGTCTTAATATGATTGTATGCGGCCTTGATGCAGCCCTCATCTTTATGTAGTATGTACTTATATTTTTAAGGAGAATGGTTTTGGCAATTGAATCTCATATCATATTTCATATTTTCGGAACCAAGTCCGACTAGAGCTTGTCATAAAGTTACCGAGAATATTTGGCAATATTAATGTTGATCCATACATGGTGAATATGCGTTCATAGTGCAACACATAAACCTTGTTGTCCATTTGAAATATAAAAGGTACACCAAGTCTGAAACGGTATATGCAAGGAGACGAAGGCCATCTGAATTTATAATGACCGTCTTTAAAATGAGTCATAAAATATATATTCATTCAATGGAAAAGTTTAATAGAGAATGAACGTTAGGTGAATCATGAATCCACGATCCAAAATAATTTATTACGTACATTATGTATTTCATGCATTTTGGTACCCGAAAGAGGCGGATTGTGTAATCTTTTTATAGAAAAGGCTAATGTCATTATAGTAGAAATCGTGAAAGCTCGGTTTCGCTAGTAGGTACCACGCACAACACAAGTAGATCGCCCACTCATACAACACTAATACAAGATTAGTAGGTATGTGCTTCTGATAGAACAAACATCATTGTATTTAATCAAAGTAAAGACTTACTTCGAGGATCTGAAGCCTTGTTTTTGTTCTTCCCAAATTAATGCCCTACTGAACCACGAGTTTTCCGAGCATCGGTTTACGAAACAAGATTCCATGTACAGTATGACGCCAGACCAGTAGCACAGCAAACATATGTACACACAATACTTTACTATCTGCAATTTAAAAAGATTTAAGAAGCTGAATTTTAGAAAATCTACAGATAATGAGATTTAACTAAGCGATTCGGTTGAAGTCAAGAATTTATTCTTCGATATAAACCAAAACAAATTGTGCTAAGTCACCTTAACAAGAAGCGAATTTAACAGCAACTTCCTTTCCAAATTCTCAAAGAAACTGGACAGCCTCCATACCAAACAAAGCTTGGTACCTTTACACAAAAAAAATAAGTGATCTCTATAGTTGTCATGATATTTAACCGTTTGATGTATCGTAACTATGTATTCAAACGGTATTATTGCAACAACGTCGAGGTAAAAACCAAGAGTATTCATTCTGTAGCTCACTATACTCTTTAAATCTTTTATGTACTTCTTTTTAGTCTTTACTGCAGTTACAGATGTCATGAAAATATTTAGTATCAGAGAGATTGTTATAACTATCTGAGCATAGAAATAAATTCCATCTGGAAACATTCTCTTAAATCCAATGAAGTAAGGATAGACGAGGCAGATGTAGAAAACTATGAAAAGCATGAACAGTTCCCAATATTTGACGAGGGGACAATCTGCTTCTAATATCCATGGAAACTTTGATTTTATACAAGTGAACATTGTCATTTTCTTCTTAATATGTTCTGATATAATGTAGAGGTCTAAGCAATTTTCATCTAGATGATCTTCCGCTGTTAAAGTATCTACATCCTTTGCACCTGTAGAAGTTAAACATACCATTAATTAATATAAATATATACTAAGAAAATTTCAAATACATCCCATATTACCTTGAATATATCTCAGTTTATCTTTCAAACATTTGATACTACTTTTCTTCCGATCCTTAGAAGCGTAGATGTTCAATGAGAATTCAGCATGTTCCCCTTGTTTTATTTTCGTAAGTCGACTTCTGCTGATTCGCTCTTGTATTTCGTTACGTATCGCATCAACGAGGTCTGGGTAAGTGATCATCAGTTGTATGAACTTAGTTTTTTCTAGGACTTGACATTCGACGTAAGTTGCTGCCTTTACTGTGCATCGCGCTGTAAGCATATATGTTGAATTAAACTGACTGTATTGTTCTGAATGGTAGATTATTTATTTGCCAAAATAATGTAGGTACCTGGTATATTGTAGACTAAAGAAATTTCACCGAAACAAGTCCCCTTTGCAAACGAAATCATTGGACTTTCATCATCTTCATCTGATAGTAATTCTAAAACGCCACTTGTGACACACACCTACAGGTATGCAGTAATTAATTAGAAATCTTTACAAATACCTAATTACTATTGAAATAGACAATATGCATGCATCATTACCATAATAGTCTTGTTCTGATTATGGTTGTATACTACGTCTCCCGGTAAATAGAATTGATGACTCATATCTAAGGATAGTCTCCTAAGGAATGCTTCCGGTAGCTTCCTAAATATCAAAGAGCTATAGAGCGGAACAGCATTCAAGTCATAGCAGATCTCCATTTGTAAAGGATAAGGTAGAAGTGCGAGTAGCTTTGGCTTGAAAACTCCTGACTTTTGATACCAGAGATCTTCGTAATACCTGTATGAAAAGAAAGAATATTGACCTTTTATGAATGTTAATTTTCATCTACATCAAAATTGAACGCTCGCTTACCTGATAATACGTTTTGTGGTGTCCGAATCCATTTTAATCAATCTCAGATGGTTCTTAATTTTCTTTAACTGTCTAACATATTTGGAACGTCTCGTTGTTATAGTAATAAATTGGGACGTCAAGGAACCCACAAATACAACAGTTGTTAGAAGAAAACCGAGTAATGTTGCCAGTATGGCTATGACTCTTTCAGCTGTAGTCACTGGGTATAAATCTCCTAGAGCGTTCGTAGTGAGGAACATAACGGACCAATATGTACAAACATAGTACCAGTCCAGGGTTACTTCTGTCGGTAAGTAAATTGCTGCCAGCGACCACGATGTGCGAATCTTATGTATGTTGAAGCTTCTGTTTGCAAACAAATACCAAACACATGCCCAGGTATGGACCGAAAGAAAAAATAGTATTAGATACTGAGACAAAAACGTAGTCCACTGATTACTGCCGGCTTGCGAAGATCTGTTGTAGAAATATTCTATAATCCGATAGACACGTATTGTAGCTATCAATGGAGCAATCGCGTGAAAATTGAATTGTAAAAGATTATCATCCACCAAGTACAAGAATGAGTACGGGATCGCTAGTATAATGTTGAGCACTACTTTGATTGTATCCGGTTCAACAAGGTTAAGAGTTTTCCTCCATTTCCTAAAGAACTTGAGTCCAACAATTATTACGACGTCAAAAGTAAATATGAAATTGAAACATAATAAAATGACAATAGCCCAAAACGGTCTATCTCCTGATTTGCAAAATGTGTAAACACAAGTGTCTAAAATATATGCAATAAAAAGTGTTGTAAGTATGAATATCTTCCAGGCAGGGTTAGAATATATGAGCAGAAGTGTCCGTAGTTTGCTGTTGGTAGTAAATTCAGATCGAGCTTCTTGTAATATTGCATAAGTTTTCTGGCGCTTGTCTTCGTCAATTTCTTGGCGGACATTCGAAGTGATGCCTGCTGCGATTTTTGGCGGCAATTGAGGAGTCCGGAGCAGATCAGATCTAGTTGCTCTTCTCCTGTACTTGTAGATATCCAGACGAGTTTGCTTTGCGTCTTCTTTGTCGGCTAACCAAAACGTTTGATCGTGAAAAAGATTGGTTTTCATAACGATAATTCAAGAGATTAATTAAATAGAAAAACTTACACATTTTCAGTCCAATAAATTAACTTTGCCCCGCTGGAAGTTTACGTTTAGGATTATTTTAATCACTGATTTAGCAATTCAATATTTCTTTAGATGTCATAATAAAATATCTTGATTATCACGATGGTTTTAAAAGTTAATAAACTAGTAGGCGTATTTTGTCTAATAAAATTAAATGTGACGTTGATTTACGAAGAGTACAGGAAACGGGAAAGAAAGTTTATATATTAAAAATAATAAAATTAAGAACTTATTATTCCGACAAGGCATTTTTGTGTCATCGTTTGGTTAAAGATCAAAGATGGGGAGCTTGTAGTAAATGGTCACACGATGGCTGGGTGACGCAATGTTTTCCTCGCTCACAAACCGTAGGCCGAAAGCCGGACATGTAGATATCCACGACGCAAAGCTCTGCGCACGGCACTCCAACCTACATACATGAACATAAAAATTGTTGCGGACTTGACGTTATTTTAATTTCATATTGTGTACAGCACATGCTGTTTATTATTAAAAAAAACAATGTGGGCTAATACCTAAAGACTAATACCGACATTTTAACGATCTGTCTAACGCATTGTCTATCTATATTTTACTTTACAAACATTTAATGGCGTCAGTAACGACTAATGTTTTACAGTTGGTAACAGTTGTTTTGAAAGAGATTTTTATGTCCCGATACAAGCATATTCGAATGAACGTACATTCTAATCCTCTCACGTGTGAAATTATGGACATATCTGAAGTCGATCTTACGCCGTTAATACAAAGCGATTAACGAAGTTCCTATTAGAATATGCAAGATGTTGGAGTCGCTCATTACATTTGCAATCTAATGTTTTTATTATTGGCAGAGAGTTAGATACTTGATAGCGGCATTAGTTTGTCACCATCTTCGTATATCCAAGTTCCATAGCGCCTAGATAATTAGACTCCGAGCGACCTGCCATAGTCGGAGCGGCCGCATAATCACGATGCTTTTATGGAAGTCAAGCCCGTGTATCGGTGAAAAATGTTGTCATAAAACGATTTTAAATACTTTTAGCATTTTGCAGCACATTTAATTCACTCTAAGCAACCTCCTTGTTAGTTTATGCTGTGGTAGGTATTACATAATTAAAGAAAATTGTTTTCTAATTAAGAAGGTGCAACCATCTTCAGTATGACGTAAACGTTACTGCAATGAGTAGATAAATAGTACCTAGTTACCTGATTTATTGCAATGCCTAATAATAAACTTAATACATAAATGGTGTTTACTGAACGATTTTAAGGAAAAACAATAAACTGTTAGACATATCTACTAATAAAAATAAACATTCGTTATTGATTGCTATGAGAATTTGCAGTAAGGCAAAGCGATAACTTTGGTTATCTATACTTACAAAGAATTACAAAAATGTGTGTGTTATTTAGGTGTACTATGTCCCTTCGGTTTGAGATATGTAATAAAGCTTTCAATTCAGAAATAAAAGCGGAATATAGAGCGTGGAACTTGTGTGCTTAATCCATTTAATTCGATAGATCACAAGACCATCGGATAGGGGTCAATTATCCATTTATCCTTTTAACGAAATTGATAAAACGTAACTAACTTGGGTGATTTTAATTGTCCGAATGTGCTGGCTTTGTTAAAAACGAATTTCGGTGATATAAAAGTTTAATTTTTATCAGACCAATTGATGTTTAAGAAGATAATTAGAGGTGTTCTAAAAATATCTGCCAACGGTATGATGTTGATCATAATGTTAGATGATGTTATTCATTATCACCAACCTGATGTAGCTACCTACCTACTCCTACCGTTTGGACACCGGCCTAATTTTTAAAAAGTCGGACTAGGCTGTACCCTTACCTAATCTACGACGCGTTTTCATTTGCTAGATGTTCCAAGTTTTCCAAGATTTGATGAAATAACTTAGTCCTCCATAAGTCGTTCTCCTCATCCATGAGGGTCGTGATCTCTTTGTAACACCTTCTTTTGGTCTATACCTATTCCGCCATTTTGCTCTGTTCCCTGCAGCATGGATAGCGTCGCTCACTCTGGAGTGTCGAGCGGATCTGGTCAGAGCCACTAGTAATAATAACTTTATGGGTCAGAGTAACGCATTGGGCTTCGTTCCCTGGGTCTGTTCCCTTCCACTTGCCTGTCATGAGCATTTTCTCTAGGTTATCACCATCTTAGTAAATAGCGTTTAATTAATGCTCTACGTAGGGATTTGGTTCATGTACTTAGTAACAAACATTTCGGTTCGACTATGGTACATTAACTTCGAAATCGCCATTAGTGACAAAGACTGCTCAAGATAAGTAGGAATGGGTAATGGAATCGCATAGGTACAGTTACTTAAATCTGAGTGACACAGTTAAGCGCCTACCTACTGTCTACACTAGACCATAAAATCGGAGATTAAGTATATTTAGGGAGTCACGTTTGATTGCATTATAAATTTATAAACAAAGCTTGACAAGAGCTACACCAAATGCTTCAATGGTTTATGTGAATGATTTTGCGTGTTGTTGGTTAGTTCGTTTTATGTATCTAGATATTTTTTATGCTTTTGATTTCCGTCTAGAATTTGGTATGATGCTAATAAAACATTACCGTGACCATACCTACGTTAAGCAAGCTTTGTGATCTTGACAATAAATGATCACTAGTGGAAATAAAGATTCGGATTATTAAATTTATAATAATGCTTTGATTAATGTTATACATATTTTATCTAAATCAAGCAAGCAAGCTCTGACCTTATTATCAGAGCTTGCTTGCTTGATTTAGGAAAACAACATACAACACCTAAAAATTGATGTATTTGTTTTGAAACATCTTGCTCCTTAGCGAGTAGGTAGGCGTAGGGTACGTCACCAGGATAATTGTTAGTGAAATTAAAAAGAAATATATTTATTGAGCAATCACATCCCATTTATGTTCTTGACATTGCGTATAGTCTATCATAATAGATATGAAAAATAATTTGCAACTCGCCCACTATTTCATTTTATGTAAATGAAAAAAAAAAGAACTCTCTAAACTTAAAAAAAAATTGTGTGTTGGCGTTATGAAAGCCAGTAATAACAAGAGACCAGTGTTTTAGTTGGCACAATCAACAATGTATAGATTTCTTCTAACAATTGGCATGGCTCTATTTAAAATATTGAATTTCAGCGGGCATTAGGCTGGAAGCCAACCCCAACTTAAGATGGCTAGACTGCTTCTATCTCAAAATATATAAAAAAAGATTTAGGACTTATACAAAATAAAAAATTGCGTTTTCTTATAGGTGTATGAAAATCGTGATATTTATGTAGGTAGTACCTAGTTTAATATTTAGTAGATAGTTTGTTGCAGCCAAGTAATCTAATTGGAAATTATGATGCTTTACTATTCGCCTAATTGATAGGCACCAAATTATTGTAATTAAAAATCTAAAGACAATCATGATCAGCGTAGGCTTTTACAACAAATGTATGAAATAATAAACTACGTAAAAGTTGAGCTGACTCATATAGCGCCACAGCCCACGTATGGTGCCCTAGCACTCTAGGGCTCCATACGGACTCCGTCTGAATGCGACATTACCGATGCACGATGGTCACTACGCATTCATTTGACATGTTCCTTGCTTGTCTTTTACGTCAACTTCCTTGTGTATTGATCGAATCCACATTCAACTATATTGCTGATGTGATTTCGGGATTAACTTGATCATTTCGTATGTTCAAAACAGAAAGGCATTTATTGCCTTACTTAAAAGGTAATTATTTTATTTCTTGCAGTAGAATTTGGATTAAATTGTATAGGTAATGTAGTTAATTTTGTATTATGAATTTACTCGTTCAGAAATACTAAAACAATACTGTTGCTTCGTCATACGTAGATGGAAATAACATAGCAAATAGTTACGGTCACGTCAACTCACATCATTATAGTTGTATCTGGGTTGGCTAGATGGCGACTGCTTCGTATTTATTCTCTGTGATGTTGGAGCAAGACTAACGGAGCGCGTAGTGTAGTGCGAGCGAGAGCAATGCATGTTATTACTACGCCTACACTGTGGACAGAAGTCGCACGCGCTCACAAAAAATCCATTCGACAAGAGCGCAGGCGCAGCGCTATATTCGCCCACAACTTCACTTCGGTCAACTTCGTCATTTAGTGGTGATCGAAACTTCGATGTGTGTGGAAGTGAATTTAACTTTTCTAACATAATCTCACAAAAATAACAATAATCAGTAACTAAAGTACAATATCTTATTTGATCGTGTTGGAATAAACATTTAACGTGTCATTAATTGTATAAATAGTATTCATGATGTGTGATAATAACAGTCCTTCAACGCAAAGTATAGCGGACTACTTAGCTCAGTTGCTCAAAGACAGGAAGCAACTGGCTGCGTTCCCGAATGTTTTCATGCACATGGAGCGACTTCTGGATGAAGGTAGGTCAAAATCGTGTGGAACTATTTATAATACATCGGCAGTGAGAGTACTAGTTCCTATCGTCGATGCTTGTCACCGAGGCGATCATAAATCGGATGCGTCGACAAATGTTACAACGCAAATGATATTAAGTTTATTTTTGTCTTCGCCCCGCCGAGTTATGGTCCAGTGGTGTTTGTAATGCGATCCTTCATTTCGAAAAGCGAAGTAAAGCAGACCGTCTCTGTGCTGATTTGCGGTCAGCGGTCGTTAGATTGTCGTCGACGAAAGAGATCGGTGAAATGTACATGTACCTAGTAAACGAGTTTGGTGACTACGTTTATGTGTCTCACGCGCTGTCCACGCAGCTGTTGTAAATAAATCTTTAATTAGTCGAGTTATGATTTTGAGGTTATAATTTAATTGGGGACGCGCGAGATGAAGGATCACAAGCCCTGGGGGTAACCTGTTCGCAGGGCCGTATTCTTGCATTCCGCACGAGTTGGTGGAATGTCGCCACTCTGTGTAGGTACCGTACGACCACCATTCTCAGTCATACGAGATTGGTACGTAGCACGGCGCAGGCGCACCGCTCCTTGTGCGATGTATAGCCTCGTTTTATTACCACTCGTAACC
This sequence comes from Allophyes oxyacanthae, assembly GCA_932294325.1. Lineage (NCBI taxonomy): Eukaryota > Metazoa > Arthropoda > Insecta > Lepidoptera > Noctuidae > Allophyes > Allophyes oxyacanthae. The sequence continues at coordinate 7,350,808 of OW028620.1, read as the reverse complement.
AGTCTACGGATACTATGTAGCCCTTATCTTGCTACTGAGCGCCTGCCGACTACTAGACTCACTTGACGTTTGCAAAATATGTCCCCAAGCAATTCAAATATTGAATGTATTCCAATGTAACACCTATGTATATCACAGTAAGTAGATAATGTATACGGTGACTCATTTGAATAATTATAATTATTGTCAAAATTATTTTAATCAGAAGCACTTTTAACAGTGCTATTATTGTTTTGAATTGTGACAAGTTAAGCTTGTACCAGTTAGCCAACATTATTTGATGCAGTTACCTCTATGACAAGAAGCAAATCCTTGTTTCCTGTTTCCTTGTTTCTAATGACATGCGACTAGTTAAATGCTAAGCTTATATCTTCATAAGTCCATAGGTACTCACATGACTGTGATAATGGTACCTACCTCTGGTATATTTCAATAACAAACTGGTTTGAGACACTTTGGCACCATATAAGTGAATGCTGGTACTTGGGTAGTTACGCCCATTCGCCAGCATAAGCCCTTATTGATATTACGAGCCGTTTGTTCAGTTGAACATGATAATGAAGTTGTTAGAAAACTTCTACCGGGCAGTTATGTAGTATTACACAATAAATGATATACAGGCAGATAATATTTCAATAATAACAGTAGAAAACCCACTTGATTAACAAATCTTTCAGTAAAAAAGGTTAAGTGACGTCTGCAGGAAAAACACCAGAATCCATTTTTTGTAAAACAAAAACAAAGTCAACTTAATATCCAATTTGAAGCAATTTTCATTATAAAACTAACATACAGTCTAAGACGAGTAGAGGCAACAGTAATATTCATTGAAAAGACGACGTGTTACTTTAAAACACATTAGCAACTCAAGTCACGTCTTGTTGCAAAGCAAGGTCTATTCGACCGATACCTCTACATGTCATAATGTCGCAGCCATAACGATTTACTGTTAAGCATTGACCTATGGGATTAAAGGGTATGAATACTTAGTTCTACGCAGAATTAGTTATCATCTAGCACTACCTACATCTATTCAACATTTTACCCTTTTGCGCGTTATAGGTTTATTGAAAGTTAAACTCCAACCCCTTTATTACAAAATATGGTTTAAAGGAAGTCTAGTAAAACCCAGGTTTTATATATATCAGTTACTTTCTTTCGTCATATAACATAAAGAGACGGGGCTATCTTAAAACCTGGGTTTTAAAAAACTTGTTTTAAACCATCTTTTGTAATAAGACTGAAATTCATCATCCTGCTACCTACTCTTGTCCCATTTTATTAGGAATCCATGCAATATGATTTTTTCTTCCATTCATTTCATAGTCATAGCAGACGGCATATCAGATTCGACCTTCTCAGTCATGTCCTGTTTCACACAATCCATCCATCTTTTCTTTGGTCTGCCTCTTCCCTTATTGCAAACAAAATTCATACTTAAAATTCTTCTTGTAACATGCTTCTCAATCCTCTGCGTCATCTGATTATTGAGAAACTTTAATGAGTTAAGCGATTTGGATATTATATATCTAATTAAGTAAGATACTTGCTACGCAAGTTCTTCACTTAACTGGCACAGACTAAATCGGTTCTATTTCGAAGAAGTAATTATCTGAATACTTAAATATAAAGTAGGTACCTACCTAGACAAACAGTCTCTGTTATAGTAGATCGTCAGCAGATGTCCTCATGTTCTCGCTAGTCTCATATTGTCCAATGTTTACTCGCATTTAAATGAGCACTTACGAAATAATGTCAGTGGCGCATGAATCTAATAACTTAATAAGATTGGTCTCGGTATAGTCCAACTGGATTGAAATGTTCCATATCCAATGCTTTGTGCTCACATGTTTTAATATAAATGGCAAAATCGGTATTGTACCTACTTAGGTAAATTGCGTGGATTTTAAAACACGTGTCTCAGGTAGGTAATGTTCTGCTTGCATCATTCTCGAAAACTTGTTGATTTAACATTTGCCTTAAAAAGCAAGAGCTCTCGACTCGAGAACTGACTCTTTAATTTCGTTTTGATAAGATTGGTATGGTTTGAGTCACCCGAAGTAGATTGGGAAATATCGATATTAACGAGTCTTACGTTTTTTCATGTCAGTGTCCAATAAAAGTTACGATTGACGTGGTCCACTACAACGATGTTGTTGAAGTTTTATGGTTTATTTGACATGTCACGCCGGTCCACAGTGGGCACTGACGACTTGACGAAAATATCGACGGCAGGCTGACAGCCGACAGGCGTGGCGTATCGCGTTACGCCGAACTAAGAAATTACGGCGGCTATTTTCGTTGGTCGCTGGAATATAAGGTTTAAGAGAAAAATATAGTTCACCACAATTTCAACATATTTATGTAGTAAAATGTATAAAGATTTCAACGCATGTCTAACTAGCAATGAACAAAACGATGACTTACATTATTCTATGCAGAAGAGTACCAAATAATACCGTGTACATGATGTTAAATGCTATTAAAGACCATGTTTCAATTGATGAAATTTAAAGTTCATCTTTAATAATAGACATGAGATATCCAGATGTAATGGCTGACATTTTATAACAAGGAATATTTGATAGTCACAAACAATATCGACCGATCAATGTTTACATATTGAATCAACTATTTGGCTGTTTGCATTCCAAGAAGAACAGTAAGCATCACTAGATAACAATGCGCTAACCAAAGTAAACATACAAATTCGTCAATCAAAACATTAAATACAGATAAAACATAAGTATATTGGATATGTATTACAAGATAAAGAGACATCAATGGAACATCGTTTCAAAATTTATCATTCCTGATATGAACAATATAAGTGGATAATAAAAAACACCAGATTTATAGATAAGTTTTATCAAATATGTTACACACACTTGATTTGCAGATTAAACCACGATAAAAGATAAAAATGAGTTTATTACCCTTTAAGCATTGTTCTTATCGGAAAATGTCAAAGAAGAACACTTGGTGAAAAATGATTATTTTATGCATACTTGGCAGTAGATACTTGGCATATTATCTTGAAGCCTTGCAACTTATCTGAAGTTGCTGTTGCCGCACAATTTAATACAAGTTCTAGTGACCCTGTTTAAATGAAATCGAATTACAGCGAGCAAGTAGGTAATTTCTACCTAATAATGCAATTATTGCGTTTTGATGCGTAGGCGCCACCTACCTGTGATGCCGTCTCTCGGTTCCGCAACCCTGTAGCTAAAGTGAGTCTTAGTTGGGTCATTATAAGGTTGCTTAGTAAGCGATTAGGTGCTGCGCCTACGTCGATGACCAAATGAGGGTAGCCGTGGGTAGCGTGGAGGTGTAGAAGCCAAGGTTGTTCCAGTCGCTTTCCGACACGTTGTAACTTGCTGTGGGTTGCTTAATTGCGGAGATTCAAAACAGTCACCGATGTCATTATTATACAATCAATTTTGACTGTCAACCGACCTTATTCGAAGACACCATATAGGGGAAACCCACCTACCTAATAATGAAAGTTCACATCTGGATACAGACAGATAAATGCCAGTAGGATCTACAATCAACATTGTTCTTGCCTTTTCCCCAAGTGTTTTGGTGACTGTTGCCAGTTTCACTAGATGAGCACGCTGAATCAAACGTAGAATTTCTAAATCTTCCCTTATATTTGCCGCAGCCCAAATGGGAGATACCGGTACCCAAAGAGGTGTACTCGTAAGATACTGTCATAAAAACCCGGGGCCGTAGACCCTCTACGTGCCGGTTTGATGTGCCAAGAATCCATACAAGCTTTGACCGCATCAACGCTTTTAAACCTTGTATATAAATGGGCCCGCGTGGAGCCTGCATCTTTTTACCTTTGGGCAACATTACTTGAAGAACGACATGGCAATGAATCAATTTGTGTACCCTCCTGACTATTAAAAACTGCCAATTAGTATTGAAAAGTGCACAATGCGACATGCAATGCAATGGAGACGAAAAAAGTCATTCACAATAATTATTATTCATAGTTCTATCACGAAGGAGGGAAAGCTCACGTGAACCGAGTAGGTACCTACTCTACGTACCTACGAATATAGTGTGGAAATACTTGCTTTCTTACTTCCTTTGTATGAGCATTGGGTAGGTACCTACTTCAGAAAATGTCACAGAAAGCAAATATTGACACGCGAGTCATTATCGCGCCGACCTCGATAAGGCTACACTGCATCTCTGTAGAAAACTGGATCATACGAAATGTCTATTCTTCGTTTATTCCCACGACATTGCTGCTATGTATCTACGCTTTATCTTCAGCAACGTGATCGTTTTGCTAATGAGAGGTACTTTTTCTAAGGCCGTGAAAATGTACCTAGTAGTGGTACTACATAACCGTTACCTACTTGCCGCAGCTGTGTCATTATTTTTGGTAAATAACACAAAATTCCTTACGTGTCGCTTAGTAATGTTGGATTGTGGTTGAAAATTGCTAAATTAGGTTACATGAAACATTGAAGTGACACCTCGGAAAGAATTATGACGTCTACTCAGAATGGTAATGAAAACTGGATGGCCATCGTACTTAGTGTACTTGAAAGCACAAAGAACGCGTTCCGGAAGGTTGAGTGGGCCGCGCGCGAGCACTGTAATTTGAAATGAAAATCGATCGCTTCAGAATGTCGAGGGAACCAGTCCCGTGGGCGGGACGCCGAAGCCTACGCTTGAAGCCGAACAATCCTTCTAATATCGCTTATACATTTCGGTTCCATAATATCACCATCGCACCATTTGGGCTCTCCTACGTGGGTCATATCTATGATTTATTGAATCTTTGTACCTCCATATTTCGAAATTTTATTTCTCTTTTTTGTTTGAAATAGAAAGCAGACTTAGTCGAGACACGATTATAAATCAGATACTTGATATAATTTTTTATGAATTAATTAGTATCATAGCTGCAAAGACTAGTTTAGTATCAACGTGAGACACAACGCACAAAGCTGGTTCACCTTCTGTAGCTGCACGACAGCTCTATCTAAACATAAGTTAACTTTATGTGCTCTCTCTAAACCACCACTTAGCATACGTGAATATTCAGTAACTTTGTAACACAAATACGAATAAGACGGATTGCTAACTGGTACCTAAACAAAAAGATCGGATCCAAAGCGTGGGAGCTGACAGCCCACGGACAGATGTAAGTTGGGTGGACCTGCTTTGTTTAATTGTGGCCCTCAACGCCTACAGCATTGCTAGATGCTTGACAATCGGGCTTAGGTCAACATATTGCTTATTTCAAATTCGTGAAATGATTTTGACTGTTACAAATAAACCTACTTGAAATTGAGGGCGGCTGAGATCGATTTGGATTTAGGAAAAACTTAAAATTTCATTAGTTTAAATACCGGCCATTAACAAGCAAAGAACTTCCCTCTTGTGGACCTTCACACAATCCGGCGGATGCCTTCTTTATCTCATTCAAACATAAATGATAAAATGTAGGTGTGGTATGAGAACTGAACTTCGAACGCTCGAGGCTTCTTTCTATTTTTAAAGCACTTGTTCCGAGACGATTGGAAGTTAGGTAAAATAAACACAAACATACATTTCGCAACATTTTTTTCGGTTCTAGATGTGTTTCGCAACTATCCTGCACAAATGAACAAAGGGACTAGATTTACATAGTAAAAACTAAGGAGTTATATTGTAAACAAATAAGATTTAAGTCTTCAGCAAAATTCTTGAAAAATACAAAGAAGTCTCAGTCAAATGTCAGGTTCTGAGTATTATACTCGTACATACTTATTTGAAATATTTGGTATTTACTTCCTAGTGAGATAACATTTAGTTTAAGACTCAATTTTAACGTGTTAATGCCATGTTCCTAGTAAAATAACAAACACATGACTTTCCATTGATTTGGTTGCTGCATCATGAAGTATAGGTAGGCAAAATGCAAAAGTAATTAATGCAAATTCACATTTTACCTAGCTCACAAATTCAAGCATCAGAACCGAGGCAGTACCTGTGGCAGTGCTTAGCATAAATATGTCAAAACACATACCTACTTTTCCGTGTGAAACTAACCGAAACTGTCAGTTGTGTGATTAGACTTTAGAAGCTTTTACTGGTTTTATGCATTAGCAACTACGCAATGTGGGTAGGTACTTTGTTAGTGGGAAACGTAAATACTGCATGGACAGATGGAAAATCGTTGACCCACTTAGGACAATAGGCCAATAAATCTTCTTGTTTTGACAAAAAAGGTTTTTGTTGTAGGTGAGCCGACTAGTCTATTGATTCTCGGTTAAATGCACCTCTGGTCCACATACAATTCCCATTGGTGTACCATAAACAGTAAGCATTCAGTTTTATTGAATGTTTTAGTAACGTTTATTCCATTTTCATATAAGTGTGTATTTTGTTTTATGAAATGGTCGTATGGCTAAATGTTTTTGGTTTCCTAGGATTTCTTGTTTTTGTATTGTGAGTGGTTTGGCGCAAATTGATATTAGAACTGCCGAATTTCTTCATGTCATGCATAAAATTATCTAGGCCTTGTAATAAAAATCTATAACTGTCTGGATAAACAGCTAATAGTACCGAATGATCTCAGTAAACGCGAAGAAAAAAGAACACATTTCCTATCTCTATCAAATGAGATTAAAATTCAAGGTTAATGAAACAAAGACCAGTATCGTACTACTGATAGTTTTGCATAATCTGGAAAATCCCATTAGGTACCTGATCTTTAGAATAGGATTGTTGTAAGAAATGTTGCTCGAGTACCTACCAGTTGCGCACTTTGTATTAACTACAACGAATGAATGTAAATCTTATGTAATGCTTATGAATCCTATTGAATAAGGCAATAAAAATAATATTCTTATTATTATAAATTACTTGAGACAAAGTACAAAGGCATGTCAGTTGATGCGAATAATTTATGGACCTGCACTTATGTCTTGGCACACGTGACACGTCAAATAATTTCCCGTTTTAATATTGAGATTATAAAGCATAAGAAAACTGAGAATACGATTACCTATTTATAACGAGTGAAGTTCTTTTAGATGAAACAGATTACTGATATTCGTCTTTGATAATATCCTACCATTACCTACATAATACAAACACAATCACTATAACAGTTGTTTTTAAAATTAATAGAATTCCAAAAATTACAAATTTTGATATTGGTTAGGTAGTGAATTTCCTAAAGGATCAATCTTTAGACCATTGCATTGTCTTCTTGTTTTTCTTCATTATTGATTGCATTTTTTAATGTAATTTTACACAATTAATGTTCCTTATTGCATAAATCAAATACAGCTCAGAAGAAATGTCAGATTTTTGATAGAATGCCAATCTTATCGTAATCAATCATTTTACCTGTAGTTACAGCACTACTTTGCGTTTATTCTGTAGTAGGTAGCTCAGCAATTAAACATGAATATTGCCGAGTCAAAGTTTCATTAAAAAATGTGAAATTTATTGTTTACCCTATTACTGTGGTTACGATAACGCTTGCTCGGCCTTCACGCTCCACACTAATCGCGATCCATGCAGCGCGGGCGCACGCTGTCTGACCTGTTATTTAATGTTTACTTTGACGACAGTTTCCAATAATAATAATTAGTTCTTTTTATCGATGCTACAGTTCATTTTCATTATAATTTATGCTAATGTAATGAAATAGGGTGTCACGTTACGAATATAAACTACTCCGGATGCGGATTGATAGAACAGACTCAGTCAATTTGTCAGATATTTTATAATTGTAAACCAAGTGAGTATTTAAGTTCCCAGAACTTTTCCATATTGCAGAGTGAAAATCAAAACACTGCGTCATGCGTGTATTTTCTAATATAAGTACCTACTTCGTAATTCGTCCAAACTGGGCTAGTCTAGTTCTTCAACTTTCTACAGAAGCACGTAGGTGGCGCCCGACAGTCGACATTTAAAAGACTTGTCTATCGACGACAGTTTAATAGTATTACGCAGTCCCTTATACTTAGATAGCTTTCTTTACTTTGACATTATTATGTCTGCGAATGTCTGTAAACAGTAATGTATTCAAAGCTATGCGAATCATTACTTGTTAGACCAAACCTAAAAAAGGTTATCTATGACATCAACAATTCAACATTGACTATAACTACAGTTTTTTTCACATACATATACTCCTGAGATTCGCTTTCTATAATCGATAGGCAGGGCGTTACTAACAAGCAACACAAACATGACGAAAGTGCCTCCGTTGCGCCACACGTGTGGGATGCGCTGGCGCCGCTCTGCCGTCGGTTCTAGTGTAGAAGGCTTAAGGGTCCCATTCATTTCGCATTAAGCAATTTGGTGAACGCACAGCGTTTACCGGTTCATTCATGCGATTGTGCAATTGTTGATATGTGATTTTAACCGCACACATCAAACACTGACGATTACTGAGCAAATATCCGACTACGGGTGGGTACCGTTTATTTTTTATTTTAGTTGTGACGGAATTTTGTTTATTTCGGTACCTACTTAGGTACCTAGGTATTATTGATACAAGGTCAGAGGAAATCCAAAATGAATTATATTATAATTATTACAGGAAATATGGATATCAGCTGAATCGATTGAATGTCCTGTTCTAGATCGTATAAATATAAAAAGGTCGTGATGCTATGACTCAACGGCGAGAAGTCGTCTGCCTATGTCTTTACTTTCAGATGTTGATAGATTATTATGATCTCTCTCGTACTTGCCTATTACAGATATATCTGTCACTCTCTAGCTCAACTAACACTTCACGTGTTTGCTGGCTCGCCTACGCAACGTCATCTGTTAATTTAATTACTTCTACTTTATACCATTTATAAATGTTCTTGTTTTTTATAAATAGTTTACACTTTTGCTTTTCAAAATTAAGAATTAGTTAGGACTTTTTTTATTAAATTTGAAAAGCACTACGAAGTTAAAGAAATTAGAGTCCCCCGCAGAGGCAAATTTTTAAATTCCTAGAAACACTTGTGAAACGGCGTTTTACACCAAAGTATTTATAGACAATGTGGTTGCGCGACCAAATGCTATCTTAATTAAATATTTCAAATAACGGTACGTTTCAATTCATAGAACATTTGCATTGTGGTATGTCTAACCGGTACAATAAATTCCTTGAGCGACATTGAATGTAGGTGAGGATGATTTTAATAACACTTGTATTATGAATATATAGTTGCTGTTTATCTTATTAACGAACCTGCGTAGATGAGAAGATTGTGGTGTTAATCTAAGGTCAGTCGGTAGTCTTGGAGTATGTTTAATGTGAATTTTATTATTTGTCATTTACGTAATTATCTAATAATAAGGATAATGGTCCTGTTTATAACGTTGTTTCTCCAGGTCCCGGAGAACAAGTCATCAAAACATTATTTATTATGAATATAAAGTGTTCTTTGTGTGACTATGGTTCAAAACGTGAGCTACAAAATAGATAAGTAGGCATGTTATGTAAGTAAACTGGTAAATTAAATAGAGGGAACTGCATCCAGTCTTGTTCTCTGGATGCTGGCCAACTTCATCTAATTGGGTCATTTATATGCATTACGGAATTACTCAAAACTTTCTGTAGACTCCAATATAAATTACCTACGAGGGATTATGTGGATTGAGATAATACCAAATTACATAGTTAAATCTTGTTTTACTGCTATACTAAAAATGTTTAAGTACTTTCCACATGGTTTTTCAATAAAAATTCTTCGTATAAGCTTAGGGTCTATAATAAAACTTCTAATTTCCGGGTTATTTAGAGCCTCAACACAGAATGTTTTAATCCGAAAATAATAAATACTTATTCCTTGTTATTATCCAGATTTTTGCCCATGGTTTGTCTTAACTTTAGCAACTATACATTTTGATCTTTCGTACTTTCCCTATTAACTTTGTCTCCCTTTACCGTAAGATTATTGTTTATTCCAATATTGTATCAAATAAACTGACCAGTGTACCATAATATTATAACATGTACAACTTAAACGATATCCTCGTTGAATATTATTAAAAGCCTTAACTGTTATAGCTATTAATTTTGCTTCGTACCCGCATAAGTCCTCATCGATCTATCCTGCATTCCATAATGCATGCGGTAACGGTGAAGTTATAATTTGTGCTTTGTGTTTGTAATAAAACTCTCCCCTTTGAATATCATTATATTTTATTCGTTATCATTCCTCGCTGCAGTATTTTATACTATTTTAATGATCCGTAGAAACCGAGCTGTGTTAATATTTTGCACTAAGAAAATATTAAATAACTTTGAACTACTTGCAAAGTTTTCAGCCTACAATATAATTAGGCTGGTGAATCGTAAACTAAATTTTAGCTTCATGCTCTGAATAAAAATATTCTTAGAGCAAAAATATCAAACGCTTGCCGGAACCCTGTAACGAGTAAAGCAGCCGTCTTCTTGATATCTCTGGAAGCAGCATCCAACAAGCACAATCCTTATGAACCTTGTACGTTTGCTTTTAAAGACTCAATTCGCTTGATAGTAGTCTTCAAATAGGACTTAATACGAATTAATTGGATATTTTTAATGTCATGGCGTTGTGTATTTATAAACCATCTGGAGGCGGTTTCGTTTACGGATGCGTTATTTGGAAATGTGCTAACTAAATCTGTTGCGATACGTATGGTAAATAACGAAATAAATATAATTTTCTATCTTCTTGTTTCAGGTATGTTCCCGTGTACAATTTTGAGGTTATAAAAATGTCTAACCAGCGTAACTCCTGGAATAAATGTCGTAAGATATTTTTGTCTTTTCATACAAATAATCTTTAATAGTTCTGTGCTTCAGGATCAATATGGACACCTTATTTGATGTATAATTAATTAGACAAACATTATCTACTTAGTGCAATATAGTTGACCCATCAACTTACTCAATGCTCTTCAATCATTGACGTGCAAGTGTACGTCACCGGCTATCTGAAATGTTATAACTAATTATGATAAAAGGCATGTAGTAGACATGCTAAAATAAGACAAAGTGTCCAGAAATGGAATGCTTCCTTTTTAAATCAAAACAGATTTTGTAATTGGGCCACCCAAAAAACTGGCAATGTTAAAAAAAAAATTGCTGTCATTTGTTTCTCCTTCTGAATTTACAATGGACTTCTCAATAAGGAAAATAATGTCTGCCGCATCCAATATATTTTTATACTCGGCTAACACGCAATAGGAACAGTCGGCACGAGCGCACGCTCATTAAACCCCACAACAATGCAGGGCGGGGTTGCCTGCGTAATAAAAATTACAAGACGCTCAGGATGGGAGTGCCTAAATGGTTCCTTACTTGTCTCCGGTCACGATAAATCTGGCCGCCTCATTAAATCTAAAGCATTCCAACAAAGAATTGTATTTGTTTTAAGAATCTTGTAGTCACTACGCATATATCAGGAAGATATGCTCTTACATTGAAAATTTTGGGAGACATCAGACATTTTTCACTGGTTGAAAATTTTGTTTGGGCGGAGTTTACATGGACTATTTATGCTATTCCATTATGATTGTTATCTTAGAGATGACGTATGGTTGGCGGATGATGTGCCATGAATGAAGCGTGGCGTGGCGATGGTGGCCAAGTTTTGGGCCGGCAGACGCGAGCCAATGACGCGAGGTTCCGCCAAGCTTCCGCCGCGCCCGTCCCGTCGCACTCGCGCGTAAACAATCGTCGGATTCGTTTGTTGTCCATCGCCCCCACTGATTTATGTATTTATTCTGGAAAATGGATATATAAAATACAATTTTATTATACTAATGTTGCACAAGTAGGTACAATGACCCCGATAAGGTTTCCATGATTTATTGGTAGAAAATATTTGGAATACCTGGCTTCGGAAGTATTTTTTCCATGTCTTGTGGAGTAGGTAAACTTTGGGTTAGGAGTCTTCTGAAATTATGACAATTAATTATTTTAATGTTTTCGTATGATAGGGTTTGTTTATCGTCATTCACTTTACAGATGAAATATAATTATTTTGACCTTAAACAGTTTTCTCTTGCACAGATCACGTTTCAAGTTACGCAACGAGAATGCGTCGGCGCAGATTTCGTCACCGCGGAAAGCGCGCTGGCCCATTAAATTGTTTTATTATGAACTCGACGCCATCTTGTGTATTTTTGGCTGAGGTTTAGGTGTTTATCTGGTTGGGACTCCGTCCAAGCAGTAATTAGTCAGTGTAACTTTATTTTCGCTGTCCACGAATATGTTGAGCGAGAAAAACGTGAATTTTAACTATCATGATGAACCACTAATGTCGCTTCTGTCAGGGTTTTCTCAACAGTTTTTAACTATATGATATTTAGACATACAAATGATGCTACCTTCTGTTTTCGAAAATTTGAAGCTGTAACATAAACATTTATGTATTAAATCCAGCCGCCAGAAAACATTTTCTTCCTGTAGAGTTGAACGACCGAAGTATGTTTGTCATCCCACATCGTGTCTTCACGCAACTCCTCGCATCACCTGTTTCATTTTTCACTATCGTGGTAGACGTAAAATATAACTATTTTAATCCCTACTCTAAAATTATGAATGAGGCGCCACAAATGTCACTGGATCCGCATTCTATCGTTTTAAATATATTTAAATAATCTATTCGTTGCCGCGCGTGTCTGGAGAGTTATTGAAAAATTCTTGTAATCTGTTTCGCGTGTCACTTTGAGCAATACTTTAGTAACAGCAGTTGAGATATTTAATTAATTAGCACGCAAAGCTGTTACATTCATGTAATGAAGTTATTCGAAACTCTTCTTTACGTGTTATAATTTAATTGTTCTTGGCATTTTGTACGCTGTACGCCATACGGCGTTACTCCACCTATTCTACGGCTTCGAAATATTGTAATTTGCATATTCATTTTTTGTCACATGACTCAGTGTTTTGACGTCCACGCCGTTCGTACAAATGATGTAATCTACATTTTGGGGCTATTGAACATAAGGGTCATAAAGTGCCTCCACGTACTGGACACCGTAATAGGCGAAGCACGAACTGTAGTTGCATTAACGAACCCACTTACCTGCTTACGGCTTTCAAGTTTCGCACCATCAACATACTTGTTATTGTGTTTACATGAATCAAATTGTACCCCACTTCTTACACGTTTTCTTCCGATAAGTGTTAGCAAGATTTTCGTACATGAAATACGATGAAACACATCTAAATGGGTGTTGTGCTCTAACTAATCAGACTCTTTAAAAAGCGTTCCAGATAGAGTTTGTGTATGAGTCATGGGCCATTATATTTTTTCAATCTTCCTCAAGTATATCTCTTAGACATTTGGTATTTTTTTTCTCAATGATCTACTTAATGCCTCACATTAAAGTCATTGGTTTCACATTTTAGCTGCTGTCAAACAAATTTTCTTGTTTACAATAACAAATATCTTTTACTTTATTCTGACAGCTCAAAGTTATGTGCTCCACTTTGTACGGAACTGGTATCATAAACCCCTATGTCAGAATAATTTTCGTTTTCTCGAAGCAAACTACTAAGATATATCATTGTTAGCCGAAATGCCTAATAGAGCTTTTACTTACTTAGACGACCTATATGTTTTCGAAGCCTTATTCAGCTCTTTGAGTATCCTTGATCTGGTTTATTTCAACAAATCATGAGCTTAATTGTAATGACAAAATGGAATCCAAATAGGCATAATTAATTATTTGACTAGTTGATTAAACTCACCATTTATTAAGAATTAAAAATATTTTTCGGCTATCGATACCTACTCGTTCATTTTGGGTAGTGTATATACTATCATATTAATACATATTTGGAATACTAGTAGTAGGTTCATTTTTGTTCTTTTTCATTTGCATGCGAATAGACATTTTCTTAGTGTAACCGATTTGTAGATCCCATCGCACCGGGCAGGCGCGGCGTGGGAGACGCGCGAGGAACGTCGACCCCGCGTGCAACTATAAATATACAACACACTCCTTATCCATGCATCTGAACATCCTTGATACACCTCTTACATGAGATATATTCGATTTTCAGAAGCAATTTCATTCATTTGGGGGGCGTAGGTGGTCAAATAACTGTGCTATACATAGCTCCTTTTCGGATTGTGAGACATAATTTCTTAGCATGTGTAACGCATTGTCATCTATTTAACCACGTGGTCTTAATAGAGGAATAACGCGCCTGTAATTTTCAAGGAATTATTTTACCACGCGGCTAGTGTGCTGTGGCACAAAAAATATAGCAGAAAAAGTAAAATACATTAAATATGCTGCCTAGCATTCCCATGCCGCAAAAGTTCACCGACTTAGCATTAATTGCTGAGCGTCGAACACCCAGGGATGATTTTCAGTTGGTAAAAACTAAAAACCTATGTATTAAAATATGTTCCGGTTTGAACTTTTCCGTTATAGTGATCTCGCTGAACTCACCGTCTGAACATGCCTCACTTACAAGCCGGCTGATACAAATTGTTTCGACAAAGTTCAATGCCATCTCTACACGGGTGATAGCAATTGAATCAGTTCCACTTGCAACGAATTAATGTTCATTAACAGAGAATGATATGACACGGTTGGCCATTTTATCACTAATAATGAAACTAGCGTCTCGGGTTGATCTACTAAAGTTACCATTAGGACGTCCTGTTGCATGACATCAGCGTTTTGATTTCTGACGATATTATCTCAACGATGCCCTAGTGTTCCTTCCGAGAATTATTAAAAAAGGTCGAGGTAATACGTAGACGTCTTGATTGATCTGAATTCTGGGCTCGGCTTGGGTCGTGAAACGGAACACGGTCGTCCCTGATAACTTTCCCGGCACTAGGTCAGTTTTGCGCGGCTCGCTTAACGGTACAATCAGGTTGTTGCCGTCCGTCGACACGTAACAATGTGATTGCAGTTTTGAAACGTTCATCGTAAGCGATTCGTTACGTTTGTGACCGATGTAAACTCTAATGCGTTGATATAAGAACGCAGTAGTTTGCTATGTCCGCTTCCAAAAGCCTTGAACTTGGCGATCGCTTGGACTTCGTTTGCATATCGCTTACTTTGTGGAATAAAATTTAGGCAGAATCAGTGTAATATTAATGGAAAATAAATTCATCTTCTTTCACTTAACATCTATCCTGTTAACTCGACTAACACGTTTGATTGTCACATTGGTACTGCATTTTCTAAACGTGATGTATGCATTGAGGTCAATAAAAATGGCTGTATGCACACCTTTGCCGAATTCAGGTGTGAGAAGAAATAATCATTTCGTGCATTACAATGGAGAAATTTCAATTTACTGGTTACTGCCAAAAATGGTTTATTTTTGCCAAGTAGTTAGCGAAATGTCATTTGCACTGGCTATGCAACTAATTTTGCGATTGGATTGATTACGTGCGTTGTGATCATAATTATCCAGACAACGAGATGTAAAATTTTTGCAAAGACAATGATTTGTTTCATTCCCTTGGAGATAATTCTTGTAGAAGCTGCATTTGTTCTAGGAAAACCGCGCAAAAATATAGGTAGGTACCTACTTAGTATCTTATGTTCGAGAGACTGCTGCTGCTAACTCTGCGGTGCTTGAGTAGGTATACTTTACGCTTATTGAATGCTCAATCCTCATGAGTTTTTCTATTTCTACGTCATGAGAGTAGGTACTAGGTAAGTCTGGGACGGATAGGAGCTTGCGTTAGTCGGAACATGACATCACTTTTCGGACGCTAAAAAGATTAGTAATAATGTAAACAAACACAGTATGTCTTGCGTTTTATAAGCAGTATTAGAACATGTTTATTTTACTATATCGAAAGGAGACTTAAAATATCTAGTGAGTAATAAATTTAAATAATCTATGACCGGAAACCAATGCGAAGACTGTCTGGATAAATTTAGTAATGCAGAGAGAACGCAGATAAGGTGTTTGAACTAATGAATGTTTTGAGTATACAAAATATAAATACTAGTTTCTCCCAATCTTCGGGTGTGATTTGCAATATTCACGGTTCTAAGCTTCGTA
The DNA here is from genome assembly GCA_932294325.1 of Allophyes oxyacanthae. Lineage (NCBI taxonomy): Eukaryota > Metazoa > Arthropoda > Insecta > Lepidoptera > Noctuidae > Allophyes > Allophyes oxyacanthae. Next base: position 7,334,802 of record OW028620.1, on the reverse strand, counting down.
AAATTAATCTCAGCATACGAAGAAATTCATAAATTATGCAAATACAAATAAATTATTCTAAGATATAACTATTAAAAGGAACAAGTTATGTACACCTGTCAGTTTATAACCGTACCCGTACAGGTTGTCTTTTGTGTTTATCAAAGGGACCCCTATTATTCAATCGCAGTTCCTTTGTTGATGACGTCACCTGTACAAGGGGCGCCGCAGTACGTATGAGGTAATCTCCACACGTCCTTACAAAAAAGTGTTAGGTTCTTACGTTTTTTTGTCTTGTTAGATACCTATAGGATTACGGAATCGCATTGCTCATTGGACTTTTTTAAATTCGTTTAACGTTTTTATTCTAAGGTCTAATGATGTCACAGCTGTTTTACGACCATCAGAACCCTAGCCATAAATCTAATAATTAAAATTCTGAATTCTGATTAACGGTGAATTCGATAATCGTTTTGAGGTGCATACTGAATACTTAATTTGTCTGGCAAAACTGGCGTCTATTGCGACTGCGACACAGTTTTAACACCGTTATGAGTTAATAAAGAAAACATTTGCAGGAGAAGGAAGAGGAAGGGCAGTATCACCCTCCTTTTCGATAATAACAATATACTTCGATTACCAATCCGTTTACCAAACGTGATAATTATTTCCTCACCAATGTTTTACAGCGGTCTATGAGGAGTTCCCATGTAATTGTACAGCCGTGGTCATTGCACTCAGTCGAAAAGAAGGTCCCAAATAAAATGTCTTAAAAGGTGGACAATGTGATGGTATTGCAACTTTTATTGCGTTGTTACCTTATTTTTTGGCAGATGGTCATTTTATAGTACTTATTAACAAAGCGATGACCAACTCGTTATATTTTTCCCGTTTTTGCAATGACCCGCTTATAAGGACAATATTTATCTCAAACCTTTTCGTTGAATTGTGCAGATCAATAAAGTTTAGGTTGGTTTGACGTACCGATGATGATTAGTTTATTTATAAGTATTTCGTGAAACGGTAAATATAAATGCCGTGTTTAATCTTCCATTAAAAATACCATTATTTTGTTACTAAATGATACCTCATAGTCATAACCATGAATCCAGGGAAATGTTCGCTTAACGGTAAGTGACCTAGAATCAGCTGATCACGAGAACTCGTCTTAATTAGGTTAACGTTGACCAGTTACTGTAAAAAAAACAAGTATCTGTAGAATTTTGTGTCTCTTTTCCATTCATTTTTGTGCTCTTAGTATCATAATCTCATTTACAGAATACATTTTTATACATACTTCGGTCGGAAGAAATGTTTCCGTGTTATTTCTTACATTTAATTTTTAACGCGTCGTTTGTATTGATCATAGATATCTGTCCGTGGTATTGATGCTCCTACCTATATCTCTTTTCTTTGTCAAGCCATTTTCATGCATGGTATCCATCCATTTTGATACTGGCATGATTCTTTCTGGTGAATAATCAAGCCTCTCGAGCTTTAGCAGTTCTCTCAGCTTCATTCATTTTCATCCTGGAATTTGAACTATGGTTTACGTTAATAGATATCAGGTATTTTACGTTACAAAAGAATGAGTCATTACAAACGTATACTTTTATTGACCTCCTTTGTAAAAATACTTTTACTAAGCCCACACCCCATAATAAATTAATTTCCTGACAAACCTTCAGCAAAATGCATATGCATGTAATCATTGAATGGGTGTAGGTATATTAACATACAAATAGGTGTAGGCAGTTTTTATTGCATTATCTTTGTACCTTGCACAACAATCGGCACGTTGCTCAATGATTTCTTCTACTCGCAAGACAAAGGGATGACCGTTAGTTGCTTTTTCCCTTTTTTGTCCGTCCCATGCGATGCGCGTAGTCTTGACAAACGTTTCTCTTGTTTCCTGTCGTTGTTCCACATTTGCTACTAATGTACTGCCTATTGTTGCCTACTAAAGAATTTTAATGATAATGGGCTGGTCTACGAAACATGTTAAAACACAACTTTAAAGCAACAAATGTCCATTTATCATAGGTCTTCCCAATGACAGAGTATCGATCTGTTATTTAAATTGGCAGACCTCTGACATAGTCGATGTGAATTAGAGGTCACTGGTGGTATGTTAGGGTCATCTGGCTTAAACTGACTCAACGAACATGTGCCACATGGAAACTTTATTTTGGTAAATGGTGAATGGTCTAATACGTGACCTAAAATAACTAAATCAGTAACAATAAAATAACTGTTCTATTATGACTTAACCGCAAGTCCTGTATAGAACACTTACACAAGCCCTTCGTTCTCATAACTTACTATCAATCAACAATAAGCCTAAGTAAGCTGCTTTTAGAATCTCATATGAAGTAAAACATTCTACAATGAACAGTGTAGTATCAATTGCACCGACATTGAATTCAATTGCTCTGGTAATAAAATCTATTTTTGGTATTCGATTGTTTATAGCATGTTAAGTGTGTCGGTGGTCGGAGTGGTTGCAGACTTCTCGTGTTACAGAAGCGTGATCGGTGTTAGCATCAATGATCCACCTCTTTGCAGAGAACAGCTGCAATTTGCCAGAGACGTCAACCATTGACCATTGTTATTAGCCCTATTTGTATTCATAATTTCGAAATGTGGAACAACTTCAATTTTGCATATTTGTTTGCTTTGGATTCTAGGATGAATGCAGTAGACATAGAATGTAAAGTTAAATGGGGCAAACTTCCTTTCATACTAACTAATCTGTAAGTGCTTCAATTTTTTTAACAATATTAAAATTGTTTACTGTAGCAATATTAACTTTGAGTTTAACTTTAAAATTATAATTCTAGTAGACGACTTCAATCTTATTAATACATTCCTTCAATTCGCATACTATGCTAATCAAAAATGTATAATATTATCTAAAGATCGTGAACTGTCGACCATTAGGATAAAATCAGACTATAATTTCGTGACAAGTTCTAGGCGCGTTGAGGTTACAGTTTACTTTCAACACTGTCCACACGTATGTTTTAAACATGAATGCTTACAAACAAGAAAGGTAAATAGCTATTGAAATTAAAAACATGGCGGGCTGTTTCGTGGCTAACTCAGTGCGTAACGTTGACAATATGCGACCTTGTGTAGCAACTGATCCTTTTATCTTCATTATAAAACTTGGTTGTGACGCCATTTATTAGGTATTTTGTTTAGAACCCAGCATAAAGCTTATTACAAAGGCGGGTCTTAAGGTTAACGGGACCGTTAAGACAAGAATCATGGCGCCCGGTGATTAATAACTGGAGAAGGAATATAATGTGACTTATCTGAAGTCTATTTATTGTATTGACACCTCCATCAGTCTAATCTTGTGAGCACAATGAAATTGAAAATTGTAAATCACATAATGATGGGTAGGTAACAGTATCTTTATGCGTTTATTTCTTTATTCAACTATTCAATTATTGTTCTCAATACTTTAAACTAGCTGCCTTATTAATCTCTATTAAAAAGATAAATCTTTCGTACAATTCTAAGCTAATTGGACCTTTTGCTGCACCTGTCAAATGCTAAATACCTATTCCAATCCTAATCAATCTAACATTATTAGTACCTAATATTCAGTTGTTTTCTATGACCTGAATACTACAAGATCTACCATGCAAATTCAGATTTCAATGCGATATACAATATTGTCATCGAAACTTGTATGTATGTGGCAGTCGTAATTTGTCACAGGGCTAGATACAATGGGTCATACATTGCATGAAATATGGTCTTGTGGCAACATCCATCAGTTCAGTTTGTACTTCGCCATCGATATTTCATATAATCCAATCTAATATTTCAACGTTCATAATCATGCCAAATTGGGAATTTTAATGGGAATATCATTTCGAGAGGAAAGCCGTGGCCTTATTCATATTTGCTCAACGTGTAAAATACTTTAAATTTTAATCACGATGTAACTATTCTTGCATTACCAATAAATAATGAGTAGGTAATACCTACTAGGTATCTAAGATATTTTTATCATGTTAAATTTAATGCTTTTCCACAAACGGAAAAATATTTTAGAAAATGTAGGTACACGTCACCGTCCCTCTCCTGAAAAATTTGTTTAGAGGTAGGTACCTATTACTTTGTTGAAACGTGATTGAGTAACTTCTGATTACAATTAGACAATTGGAACCTCTTTGACCATATCTCTGGTACCCTGAACCGGTACTTGATTACTTTGTAACGGATATTTTGGAACTGGCTCCGTACTGGTTATTCAAACGTTCCTATTTAAATGTACCAGCTCCCAATAAGCTCCGCTGCATCATTGCATTTAAACTGTTTACTTGTTCCGACATTATTTGCTCCGGCAATAGCCCGGCAAGCAATTTGACTTGCTCAAACATCGCTCACGGCGCATATTCACAATGTGTACCCGTTTATATGCGATACCATTTGAGTATGTACCTACATTTGTACAAACTACGTCTACTGAAACTGTTCTCAAACGATTTGTTTAGCCCATTTACTCTCTACTATACAGCCATCGACTGCCTTTATCGAATGTCCGTTAAAGCATTATTCTCGGATTAAAGCAATGCGACGCGAACATGAATTCTAATAATACACAACGCAGTTATGATGTAGCGCTAATTAAAGCCATTTTTTATCTTCACGTCAATAATTTTAATGACTATACAATTCTTGCGTTCTTAAATCGAGAAAGCTGCGGATTGGGTTTCCTAATATCCACACTCGATCAGATATTTTTTAGATAACTACCTAAGTACTTTGATAACCTATTTAGGTCCAGAAGATACAAAATTTATGTCTAAATTCCGTTAACTTGATCATGAAACATATGAAACTAGCTTATCTGTTAATTTATTAATTAAATTTTTTGTATTCAGCGTTCCTTTATCAAAGCTGCCTACGTTCATTTGATAGACGACTGCTACTATACCCAAAATTGGTCTTTTATAACGCCACCTTTAGGTGTATCGATAGAACTTTTCATATCACCAAATAAGGGCAGGGGCCGGGTTCTAAGTGCCACCTACACAGTTCTGTACAAATGTCCATATTCGTCATTATGGGCGTACTGACTAAGACGGCCGGCGAATCGGCTACCTTTGTTAGATGTAAGCTGATGACTGTAGTTTTTACCGCGGCCGTGGGCGGCCGATTCACCTTCGATATAAAGATTATCTGATGCCATGTAGGTGGTGACTACCTTCATCTTATTCTTGAGAATACTTAGGGAGTTATGCGTTGTTTCTATTTCGTAATGATAGTTCCAAAACGACGTAGGTAGGTTAATGACAGAGCATAACCCAATCCACAAATTACATATTTATTTAACCTTATTGCATGAGTTACAGTAAGTATCTACTTGTGACATTTAAGTGACCTTCTTTTGGACACCGAATGAATGGTTTCAGTTAAATAGGCAAATGCTTAAATTGATAAAAATTTACGTTAAGGCGACGCATTGGTTAACAGCATACAAAAACGCGCTAGAGCTACCTTGTACGTATTGGATCAAAACAGTATGTTTTGTTTAAAATGAAGACAATCGTTTATTTTATAAAATACAATCACCATATTGAAGTTTGTGTTTAGATTAATCTATACAGAAAATGAGCCTTAAATCGGTCTCATTTCCTTGTACAATGAAAATCTGTGTTTCTAAGAGCAGTATTTTTATATATTTTTCTGTTGTAAAAGTTAACCTATCATGTAAAGTAATTACCAAAATCATGTCAAATGAACTACATAAATGTCAATTCTGAAGGCTTTGTAATTGCTGAGAAAAATTAAGATCCCTGTCGTCAGAAGCGATTAGAACTAAGGAACGTAAGGCTATGTTCACCGGCAATATGGATGTTTAAAAAGGAAATGTGCGTTTTCCAATATAAAAGTTAATGTTAAACGGCACTGATTTTGTTCTAAACATCTGTTATACAATTGTTGGTAAACTTGGGCCTTACTCATCTATACGAACAGCCTTTCTGATTCCTTTTTTCAGCATTCCTGATCAGATTATTCATGTAGCTGCACAAATTCTTAAAAGTTTATATTAGTATTACACACTGTTGTTAACATACTCGTTTCATTGTTTGTACATCGTATATTGTTGTTAAAAAATATCAGCAAACAATGCTTGCGCCTAATATCAACACTAACCAAATTGTTGGCTAGTACAGTTCGAAATTATTTAATACATAGCATTAAGTTTTCATCGCATTTGTAACCTATCATTTTGGTTCACCGCTGAACAATCTTTCGGATTGTTTCATCTCGGCTACCGCCATGAGATAAAGACTCTTCTAAGTAATGGATTTGTTACTTCAGGGCTGTCATACAACATTTTTAAATTATATTTACCAAGCAGGCGAAGCAATTTGGATGTGTATCTAATATTTGATAGTTACCTACGTTTAGCACTGGACGGTAAACAGACTAGTGATGTTTGTTCAGAATAAGGTATTTGACTGTTTTTTATAGCAGGCAAATTGGAGCTTTTCCTAAAAAATTAAGCAATAATGTCCGTTGAAGTTTCACTTCAACTATGTATACATCAAACTGTTTCTTTTTTTTATTATTTTGTCAACTATGATCTTCTTTATCTGCCTACTATAAGAGAATATAAATTATTTGTCAATTTTTAACAGAATTCAACTACCCTATTTTGTTGAATCAGAGAATTATGTTTAAGCAGCATCAACAGGTAGCGTCTCTTTCTTTCAGTTACTAGAAAACTAGGCAGCAGAAGAAATCAGGCAGAAAAATTTCTACCAAACTTTCTTACTTAATAAAAGCTGTATTGTAAAGTTTTGACATGATGAATAACGGCATTTTAGCAGTACATTTTTTACGTATAAGCTTGACATAATTTTATACTGCTTTTATTAGTAAAATTGGGTTTAAGTATAGATAGAAAGTTTCAGCCAATAATTTTCTACGGTAAAGGAAATAGTTTTCGGCCTCTATAGACGGCTTATTTTATGAAATACATTTCCATTCATAAATAATTTAGTTTGTGGTAGTACAGAAACTATATTTTCCGTAATGAGGTGAGATAAATTTAATATTAATAAGATATACTTTACATAGGCATTGATACTATAAGTATGTATGTACCAGATACCCAACCCTATTTTGAGAATTACATGGTACCGGTGCAGCTATTTTAATTACCATTAATTTAGATTTAAAGTACGTACTCGAGAGTTTTATGTGTACCTTTAAGAGTCATGGTCGAATCGTTCATAGTTATTTATAAATAGATGACATAATTGTATGCAACAAGCCAAGCAATCAATCAATGTTTAAAAAATAATACATTCGCTTTAACATAACATGACCAAATTACTTGAACTTTTGTCAAAGAAAGTGATAAAGCTTTATGATTAATATCTTAAATCGTTAATGGTCATATTTGTGGTCACGCCGAAGACGTGTAATTATGTACTTTATTAGGTTGATTGCTCAATATATTAGCAGCTCATCAGTGTCCCTTTAGGCGTAAGTATTTAACGTACCCGCGAGTGTTTTATTTATTTAAGATGAAGAACTGCAGTTATAATTCACTTCAATTAAACTTGACTTAAGAAAGTGTTGACTAAGCTATAAAAAAATTCTTAATGATTTCACGTCGCAAACGCAATTCGAAATTTGTTTTCCAACTAAGTAATTGAAATTATCACGTGAAATAAGCCCGTCCGAATTTGAAGGCTGTTTCTCACTGTACTTAAATTCAATGTAATAGATATTCAAAAAATAAAGCTAATAAAACCACAGGCCGTAACAAAGTATTCTTCCGACAAGAGATGACGAATTTTAGAAAAAACCATCTTTGATTGATATTTAATCTAGGGACCTTTGAACTTTCTGTCGTGTGGACAATAGGCGGTACACTCAATTAGATGGTCCACCGTGGGTGGTCCGATGTGTTCCTTTGCCCTATAATCAATAAAAATGCGCCTTTAGTGTTCATGTCAGTTGAAGTGACGTTTTGACGGAGTCGGTGTTACTTGGTACAGGTTTGGTAATATATCTTGTAGGCCGGCGCCAAACTTATTGTACATTGTGTTCGTTCTATTATCCCCGGGTGTGATGTAAAGATCAGTCCTTCTTACATTGGGATTGTTATGTGGGTATTGTCGTGATGGTTCCCTTTTTGGAAGATCCCGAACTTAAAGTATTGAAACGTCCGAATGTTGCCAATCGAAGAATATCTTGTAATGGATATCTACCTAAGATGATGCGTTGTTGCATTCACTTCAGTAGAAGGCTAGACTTTCTTCTAAGTCATATTATCTTCTAATATCTTATAGTTATTGAGATATTCAGCTGCTCTCCCATTAAATACTTTTCTCTAGCAGTTAATGATTGTCTCTATGTTCTACTTGTGAAGTTAACAAAAACTAGAATCGCACATCAGTGTAAAAATGAATTAATGTAATACATGGTTATATTTTTGTCCATTCATCCGCGACGAACACTTATTGTAAGATAACACCGGCGTTTTAAGTTTCTGCATCAATAATAAGTATAAATTAAGCCAATATTTCCATAATGTAGTCATGTTATATTGAATTTCAGTTGAAAGAAAAACGTAAATTGTTAATTAGAAGACCGGTGTTAAGCCCTTGTTCCTTGCGGGAGTTGGGCATACATTTAAATATCAAGATCACGACTTGTATTAGCAATACTAATTAGTAATAATAGAGCATTTAATAGCAATAAAAATGTACGTAATGTTCAACTTCTCAAATAATAGAAATGCGACAAGAAACAATCCCAACGTTTTTATGTTCCCGATTAATTTTATTGTCTGTCTCAATTTATTTTAGTAGGTGCCTAATTAAATGTGCCGACTTTTTTAGCACAAATCTTAGCTCTTCCTGTCGTTCTCATACGACACAGAAACCTTGTATTTATTTTATTACTATGACCATCGTGTCTATACATAACACCATCGCCATCACCTAAGGCTCTATAACCGCTAACGCGTCCGGGCTTTAGCCCGATCGAGTGTTTCTCCAGGCGGATAGCTATGTATTTCTTCCTATTTCCTTCCAACGCGTTTCCTCAATGTTCTTAAGGTTTTGTTTGACAGCGACCCGAGCTTGGGTCTGCCATGACATCAACGATTCAGTGTTGCCATCAAGCAGTCGTGTGAGTGTTCTTGCCCATTCTTTAAAAGACATGCCCAGCCTAACGTATGCATTAAACGTTCTAGTTTATTTAAATAAATATAACAGAACTATTGTATTGAAGTAAGAATAATATTTAAAGCAAATCAATAAATACATCACAAAAGTAATTACCACCGATACACTTAATTTCAAACAATCCATGGACAATCTCAAATATCAAACCCATATAAATGGTCGTGTAATTAATCGCAGTATTCCGTCAAAACACATCATTTGTGACATTTAGTCGTAGTGGGTCGTATAATTAACTAACTGCTGAGATGTGACCTCTGACAATACTACATTAAATGCAGGCGCAAACTTTGATGTTGCCTATAATTTTATCGGCAATGATGTAAGCTTTGTCTTACTTGAACATACTTATAAAGACAATGGATTTAACTATACCTAAGCAGTTAAATTCATAGCATAGCTTGTATTATATAAAGCATAAAAGACCTATAAGTTATAGAAGGTTAAAACCATCAAAGTGATTCGTGACTCCCCATAGTCTGTTGGCTTGTTCAGGCAGCTTTATTATGAAAAATACGAGTACTCGTACATTTCTTTTTCTTCATCGATTGCAAGCAGTGTGACATGTGTTATAATATTTCTGAATTTAGTCTAATAATTACTTATTTATTATGTAGTTTTGTGTAGAAAATAATTTACAAATTACAAGCTAAAAAGGATTAGAAAGCTAAACCTTTTGGACAGGTGATTTTTGTATTAGGTAATTAGACTTTAATTGATTGAATAGTTTATTTAAATACATGGGAAATCCTGTTTAGCAATTTCGATGTGTGTCATTGAATAAATCTTAATGCAAACAAGCTTATTTAAATTGACTCAAATTACACACACCTGTTAATTTAATGATAACATATGTACAAAACTTAGCATTAAAATTAATAATTGAATGAATACTTTATAGCAATAATTATTTAATTAATTAAAATACAAAATATGTGATAGGAATGGCCACTTGAATTATAATCACGATTGGGATGTTAGCCAATTTCTATGTGCGTTCATCTACCCCTGTTAACAGCCAAAATAAATAAAGTTTTAGATTCGACCAGTCACATGCGATTAGCAAATACCTCCACGACGTGGTCCAACTAGTACATTAATCGGCCTAACGTTGCTCAAGCCAAAAGCTTTATGAGTTGTTATTAAGTGTGTGCTATATTTCCTAAAGTACTTATTTTTGAATGTAATGTTGATAAAATCAAACCCTCAATGCACATACAAAGCTACGTAGGTAACAATAAAGTGAAGATACAAATTATAACTGCTTCTGAATCGGATGCCTTGATAAAAGTGGGTGTTGCCGGTGATGGTGAATAAATTCCTTGTCATAATAATTCAGAGCTTGTTTATCGGGACCGATAAGAATCAGAAAGAGAACCGATTAAAATTTGTAGGTACTGAAAAACAATTTGAATACTGTTGTGCCAAGTTTCAAATAATGTTGTAGTAGACAATTATATTCGAAGAATTTCGTCAATACAACCAAACGTAAAGTCACGTTTTGTATAGTATTGAGAAGACTTTAAATACACGCGCATGTCATCGTCATAGCGCCTCGTCACTTGCGCCGATGGATTTTCACAAACAAAACGATTATCGAGAGTATTTTTCTTTCCAGTTTCTTTAATTGTACTGTTTTCATTTTGCGTGTGCATGTGCTTAAACTCTGTGCCAAGAGTCTCACGCATTAGTATCCACAATGAAAAGAGAGACGGTTATTTCTGACTATCACCTCTACTTTGCGTGTGACCGCTGCACGAGTGTCGGAGCGTATGAATGAGTTCTCTATTATAAACGGAATTATTTTATCTGTCATATCATATCACATAACATTTGGTTCTTCTAATGACTTTGAACGCCGTTGTTTAACAAAGTCCTCTGAAACGTGCTCATGCTTAACAATGCTCGTTATTAGGTTGTCTATTGGTATTAGCATATTAAGTTCTATGTACATTATGTCATTGCTATTTTCATTCCGTACGTGTTGTCTACCGCCTTTCTATTTAACTTTATGTTCAATATTATCCTTTATACTTACTAATACAAATTACAGATTACGTATTTCCGATATTTCTAACAGTTAAAACGAATGTCGATTTCAAAATATTACCTAGAAACAAATATCTGCTGTATTTTATACAAGTTGGATGTCCCTGTTTCATAGCCAGTATTTATAAAATCATTTAACAGTTGCATCGAAATCGGCCACGCCTAGTAAATAATGTCAGACAAACATTAAATGGTTTTAAAAGCTGAACGTGCACTTGCGTCAGATGGCTGAACCAATACTTTTGTTACACAACACACTGAAAATTATTGTCCGAATATTTTTGAACATTGTGATCGTGATGCGAAAGAATTCACAGTATTATTTAGCAGTTCTTAAAGATTGCGGCTAGCAATTTGTCTACTGTTTCTCTATTAAAATCTCTCATTTTAGCAACTGGTAAATGTTTTCTATTGATTTCATCACACTTACGATCCTTTGCAGGTCTTCTTACTTCTACCTACTCAGGCGATTGGGAATGAGATAATCTATTTGCGCTGTTCTTTATTCCCAATGATTTATATTTTAATTATCAGCTTTATCAGTCGTTAACATGACTTCTTAAGTACCCTAGTTTTTCAAACAAGATGGATAACCTAGTAGTTCATTCATTATACCTAAAAATTTAGAATCTCAGAAATATTTGTTTTATAAGTAGGTGTTTTTAAACATTCTAAGTTATATATTGCTAAATCTAACAACGAACCTCCTCCTCCTCGCGTCGTGTTCCTCATTACTGAGGGTCGTGATTCTACCATAGAACCATTTTTTCCCTGACATCTTGCCACCTGTGCCGGTCTTTGGCGACGTGAAATACCTCGTGGAGTTTGGAGTCCAGAGATTTTCGGATTTGGTCAGACCATCTGATAGGGCTTCCACCTCTGAAACGCTTGCCATCGATTATTTCTTTTATTATCAGTTGTATAAACACAATAGAATAATAGTAATAGGTTACGTACAGGTGTTTTCATCTAATTAGTTCTGTTTGGCGTGCAAAGATACAAACAACTGATGTACCAACACGCACTCTTTCAATCATTTCCTACGGAAACCTGCTTCAATGATGTTCTTGATATCAATAGCGCATTGTTTTACTGTACGGCAGTAATGACTAATTATATAAGCTAATAAATATTAAGTCCGTGTAATATACAGGATATTTTTTTATGTATCTTGTGCGCATAATTTCAGAGATTCAGTCTCTGTTCCTAAATGCAACCGCAGTATTGGGATATACTTTAAAACGAAACGAAAATTCGACTTAGTATGGGAGACACGCATGTCTTACTAGCGCAAGCCATATAAAATCAAATTTTTATTTTGTTTTGGAGCGAATTTTTGTACTGCGGTTGCATTTGGGAACGGACATTGAATCACTCTGCAAATTTTACGCACTGTATAAAAAAATATCCTGTTTATAGCTAATATTATAACGATAATAATATTTATATTTTGTTTTTCAGGTAAGCTTCCTTGAAGACCATTATTGAGATGTGAGAAAGTCTATAGAACTCTGCGACTCGTAAGTCATAAAGATTTTCAACGAGTTTTTATTGTCGTCTTTATAGGGAAACGTAGCTTTCTTTAGCCGTCTTATTTATGTATTGTTCAAGGCATTTCTATTGAACCTACCTATTTAATGTTTGTTATAATTCGAGTTTTCTAAAGCATTTCTGGTAAGCGATATTTAGTTTATTAGTCAAATCTCGTTTTGTTTTAGATTTTCTGTCGTACATTGTGTATCGAGTTTTATGTTGATATTAAACTGATATAAAAGTTTTGATGCCCACACACGTTTGGTTTTCTCTGAGAGAAAGCGTTTATTGTCATTTTAATTTATTCCATTTCAATTCTATTCCATACCTTGTATATCACAAATAATCACAATATATACAGTTAAAATATCTGTATTATATTATTCGCCTAATGACAACATTATCATTCAGCGATAAAGCCATTTCAATAAAGAAAAAGAATAAAAATTACTCGCCTTAGGCAAATGGTGCTTTTACCTAAATTATACTTAATGCCTACTTATGTAACTAATTCTGGTTATTGGGTTACTAATCGTTTGTGGTCTAAGTAGTTGCTTCCATTATAGAGAAGATCAAATCGTAGAATCAAATTTTAACTATTTCTCCATATTGATAAATGTTTGTCACATAATGTGCTGACATTTATTTTTAGTGCCAATTTTTATCTAGCCAAGAAGGTGTCTATGACGTCATTTCACTTTATATCAGGTTAGGGACACTGAATTAATTAGCAAAATTAGCTCCGCAACGACAACACGAGCTTGGCCTTACGTGTATTTGATTACACCTACGATTATTACAAGAATTGCAATTGAATTGAATTCAATCATTGTGCATCTGTAATTGTTCTTGGATCCTTGAAAAAGGTGTACATCATTCTTGACAGTCCATAAATGTTGGTAATAATAATCATGTTTTGTGGACCATTAAACATTGACATACACCTATATTTACTTGAAATATAGTTCGTGTAGCGTATGATTGAGTAAGACGGCTCATTACAATAAGATTTTTGAAGGCGAATTAGACGCGTGTCGCTGTAGGCGTTGCTACTAGCCGCCTTAACAATATGTTATGAATGGCAAGGTTGACTCGCGTTTGTCTGCCCGAGCCAAGTAGTTGCTGTTAGCTCATGAAGTCATGACTTGCTATTGTTAAATATTTGCCTCAAACAATCCATCTCTCTTGCAACTGAGCACCGTTAATTTACACCTTCTCGTGTTTCTTAATGCAACTTAATATATTGAAGAACTGTATTCTCATATAGACAAGAAGTGAAATGTTATTGTTGATGTAAAATTAAATACACAATGTGTCACATTCAGTGACGCCATTAAATCTGTTTAAAATTGTTGTTAAAGTGTTTGTTCAATAGTTTGTCATTGGTATAATTCTGTCATTCAATGTTTATAAGCTACGCCCACCAGGCGTCCATTGAATACAAATCCCAATCCTGAATGGTAGGTGTCGACATTTGACGCTCTCCGGTTTTATTGTGGTAGAGAAAAATTCCTGTTAATATGCTGAATATCAACATGTCACAATATATAACTTAACACCCCACCCATACTCATTCATAGTCATTTTAATTATTGTATTATATTCATCGACTATGTTGAGAAGTTTTATGCCTTCCTTCTGACACCAATTTTTGCGTGAACGGCTTTATAAATCGGCTACACCGGAGGTTATAAACTTTCTATTGAACTAGCATAATGGTGCATTAAAGTCGCAAACTGACACGACACACTGAAACATCCACAGCTCGTTGTTTTACGATAATGTTCCATATTATATTAATGTCCGCGTCGCATCAAGTCAAGTTGTTTGGCACCGACATAACACATAAAAAGAAACCCCAGTTTCCCTACTGTAAACTCGTCCTATATTTACAAATGGGCTTCACAAGTAAACCGTGAAAAATAAATATTAGGCGATAAATCAGCGAAAATCTCCGGTTTACCCCAATGATTTTATAGCTATAATAAAAGAACCGTCAACTGTGGATAGTGTTCGGAGAATAAATAGTATAGATCGCGGCCAGCATTCTGGAAACTCGAACGCGTTACAGTGCCCATTGGTTCAGCTTTGACACATTTAGGCGATTTTAACTAGTAAGCTTATTTACACGTGTCGAACCCGGTGAATCCTCACATACAGGACGGATCTGAAGCCACATTGTGTGAAAACATGATCGTACTAAGACGATTTATTGAGATATAATTCTAGTTTCAGTGTAACTAATATATGCTCATAAAACATTATTTTAACAGCATACTTTTGTAAGTACTTACTGCTTGTAAAAAAAGTACGAACTTAAAAGCTGTTGTTTCCAAATGGTTGCTGATGTTGATTTTTCTTGAACATAAATTACTAATATTAAAATGTAATGATGAGTTTGTACAGAGTTTTATGTTATGATTATTCAGCTTTGAAATTTAAATGCTTTAACTAAAGAATTTTTTAAAGGAGAACAAATTTGTCTGCAGCAAACATATTGGTTTTCACTTCCGTATCGGATGCCACCACTGTGTATTGGCGTCCAAACTTGTATGTTTGGACACATTTGCTTACGATTGACATACAAACATCGGTCGTCTTTCTTCCACCCTTGCGGAATAGTATGCAAATAACATTTTATTTTTTCATTCACACCCGATGTCTGCAAGCTCCCATTCATAAAAATATGAGTAATTTTTTTCTTTGGACCATTTACGCTTTAGCACCTGTTTATGTGCACGTTCTCTGAAATTATCATAACGAGTTTTGCTGTCGATATTCATATTCTCAGACTGCACACAATTAGCGGCAATACAACCGACTATCGGTATGTACCACAAATATCTGATTTGGGTTTTATATGCATATACTTACCGATTTCTCATATCTTTTCGTATATTTCCCATTAGATGGTTATCGTTAACATTTTCAGCGAATTTCGAAATGTCACATCAAAGTTCTAACAATGTGACAGTACGGCCCCTCGACCATGCAAAGATTAAGATATCACGATAAAAGCATTTCAATCACAAATGTGAAGACAACCTGCGCTGGCATTTCCAACTGGTTTCCATTTTGAGTACGTTTCGTAATGGCCAATGTCAGTTCGCTCCTGCTGTGATTTATGCACTTATTATTTTGCAACTACATTGTTTTGCATAGCGGCCGAATTAACTTGCATCTTTACTACATCATAGTTTTTATTAATAATTGAATCACCTCTAATCTCATTTCGTCACTTTTCTAAGTAGGTATAGTTATTGTCATCGTCCCACGCGTTGTAGGAATGACTAATGGGGGATCTTGGAAGAACCATCTATTATGTTAGTAACATACGAAGACTAGCATCATTATGCTCGTTTGACATACAAACAATTTTAACACAACTTAATTTAAGTTCCGTTCGATGGCTTATAGGTTTAATGGTAGCACGCAAAGCTGGTTAGACAAAAAGTGTACTAAATGAGTTGTTATTTGCTGTTCTTAAGTCAAAGTTAAATCATGGGAACATGGATTGACATATCCTGCCATATGCACAGGTACAAACCATAGAACATTTAGACTTATGAGTCCTTTTGCTATGGTACCTTAATTGTGAGTGTACGATATGATTTAGGTACACCTCTTTTTAACGTTACGGGAATGGTAATAATGACTATAATATTACGTACATATGCTTCGTAAATCTTATTGCTACTAAAATTATGCTTGAACTTCTCTACAAGTCAACAGCTGCAACTTTTTATTGAATCTCTATATATGTTTGCATAATGCATGTGCATGACTAGACATTAGTCTATGGTACTTGACATCGAGGACAGGAAATCGGATATTACCGAAGGAACTCTATGCGATGTTAAATAAACTGTAAATTGTCATCTATATGTGCCGTCACGCTCATTTCTCTTCTTCTAGTCTGAGCAGCAGTTTTACCTTTAGTATGGTAAATGAACTATAAAATGTTGGCCCACATAGAAACATTGCAAGTTTCTATTGTTTTACTTTATCAGGATATGAGGTAAAATGTAAACAACGCTGTATGCGAAGCTATCATTCGTAAAGCGTTTTAGAAAACTTCGTCGTTCATTTTGTGAACACTGATCATCACTTTATTCTGAATTCTTTTTTAAAGTAGTGAAACCAAGCACCCACTTGTTGCTCTAGCTGACTCTAGATATCAATTTAATCTATTTCTTGTAAAATTGTGCAATTTGAATGTGATCTTTATGTAAAGAACAAATTAAAGTTGAGCAATACTTTATGCAAATTTATTCATAATATTTCCAATCAGCTCGTGGAATCTTATCAGTATCTTGCGCTTCTCGTTCAACAAGCAATAATTTCTTCCGTTCTACTTCGACGGGACTTGTTTTATTGATAGAAAATATCGAAGCAAAATCCCGTGCCGCCATGAGGTGTCACTGACAGTACATCTGTTCGAAGCTGTATATATTGTCTTGAGCTACCGTAACGGCAACTTAACTCACAACTGCCTTTTGATTATCTTGTTCTCATTCATCATTCTCAAGTGCATCGCTTTCTATTAATATATACACTACTTTATTGTTATTTGATATATTGAGTGGGCCAAGTTATCTGAATTCGAACTTTAATACACTTTGATGTCCAAGATCATTAGTTTTGTTACCTTAAATATGAATATAAATCTGTTTGATTACTTAATAATCTAATTTGTCAAGCTTGATTACAAATTGCCCGTCCACGTACACTACAATAGTTCTCCTAGTGTACACCGGATATGTATGCTCTTTGTTCACCAATGTCACATTGACTCTATTTGGACAGCATTTGTTTCACATCAGATGCATTTGTCAAAGAAGTCAAGTTGCCCACGATCGTTTTGCAGATCCTATACATACGTCCCACGTATAATGTTTGATTTACTAAAGGTGATTATTGCTATTAATTGTAGATAATTTAGTACCTACCGTCATTTTCTGTCTTGGCTATTATTTATGGTCGTCATTAACCTTGCTAGCTTCACTGGGCAAAGGTCTTCTTCTACTCCGTTAATCTGGTAAATATTATTATTATGTTATCTGATCCCGTATTCATAAATCCCTAATTTCTAAAGAATAAAAATATCTATGTAGTATTACAGTTAATACCTTATTATGTATCTTTTGCCTGCAACTAAGTTAGCTTGAAAATCTTAATCCTTTGCTTTTGTACCGCAGCGCATGATGATTATAGGTTACCTACCTACACTGCTAATCTTAAAGTCATAATTAGCAATCTATTTTCTTATGGACTACCTCTTTGAGCAGTAACACGTGTGTTCGTTTTTGAATTGTTTAGTTTACGGTACCTACCTAGGTAGTACAACAGCTTTCAGGAAATCATTCTCAGAGATGTCCGATTTCTTTAATGTCACTTATGTGCCGGGTAATTACACACACATTTAAATATATCAACATAATAATTATTAGCGTGATTCAAGTCTGCGTGGTTGGCCGACGCAAGTGAAGCCGGTCGCAACTGACCATGCTGCGTTTATGCATCGCTGCTCAACGTGAGAAAATTCCCCTTCGATCCACATTGTTCTTAATTTGCTCTCATATATATTATTCAGGGAGCATTAATCTCCATACTAGCAGAAAACAAAACTATTAGTTTTCCTCTACAAATTCTCGCCTATTATTCTCGAATAGTTGCACCTACTGGAATTACTCATAGATTTATGAGTTCAACAAAATGTCGGAATTTAAAGATAGTTATAAGTCCTCCATGAATTCACATAAATCTTCTTCATTTATGCTCCAATTGTGACACTCAAGTTTAATTAATACACCACCTTGTAATTTCACTGTCTAGACCGCGCGTCCGTTTACTTAGTTTGTTATTATGACGGCCGTTGCATTGCCGTCGTCGTTAAATTACAAAATACCAGCCACTGTTCTTGGTGATGAAAGAAATTAATTGTTTCCGCCGACCGATGCTACTAACGAAAGTGATTTTGTGACTTAGTCTATTCTTGGAAGCTATTTTAGCATTTGTTATACTGGAACTGTTTCAGTAAAAGCGTGCGCCCCGTTTGAAACATTAATTATATTAGGACTAAATTGAATCCAATTGTATTATTATTAAATAAACATAATCCACATGATTCGTGTGTTAATGTTACATTTGTGCTACTTACATTAAATTAAATTTAAAACATATTCATTGTAAAAGAATTGCCCTTATGTAACAAGACCAGTCTTTTGTGACTACTAGTTTTTCTTCATTTTGATTTTATAGTTATTATTTTGGCGTTTGGAGATCTTAAAATAAACTTCTTAGTGTAAGTTCAGTTGGATAAAGTTCGACATAACGCGGTACAGTTATCACAAGCAAAAACAGTTGGTTGCCTAACTACTCAAACGTCAAATTGCCTAATCGACTCGTTTTATTTTCTAAATATGTTAACATCGAAATTAATAGTATGGTTTTGGTGATCTTTCTCAACGGTATCACATTTATCTTGAAATATGTCGAAAATTGTACTATAACTGTCCAGGGGTCGAGTTCAAGCCCGTCTGACACCACGTGTTTATTTAATACTAAAAGATCGCACCATGAGCAATAAAATGGAGTTTAAGGTTTTTAATAGAAACTATAAAACCTTGTGGGCGGTGAGGTCTTCGTGGAGCGTAAAAATCTAATCTAATCACGTACCAAGGCGTCCAATTCAGTGTGATAATATCGTTCTTATGCTTAAAGTTACAGCTTATTAAATGTGTATTAGAATAGAATGAGGGAGAGGGATTACAGAGTGAACGCGCCGCAGACCGCCATTGTGGCCAGTGACAATGCAAGAGAGATTGCATTGCATTATCTGGAACCAGTCAGCGTACGTGTGTGAGGTTCACTGTCGCAATACTCCAGGGAGGAAATTGTACAACTATTTGGTTTTGATAGTACCTTAATACATTCTTTGTGTTGTTGTTAAAGGGAAATACAATCGATTTGATGTTTTGTATTCTATGAAACAGATTATATTATCAGTAGATGAAACCATTTCGTTTGCAAGCAGCGATCGTAACTAGACTACAATTTCGACCACCATTAAGGGTCTTTAAAACAGCACTTTTTTGTTTTCTCGGGTTTGGTCAGTCGTAGATTAGTGTGCTTCCTTCTTTCCTTCAAAATGAGTAATTTTCGATGACACCTACAGTTCAGTCTTTGTTAGTTTGGTGTAATATTTTTTTGCTCAAAAGCGCACCACTCCGTGTTTCATAACTGGCAAATGTTGTGTTTGTTAAAGTAAAAGGACTTTGGTTCATAGAATATTCTTAGAAATTTATTATTCTAAGCATTATGGAATGCTTAGAATAATAACTTAATAGATTTTATGACAAGAACAAAATGAAGTAACAGTTTTATTTGTAGGTCTTAGAAGTAAGTTTGTATTCTAAATAAGTTATACGAAAATAATGATTATTTTTGCTCAAAGTGCAGCGTGTTTTGTCGGGTTTTGTTTCGATAGGGTTGCCAGATGTGTAAAATAAAAACCCGGACATTTAACAATAATATTTTTTACACACTATTAATGTGATATTGTGTGGCTGAGTATTGATACAACTATATTATTTTTATTTCATTTGCATACGATTGTAATTGAATTCTTATCACATTGGATAGAATAAGTAGGTAATCGGGACTCAATCACGTTAAAACAGGCCATGTTCTTTACATGATTAAGTTTCGATTACTGTTCTAATATGATAGAAAATTCCGTAAGTTCACAATAGATTATAATTTAACTCAGTCACAAAAAGCCATACCGTTGCTTTTTTAAATTTATCTCAGGCAGCAAACTATTATTGTGCCGTCCCGACATTCTATTGGTAGACAAAAACAAAGGATCATGGGGGCAGGCTCAGATCAGAGGGGGCAGGGTTTCTTTAGTGCATCAGTGTATACAAAATAGGCGTCCGTTTGGTGATATTACCACAGATATTACTGTTGTAGGTACACTAGTAGGTAAGTAAAGTCAAAGTCAAAGCTTTTTATTTCAATTGGGCCTTTGTAGGCACTTTCAAAACGTCGTGATTCTAGGTGCACGGTTCCAAGTGGGTTGGGTACATACAATATTTAATTTAATTTAATTAATTATTTTAATTGAGATCGGTTTATTAATACGGCCCCTATAGACTTTGCCTTAGATGCTGTCGATCTATAACTAGTATCGAACTATACTAGTAGGTATTTTTTTTTTAATTTACTGGTAAACATGTTAGATAAATAAACATGTAATGATAAAGGGATGTCAAACTTGATTTATAATTTATAGACACACATCAAGAAGAATGTTAAATTAAAAGTCACCCATTAAAATTTTGGTCACAAATTCGAGTCAAAGTACCTCTTTAACGAGGCTTGCTATTCCGTAGGTGGTCCCAAAGATCGAAGCAACAATTGACATTTGTCACTCGTTGACACACAAGTTGCTTGCTCTCCTATTATAGTGAATGCTCTTCCTACGCGACCGTTCAAACATCATTATGCTATAGAGTTATCAATTATGCACAACTTAATTTCAATCTTAATACAGAGCCATAAAGTTAGAAATCGCTTACTTGATCCTAAAAGGAGTCTCGCAAGGCTAGAATTACGTACATAGAATGATCGCGATTGCGGTTGGAGTAATCCGAGTAAATGGTAAAATTAAACCTTGTTAACAAATACTTATAATTATACTGTGTGGCTTTGCAACCTGTTTATGGACGGCCCTACTTAGATGCAACTTATTTTTTTGGAACTCGCAGACATCAACCTAATAAATTATAGTTATTATTACTACTTAATTAGATTCGATTGGAATTTAAATTTAAATTCATGGTCTTGAAGATTGATACTTAACATGTTTGGATGGGTTGTATTTTCCGTTCACTCTTCTAGGTGTGAAAAGACATCGTAATGTAGCGGCCTCTTTCCCGCTCAAGTTGAAAGAATTAGCTACAAGAAATGGGTTAATGTGATGCTCGTAGGCGATGAGCATGCAAGCTGTCATTAAACCGTTTTGTTACATCTGCAAGCGTCATAAATAACTCCTGCACATTACTTTAAACGCTTCCATTATGTGTTATAATGATAGTGCCTAAAGCTGTTCTTTTCTGGCACGAAATAAAAGTGAGTGCTATAAACATACGTTTAACTTTTGTAGAAACTTCAACAAGAATGTGTAAATAACCGTTCATCAGTAAAATTATCCAAGTCATAGTTCACACGAGACACAAGTAGGTACACAAGTTTGGTGTGTTGCGCAAGAGCGACCTCCTACGGCTCCTATAACAGACGACATATTCCGAAACTCGTTCACGTCAAATCCAAGTACATTAATCAAACTCCGCGTAGACGTGGAGTGACGGACGGACAGCCCCCAAAACCACCTGCGTCAAAACAGCCTCTATAATACAGCGATTGTTTTTGTTTAGAACTCTCATTTACCAGTACAAAGACTGCTGCATTGTTCAACGACCATCACAAGTGTTTCGACACCGTCAACGTCCGTTGTGAGTTTGTGACATGTTACAAAAGGATTTTTTAAACGATCTGCTCTTGATGCAACCTTGTATTGACCGTTTAGACGACTCAACTTGTCAAATAGACAAATGCTGTCAATGATTATTACCGTCCAATTAATCTACTGATTCAACATATCTATCATATCGCAACTAACCATCGGTTTCTAGAAGCCTATTCAAATGTGTGCTCAGTAAATATCCTATGATTGGTTGATAAATTAACTATTGATTTTAGTCTTCCAATCATAAGGGCGTCTATGCGATTAGAAAGCAGATTAGCTGATCAGTGTTCGACTAAGCCTTAAAAACCGAGCAAGAATACGTTCCTACCTTTTTTTCATAACTTCGTATTCTACTAGTGAATTTAAAGATTTATTTTATTTATTTTGACTTTTAAAATACTTATAGATATTTTCTATGCTACGTGGACGACATTACAATAGACTCAGTCGACGATGATGATACCGGTTTGATTTGTGAGAAAAGACGGGGATCGGGCAGGAGTTGGGCGCAAAAAGTAGAGTAAAAGAACTGAAGTAGGACAATACAGGCTGAATTATTATATAAATATTTTTTCTTTCAGTGGTATATCAGTGTACTTTTCAGAATTACAAATAAATATCAGATAAATGCTAAATACACAAGCCGACACATGTTATTAACATCGGCCACCAATTAAATTATTTCAAGTTAAAAAATATACAGCGATTTTTAAATATAAACATAATATCATCCTCATTGCCATCAATATGCAAGAAAATGTAGCAATTAAATACATAATCCATCGGCTATCACACGAGTCCCGTGGCGGGTTAATGGCTTGTTTACTCACTCTGCCACCCTTATATGGCGTGAAAGCTCCTCCGCATTGTCGCCAGCCCCTCTGCGAACTCAGTATGGTCAGGCGGATACGTGCGTCTGCGCATATGAGCCGTTTGATAGCGTAAGAGATTAAAAAATTGAAGAGAATGCGCAACTGCCCTGAAAGTACCTATACAATATTAAAAAAATAAAAAGGTATATATTTAGGGGTTTTGGGTGAGATGTGAATTATAGGCTGGGCTTGGACGTTTTGAAACCTACTTTAAAGTTCGGGCGATTAGAGCATGATAAGATAGTAGAGCTACTTAAAAAAGAAAACGAGCAGCACGTGCGCTAGAGGCAGATAAGCGACTTGTGCTCGTAATATAACTTGACATATTTTAAACCGTATCGCAAAAACAGATGGTCGTCTGATTACGCAGTCCGGAAATTAGTCGATGACTCATCACCTCTTTATCTGGATAAGGAAGATAAAACGAAACCCTGTGTTTGCACAACGATTCTTCACATACGGTGGAGAAATCGCGAGCCTGTGTTGTGATACTTTTGCACGACCAAGCCGTATGGTCTTTAATCTTCAATACATTTGTTATAACCAATACTCACGCATGAATAACTAAATTCAGATATCAGATATTAGAAGTCGTAAATATATTCAGAATTTGCCATTAAGTTCCAAAACGTCTTGCTTGGCTTGGTGCAGATCTACACAAAATATGGAGCTGGAGACATAGGTACATTTACGCCGAGGTGCAATACTATAATTTACATCTTAATAGGCTATATTTATAATTTGATTTGTCATTTTATTTGCTAATAAATTATCAAAGATATAATAACTCAATTACATCACTACATACAGGGTGGCCTTTGTACATTATGCTAGCAAGCTATATTATTAGAGGTGCAGCAAGAGATCTATCAATATTATATCTGTCCAATGATGTCATAACCGTCATCGACTATTGTCGTAGCCTTCGAACTTATTACTGATCGCGATGGCATCTAAAAATATTGATTACCTACTTACATGATGAACTTGCTATAGTCTAAGATGATGAAGTTACCCAGTGATGACTAAGTTTTAGACCATTATTGTTTAACTATACATATAAAAAGACCTGTCCTTACAGACAGACTGACTGATCTATCAACGCACAACAAAGAAATACGTGACTCAGTGTTTTAGGAAAATCAACCCCTAAGAGGGTAAAATAAGGGATGAAATGTGTATGGAAACCTGTAATTATTTAAGATAAATCCAAAAAAATTGTAATACATAAAATAACTTAAAACACCATGTCTGTCGTATGTCGTATCCAGTAACTGCGGGTCTACCGCGTAACTAAAATTGTATGAACATCGACATCGGTATTAAACTTCAATACGATCGTGAGAGCCTAAACTTTGAGCTAACTTGTATTTTTTTTACCGATCATGAAGATAAGTGTCCCAACTATATGATAGGTAATTTTTTTACAAGTTAGCTCAAAGTTTAGGCTCTCACTATAGTATTGAAGTTTAATACCGATGTCGATGTTCATACAATTTTAGTTACGCGGTAGGGGTGCTGGTGTCCGCAGATGCGCTACCTATGACGCAGGCAGTAAGACTTGACCAGTGTGGACAATTCTAGCTGTACTATCATTGGATTTATCTATACTAATACATATATTATAAAGAGGTTTTTTTATTTGTTTGTATGTAGGGGGACTACTAAACGGATTCTAAAAAAAAATTCACTGATAGAAAGCTACACTATCCCTTAGTGATATAGGCTATATCTGTATCTATATTAATAAAAACGAAACACGCGGGTGAAACCGCGGGCAACAGCTAGTTAGCTATAAAACAACATGTTTCGCAAACAAATACATAATTATGTATTGTAAATTTTCCAAAAACTAAATTGAGTACCTACTCATAAAAGCAGGAATTTTCCACGGAACATAAAGTTTTATCTTTACTAGTAAATGTTTGGGACGAAATTCTAAAATTAACGAGTCAATATGACATGTTTCATGTGTAAAATTTATTAGAACAGATGTTACATACGTAACTAACGAATGTATTTTATTCTTTGCAGAAATAGCAAAAGTTCGAGCAAGCTTATTCCAAATAAATGGAGTCAAGAAAGAACCACTTATTCTACCAGAGGCAGAGGGCATGGTCACCACACTCACAGAAAAAGTTTACGTGCCAGTAAAAGAACATCCAGATGTAAGTAATGCAATTAGCATAATATTTGCGTGAGATTCCTAAGTTTATCTGAAACGCCACTCAGCGGAGGTCAAGGGATTGAAAATATGATTACAGTACCATAATTAAAATATGATGCATCGAATAGCATAATCGATCCGATATTTTAATCGATCTGGCTACTGCAAATCTTGCATCGTCTTTAAATTTTGCTGTATTGTTTAAGCATATTGTTCTCGAAAATTTTGCCACCAATTACTTCGAAACCACGTAAGACCAATCTGCTTTATTACTAACAGTTCCAAGAAATTCTAATTAAACCCGTATCGTTTCGAACTTTATGGATTTACAGAAAACTCCCAACTTGTTGAATTAGCACTACCTACGACACGTACGTTATTAGTTATTAGGTCATGTGCAATGATAATTTCCTGTTAATGTGGGAGGGAAATAAAAACAAGGCAAACAATTTCATTGGCCTCCCTTCCATAATCATCAGCGTATTAGGTAACCACTCCTGGATTTCGGCTCGGTCTATGAAAGAGGTTTAGTAACTTAGTTACTTACTAGCTATGAATTACTTTGGTCTAATTCTAGCTTTTATACGGTTATGTTCAACGCGATTTGACGCAATATTTACACACATTGTTTTGATTCCAAAAGCGGAAAGAACGACGATACATGTGTGTGTATTATGTATAACGTCATTATTTACAATTTAATTGGTCGTATTCATCCTACTTACTTATGTTTCATTCATAAACCATTTATCAGAATATGAATGAGAACTTTCTGTAAGTAAAGAGTAAAATATTATTGTTCGCTCATTAATTATTATTCAAGTGTCAAGAGATAAACAGTATTTTGAGCAGTGTTTGTAGTGACCAAAAGTAAACACTTCTGTTTGTGGATACCGATGAAGCCCTGTATGCACATTATTCGTGAGGTGGGTACTCACGCTATTATAACCTTAATGACTTTGTATTGCTACATATGGCTGAAATGGTTTACTAATACCCATTTAAATAATTATGAAAGAATTTCACTGTATATAATAATGATCTTTCTTGAGAAGTATTAGCATTGATTGAATTGCATAAAGGGAGAAGCTTGTCAATTACGTCACAAAACACGTGAAGTTAACTCAAGAACCCGTTTTAGCTTTCTTTAGGTTTTTAACGAATGACAATTCCTATAGTTTCTTCTTCAATCGAGCTAATTGTCATAGAATAGCAAGTTTTACTGCAATAGTCTAGTCGCGTTAGTCATACAGATAGAAACACAAGGTTGGCAGGCTGCTACATTTGGTGACTTATGTCAGGGCTATCTCGTCTTTGGAATGATTGTTGATGCTTGCGCGACCCTCAATGATACCGTCCATTCATTGTTATGTAAGAGATTCGTAGTCATTTGCAAACGAACACGAGTAGAATACCTTTTTGGACAACGAGTTCAATGAACCGAATGATTCATTATTAAAATCGGATAACACTAATATAGTCCGTGCCAAGTTCGATTGCAACTGATGAAAATATTGTCAATGCATCGGTTCATATGTCATATTATTTGGCTACCAATGTACTCGTTCGTTTATTTATATAATAAGCACATTCTCTACATGCAGAATGAAATGTTCACCTTACTTTATTTGGGCTTGAAGTAACTGTTATAAAATTACAATAGTTATCTATTTAATTAACACATCCGTTTTTGGTGTTATCTAAATACCTAAAATAATAGAATTAGAACTTATTTAAATTCTTATAATGTCAAGATCCGTAATTACCTCATCTGCGTCTGTTATGTGTCATCCTCAGTTATTGCGTTCTTCTTCTATATCAAAAGGAATATTTATGGAATCAATTTACCCTTAAACGTGTGTTTAGAAACCAATCAACATCAGTGAGATGTGTGTTGACTCATAGTGATATATTGTTGGCGCCATCATCGCGTCTGTGACTCCTTATATGGTGTCATCTAACGAATCCCTGCCACTGAATTAATTTATTTGAATTTTATTACAATTTTGAGTAAATGAATAACAATGACTGAATTTATCACGTGATAATGTGAGAATCAGGAACATTAAACGTAATTAAGGTTGGTCAAAATGTTTTTCCATAGTAATAGAGATGAAAAAAGTTGATACGTGTGATTCTTAGATAGCTTTACTTTTTGGGAAGATATAAATGGAAACCGATACTCTAGATTTCCACGCCATTTAAATGATCTAGCTATTACCACGAATATTCATATTTGGATTACTGTTTTTCTCATAGATCATCTAAATAATTGTGAGGAATCCAACAATGTGAACGTAAATCTTAAGATGAATTGATCGTTGAATGATATTGATAGTCGATCAAAAGAACCGATCTGAGACATCGGTTACGTACACAGAAATAATGATGAAAATCCTTAACGATGCAGATGGATGTCATATGATTGAGTTCTTAGAAACAATCGTAAATAGTTCCAGCCACGCTGAATGATTTTATTGCTTAAAGGAATCGGTGTATTTTGCCAAACCTTAAAATAATATTTTCACAATTGGTAATCATACCATCAATGTTTTATTCGCTCGCAAAAACTGTGCCGTAAAGTAAACGTTAACTATTCCAGAAATAGAGCTAACAGTACCTATGTGATTCGTACACTGAACACATTGTTGAACAATAGTTTTGGAACACGACGGCAGCTGTGACTAATATCTTAAAATGTTTTACTTTTGTAACTGTACCGTTCATCTTTGTAGCTCAAACAAATAGAAACGGGTTAATTATTTGATACACCATTGTGTTACATTTACGTGGATTTTAGGGCGTATTTCAACACCTTTATTACACTATTTAATTTTATTTGCTCGGTGTCTATTCAGTTTGCTTTTATGATTCCACTTGGCAAGGGAATACAGGTATATTGCAACATTTGTATTCAGCATCAGTGTGAATTTCTCGGAGACGTAGGTAACAGTTCATACAACGGCTCTGGCGCAGATGTCAAAGAAAAAACACAGCTAACCGCAGTATTCCCACAAAGTACGAGTATTATAAACATTATTTATTCATCGAATTATAAACAAATCACGTGTGGTATTATGTTGTATTTATAGTAACTATGGTCGAAATTCGACCGTAATTTTAGCTTTCTGCAGTCCTTCTGCATATAAACTCTCCGTGCGCGCAATATGCTTAAAAATGGGTACAAAGTTTTCTCTTCACCTATTAATATATAGATAATTATTCTTAAGATTGAGATGTCATGCACACACCGAAATGCAAGATAGATAGCTACCTAATTAATTATTTTCCTAGTCCTTTATAGAAAAAAGGCGCACCAAATGCGGAACATGTTCTATTCCGCATTGTTGGTATTGCAAATGATATGCTGAGCACATACGAGTACGCTTGGAGCAGCCCGATCATAGTCCACCCGATAGAGAGTTCGAACCTCATTCTGGTCCCACAGGTTCCAGCTTGTATTGCGTAGTGATGTTAACACATCGATAAAATACGCGTTGTTGCAATTGCAAATACAAATATTAATATCGATTTTCTGGCACCATTTGAGATGTAATAAACGCGTTTGCGAATATGCCCTACGATTACATTATACGAAATTATGAGTTTTTGGTGTATAAATTGCAAACACGTTTGGCATTTGTAAATGCTTTCGGTTTTCATAAATCCAAGCTTTTACAGTATCGTATACTTTAACTTCTACGTAGGTATTTACTCTGCACTGATATAAGCTTATAGAAAACACAACCAAATTAGGAAACAGAGACGTTGCCCTTTTAAATGTACCTTTCACTAATCATTTAGGTATATTGGTTTCATATTATACAGATGTGCTTAACACCAACACAAAAGTTACAATCTTGATAAAGAATCGACATCGATATATATATCGGTCCGTGCCTCGAAATCTGCCTCTCTCCATTTAAGGACGGAAGAGTTATTAAATCCAGCCATATCGGTGGAGTCCGTTACCTCAACTTTTTGCTGCTCAAGAAGTACCAGTTGATGCGTGTCTTAATGGAGGATCTTAGAGCTGTATTCACAGTGAGAGGAAATACGGACATCTGTGGTCTTGTACGAAGAAATTAGAATTAGGGAGCGGATTTGTTAATTTAGCTTATATTAAGGCAGGAAGCTACGAAGGTACACAATGGACTTGTTAAATAAAGTGTAGGTGATTGTCCTTATTTTCTATTTCTAGTGGAAGTTTGAATACTAGAAAGAGGGAAACCCTTAAGGTTAATTAAGATTCTGGAAAGCTTAGCTACTTATTCTAAACGCACAGAGAATACAAAATTGTACACTATTAACTTGTAGTCTTGGTATAACTAGCGCCACAATAGATATTAGTTAGTCTCTACATACAACTTGTTGCTCGGGTCTACCCTTTGTTGTTTTAGTTGGTTTGATGGGAAATAAAGACTCGCCTGAATAGTAGTTTAAACGATGCCCCATTTACAAAGCCACTGACACTGACGTATTTGGATGCGCTGGATAGGATTCGGTAGTAAAGTTCAGTATCGCACAAACACAACTTACAGCGTTTCTTACCATAAAAACACGTTCTTTTTGGTAGCTAAAATTTTAAATGATACTGTTGGATAGATTATTTGACAGGCTGATGCGATTTTGAAATCCATATTTGTGAACATCTCGTTAACTGTAGAAACAACAAGATTATTACTTAACTCAGTCTTAACCGGTGAATGATAATTAAAATTACCTTCGCTAATAATTAAGTATTACAGCAGGTTTACGTAAATAATATAAGTGTAGGTAATCTTATCGCGTAAGCTCTTACACACATCTACAGATAATACTAGCTATTATAGGAAAGAACGTAAAACAGAATTATATTCATCGAACGAGCCGGACGGCTGAATTGTTTTAGTGAAAACAATCTGGCAAGCAGCGTGTGCTTTATCATTCGGGAGTGCAAACATCAGTAAAAGCTCGCGAATGTGTTTCAAAAAGATTAAACAATTCGCACTACTGCATCGAGAAACTTGTTTAGGTTACGACCAGGCGAGAATTTCAGATCGAATGTTCGATTAACGATTTCGATCTATCCATCAATAATTCAATTGAAATTCTTAGATTTGTTTAACTCGTTACTTTAAATAGAAATTATATGGTTTGAAAAGTCTTCCGGCTGCAGGCGGACTAGATTCTACAGGGTAATTTTTTGTTTGGCAAAAGCATCAAAGAATGCTGCAACAGACGTAAATAAAAGTGTACATTTTTACAAAGTTTTCAGCATTTCAATGGCCTTGCATACCTCAGTTGCTTTAATAATGTAGTAACTAATTCATGCTCGTAATAACGACAAATTTGTGAAAAAATACGACTCCACATAATGCGTCCTTAAAAATGTTATATTTTAGCCTCAATTTATGTTTCCTCTACCGTTTATAGGCTTTTACATTTAAACATGTTTTTTTCAAACAAAAGCTGACAGGTTTGAGGAGTCTCCATGTCTTTGAATTTTGCAGGCGTAGTTAGTTATCTAAATTCGTGGCGAAGCGTGGGCGCATACCGCCCTGTGTTTTTCTCTGACATCGTTGCTTTGTATAATTTAATGAGATTTTCTTATGGCCTGAAGTCCGTAATATTAAGCCATAACGTGTGCAGTAAACGCATGTGTGGGTGTGCCGCTAATATCCGCTCCATTTATCTCTTACACTGTAAATCTGGACAAATGAAGAATGGATTCGTTGAACTCTATTATAGTCTCTATTTTCATCGTGGTAGTTTTATATGGTAATTGATTTTCGATTAATCTCGCTTGATTTTCATACGCTAGATAATTATTAGATTTTTATTTTATATTTATTTTGTAACCTGTTAGTACTCCACGATCTAGAAGAAATCATAGAATGAGGCAAAGAGAATTAAAAAAAAGCATTCTGTGATTCTGTAACCAATTTAGTAGCATTTATGATAGCGGATAACAAGGAGTGATGGTGTATGTGTAATGTAATGAGGTTGATTGGATTGGTCGTACTTCACGTAAGGGTCATAGTTCAGGCGCCTTCGACACTAACTCATAACGGACGCTTTTGTCTAGCTAACTATAACTAACTACTAGAAGATTATCTTCTATCCTTATCGCTTAAACTTAGTGACATCATGCGAATGGCATGTGCTGCAAAGTTACAACCGTTGTTCAAAGATTTTATATAACGAAACTTATTGAGGAATAAAAGTAGCCTGAATATAAATAACGTTGTTATTATGTTTAATACTACTTCCTAATGATTGTTGCTCAATCACGTTTCATAGGAACAATGGATGACGATGAAGTTTTACACAAAATAAGCTTACGTCATAGCTTATGCATGTGACTGTACAGGTGGCTAAGTAGTTCCTATGGGACTTAAAAGAAACTTAAGATTAATAAAGAAATCGTCAGTTGAAAAATCGCGTATTTACGAGTAAAAGATAAAAAAGAAACGACACAACAGGAATCTCCAACAAACATAAGAAATTCTAAATTACAATGTCTTGTCTGTCTCACAATAGCTTTGTCCCACCATATTTTGTACGCGTAAACAAACTCTTAAATGCAAATTGCATGATAGAGATTAATGACTTCGGTGTATATTTTCACACAGTAAGACAAGGAAAAATTTAGCTTTAAACGCTAGGGAACAGCTGGACATGTTTAATGAATGAATGTTTTCAATTGTGAATGAAAGTTATAAAATAAAATTACTCGCAGCAAATTATGAAAATAAATACAAATATTTTATTTGCTGTTAATAGGGTTTGTTTACGTAGGTGTTCAAACAATAAAGTCAGTTCAGCCCTATTTAACTATTGTCAATAGCATGCCAATTACTAAGTAACATATTTATAGCATTAAAGCACATTAATAGGTATAATTGAATTACAATAAATTGATCATTATAAATTGAGAATCGATTGTCATTAATTATCATCTTAGCATATAATAGTACCTATATTTTATAGTATCATTATTATTAATAAATCATTTGATTTCATTCTACCACCTACCTTTATTTTTCAATTTCGGTTCCATTTTAAGTAAACTGTTGTTTGTAGTTGTAGAAAACTTTGTGATATGTAAAACACTTTTTCTTCTAACTCTTCTAGTAAACATAGGTAAATCACGCTTAAGATCAACACGATAAAATATTTCATTTCTTTTATAAAGTTTGTGTTTTAAATGTTGATACAAATACCTATTAAAAATATATTTCCTAAATTAAAAATCTTCTCGACACAATCGTTATATATCATGCACTCTCAAATTCCAACGTCACATATAAAGTATCTTTATAACGTGTTATATCATTAGACTCAGTTTTCATTACTCTCTTCATAAGAGTATGGTTGGCTGCAGCAGTGCATTCGGTACCGGTAATGAGGTTGATCGGATTGGTCGCGCTCCGTCGACCACGGGTCACGGGTCGCGGGTCGCTCTAGACTTTGTCTAACAGCAGTATCTATTAGTACACTACCTTCCATAGCGTTTTTAGAAGTACCTACGCCTAATACTTCCTTAGTATGTTTACTTTAGACTTTATCTACATTGAGGACATTATTGACCACACATACAATAATTCTTCCATAGGATAGCATCCATGTTTCAGTTTAGAGTTTACCACCGTTTGCTTCCTTATTCTACTTTACGCAACAGGTGTCTGTTAACTATGCATTTGTTATAATTACTTTTATTTTGTCAGGATTTTTACACAGTTTCAACAAAACCTATTTTCATATGATTGTAATCATCGATGTTATTATAATCACTTGCTCCATGCTCCTATTTGCACATCTGGCTTTATTTTAATACGTAATTAGTCGTCGATACATATAAAAAGATTATAAATTAATATGAATACTGAAACATATAAGTTCTTCGAAAAATCTAAGAATATTATTATGATTTACCTTTTACGTCACAATTAAGTAGAAAATTCAACAAAATAATAGTAAACAGTTTCGTGACTAATCTGGGGTAAAGCTTGTTATGTCATTAAAGTATGAAATGATTTATAAATCAGTATTACTTAGGCTATTGTATTTACAGTAAGTTATTGTCTGTCCCGTTAATG
Source organism: Allophyes oxyacanthae (assembly GCA_932294325.1). Taxonomy (NCBI): domain Eukaryota; kingdom Metazoa; phylum Arthropoda; class Insecta; order Lepidoptera; family Noctuidae; genus Allophyes; species Allophyes oxyacanthae. Next base: position 7,301,362 of record OW028620.1, on the reverse strand, counting down.
TACTGTACTTGTGGATTGATCATTTTATCTTTCTACCATTATGGTGTTAGTACATATAAAGACGTTAACACACAATAAAATATTAAGAGGGCCCTTCCCGGTCCGCCTATCGTCAACGCGAGCATGATCGAAAAGCTTGTCGTTTCATCCAAGGCAATTTTTGAAATGGCCGTCTCATGCCTACCCCACACGACTCTCCTCCCGCGTACTTCATATCACCGGTTGGCTAAAAGCGAGTGAGAAGGCGATCATTTAATGAAAATTGGCGCGCGAACATTTCACAAAACAGGTTCCAAGAAATAGGTGTTTTTGAAAAAGCCTAACAAGTTTTTGGAAAAAATGTTTGTAATTTAGAATCTCAATTACATGTGCGAGGTCTCTATGAAGCTGTTTTTTTTAATTTTTTCAATTAATGAGGTCATTATGAACGGCTAAAGTTCAGATAAAATTTGTCCAAAAGTGCTGATTTTCAGATGTCTTTACTGAATTTGTTTCTTAAAAAATTATTATTTGCCTTACATAGAAAGCTAGATATAGACCACAAGATACCTATGTATTCAAAATATCTAGAGGAAAAATTGTTATAGCGCCGTAATCACCTACGGGCGTTTGTATGGGAATTATGTCGGGTTGGACGTTCTTAAAGTTGGTAATCAATGTTACAGTATATTAAGGTCCTACTTCATTAGCGGAGATCCCTTTAAGAGTTTATAGTACTCATCATTATGAACAACTTTAATTATGTGACCAACCCTAGATCGGTACGTTTGGCGCATAGGCTAAGTGATTAGCTTTCTGCGCTACGTGTCGCGGGTTCGATCCTTGCACGGAACAAATATTTGTATGATCTACAGATAATTGTTTCAGGTCGAAGTGTGTGTGCATGTGAGATGTACATTTGTAAGCTGTATCCTCGATACAGGAGAAATCCTGATACGCTGACCTCGAGATTAATTCACCAACCCAACCCATTTGGAACCGTGCACCTAGAATCACAACGTTGAAAGTGCCTGCAAGGCCCAGTTGAAATAAAAAACATTGACTTTGAATTTTTCGCGATTTTTGGTTTGGTCCCATAGTAAAAGTTGTTCATAATGATGAGAAGGTACTATAAATTCTTAAAAGAGAATTCCGCTAAAAAATTAGGACCTTCTATTAATTATCTAGCAACAATGTTAAAGGTATATCAATAAAATATTAATATAACCTATAGTAAAAATGTTCATTTTTTGTGTTTATATGCGAAAAAGCAGTGAGAACTTTCATCTGTAGTCTGCGAACAGTTTCCCGGAACTTTTCTATTCGTCTCGTTTATGATTTGCGTGGGAACACAGCGACTCGTACTTTTTGCGTATTTCTTTTAAATCTTCCAAATCATACGGCTAAGAGGAATTTATTAAATATGTTATTAATATGCATCCAGCCTGGCAATAAGCCAATAACAGTCTTATACAATTTGAAAGTGAAAACTGAAACTATATGAACCTATTGTCACGTTTTCCCATTCAGATGAGACCTGTAATTTGGTAGGCACGAGTCCAGTCAATATGGACTTACCTAATAATTAAAAAAAAATTAAGATTTTAGATTAATTGGAAGCTGTAGGAGAAAGACAGTGTGTTGTGGAATCGCAGTCCAAAACTGGACATAACCCTCTACCTAGTTGCAACTAGGTAAAGGGTTATGTCCAGTTTTGGAATGTAATTGATATTAAAATAGCCCAAGTTGATGATTGATATAAAAATGATTATAAAAGAAATATTGGCAAAACAATGCTACATAGACGAATTGGAAAACATTACGGGAAAACCAATGATGCGATAGGTATAGAACATTTCGTATTTCGTGTAGGTACGGTAACAAGGTTAAAAGGGGGCAACAGTGCGTTGAATAGTTTTAGGATACCACTGTCGAATAGTAGGAACTAGTTGTGATGTGCAGGTCAGATGGCAGCAGCTATGTATAAAATATCAGTATTTCTAATCAAGTTAAACTTGAGGCAGACCCAGTACTTGGGAAAAAGCTAGATGCCTCAAATGTGTCTGGAAAAGGCAATAAAGAAGATAATTATTTATCTGGTCGATAATATCCGAGGCGACTTCGTATCGCGTCGTGACCAATCGTTGTAGGACAATTATGTTAGAATTATACCATCAATCAATTGCAATATGGTACACACCCACCTGCACTCATCCGGCATTACTCGCACTAATGATGGACAATCACCGGCGGTCAATAGTTCAGTTGTTTTGTTATTGTTGCTCCATTGTATATTTCTTTGTTGAAGTTTATTAGAGCTAATATTTATATTTATTAGTGTACAATTGACTGCTTCTCGTCTTTTTTACTTTCATTATTGTTCTTTCAAAGACTGGATGATATTGTATTTGATCTGTAGTAAAATTTTCAAAATTAACACTACGTTTTACTAACCATCAATTAGTAGATCAACATGCAGAATACATTCACTTGAATGTCCATTTGTATTTCCTCTTACACGGTGACACCTTCCTTTCTTTTAACTAAGTGCACCATAGTGCACATGCATATATGATGACATGTATATATCTGCACTATGGTGCATTGTATTTATATATTAATTATAATAATATATTATATTTCATATCTGTAATTTCAATTTTAAGGAAACCATAGTCATCGCTTTGCAGTTAATGACCAACGAACCGTCAGATTTATTTTAGATTTTGAGTTTGTGTACTGTCTATTTTCTTTAAGGTGATAGCTGATTTCATAGCGGTATAATAAATCTGTTGTAATGGAACAAACTGAGCCTAATATCATGTTAATTATTGCGTTTGTGATTTTGATGTTGATTCGTATCCATAAAAATTAACATATTTTCCATTAAATATTTCAACACTATTGACATTTATAGAAAATCATTGGAATTCGTATTTGAACCTTGGATATCTAATAATTTTAGGAACAAAATGATATTATAAGATAATTACTTGAGAGTTTTTGCTGAATTTTAGTAAGGTGCTTTTTGATTATTCCATCAAAATGATGGATGACTTGTATGCAAATAAATAATGTCATTTTATTATGCAAGGGTCGTCCATCTTGCATGTTAGGTTTATCATAGTAAGGTTAGGTACCTATATGACTTAAAATTGGTTTCATATTGAGTTAGAACAAAAATGACTGTCAAGGGTTTTTCTTTCAGGAAAGCCCATATTACAAAGTCATACACAATAATATTATCATCTATATAGAATTATAGAGGATGTGTGTGAGGGTGTATGTGTGTAGATACTGTGCTTAGTTTTAAGTTTTGTCACGCTTCTATTTGTCACGTAATAAGCAGAAGATTCATTGGACCATCACTCATCGTACTAAGAAATAGCTCTTAACATTCAACGTGCATCTCATAACGTGTGGTACATATTCTGTGATTTACATAATCTAAAACAACTCCTGTGTGTTTCATACTTCTACCAAAATACACCTTAGTCTTACTTTTCTCAGAAAATCCGAAATTAATGCAGAATTTCCAAAGAACACGTTTGACGTGCCGATGATATGAAATAAGCAAACCAGTAGCATTTATAACGGGATTACTAAACAAATGCATGAAACAGTGAACCACGTAAAGTTGTAATGATAATAATATTTTAAAACGATGAAACGGCATTTTGCTTGTTATCGAAGAGCTGCGGTGAATGTGAGAGCGATAAGCTTAGGTATAGCAGTTACAGATTTAAAACGGATTTAAAATTATTTTTGATATTTTAATTTTCACGAAATCAATATTCATTGAATTGTCCAAACGAAATTAATAGACATTTCAATCTAGGTTGATTTCAGAATTCAGAATAGTTTCATGGTACCTATACTCCGTTTGAAATAAGATTAGACACGTTTAACAAACCGTTTTACAGTGTATTCAACCGATTTTGACTTCTATTCCGTACGCATAAGGATGGCATTAAAAGCAAAAACGTATTTACGATAACAAATGTTTACTGCAGCTGTAATTTGTCATGTCACCAACGTAATCGAAGTCAAAATCGGTTGAATAAAGTGTAAATGGAGTTATTTAAATTTCTAATGTTATTTCGAACGGAGTATAATTATAAAAATTTCCTAGTCATCAACGTATACCATTTATTTCTAAAACATTTACAGGACTATTTATGAAATCTTACTGTCACCTCGTAAACCTACCTACATATTATTTCAATTTTTTTATTCGATTCCTTTATTGATTCCACAAATCCAAGAATAGCAAGCGGAAAATTAACAAGTATAGATTACATTTATTACACTAATTGTATAATAAATCAATTATTGCATAGTACAGTCACGTGTAGGTATGAACTGAATTGTATAAATTAATTAGGGGAATATGAATAAATTAATCATGCGCGTAAGGTTATCATAATAATCTTTAAGCTTTGTTTTGTAATTTAACAACATCGCACATTACCTAAATAAAATGTTATAGTAAAATCCATTATGGATACTTTATTGCCTATTTCGCTAACAGAGAAACATGTGTAAGAATAATTTTTAGTTTTAATTTTGTTACCTTGACGACATAATATTATTCTAAAGACTGAACCGCTTGTGTAAATGCTAGCCACTCCTTTTAATATTTAGTGCTCTCTTATGGCTGAACAAAGATACCGCTGCTTTAAAACTAAACTTTAGTCTCACACTAAATTTATTTACATGATTTTCGCTCAATAATCATCGAATATCAATAAATATTTATAGATATTTGTGACCTTATTCCCGCTTTCAAAGTAACCTCGCCTTAACCGCGCCCGTAGTTCCCACTGCACGTGGTTTGCGGTACCTACTATCGGTATCATTAGGGCACAAAACCACTGCCAATTACGAACGGAAAACTTACACATTTCTACTCAATATAAACACTATTGTGTTTCAGTTAGGGGAGTGCGTTACTACAATATCGAATATATCCGGATTAACGTGCGTTACATCAATCGGACTGATTGTACCGCTATCAATTATTTTAACCAGTAGCAATAAACAATGCTTTGCAATAGGAATTCTGAGTTCGATTGCGACTATTTGGAGAAGCATTGTTAGTTATAATGGAACATGTGATCCAATTTTTCCTTCCTCATAGATATTCTTACTTTGTCATATGTATTTATTTACTCATTATGTCGACGGTTGAAAGGATATTTGTACTAAGCGACATATTTTTTTTTACGAAAAAACGTATCTTCATTTTTTTTCATGTAACATTCAAGAAATATCGCTTATCCCTTCAACCGTCGATGTATATTTAATTCAAATTTTGCTTTAAGTAAAGATAACACAAGATGTAGGTATGCTTATGTAATGCAATTTATTTATAGTTTCTGTACTTTGGTACCGAATTTTAAGTTATTATCAATAAAATACTCACTCAAATGTCATTACTGGAGACGTAAATCGTCGTGATCTGTCAGATCAAATTAATATAAATACAAGGATTTAAGTTCTATAATCTCAGTATTACAACACCGATAACTTTATTATTAGCTCCTATTTACAGACCTTATAATGCGTTAATACTAGTAGCGTTTACCGATTTATTGTTGCATAAACAAATAACTTTATTTGCATTAATTCCGATAACAGTCGATAGTTAAACAGATAAAGTGGTGTTTGCATTAATTCTTCTACAAGAACTCGGTGTACCTATGTGTAGGTAAAGGGCGGTGCGCATGCGCCGCGGGCTGGAATGCAATTGGTTAATGTTTATCGATTAGATGCGCCGGCGGCGGCGGCGTACGTTTCCCATAGCTTTTGTTTACTGTTGTACTATCCGATTTCCTTATATTATTTGAACGGATTGATATGAACAAGATTATTAATCACGTATTTATTTTAAAGACCTTAGTAGCAACCTACCTAAGCAACTGGGTGTGCAAACGCAGATAAAATTCACACTAAAAATAATTGTAGTGATAAACTGGCGTGACCATGAATCCGGGCACGCTTACAGGTATTTCTGTAATGTAGAAAATAAAATAATTACTTTTCTCATAAAAATATTACTAACAGTGAAAAAATGCAATAAAGTAAACACGGGCGCGTCGCCAAGTATCGCGACGCTATTTCGACGTGGCCGGCACGACGACGTCCGGCGACCGGCGACCAAACGCTTGCAATCGAACTTTATACCCCGTCACGTAGGGAAATGTGACGTTTTCTGACATGTAAATGTGTGCAGACATTTTCATATTCATTACAGTCTGGTCAAAGATACACAATTTGGCGCCTAGAGTTTCTTGGTCAAGAAGTGGCTCCAGTTTGTGATTATCTATATATTAAAACGTGAAGGGAAATCTTTGTACCCCTTTATAAGCATATTGTGCGCACGGAGGAGTGTGAGATTTGGTATAGTTAAAGTTTATATGAAGAAGGAGTGCAGAAAGCTAAAATTACGGTGGCTTGGCGACCTCTAGTAGAAATGAGATATCTCAGCGTTACTTCCTTAAACAAGATGGCAGGTTACGATTGTCACTTGTGATGTCAATGAGATGTACCTGAATAATTCATAAAAGCAGGTAGCTTCATTTCATTGTCTTTTCAATGATGACTTGTCTATCGTTTTATCCAAGGAACTGTTCCGTGATTAGAATTATTGACTGCGGTATTTTCAGTGCCACATTAGCCTATAAGCAAAATAAGCAATTGCTTAGGGCATCACGACTCGGAGGGCACCATAAAATTTAAATTTGTTTGACACTAGGTATTGTTCACGAATTCGCTGTTCGGAAACGTAGCAAGTCGCTTTTCAATCAATAATAAAAAAGGTATGCTCTGGTAGGTAGGTACTCTACTTATCTCTTCCATACAAATTCTAAGAATTTTTTTATAAGATCTATACTGGTTTACTAATGGATAGGCGTGGATTGCTTAGGGTATCAAGTAGTCTCAATCCGATACTGGATATTTTACATTAGGGAAGTATACATTCCCTATGCGAATCCAAAGATGTTACCTAACAAGAAATGTTACCAGTACCTAGCTTATTCTCCAAAAATACGAGTATTCTAGTGTGTTATTTATGGTCACCTAAAGCATATTACAATGAATATGATGTTTTGCTTCTAACCTTATATTTTATGAGGTCCTTGCTATAAAGAATAAGGAAAATGTAATATAATGGGTGACACGCAAAGGAAGTGTTCTCAAACGAGCAGTTTGTGGCCAACCGCTAAATAGCATCGGGACTGCCCTCCGCTTAGGAATTATGATCACTACGAGATTACGGCTAGGATTTTATGTTGCTGAGAAACCACGTTCATATAAACGGGATAGCAGGAAATATTGCCCGCAGCCTACGTGTTTACATCAAAGAAAATAAGCTTTCAAAACCTGTGGTTAAATGATATTTTCCATCATTTCAAATTAGGCGGTTACGATGAAACGATTTTTGTTTTGTTTTATTTACGAAGTTTTAAAAGCTGCGTGATGAAATCTGCCTGCTTTGAAGCAGATGGTCTAAATATTGTAGCACTTCATCGCATACTATGAAATAACCAGGCTAACATAAAGGATAGGTTCAGTAGCTACCTATCTACCTAGAAATTTGTTTTACACTTGTCTAGAGGGATACACTTGGCTGATTTTAAAAGATTTATTGTTTTATAAAGATATGTATCAGCATGCGAAACTTCGGCCCGTCTGTTGTTTGAGTGATTTACAATTTGTCGTTTGTCGCCGTCGCAGTTGCTGGACCGCGACGGGTAATGTATGCTGTCCCAGCTCGTTCGAGGCGCCTATTTCCGCGTCTCATATATCTCATTGAAATACAACGCCACATTGTATATCTAATGAATCTATTGTCATAACAAAAGAAGCTGAACATGCTAGCTCAGATTTATTACTTCCAAAGTAATCTTCTCGACCTGCCTATCTTCACTAAATTAATATTAGTTCGCGACCGAAGTCACTTAACTTTTCAGTCGCATCTAACAACATCTTCGAGCAATTTGCACGCTGTCACGCGAAACAATTTAGCATGAGACATGTGACGAATTTCTAACCTCAATTTTTGTTTACTACGCTTATTTATTTCGTATTTTAAACCATCGTTCGGCTCCCTGAAATATCCCTTTAGAAAAAAAAACGGCTAGTGTGAACTTCGGCGTTTGGCGTTGTGCCAACTGGTCCATTTCTTAGCTTTGCTCGTGGACGGCAGAATGATACTGGTTCACAGTTCATATACATTGAGCTGACCGATGCTTTGAAGCTTACGTTCGGAGGTTAAACGTATGAACAACGTGCGTGTGTATACACAGGAAATATGGTTTATGTGTAACGAAGCGAGTAATTAATCCAACAGCTAATGGCATTAGATGTAGTCACACACACTTCAATTAGGTTTTCGCATGTGGCGTCGGGACGCGGCGGCGTTTCGTAATCTTAAACTTCGTATGAATTACCTAACAAATGATGAATGAAATCTCAGTGAATAAGAAATCAGTTTGCCTAATACATACATAACTGCAATATACACATAATATATTTAAAAGAAACATGCCCTTTAAAAAACTTGTTTGCGATTGACTAGCATACTTACTGAAACTCATTGTTGAATTTTTTTATAGCAAATAACCTCCTCACTATACTTTGGCCAGACTATTTGGTTGGAAATTCCGTTAATTATCAAAGGATTGTCAGTTAAAGGAATCATATTTTTCATTTTTGTTTTGGTACCTTATCATAAGACTTATCCACATTTTTCTGTTTTTTACAGTTCAACTTCGTTGGAAGGATTCTAGGGCCCAGAGGTATGACAGCCAAACAGTTAGAACAGGAAACAGGATGCAAAATCATGGTCAGAGGAAAAGGATCAATGAGGGATAAGAAAAAGGTAAAACAAATCCATTTATTTTTCTTCTAACTTTTCCTGCTAACTATCGTAACATTAAACTAACAACATTTCTTTATTAAACGTTAACGGAACTTGTTTACAAATTACTAACTTTTATATTTTCCACGCAGCTAACGATTGGAAATAAAATCAGGTTACGTTAATTTCTCATTAGTTATTCTAACTTTGTGGTTTCCAAGATCTAGGAATAAAGTAGAAACCCCGAGGCCATTACAATACAAACCACAGATAGGGAAACAAGAAATTATGGAATAGCACCAATATTAATCTTTAGACCAAGAGATGTATCATTATCATCATTCACAGCTCATTTACCCATTACTGGGCTTAATCTTATTTGTACGCAAACAATTTCTGTGGAAGTGGGATTCTGCGTTTTGCTTATGTCTTTTTCAAGAGAGTTATGCCAGGGCGTTCCTAGTTAGGTCAAGATATTTTGCCTCAATAATTTTGCTCGGAAATCAACTTACCATAAGGAGGAAGCACTCAATCACGAAAAGTAAAGATGAAATATATTTTTTGTCCTTACATCAGGTATGCATATAATTAACGTGAAGAGTTTCTGCAAAATGTTAGCATATTTTTTAAATGATGTTTGCACTAATCGCTTCTCTTCAAGACATCGTTACAAGTGCAATTTATCTTTCGCTCCTTGCGTTATTTACATGTCAGGCTTTCATTCACGTGGCTTGGTGTATAAATCATCTTTGTATTCAGTAATTAGGTGGCCATTGTCAACGTGAAAACTACAAGCTACCTATTAGTATTTATTATTCTTATTTACATCTATTCGCACAACTTTGCATGAAGACCCTTCTAGCTAAGCTTACCATACGTTCCGGTTTAGCCGGGATTGTCCTAGTTTCAGACATTAGTCCTGGCGTACCGGCCTGCTTGGTATTTTGTCCCGGTTTTTGTTCCGCGTTAGGCTACCTTTCCACTAGGAATGTCCGAGGTAGCAAAGCAGTGAGCGAGGGCAAGGCTAAGCTACGAAACTACATGTCTATTTCCACCAAAGCTAAGTATTATAGTGGAGCGGGTAAGATGTGCTAGGAATAACACGAATTACCTGTGCTATGCGAACTAAGCGGCGCGCAGGGAAAATATCGACCAATAGGATTACTGCAGACTTAGAATGAATTAAACCATTGGTGGATTTCTCCTCGCGCACCGTTTATCTACCTCCCACAGCTCTGGTTATACCACTCACATCCCTCGCTTGCACCCCTACCTCGCATACCTCGCTCGCTTCTCTAGTTCACGTTTAGAACTTCATGATTATGGTAAGCTTACTTCTAGCTCTTAACTTGGTGCACGAATTTCACTGTAAACGTTGTCTTGATCAGAATATGGGGCATAACTTTCCGATTGAATCCGTTTCTACGAATAGTACTAATACCTAAACATTGGGCAACGTATATGGATCTTCCGTTTAAATTTGTATGGGCTTGTTTGAAGTGCTTACCATTAGTGTTCAGATGCGTCCTTGAGAGTATATGTGGCTATTTATATTCACAACCACACTTCAACTATCGATACTAATTTTAAAATGTAATAGTGTAATGATACTATACTGCTCAGTGTGGCCTGAAAAAATATGGACACGTTTGTTGAATTTTGATGGTTTCATAGAATCTCATTACAGTTCCAACAGAACAAAATCTGGGCCAACAACCTCTGTATGAAAATAATACTGCTAAAAATAGACATTGCCACGATAGAGCGAGAAATCCCCTATAACATATTATTGGATTAGCAATTTATCATTCCATTTGCCGGCTATATTGGATATCTCATACACCCGGCATAATTACTGTGCTAAACTCGGATCATAAACGATTGAAAGCGCTTCAATGGAAGGTAACTAAAACACTGGGTGTTTATAATAAATTTCAGGAGGATGCAAACAGAGGAAAGCCAAATTGGGAACATTTGGCTGATGACTTGCATGTGTTACTCACAGTTGAGGACACTGAGAACAGGGCGAAGATCAAGCTGGCCAGAGCTGTCGATGAAGTCAAACGCCTGCTTGTACCAGTAAGTAGTTTTTTTTTTATATTCTAGTTTTAGTTTTTTGTTTACATTACCATTAGAGCTGTTTTCGCACTTAGATCACACAGGCCATCGACCTAAGACTGTAGTTCGAGAACCTACATAAATCTTAATCATGCCTATCACCGTTCACGACTGGATTTTCCCTCTCAAGTTGTGCAGCAACAGTCGGTTATCCGCCCTACGCATCCAGTCTATGTGAAATGTTGGTTCAATCGCCTTGCATTGCTAAAATAGAACGAATTCTTAAAATACCTTCGTGAAGCTTGAATGAAGCAAGACCAATGTAATCTCCAATCTTTCTTTCGGACATAACATTTCATCATTCCGTAATAGTAAACTATGACTAACTTAATAGTCAGTTAGCACGTAAACGTGGTTGTTAGGGTTAGAGAACGTTATCTGTTAAAGATAAACTCTCCGACGTACTGGCAGACGTTAATGCCAAATAGAAATTTTGGCACACACTCCAGGAGCGTCGAATGTAATTCAGTCTACATCGTCGTTTTTTCTTTGCGTTCCTCAAAAGATGCCATAAATATTTTCGTGTCCACTGAAGATAGTGAAATCTTCCTTGAGAAAATAAAACATTGTTTTTACTATCTATATATGGATCTCATTCAGTGTTACGTTCATTGCCGTGCATTTAAGGCGTGATGACGTCACTGGCAATTGTGCTGAACCGCAGCAAGGCGAGCGCTCATTACTGTTAATTAACGAACACTGGTTACCTTCTACCTAGATACCTTAATAATTTTGTTTGATAGTACGATCTAATTTTACGTAAAGATTCATATTGGAACATAATTTCTGTACAACGGAGACAACGGTCTTTTATGATATTTTTGTGTAGACAAGTCTATTACCTTATAGTATTCTTCTTCATTTCTCTTATTTCAATGAGTAAGGTACTGAAATAAATCGTGTTTGTTATATTTATTTTATATAGCTGTTGTCAGCGGTTTCAACCGCGCGTTTTATTTTTATCAAAATAAAATATAGCTTAAATTATTCAGGGGTGTTAAGTCTATTGGGGAAATACATTTTTGAATTGGTTCAGTAGTTATAGAGATTACCTCCAACATACAAACAAACAACGGGATACCTACGCTAATCAACCAATCGTGCAGCAATGACCTACGTGCAGCGTGCTCATAATTAATATACACGTGCATATTTATATTGCAATTTGTTTATAATATGATATTGATTATATAAAATAAAGCACTATTTATTATTTATGTTTCTACTTTAAAATATCTCATTTATATATCAATTTTCTCTTAGAGAAAATATCATGATATAAAGTAGGTAGTGTCATAATATTTACTGTAAGATTTCGGTACCTCTAATGGATTTAATTCGCAATTATATTAAAAATTATAATTTAGTGAGTAATTTTGAAAATATTGCTGCCAAATATAAATTCTTGGCTGCAAAATTGTCATCAAAGTCAAAAGTGACTAATGAGTTCCTATACCTACCTATCATCAAGCGAGAGACAGTACGAATATAGTATATTACCGACACTGACCTTATTTTACTTCTAGAAGAATTTAATTATTTTGGCCTTTCAATTATTTAAAATAGATAATATTAATCATACATACCTACATACCTACTTAGGTAATCCATTTTTTCGTAGCTGTCTTAATTGTCAACAATTTTTATAGTGCCACAGACTTATCTGAGCCAGTGACCAAAATTGGAACTAACGTCGCTACAGAACAAAAATGACTTCAAAATGTCATTTTTAAATAGATTTTAGGAATAGGTCCCCAGATATCGATAGTGTATTATGATTATTCATGATCAAACAATTTTTCCTGCTTATCGTTTTTTAAAATCTTACTCTAATCTACTTACTGTATTATTCCAAAAGAATAGACCAGCCCTGCAATAATCCCTTGCATTAATTGTAGCTGTGTGTGTACAGAACAATACACGTAATTTTACGTATGCCGGACGCCCTCAGGACTAATTCACGTAATTTTATGACGCGCCGATCATATTGCAGTGACGCACGAACTTAACGCGAGCGTATCTCACTGAAGCTAAGATAAAACCAAATGTTTTGTTTTGATCAAAATTTTACTGCAACTGCGCGGCAACTGTACTTTAGTTACGTGAATTAGCCAACTGTTCGAGCAGTGTATGAGCATCCTTAGAGTAGGAAGCAGTGTTTGCTGGAACCCCCAAATCTTTAAAGATTTCAGTGCCTGAATCTCCATTTTCTACTTTCACATCACTTACAATATTACACTCACCGGTCTCCCATCCATCGCTGTGTGCATTTTTGTCACTGTCGCATCGCTCGGTATTCCCGTCACGTCACCTCCTTTCACCGCAGCATGCGTAAGCCTAGCTTGTGGTGTCAGAAATGCTACCATTTATGCAGACCACTGCATATATTAGGCGACACATGAGTAATGTAACCTCGATATCCTAGTTTGTTCACAATAAGGTTTCTGTCTTCTTTAATTAAACTTATTGTTATTCTACAGCAAGCTGATGGCGAAGATGAGTTGAAGAAGCGTCAACTGATGGAGTTGGCGATCATAAACGGCACATACCGTGACTCTAGCACAAAGGCCGTGGTACCCGTCAACGGTCAGTGCCTCATAAGTATGGTCGCATTCATGTTTTGTCACTAAACTACCCATTAAGACTTACTAACATTTTCTATCTATATCTAGCTCCATACAGTCGGTTAGTGCAAGTATTTTCGTAAAGAAAATGGGATGGGTTAAAGTCCCAAATCACCTTAAAAATTGTCCCGACTTGCCTTCAACAATGTCCCGAGTTGGGTTTCACTTGTCAGTTACAGGTATTCTATATGAATATGATAAGCAAAGAGCCGCCGATATCAAAGGCGATGAACCACTGTATGGAGTAGAATATAGTTATCAGATCGGCCTAAGGTTCTGTGCGTGAGATTTTCAAGGGTGCTAGCGGTAAAAAGATCCTGGGGATCTCATATACCTACCATGCAAATGCCATGCCATTCAGACCTATATTTCAATGGAATTTCAATCATTTCGAAGAAATGTAGGAGGATGAAGGTACTTCCAAGTAATTGTGATTGTCTTATGAATGAAAAACAAAGTTGTGGGTCACATTATTTTGCATGAAAAACTACATAATAATCGTGGGATAATTTTACATTGAATTGTTTCTGTCAACTATACATATCCTGCTCTGTTTTCATTACGTTTCCTATTGTTGAAGTGAGCATAAACTGTGTCTTTTGTTTGCGGATGTGAGTCATCGAGGCGACTGCTAAGATGACTAAACTTAATTGATTTGTGGCATGTTACGGTTGTTAACTATTAACATGGGTGATTTCACCGCACCAAGATCTCTTATCGTTAATTAAGGGCCATTGGAAACCGTTCGAGCCTAAGAGGAATTTGTTACGGACGGCGAAATGAGTTTTTATCACGATCGCTTTCCTATGTTATACTTTTTGCGTCACATTCTATAGACTTGGTTATTAATTCATAGACGAAGAATAGCAAAAATCGATTCGTTTCTCTTGTCTATTCGTTTTAGAAATGTTAGAACGCGTACACTATAACTTGCGTTTCAGTGAAGTTATTACACAGTTTCATTTTAATATACATAGGTATCTGTCTCTTTTCGTTATCAAACGAGTACAGAATTACGAGTTGTACTAGAGAGGTGGGTCTCATTCCTTGCGATTTTCAAGTTAGCGTGCACCCACACTTGGTAGATTATTTAGCGATGACACCCACGACTCAAAGCCCACGACGGATGGCAGAGGGCCGTTTGCTCTCTTTCTAAAGTTAAGCTGTCGTATAGCGTTATCTCACTCTGTCATTTCGAAAACATTTCTTTTGAATGTCATCGCTAAGTAATTATTGACTTAGCTTATCATGAACCTAAAGCTCCATTAATGTTTCATGCAGTTTGGTATCTCCATTTAAACTGAGCGGTTTGCAAACCACGGGATATTAATTGTAGGGCAGTTCGTTAGCAGCATAAAAAACGGTGATAAGAATTCATGATAAGCCTCTTGTACTAACGAATATTTTATCCATTTGTGTTAACGGGTTTACATCAATGATCGTTATATCTGGGGGCCAACTAACCCAACTCGCAACTGATATAACTACTATTGATACAATGAAGGGGATCCCACAGCGGACGAGGAATGGCGACGCGTGGCTCAGGCAGCCGCCGAGACGCAGCGACTCCTCGCGCCGGGAGGGGGGGCGGGGGGCCTGACGCTGCGCTCGCAAGCGCCGCTGGGCGCGCCGCTGATACTGTCGCCGCGCATGTCGGCGGCGCAGGGGCAGGCGGGACTGCTCAATGGTTCGGGCCAGGCGGCTGCGGGCCTGCTGTCGCCCGGCGAGCCCGCGCACCAGCTCATCTATGCGTCGCCCTACGACTACGCTAACTACGCAGCGCTGACCGCTGCAGCCAACCCTCTGCTCACGACGGAGTACGCCGCTGCTGACCATACGGGTGGGTTGTTCGCCCGTTGATTACTTGGTAACGATGTTTGATAACTGATGGACGCGGTCTTGGGTAGTTTGGAGAGAATAAATCCTACAAAATTTCAACGTAAGGTAATCTACCATTGAAAAGATAAATGCAGCAAAACTGTTACCTGTTTTGACTTGCAAGTAGTATTAATAATTTTGAAGCGGATTGCATAAAGCTACTTATCCCTATCAACGTGGAAAGGTTGAAAAAAGTAAAAATAACAAAGAATATGGCTAAAAAAGCGATTGCTTTTAGACAATAAATATGTTCCTAAGCAGAGATAACATTATAAGAGGTACAAAAAATCTCAGTTAAATAAAGAGTTATCAAACATCGTTAAATCTACTAACGCTACATACACACGGTACCGGGTTTTCTACCTTCAATCGTCCAGTAGACTCAAAAGTCATTAAAGTAGGCAAATTAAAGTTAGATCAAATTACTTAGTGTTAGAATATTAGAGATAAAATATATCGAAATTTGACTATTGCTATCTTAAATAACGTACAAAATAACCGCATGTGTATAATAACTGGCCTACGAACAAATACAGGCCTAGGCCTCGACGGCAGTAACGGTAAAATGCTTTGAGAAAAATGGCTATAAATGCCAGTAACAGTCATAGGCGTAATGAGCTGAAGATCGATAAGTCCCAGTCTATATAAATGACGGCCATGAGGCCTTTCCAATACCTTGACGCGACAAATAGAATCCTACCCTCCTAGGTCCTTACCTTCAACGGTTTGACACATCTGTTTCTAAAATCCATTGCAAAGAATCATCCAGGCCACGGCCTATAGGCTATACTCATTCGTATGTCGCATGCCTTATTTTTTTAAAAGCTTTCAGTACAAGCTAATCTCGAGTACAAAGTAGCAGAATAATCTCGACAATTTGCTTTCCTAAATGGTCAATTCATGTGTCTTTATAACAGCATAGTTATTGAACCGGGGCCTTAGAGGTATTGGCAACTAATTTCAAAATTAAACGACATACTGAGTGCCAAATCCATAATAATCTGGCACATTTTATAGCCTTTTTTCATCACATTTGTAATATTTTATATCATTATATATTGACACAATTATAATATTATTAGGGGCTTAGTGATGGTACTGCTTTTAACAACTAAAGAGTACGGACATGATTGTAACGGCATTGTTTCTTGTCCATAGCACGTGATTTGACCGATTACATCTGGAGCCATTTTTGGAGGGATTATCCTGCTGCGCGATATTAGACTTAATAACTCCAAACACCAAAGTAAACGAGACACAGAAACTCGATAACGGTTGTAGAAGCTGCTAGATCACTAAATACAGCTATATTTATTAAAATCAGATTAACAAAAAATCAATCAGGCTCGTGATTACACAGCACTAACAAACTAATGTACACTATTCTAACGTATGGTGTCGAGCTTTTGTTGAACTGTGTGTGATATAAATATTTTAATGGGGTTTGCAGCGTCGAGATATCTGCTAGCTGGCTTTTGACATTGGCCGCATCAGTCCTCAATAAGTTACGGCAGACTGCAAGCGCCGTATCGCACTACGCATCATTATTGCCGTCCTTGATATCATAATCCTCCTTCTAAACGCCTACAGGACGTCCTCTTTACAGTCATAATAAAACGCCATGATCAATTTATAGTTTAAGATTTTATTGTTTTAAGTACGTTTAGCTTAACGACTCATTATTTTGTACCTACGATGTTATCGTCTTTAATATTTACGAACATTGTTTTCTTCTACAGCTGTTTTGTACAGTTTCATACAAATTATAATTTTTGTTTTACTTTACAGTCAAAGATATATTATTTATTATATAACAGAATAATTTTACTATTTATTCAAATTAATATAATTATCAGAATATTTTATTGAAAATATATTTCTTTTATAACAGTTGTCTCGTGTTAGGGTTGATGGCAGTTAAATAATTGTTTTAAATTAGATATTATTTTAGTTGAATCTAAACTGCCAATAGAACTCTTTATAAGTTACCGATGTTTAGTATACAAAGACATAAGATTTTCTTATATATTTATTAACTTGTCTCGTTACTGATATCCTTCACTCGAATGATGATAGTATGAATAGAATCCATCATTTATAGTTCTTGTGATAACCCTTGCTTGTAACACAACTAATATATTAACATTATGTTAATGTAGATTCAAACTTCTTTGAGTTTTGGACTAAGTTATATCTTACTTTAAAGTATTATCATGTATTCTAAAATTCCACCATATGCATGTGGTTTTTCATTCTTATATTTCCAATACTTGTAAATAACAAATGAAATTTTCGTATTAACAATAGTTTATCTGAATGACGCATTGACTTGCATAGATAATTCAGCAATTACAAGCAAAAGGGACCAAATACAAATTGATTTACGAAAAGAACACATTTACATTTTTAACTTCTTTTTAACAAAACTGACAAAATTAATAACGCGATACACACTCACATTACGAACAAAACGTGGAACATTCTAGGCGGTTTTAAATGTTTATATACGTTGAATGTGCAACAATAACATTTGTACCTGTATTGTGCATAGTGTTATTGTTACAATTATTATATCGTAACTTATTAATTTATTAGCCATATTATTATATTTATAAACATACCATAGGCTAAGTATTATTATTATCTTTAAAAGATTTCTAGTTAGGTTAGAAAAGAGTGAGCTTTATGAAAATATTATACACCCGTATATTATTATTATTGTTTAGGATATTACATCGCAGTTAACTCTGTAGTCAATTTTAAATAAATCATGAAATTATCGAAGCCAGCCATTACCTGTACCTTGACCGGGCGTGCGTAGACCCGTTCGTTTAAATGTTTTATTTTGTTATATTTTCCAAAGCAATAAAATAGATGATAGAATAATCTATAGGCCTAAGCATAATAATAGAAGTTAGTGTTACTGCCAAATGAAGATTTAATATTAAAATTATATCTTAGTATTACCGAACGACAATGACGAGTATTTGGCAGTGATAACTAGGTACTTGCGATCGTGCAGCGTAGAAAACGAAATCATTTTTCTCTTTCTATTTTATAAATGAGATTCAATTTCTTTACAGCATTTAGATGTAAAGCGTCTACACCCAGTTTTATTTAGTCTGTCAGCTTTAAATCTATTTGTATTCCAAATTTGCTTTTCCAGTGAATTTCTATATCTATAAATGATCATTAGCAAACGTCTGGGTGCACCAATTCGGTGTTAGAAGCTTTTTAATGTGGAGCTAAGACGCAGATGTTAAACGTGTATATGCCGCTAGGTGTGGTGAGGAGGGCGCAACGGCTCGCGCAGGTCAGGGAGCACCCTTACCAGCGCACTGCCTTACCGGCGCCTTAATTCCCGCCAAAACGCTCTCACGCCGCCATTTTGTTCACAAGGTGAGAAGCGCGTGCGCACGCATGCAGCTAAATGAATACGTTTGCTTGTGTCTCATTGGTGTTGCATAAATTGGAACTTGCATTTTTATATCGAATATAATTTAAATGCATCTCAATATACTTACTTGCAAGTTTCAAATTTTCGTATTATTATATTTAAATTTTATATTTCCAAGCAATCTTATTCGTCTTCAGTATGCGTGGGTACCTTTGCTTTACTGTCTCTCTGTGTCACTATATTTTATTTATTATAATGTGTACTTATTAGTTATGTTCTTGAATAGTTTGTATGAGGATAAGACGCTTTATCACTCTTCATACCGGATCTGAGGTGACACTGCATAATTTGAAAACTGTGATTTTTATATTTCTTTTTATAGATTTTTAGATCTGTTACATGTTGTGATGTGAGGCATTATTAGAGACGCTTTATCTTTATTCAAAGTTAAACATCAGCGTTGTCAAATTATTTGTCTATCGTTGTTTTCATTGCTGTTGTTGCAACAATTGAAATCACAACATGTGTTCGGACAATCGTAATATTTTCAGGTATAAATTATATATTTGAGGGAAGAAGGATTGATGTTACACTATTCTTTTATTGCAAAGCTTGACGTAGTTGTTCGCGTAGATCTTAGTGTTCAATATTGCCAAATAGAATCCACGGAGGTGCTACAATCCGGTTGTGAGATCCTTCTTTCCCGAGTCTCGTCCAGTATTAGTCAAAGGAAAGAGCATTCTCAGAATTTGTGCCATCAATCCAGTATTAAACGTAATGCCCCTCCTTTGACTTGATATGTTTTTCATAATCATCACAACTTTCTATTAGTCAATATAAGATTTTTATATGAATTTTTTTAAGCTAGTTGTTTTTATTTTTGCCTTAGGTATTATTTACTTTCTTATTTGAAAGTGGTTTATTATTAAGATTATTTGCACTTGTGTCCTTGTGGATTTAAGATGCCGACGTCCATAATGTCGGTTACGTATTTTCACGCTTCTTTATATGAAATGATTTTATGTCGAAATGCTATTCGTAATTTTATAAAATGAATGATAATATGCGATAATGTTTTGTAAAGTATTGTTTCCGTTGTTGATTGTAAATACATGCATTTTCTGAGAATATACACGCAATAAATTGTCTGAAATTTTAATTAAGCGTTTTCTTTCTTTAGTCTCGTTAGGTTCGCGGTGTTAAAGTTAAATATCTTTAATATGTGTTACAAAAGTATTATATGTCGATAAAGTTGATGACGTGCAGTCTTTTGGTCAATTGTAGCCTCACACAACTAACATGCAACTCCACAAGGCCAAGTTCCCGTTTGTTTACATAATAATAATAATTAAGTGCACTATCATAACTGCTATTGTCACTTGCAGATTATCTGTAACTATGTATTTATATTATATGAGTCACTAACATGCAAATATGTAATGACATTGATTCGTTATCACAAACTTATTAACAACTTTTATGAGAATGCCGCCATATACAGTTTATTGAGATGTTGCAGCAATGTGTTGAATAACTTACATACTTGCATCTGGGTGCTATGGTTATACATAAGTGATAAATTTATTATGCTTGTTTGTCTGAGCAATGTTCGTTGCATCGCGGTACCCGCCGCTTGCGCTTCAAGCATTGCTCGTTTGGGAACTATTGGGCATTTAATCCTATATTTGTAGATTTATCATTTACATACTAAATTGACTTAACATTTTTCAACCATTAACTGCGTAAACTAATGAAGTACCCGTATAGTATTAACTGGGCCACAAACAGAACAAGTGTCGCGGCGCGAATGCCTGATAGCCTCCCCCTCAATTTTTTATTCAAATTTCTATTTTTATTGAGAAATTCCGTACACTAGTCATGTCAATCCGAGACCACGGTTTATCGCTTCTGTTGAATAGCTGCATGTTGCCGGTACCCGACTCTCTCTCGTACATTGAGTTCCATAACGTAAAATTCAAGTCCCTACTGGTCACCCGAGTGACGTCAGTCTCGGCTCCGGCAGCCCAACGCAAGCGGTAAAGCGTGCCAACTCGCGATTGGGGGTACTCGTGTAGTCGGACCATGACATTTTGATCGATACTAACATTCTGTTTTTCTCTCTTCTCGTTAACCCGGCTAGGTGAGTGCTAACGGCGCGGAGGAACTAACAGGAGTCGCGGCCGGCCGCTCCACGCCGGCCCTCTATGTCGCCGCGTAACATACTCATCGGAACATCGACCACCATGTAGCTATTAGCTGTTGGGCCTTTCACGTTTAACATTATACTATGTATTATAATAGTCTAACTATTAACATTTATATGCCTGTTATGTTTATAACATGATGAACTTTATTAACATTTTTTATATAATTTTTTATACAATGGCACACGCCATCGACTATATTTACTATATTTTATCTTATTGTACTTCTGTTGTCGCTTGAACGTGTTGTTGTTGAAGCACGAGTGTTGTTAGGCTACCCGGACAAATCACGGCGTTAAACGTGTCACCTTTATAATCTATAGATATTTATTTATAACTTTTTCTTTAACGTTATTTGAATAGAGAATATTTTGAATATCCGCACTTTTAGCGCCGTCACTATAAAAAGATGGTTTGATTAAAATATGCATAAGCTCAATTCATGCAATAGTTAGATTTAAAACTGACTCCGATTGCTAACACAACTTGCTTTTGATCTCTTTCTAAAACAAAAAAGTACTCCATGAAAATCTTTAACTATTGTATAAATTAAGCTTTGTAATGCAGTCGTGATTTTTCAACTAAGTTACTATCTTACCTAATGTTAAATGAAAAGTCAATCTAAATAAAAAACTCAATGTACTACATAAAGTACTACGCACGCAAATATTACCTATACCTACGTACACTGATCGTTTGCGGCGCTACATGGACTGTCGCGCGTCACACAAGAACAGGATGGCGTTATGTAAGAGGTCAAGTAAGTACCTACGATGCTAAAATAATATTAAATTGCTTTTCCTAAAATAATTGGACTGACATTGGATTATAGTCTAATAAAGGTTGTTTCTTCATATACTCATCGACCCGTCAAACCTTCGGCAATTATTTTACATTACTTTAAAACCAAAGACTCATATTATATAGTAATTTTTGACTATTTTCTGATCAAAATTTAAATCATGAATGTCTTCCTACTTAAACACATTGTAATATCGGTCAATGAGTGTATGGATTCTCATTCGAAATAAATAATATTTATAGCATTGTATTTTACTCTTAGTGCTTAATATTTATAGATAACATTGAATATTAATTGTACATCCCATGTGCCTTAATTAAATGTACAATGTTCTTACCTTTTTGGTTCTATAGAAATTGTTATAATGCTAATTAATAGCTAAGTTAGAAGAGATTAAATTATTGTTAACTTTTCTAAATGTTAATTTTTATACATTTATCGTCGTCAGTTTTGAAATATTAATTGTAGGTATAAGAATATAAATAATAATACCCAAATGTTTTAGTGTCTAATAGATAAACGTTTAGGTAAGACAACATTATTAACTTTATATAAGTGCCTTCGTTACAATCTCTTGGGGAATCTCTAGATTTCGTTTTATCTCATACAAGTATCAGAGATCTGCAGTTAGTAAGTGTATTCAGTGAAAAATATTTACGCAATAATAATCTCAAAGATTACAAAAACATTGAAGTGTTATGTATATGTAACAAGGGCAATTATTCGTCTTTACATTTATTGTTATGTATGAAGCTTACATAATGTAATTAAAAGCAATATTATAACAATAACGAATCACGATTAGTGCAATAGAGATGTTATAATACTAAATAATATTTTATTATTAAAGTAATCTCAACAAAAGTAAGTTGAGAGAATATTTTATAGAGATCTGATATTGAGATTAATGCGTAGGTAAAAGTATATTATCACGATTGTTATCTGTAAAGATACATATTTTCTTTTTTTTAAATTACATTGTGTATAAGTAATTAGAGCTAATTAGTAGGTAACAATTTTTTATAGATTTGAATTAATTAGGTGCTTCGTTCTAGAGTTTGAATCAGTTTAAAAAACAAATTCCCCTTTGCAAAATTGTATGCAATAATCCTTTTTATTTCTAAATAAGTAACTTTATGCTGAAACCTACATTTGTAAGTAGATATCATCGTAAACTATATCAGTGAAAAATATCATCGATGTTGTTAACACTCCGTCCATGATTATTTCATAAAATAAGTACTTAATTTTGTTGGTCTCCCACTCGTGCATAGTTAAGTACGATTAATTTCAGACGTCTTCTTATTCGTAGCACGTGTTAACACTTGGAAATAACCATAAAATTGTTAGATCTCCATGAATATGTAAAACTTAAGGGCATTGAAAATTACCTTTATAACCATGTCAACCTATTATTGCCTGGTTGAGTCTCACATTACACCATCTCTATAATCGTACACGTAATTTTATCTTTACGCAGTTACAGTAAGGTCTGAAATTGTTTACAATATTTTTGAATAATGTCAAAAACATTTTATTTGCTATCCCACTTTAATTTCACGTAAAAAATGCATAGGTGCAGTGTGCAGAAAATGTTATCCTAAAAGTTATTCTTTAAAATCGGATGAATACTGCGTATCATATTTCATTAACATTTTTCATAGCTCGTACAAATCATACTAATACAAAAAAGCATTTAAAGATTTAATCATAAAATGCGAATGCCATAACAACTCGAAGAATCCGTTTCATGATAATGTGAAAATAATATGTGATTAAATAGATGTGTTTAACGTACAAATAATTTTATTGTCTGCAAATAACTAGTAATATACTGTGTTTCATAAGCAATAACATTAGGAATTTTGTTTCTTGAAACATGCATAGTGCCATCAGCAGACGGGCTTATTACATGTCATTGTTTTTTAATATTAATTTGTACTTATTGTTAAGGCAATATTAATCGAGTGCCTTAAATGAACTTGTACATATTTATTATTATCTTTCATTAAAGTATTAATATAGTGGAGAATAACAAAATCTAAAATTGTTTTCCAAAAACAATATAATAGAGAATAAATAATTTTAGTTAAGTGAGATTGTGCATATTATGTATGTTTTGATGTGTGTTTAAGATTGATTTGGTATTAGTAAATATTTAAAAACGTAATTCTGTGTTTCCTTTGGACTACCAATAACTACTTACTTTTAGACTATAGTCATTCAAGTATTAGGTAGGTACGTAAGCACCAAATATTGGGGGGGTCTTTGCTTTGCTTATTTATGATAACTTGGGGGACGGGGGGTCTGGATGGTGATTACGTCAGTACGTCCTGATTTACCAGACATTAAATGGTATTCAGAACATGTGCACTAATGTTAATAGTTAGCTTGAATAAATATTAAATGTGCAATAAGTCTTTATATAAATTCCTTATTTCTAAATTTGTTAACTGCTGCTCATGAATAAGAATAAGAAGATAAGAAATCTGAACAGATTTTAAAAAATATGTACCAATGTTTACGTAAGCATAGGGGGGGGGGGGGGGGGGAATTAAAAATTACTAATTCTGCTTACGTAATACTTGAATGACTTTATATTTAAATTATATTAACTACCTAACTAACTACAATCTGTTTTTTCTTAGATGTCTTATAATAGTGCCGATTCTGTTGTGCATTTTGACAGTAGGTACTAAGGGCCCATCCACACTCGATATTTTTAGCATCGAACAAACTGGCAGCTAATAAACGCAAAATCTCGCGATTCTGCTGCTAAAAGTATATGCCTATCGAGTGTGAACGGGCCCTAAATTAGACTAAATGCATAGAGAAGAGACACACGCCCTTAATATTTATCATACCAGATAGGTAGGTAACTTAGCTCCTTGATAGTTTTGTCACTAGTCATGTTCTTACAATAAGTGTCCCATTTGACCCAAGAACCGATCTCAGGGTTTAGAATTCAGTAGTACCTAAATGAGGTAAAAGATTACCTACAAGTAATGCGCTGTTTAACTATTATCCTAGAACTTGGCGGTCCACTGCCGTACATGGATACCTATTTCAAATGAGCGCCATCTATCTGTGGTTGTTTCTTACCGCATGATGAGTGACGACATCGTTCAGTCTTCGGGATAACTCAGCAGGAGGTTACACTCTGTTCTTGTAGATGGCACTGGTTGTTGAGAATGAGTTACCTAATTCATAACTTCAAAACAAAAAGTACCTACCTTCCAAAATTAAAATTCCAATATCGACTTGTATTGTTTTTTTAGTTTGTCGTAAAGATTGTGAAGTCTAAAAATACTAAAATAAAAACACATAAAAATATGACTTTCAAATGTTACCGCCAAAACATAGTCACAATGACATGACGTCATTGCATTGCTCGTTCATAGCGTGTGAATATAAGGTATGGGACCAAGTGAACACGAAGGAGCGACGTCAAACCTCGATGATGGTGTTTGAAATAGATATTATTGTAACGTTCGTAACGTTGCGTATGTCAATTCGTCAAATATCAACTGACGATAATGATAATGAGATTTGAATCGAGATGAGAGATGTGCTTACAGAATAACTAAAAAAATAAGGAAATCAAAAGGGAATCAATTATGAGGAGATTCAAAATAGTTATTCTGTAAGCAACAGTTCTGTTTCTGTTGTAAGTACCTATCTACATAATGATCTCTTGGTCGCCTCCTACCAAACTTAGCAAACTTACTACCTAACCTACTTATAATGATGGCAGAGTGTTGTTAGCATTTTCAAAGGACAATATGGTATCTAAGTATTATATGTATCTACTCTACAGTAAACAGGTTCATATTCTAAAATTCTCCACTACCATCTAGCACCAATTCCTCGTTTATCTTTTCAATATGCGCCTGCATAGGTATAGGTGCATGGTTATATTTACATAAGTGGAAGCAATTTGAACTTTTCGTAGTGTCTGGAAATGGAATTTTAAATTCGCAGTCGTGTCCATTCCCATGGTGCTGGTGAATAAACGGCCTGCAGTTTGTCCAACTGCATTTGTCCCTTTCATGCTTTTGCGAGGTACAAACATTGCTGACACACGCTAGAAGCCTTTGAACCAGTGGATACTTTTGAACACGTAAATCTTTTGAAATGGTCCGGATATTTTGGCAAAAATAAGCTTTCAACGTGAAAATGCACCTGCTGAATTATAACGAGAGAGTCATGAGTGTTTTCGGGTTGGTTTATAGAAACTTATGGATCTACTGTACCAAAATTTTCAGTTTTATTCAGATGATCGCAACAATATCTCGTGTACCTACGTAAAGAAAGGAATATTGTAACTAGATACCTAGGTATTTTAAAAGAATGAACTATGTGGTGTGTTGTCTGTGCAGAATAAACAGCCTCGGCTTGACGCTCGTGTTTCATTCTCGTCTGTATTCAGTGATCTATGGATAAGTAAACTAGTCAAACAATGGTGCTGAAGATACCTAGAATGATTATAATATTTTTCTTTAACGTGTCAATGTCTGCCATGACATCTTATTAATTACTTCCTGGTAAGTATTAAGTAAATAGACTACCTGTATCTACCTGGTTAATTTTCTTTTTAATAAAGGTACCAACGTTACTAAGCCAGCGACAAGTGACACGTTCAGTATTACCGACGCATAGTGGAGTCGGTTTCGCGGCCTGTTATTATCGTTGCACCGTGATTACATTGATTTATATGCATGAGTTCTTATAAATGATGCATAATTGGACCTATAGTTTCATTTTTATCGCTATTAAGTTGCCGGTAATAAATCATCGTCAAGATACGAAGCCGATAAAACTGATCTTACACATCGATAAATTGGGAATTGCGTGCGTGGATACATTGGTGTTTAATGTTCCTTCTTTTTAATTAGATGCGTGGTTGTGGTGTTTTTTCTACCGCATTTCCGATAATTTATACTGTTTACCTTTCATTTAGGAAGGAGAGAGAACAGATTTTTTTACCTAATTAAGAATATAGAAGCCATTTTGGGCCATATCTACTAATGTCTGGTTCTCGCCAGATGATGGGTAATCATTACGATTAAAATTCATCAATTCATGTCCAATCTGCAATTTTGTGACAAACGTAGGTAATGGGTGTCGAGTATTCAAGTCCATACGTACTGGGAACAAAATTGCAGGAGTGATAAAAGCGGTACGACCAAATAATAGGTAGGTAGTTATTTGTTATGCACGGCTGCAATGTTGTTATTTGGTGCAAGTGCTTGTATTGAATACCGAGCAAGCGTAACGAGGGATTTAAAGGCACGAGACGCAAATAATTTTGCAGCCGTGTGAAACACACAACTTTTCATCTTACAAAACCGAGGAAAATGTTAGATGCCTAAATTATATTTGAATTGTTTTTCTTCGTCACTCTACACTTATCAAGGGCTCCGCCTCTACTAACTCTATTCTCCACTAACGCTACCTCACTCGTAGCAGAATGCTCTCGTGATTACAATTAACAGAAGATGAAAACAGAAGACTTGGGGCCCAAGTCTGTGATCTACACCATAGTTCGTCACGTTCGAATTTAGTTTTTTTCTTTTCTTAAAACTGTACCAGTGCATAGTTGCACACTGTCCAATGTGCAGAGTGTAGATATTCTTCATATCCTAACTGCACATTCCTACTAAAAATTAAACAGTTCCATCCAAATTCCTTCTCGTAACTTCTGTCTCCTCTCCAGCAAATTTCTTGGCAGAAATATTTTTGTTTGTTTCCATTACTTTCCATCGAAGTCTGCGTGCAACGCAGGGGCTTCGCGTCGGCTTGGGGCGGCCGCTCGTAAAATTGCAACTGACTTGGGGGAAACGTCTCAAGACGCTCGTGCATTCTTAGCTTTATAGAATATGTTTGGGTTTCAGAAGCTTGGGTTATTATTAATTTGGATATCATAGTCCACAGTCTATAAATCGCAGAAGCAAAAAACGCTCAATTGCACGGCTCTACATCAATTTAAGCATAACAACTCTAATAGTTAAGCTATTACGGTAAAATTACCATTTTTTGTTACCCGGTTCTTCTTAGACTTCCTCTATTCCTCTACCGTGCTGCACTTATTACCGGCTAAAACCACGGCGGTGTTCCGCCTCTGCCTATGGCTGGGGAAGCAGGACAGGACTCGCCTGAGCATTCACAACTCATACGATAAAATTACCCACCCTAGCTTAAACTTACTTCCGATAAATTATGATGATTAAAGATAGAGCCATGCCGCCTGCTGTGTGTTTGCCAGCAAAGAATAGGCCCGCCTCTCTTATTGTTAAGATGGTCCGTAGCATTACCAGCTTATATGATGGTGGAGTAAAGAGTCTCCTAAAATGGAACCTGCGTTAAATTTGCTTGATCTACCTACCATCTAGTACCTTATTTCTTGTCTTTATTTCTAGTGGACAGGTAGTCTCATTTTTTTTCTGAAAACTTAGCCTTTACTATGTGATCAAGGAATCAACCCGGACTTACAGCGCGCTGGGGTGCCAGGGTCATAAAACTACTTCCCCCAACATTGAGGTTGTATGGTGCGACACCATTTCACTTTCTGCACACATACTTCAGTCCTCAATTGAATAGGAAAATTTTAAACTTTGATGTTTGTCCACTTTGATGCCCGTAGTCAATAGTTTACTGCGATTGTCTCAAAGGGAATGTGATTCTTTTTACATTGTTGCAGTCGGACGATATTGTTAATACGTGATGATACCACATATTTTCTGAAATCTTAGGATCTCTCCTGTAATGTGGATACAATTTACACATCAATTTCACAAACACATAGGTACCTACACTCAGAACAGTATGCCATCCAAAAATTTGATCCATGCGGGAATCGAACCCGCAACCTGTAACGCAGAAATCCAATCGGATAAGTAGCCGCTGCACCAAGCAATCTGTCACTCCGTCATTGCTTATATACATTATTATTTTTCCCAAAACTACATAAATACGTTTCACAGAGGAAATGGTCAACTTGTAACTGCCATGGCATTCTTATTCAGAGGCAAATAATTATTAAATATCCTATTCTTATTTTTATTCACATTATATTACATTATTCTCGCAGCTGTTACCACAACATTGTACCAACTGATCAAGATTGTTGCCGGTTCTTCTCCATAGGACCTACTATTTGGACCCGTGCACCTAGAGTCTCAACATTTCATAAGTGCCTGTATCTAGTTTACCTACATGAAATAAAGATCTAGTCTATTCTATTCTATAGGTAGATACCTACCAGTCACTGTAACCGCATGGGACTTCATGGGACCTAATTATGATTAATTTCGTGAATTTTTTTTTACGATATAATTTAGGAAGTAAACAGAAAATTACTACAGTAAAGCGTATTCAGCTATATTTTAAAAGGAAGGGTATAAGCAATTCATTTTTCCTCTTCCTTGATTAATGTCGTTCCGACTTTTTGCCAGCTCCTATTTCAATGAAAAATTTCCCCCGAGACCGGACTCGTAATTTTCAGGGAACTGAAATTACAGTTAATTGGCCAATGTTTACGCGAATGAAAGTGGCTAGATATTTTTATAATAGCCACTGTGCAACACAGTGGAAAATTTTATAAAATGTTGTAGAAAAAGTATATTTTACTCTTGCGTTTTTCATAAATAGGTAGGTACGGAGTTTGTACATTTTGAAAGTGGTCTATTAGAATATTCCCTTCTCTTGCTATATCTGCATACCGAGAAGGCATCACAGGGATCATCAGCTGGATTAGCCGAAGTAAATTCTCACTACAATGTCATCATTGCAGTCACCAAACCGCCTTGCCAAGTCTGGTGATAAAATGGTAAATTTTAAAAGCGATCTTTGATGAAGTTTCGTGCTCAGCGGTGCTTATTTAAGCGCATAAGCATAACTTGAAGTAAGTATCTGGTATTTACTGCTTGTATGGTACGATATAATTTGTTGTTTAATTATTACGGCATAAACAGTGACACGAGATAGTTATTAGGTAGCAAGCGTCATGGCAAGCTGTTCCCTTGGTTAATGGATATTTTGAGATATTAAACAGGCGATGCAACATTTATTATATGACCCATTAGCTATTACATGAAACTCTAAACAGGCCGTCAGTTGATATGAGATGAAAATCATAAACACGGTTGGAAATAGAATGTAATAACGTTTTATAGTCTGATTACTGAGTGATAACCGAGCTATTTTAATATTAATAAGCAGCAATTATTGACCTATGCACGTAAGCTTATATCTATTAAAAGCATAACAGATATTCTTAGAGAAAGGTGTAGCTACTAACTGGTCTGTTAATGGAGAAAAATAATTAGATTCAAACGCTAAACATCGTCAACATAAACGATAATTATTTGGAAAATAACTATGATATGTTACGACGTTAATCAGGTGCAATAAGTGGATACCGATCGTTATAAAGGTGCACATAGACTGAGGTCGATAAACGTGGATCGATGACATGAAAAAACGTTCACATGTAATCAGGGGGAGGCACAGCACCAAACGATTGACCATTCAGATCGAAGTAGTGTGGATGTATACCATTCAATAAAGCCTGCGGATGAGGACGTTTGATGATCAGTCAATATCTATGATATCTGATATGAATATCTTGATAATGGATCGATCTATGTAATCATCGATCGACTGTCCAGCAGACCTTGCTCGATCGTTCGCCAGAGAAGACTCATTTTTATTAAAATGGCAGACGCCCGCATGTTATTTGCTCTTTCTGGTGGTTATTTGTCATAATAAAGCATTCATTTAGTAAATAATTGTTGGACAAGATTCGACGGAATATGTCATTATTTTATGACAGCGCGCGTTTTGTGTGTGAGGCGATAATATAGACGCCGTTTAACTATAGTCTAGATGCACCTTAACACAGAATAATCACGTACCTTCTATGCAACGTAATTATATGATTTGAAATATGGTATTTCTTATTATTGGTCCGCTAATGAAGTGGACTGTCTGCGTTCTTACTCCGAGCTCGGGTTTAAACTTGTTCGCCGGTAGAGCCAATCTCAACGAGGCACCGTTGGTTAATTACGTGGACGCAGTAATTAGCCAAGATTTGTATTTAATTACCTCGCGTTAGTAAGTTTTCTAAAAGCTAATATGTGTTCAATTGGTAGTGAGATAAGATAACGTTTATGATGTGATAAATTTGTTTTTATGTTTGTATGTTTTTAATTTTAATAAACAGGCGCTAGATGCATATAGCGTAGAACGTGAGGCTGACGTCCCATGACGTTTTATTTATTTTGATCGTGTGTTAATGGCATGATAAGCATATAATAGAATGGAAAAGCAATTCCATAGTGATGAAGATGGTAATCATTCAAAATAATCAGCTGTTAATTATGAAGGAATGATAGTTTTATGGGAAGTGTTAATTATGCGTGATATTGATGATAAATAATCCCACACAATATTTTGATGGCGTAGGCGGATTGGAATCCCAGTATATAGATAGCTTTTTTGCTTTGAATAGGTGATTTCATTTATTTATTTAATTGCTGGACAGCTAGTGATGCGTAGCTGAAATCGCATTTCCTCCACAACGCCTTCACGATTCCTCAGTCTAATTAGGTATTGAAAGTTGCTTTTTCTTTTGATTTTTTCATTTAGTGCCACCTGTAGGACATGTATTGCGATTTAAAGGGTACCAAGCAGAATTCCTCTAAAAGATAAAAGAAAATAACATTTATTCAGAGTTCCTAAGTAACTGCTTACTAATTTAAACTGAGTAGATTCCACAACCTTAATAAAATCGTGAGATATATTTGTGCCATTTCATTTCTTTTTTTTTAATCAATACGATTTCTCCTATATCGTGGGTACAGTTTAGAAACATATAAAATATGTTACTTGCACATTGCACACTTACCCAGACCCGGAACAAATATCTGTATACAAATACTTGGTTCGTGCGGGGATCGAACCCACGGCACGTAGCGTAGAAAGGCAATCGCTTTGCCACTGCGCCTACCGTGCCATAAATCAATAAAATCAATAAAAACTATAACAAATTTTATGAGTTATCAATTTATTTAATAATCAGAACACAGCACACTAATTATACAAATTAATAAATAAGTAGGTATCATCTTAATCATCATCATTATTTATAGTAAAAGATAACAAATGTTTTCAAAAATAAATCTTTGTAATGAATTGACCTTCAGATAAGCATAAAATACGTCATTGTACGATATCAAAGCAGCAAGGTAATGAATGTTACCAATAACTCATAAATTTAAAAAAACACTAAATTAAATGATATCTAGTTTCATATAAACGCCACACAATGTATAATGACAATACATTTATATTACCAAAACACATGTCATATAATTTATGGCTTCCATCAATATAACCAAAGAAAACGTAACGGTGTTATTTCACAACGAGACAAAATGGTGTTGCAAGTCAGTGGGCGATATTAATAGTGCCAATGTAGAATGAAAATCCACGAGATTTCCGTATTTTAAATAATTGTCGGCATAAATTAAAGTTATTCTGACATTTGTAGCCCTCTTTCACGCTTGTGTTCCATTTTAATCTTTTTTTTCTTGGGCCTACGTCGTTGAGCGACATTAAAAGTGTTTAATAGTCCCGTAGGCACCTCTACGCCTGCATACGCCTCTATTCACATTCAAATAATTATAAAAGTGTCATTTTTAATTATGAACGCTTTTGTCGGCCTGTCTGATTCATATTTGGGGCGCGTGTTTTGATGTAAAAACTAACTTTTTTATTTTGAATAGAGTGTTAATTTCCATAAGGTTTTGTACGTTTTGTGAATGTAATAGTTTGGTTTTAATTCTATTTATTGTTGTGTTGATGAATGTGGATATTATGATATTTATTGCTATAAAAATAGTATGAAATATTATTATAATAACAGTAAAGAGATATTTTATCTATAATGAGATGTTTTTATTACCAAAAATACCCAGATATTCGATTTAATGTTTGAATCTGTCGGTTCCCAATCCTACATCCCATACTAAATTTTATTTTAATTCAATATTAAATTTCTTTTCCCGCTTATCAGAAGAACACACAACAAAACGATAAATAACGTTATTTTTCCCACACAAGAAGACAATCATAAACAATTCCCAAAAATAAATAAACGCTCCACCAAAAACAAATAAAAGAAATAAACACACGACCACAAAGTTTGGCACATATACACAAACTTTTTCTAAACCCATAAGTAGTTTATCATCAAGCAGCATCCCTACGAGGAAAACGTGCGAAAACCGTTTCAGGAAAAACTGCTCGTTACAATGATTTATGTTCTCCGGCAAAAAGATGCTACCAGCTAAGTGTTAAGTACCTTGTTTTAGTGGTCAAAGAAAAACTACCCCATTTATGCGAACCTGGTACATGCCAGCATTTTTACGACCTCACAAATTGTAGTGGTGAAACACATTATAACACGACCACTTTATTACGAGCTCGTTAAAATAGGTAGATGAAAGAACAAGGACGACAAGAAGAATGCGTTATTTTTCAAATGAAAGCTTCTGTTGTTTTTAAATAACTGTTGAATATAGATTATAATAAATACTACACAGGCATATTAATTTATTAAGCAAGAAGTCATAAGTTGAGTAATTAAAAAAACGTATTTTTTTTTAACATATTGTGGTCTCAGGCTTTGAACAGGCTGCCTTTGCACCAATAATAATTATCAGGCATTGTATTTTTTTAATCAACTTATATTGAGTTCACTACTGACCAGTGACCACAGATTATAATATCTACCCCGGATGTGTGGGGGACCGTAATTATATACCATATAAAATCAGATAGCAATGGCTTCAGATAGCCATAATCATCATCACCATTTCACGGATATAGAAAATAACCATTTAGCTAGTCAATTTCTAAGACGCAAATGAGGTAATAGGTTAATAGAAGGATTAAAAAGCAATTTACTACACAAATACGAACACAAACAACAAAATTAAACAATCGACCCAATTTATCTAACAAGACACAAATTCCCTTACCAATTTAAAATTACGAGGAAGTAGAACCAAAAACGACTTCTCTACTTTCAGCAGTATCGTTAGATTATAATTCTCCCTTACATTTGCCACTCCATTTATAGTCATTTGTATGGGCAACACACCCGTTTCTAGGAAACTTTCCCTTACCAAAAAGCCTTCGTCAAGTTTCTCAAAGTGGTTCGTGATTGTGTTACCGATGCGGGCGCAGCCTCTAATATAACCAAAGTTTCATTATATTGCTCTACACAAAACTTCCGGAAGGAGTTGGTTTGTAGAGGAGCTGTTTTGAAAAGACAAAGAGAATTGTTCGTGTGTAAAAAAGTTTCTTGTCTGTAAGGGAAAAAAGGAAGAAAAAAAACGATCAAATGGTACCGTATCTGTTTAAGAACTTTGTTTGATTGGCTATTCTTTGGATTTCTCTAAGTTTTAGGAAAAATAGGTCCTTCTTTATTAGCGGAGGTCCTTTACTCATCATTATCAACAACTTTTGTTGAGAGAATAACACTGAAATCGCGAAAAAAATACTGCTGTTCCATACCTATATTTATTCGAGTAATATTGAATTATTTGTATATTATTTCTGCACCACCTATAGACTAAACTGGTAGAGAATGCCTACGGTATTAAATCAGCCAATGTACATTTTTATAATGGTTTAAAGTTTAATAAATAAAATAAATTAATAAAAACGTTTATATATTAAATTTTAAATTGGAATAGTTTTGTAGGTACCTATGTAAGGAAGAAATTTCTAAAAAGTTGCTTCTATTTCAAAATACACAAGTTGATTGAATTGATAAACCGAATAACTCCAAAGCATTGGGAGTAAAACGTGACAAAATAAATTGGCCATATCAATAAATCATTCGTATTGGTAATAAAATCCAATGAAGCCTTAACATGAAACATTTTCAGTCGCCATTTATATTGTATAGCGTTCTCGGACGTACCTGTGTATCGAGGCGGATACTGAAATATTCCACATGGACGTCCATTAAAAATGCCCTGTGGTGCTACTGTGTGGTATTATTAGCAAAATAACAGTTAGACGTATAAAGGAATTGTTTTCGAGTCGAAAACAATTTTTTAGTCATAGTGATAGCTGGGAATGGCATAATATATTGAGCTTTGTATCTTTAATATATAGTTCAAAATATAACGTTGCTCTGGTTTTATTGTCCGCAACAATAGGATGGATGGAATAAAAAGAAATTAAAAAGTAAAAAAAACCCGACTGCTTAAAAAGTGAACTTTAAATAAAAAATCACTATAAATAAAAACTGAAAAGAAAAAATCAATTCCAGTAGAATTCTAATGCGGAACATAGCAACTTTAACAGTCGGGACCCATGGACAGGTTTTTTTTTTCAGTTTTTTTTTATTGTGATTTTTAATTTAAAGTTCACTTTTTAAGCATTCGGATTTTTCAATACTTATGTCGTCTGTGCTTCGGCTTTGTATTTACAAACTGGATTCAGTCTGTTACCTATGCTGTGCATCAATGTATTAGTAGAATCCTACCGACCAACTGCACTACAGATTGGCAGAAGATAAAATTATAATTTTAATATATAGATATTTTGCAGGTATGTCGTGTATGTATTTTTATACATATTTTAGTTATAGTATATTAACTATTGTTTGAAAGTATGTTTATCTTTTGCTGTGCATTTGAGTCTATCCTCTGAACCTATTCTTAAATGTACTTTTTTACTCGGTTTGCTGTAAGGAAACTGAATTTTGAGTTAAGCTCTCCTATGTACTTACATATATTTCCTTTTTATGTATTTTATTTGTGTTTATGTGAACAATAAAGAATAAGAATAAGAATAATTTTGTAAATCGTTTTATAAATAAATAAATAAAAAAGATTCAAGCTGTTGATAATTATGATTATGACGAATAAATTATTCATAAGTTGGAAGTCCTTCGTGATGGCGTCGAATATTTTTATTTTTTAATGCGTTTGGCTTCTATTTAAAAACAGGCAGGCAAATATATCAATGTCTTAACTGAATATCTATTTTACTACCTACTTATTAAAAGTATTATCATACCATAACCCCATAACCATCCATTCTTACTTTCTTTAATTACTTAAATGAAGGTAATTACAAAAACAATTGAAAATATCGGTTTCAGCGACGACATAGTGTGAAAAAGCGGTTAGTAAATGTATGAAGATTCTATATGTCATCTACCGTTATCAATGTTGGTACTGCTAATGTGAACACGCTGTATATTCGGTATCAGAACAGGAAATACCCGGTA
Source organism: Allophyes oxyacanthae (assembly GCA_932294325.1). Taxonomy (NCBI): domain Eukaryota; kingdom Metazoa; phylum Arthropoda; class Insecta; order Lepidoptera; family Noctuidae; genus Allophyes; species Allophyes oxyacanthae. Next base: position 7,265,180 of record OW028620.1, on the reverse strand, counting down.
TCTCAATGAATACATTCCCAGACTCCCAATTCGGTAGTAACTATTTTATGAGTGTCATTTCAGAGGCTGATGCCTGCTTGCCCCCGGGATCCTCTGCAGTTATAAAGTTCCTCTTTGTTTCATTGTGTTCGTGATGGCGGATAGGTGCACCGATACCACTAACAACGGTTTTATGATAACGGAGGTGTAAACACAAGCCTTTGTGTTGTGCGTAATGTTTGGTGTACGGTGATTGGTATTTTATATGAGGAATGGACACAGATATTTTAAATCTATATCTGTGGGAATGGATTGAAAACTGACAGCTGTAATGTACTTGCTTTAGGCTTTTATACAACGTGTATCAGAAATGCATGGTCACATTTAGGGGTGTGGATCAAACCATCAAACTGCTCATCTTTTTATAAGGGACCAATATCGTAATCGCGAAAAATTAATCAACTGTCCCATATAAAACTTCAATACCTACTCGACCCAAACGTTTGGGACAGCAAATTATTTTTCTGCGATTACGATGTTGGTCCCATATATTAAGTTGTTCAGTTTGATGGTCTGATCCCAACCCGTAAATCTGACCACGCATATCTGATGCTTACACGTTGTGTTTAGATCCAGCATTTATGGTGATCGCTCCACCACAGACAAACCTGCGTTTTCGTTGGTGGGGCTTAGTGATTTAAGTGTGTGAATTATAATTATTGAATTTATTTTTTATTTATTTTTAAAACCTTCCCTGTCTGCTGATATGCATTGATATAATTATAAACATCATAATATATTTCGTATCCTTGCTTATACCAATTAAACCATTGATGTGCTACTCCCACTTATCGACTTAAAATCTGTCGTTAAATATTAAAATATAATCGCTTCGGTTCGGGTATAATTAAAAATATTTGGTATTTCCCTTCTAATAACGAAAAATCCAGGAAATGTCTTTTAGGTATAAGATACAAGGATAAAAAATCTTCCTAATTAGGTAGATTCCTAATACTAAAAACCCGCATCAACAAATGCAACGTCACAAATCCATCTAATTATACCAGCGAAGCCCGAAGGTCCACCAGTAATCAAACATCTATCAGCGGGGCCAAAGCCACGAGCTTACGGGCAAAACAAACGAGCAAATTAGCTTCTACCCGGTCCCCGACAGATCCTGATTGATGGATGGCCTCCAACTCTACACAATTAGCTCCTCAACGAATCCACCGCCTCTGTCAACGTTTTATGGGAAGATTAAAACCGTTTTGTAAGCTAGATGGGATTTTGATATGACATGGGACGAAGTTTGGAAGGAAGTTTGGCTGTGTCATGTTAAGATCTGGTCTTAAGACTTGCTTAAATGTCTCTAACAGGATTGTTTATGTTCAACATTGGACTGCAATAAACCGAATTGATTGATTGATATTCGTATTTATTAACTCTGAAGGATAAAGCGAGGTTACAATGTTAATAATTATTTCATATTTTAACACCGATAAGTATTAAAAAATTACCTAACTAGTCGGTCTGTACTAACACAGTCTATTAAAACAAGAACAATACACAAACAACAAACAGGAACAATGACCCTTCAGATAACTATTACGACGAGCGAATAGTAGAAAAATTGTACCAAGCCAAGATATACAAGGTCCTACTTTCTAGTCCCGATCCCTTTAAGGGGTTATAGTACTTATAATTATGAACAACTTTTCTTATGCGTCTAACCCGGAAATCGCGAAAAAAAAATCAGTTGTTCCACAAGTACCTACAAATAATTCAACATTAGGTAGGTACTCGACTTAAATGTCTAATCCGCGATTTCAGGGTTGGTCTCTTAGTAAATGTTGTTCATATTGAAGAGTACATTATTCCCTAAAACGGATCGCGACTAGAAAGGTAGGACCTTAATACGGCTGATCAATTCCATGTTAATCGTGTAGGCACTCGCAATATCTCATAAAAGTGTATTAATTATACTATGTATACTTTTAATTACATCCTTCAGATTTCTTCCTCGAACTTTAAACTTTTCTAACAAACAATAAAACAGACAATGTTATCATTATAAAACATTTAAATTACAATGATGTCATTACTTTCGTAGCAACACCAACAAATCAAACGATGCTATAAAGTCTTACTGCAGGAAGTTCAACGTTCTGATAGCACAGTTCAATAACAAAGCCGTGAATGGGCTAAAAATAACACAAAGAAATGGGTTAATGACTCCCTTTCAATACAATCGGCCCGTGTCTAAACGTCTTTATAAAAGTTGTAAGACTCACAAACGGAATGTGTAAACATTTTTTATGTAAAACATTGGAACGATGACCTGTGTCGTACTAGGACTGCCACTAAAAACGTTCGCCATAAATTTTCAATGACTATGAACTCCTAGAGTTTATTGTTTATGGATATTCATACATGGATCAATGACACGCCTATCTGTTTGGTAACAATGGATGCCAAAATCTGTAACTTACTTTTTGGTTATGGAATTTCGGAACATAATAGTATCGTTATGGTCATCATACTCAATCGAAGCGATAGTCCAAAGAGACTTCGCTACTAAGCTAAGTTTGTTACAAAAAGTGTGTTTCGATACGTAATGTTTTCCTATAAAAGTCATTAAGCCGATCCCGATTGAAGAAAAATGAAAATTTATTCCGTTTTTTAGCATAATTTAATTTTTTTCCGAGCGTGCTAAGAAAAATAATTCCATTACCGAAGCAATTTCCTTTTACTGCCAACGATTTAACCTTACCGTCGCGAAGTACCTAATGCTGGTAACAACATAGCTTTCAGAGCTGGAAACTCTTTCGAATTTACCTTTAGTATCGCGAGTCCTTTCGCAAAATTCTATTTGCTTGTCTGTCATCCCGACACAAGGAAATTTAAACTTTAAGTCATTGCAATAAAGTCCTTTTTCTTTTGAGTTTGTTTTATTCAATGGCAAGTGTATGTTAGTAGAAAGGTATTATTGGAAATTCCTGAACGTTCGGAACGTTAGGCTGATATGGAACGTAGACGATAGTTGGCTGCGATTGGAGGAAGTCCTGTCTCGGACGTGAAGGCTCCCGCTGCATGACGCTGTTTTGTTTTAAGAAAATAAAGTGTATCAGGAAAATCTTGGAGCTTTTCATTCGTATTGTCGAAGTGAAGCTGCTTATGAAGTGCAATTTTCAGCACTTTTGTGTATTTATGAAACTGCTGTAGCTAGTGCAGCTTTGCTGTCTATCAGAAAATATTTTTACAATCAAATTATTTCCTCTTCATCCTATATCGGTTTCTCAATCTTGAAGATCGTGAATTCGTGACTTCTTCCCATGATTTTTGGATGGTTGATCTCCATTTGCTGCGGTCTATGGCTTGATGAAGTGCCATGTTCACCGGTACGTCCAGTTGTTCCAACACCTGGTTTATTCATCGCTTTGTGCTGCTTCCTCTCGGTCTTTTCCCTTCTATTTTGCCTGTCACAATTAATCTCTCAATATTATCGGATTTTCTACGGGCAATGACATTAATTACTTATACATAATTATCAGGTGTACAATAAAGAGTATTTCTATTTCTATTCTATTCTATATTACAATGTTTGGCTATATACCTACGCACAGTTGAAAGTACTTACACTGAAATGAACTTATATACCATCGATCACGCCCGTAATCCCATCGATAGGGTAGATCTTATCGGGATTTATCGGGCGCATTTCCAATCTCGGCCTAAAATATTTTTTATCGGAGAACTATTATAGTCTTTGTCTGGAAAATGTATTCGGGTTCTTAAAAATCCTGTTGATTACATATAATAAAGTTTCTGCTTTATAATTAAAACTGTGCTTGAATTTACAGACAAACGAATCACCGTATTTTTTTTAGACCTATCTTTGTCTTCATTCGTCTTTTCGAGTATGTCACCTAAGTAAGTCCAGCGCACCATGGGCACTTTTCTGACTTAGTAATCTTTTCATATGAGCATGAGCAACGTACATGTTCTTAAAAAAGAGGGGTGTTATAAGTTTGTAGTATGTATCTGTGGATCTATGTATCTGTGTGTCTGTGATTTACCGATTTCAATGCAGTTTAATTGAAAGCTAGTTTAATGGGGAATCATATTAGCTTTGTTTTATGAAAATTTGTTTAGGCGTTCAAAAGGTACAGCTGTTTTTCTAGTTGGAGTCGAGGGTTTGTGACGGTTAGGTCATTTTACGAAACCAGAACGACGGTTACTCTCCTGCACGGATTAATCAATTTTAAATTCTTCCATTCTATCTTCTTACAATACTTCGAGTATTCCAATAATATCATATATCATATGATATATATATGTATATATATATATATATATATATATGAGTCTTGGTTTGCTGATGTATATATGTATATATATATATATAGCAAACCAAGACTCATGCATACACCACAGAAGAAACTAATAAAGCGTAATAAACATCGCTTGCCATTTAAACTTTCAGGGAACAGTTAAGGGGGTATTTTACAGGAATGCCGCAAAAACCGATTTGTATTTACAATTTTTTGAATAGAAATTCTTATTTCTTTGTCCTGAAAAAAATATATATCAAACTTGAAGATGTGACAATCTCTGCTCGGTTGTCCGATACATGATTGGATGAAGTTGGCTCGATAAAAAAAATTCGCAAAGTTACCCCTTTTAAAAAAGTGTTTACAAGATTATTTCTAAAACATGATATTATTTCAAATAATTTTTAGATCACAATATTGGTCGCAAATATACCAACCAAAATCGGTTGTTATTTTTTTATAATATTACGTATATTGGTCACAATTTGATAAAAACCACAAAATTCGTGATTTCTGTCATCTCTGCCATCAATCAGTCGCGTTTCGGCGCGCATCGAGGTCGGACCTGTGCAATTTTTTTTGACTTTCCTGCGCTTACACTTTATTCAAAACCAAAAGAAAGAATGACAGTAAAATCATAAAAAAATTTATTAAAAAGCAACAGGAAGTATAAGTAACTTGCCTTTTATTCAGAAAATCTAAGTATTTCGTTTATAAAAATCAATATGCTAAAATAATTTCTTGACATCTCCGTCAAGAATTCATTTTATAGGATGTAGTATAGAAAAATCAGTACGACAATTTGTAGTGTTGAGAACAAAGAGTATGAAGTTTTATATACACCATGTCCCAAAATTCAACGATAAGCGGGCACCAGAGGGTTGACCAGCTCATGACTACTCGAGAACAAATTTTTTTTTTCAATTTTTCAATTTTTAAGAATTTACATAAAAAATTTGAAATCCTTCAAAAATTTACACCCCTTAAGATATTTTTAATTACCATGACCACAATGTTTCAGATATTTCTGAATTTCTTTTTGTACCTGCAACCTAAGTAGCACTGCTATCCACCACAATCGTTAAAAATCCCAGAATGCCTGTAGATTTGACACAAAAATCAATCAAAATTATTTTTCACCCTAAAATTTTGAAAGATTTTTACTTTTGGTCCACTTTCACTCATCGTGGTATAAAAAAAAGTACAGACACTACCATGCCAAGTTTTTTTAAAAATTGACGCAACTATCCAAGATTCCAAAATGGTATAATAATCTAGGAAAACTAGCCACAAAAAAAGAAATGCGTACTATTTCTGAACATGAACCAAATTTCATAACTTTTACTATGTGGTTTTTTGTTGTAAATTCTTCGAATTTGAATGATACATGTCCGTAGTTAATAAAATTTAGAAGTTAGAGAGAGATAGATAGATAGTATGTAAAGAAGAAAAGAAAACGTTTTTAAAAATTATATTTATTTTTAGTTATCGTGGTTGTCCGTGGCATCACCACGGTCCTATCCGAAAAGAAAGAAGAAAAGAAAGAAAGAAAATCAATTTATTTTTTGCACACAGGACACCAAGCATGCACACATAACAAACATAAAAAATAAAAAAAACCAGAAAATTACATAAAATAAAAACAATGAAAAATAAAGCATGGAAGTGTGTGTGTGTGTGTGTGAAAACCAGCGCTGCGGTATTTATTTTATCTGTCAGGATTAACTGTCAGGATATGCTGAGATAGGGACTTTCTTTGGCCTCTTGCAGGACTTTTTTAACCCCCGACAAAATAGAGGGGTGATATAAGTTTATGATGTGTATCTGTGTATCTATGTGTCTGTGAATCTGTGTGTCTGTCTGTGGCATCGAAGCTTCAAAGCGGATGGACCGATTTCAATGCAGTTTTTTTTAATTGAAAGCTAGTTTAATCGGGATGGTTCTTAAAATCTGTTCAGCTGTTCAAAAGTTACACCTCTTTTTCTAATTAGAGTCGAGGGTTTTAGACGGTTAGGTTATTGTTATCATTATTTGAATTTTTGTGTGTTTATGTAATTTCATGTGCGAGTCCGATTTAAATGTTTTTTCTTTCTTTCTTTCAATTTTGAAGCTCTTCATCTGCATACATAGCGAGGAATCTGAACTAGGAATATGGTTTTGATCTATGAATATGCAATTTCTTTTTTGGTAAAAAAGCAACCCTGTGAACATACTTAAGTAGGTATGACTACGGAAACGGACGACTCCTACAGGTGTGGGTGAGAGTAGGTTATTATCTCAAGGCATTGATTTGAGTTGGCTTATTCTTCTAACATTACACACACATTGGCAGTGTCATCAGGTTTGTCATGCCGGTATATCGGTTTCGTTACGGCATTATTGGCTTAGTGTGAAAATGCCCAATGTTGGTCGAGACAATTATGTGCACTTGCATAAACTCATACACAATAGGTATGACTGATAGTTTATAAGTAGATAGTTAAATAGGTATAAAATCTACAAATACAAAACGGAGGAACAGATTTTCTAGCGTAATATAGGACACTGGGTATACGATATTATGGATTTATATTTTTCAAGTATTTGCTGGTGTCATACTGCATGTTGCTAATTAATATTGCTATTCTGTGACACGTGTGTCACACAGTCTGATACGTCAATTGCGTAATTGCGAGAACGAAGCTCCCCTAGTGGGTGGGGCTTAGGCTGATACTTCACCCCCTCAAAAGTTAGAAATCGTCGTAAAATACAACCTTAATTATTCCTCAGAATTTTCAAAAGCGACCTAATGATTCTTTCACGAACTAATTTCCCGCACCTTACCATTTCCGCAAATTAGTAATTTAAAATTCACAACGCGCAAGTATCTCAGTAATCGGTCCACAAACGAACTATAGTTAAGTAGAAACTCGCATAAAACAAAGTGTCAGTTATTACATTAATAACGGAGGGCCGCAGAACCCTACACAATGCCCTTTTTGTTTATCCCTCTCGCTTCCTTTTTGTCTCTGATGAAATATATAAGCGTAAATATTCCGGGCGTTGTCTATGCTTTTTATTTCACGCCATGTTTGTCGTAATGCCTACTTACAAATGTATGAATGTAGAATGTTGATCCTTTTTTTTTCATGAGAATATTGTGACGAATTTGAGACTTTATTGCGAAAGTAGTTGCTTACTTTCAAAGCTTAACAGGATTATTTAGGTTTTGTACAAAATACTGCTTTGTTCTATATTTTACCATTAAGAATAACTGAATTGGTGACAAATAACAATATTTCTACAAAGTTCGAATTTAGAGCAAGTTGTGGCAAACTGTCAAACACAACTGGAGTTTCAACTAAACAATACTTTAGAGAACCATTTAAACTAAAACACTGTAATTTATGTCACTTCGATAAATAGCGGGTTCTAAAATCACTTTGTTTGTTGAGAACTCAACTAATAACATCGTTTACTTAATTATTAATAAACAAAACGTAGTTCATAATAAACAGTACTATTATCCCTTAAAAGAACCGCCGCTATAAAGTAGGACCTTGTACGCAGAACGAGCCCATCACCATCCACTTGGTACAATTCCAAAATCCACTCTACTTCTACTACTCCCCCTTCTCTCTCCCCTCTCTCTTCTTCTCTCTTCTTCTTCTTCTTCTCTTTTTACTTCTTCGTGTATCGTGTGGATATGTGCTATCAGAAGGGAATCGCTCAAGAAGATCAGCCAGTCAGCAATGGTGTTATCAAGGCTGCGTACCAGACCCAGGGTGCGTCAGACAATCTCTAGTTTCGTGACTGGTGGAGGCTCTTTCCTGGAACCTTCTGGCTTCTACTAGAATTTCCTAATAAAAAATCACATACACTTTCCCTGACCTGGGAACCGAAACATGGTCGCAAGCTCATCTTCGCTGAGCACGAGTTCCTGCCTGACGCTCAGTGGATGCACTGGCAACCACTAAACCAATGCAGGCGATATGTTATGTGCAAAACCTACAAACAAAAATATACCGTGAATTTGGCCACTTTCGTGACTCTGTGTCGGCTGACCCGTGCCCAGTGCGCCTGTTCTGATTTATTAGCGGGGCACACTCACAAAAACAGAGGCGTCCGTCCTAAGCTGTGTCCCTTTTCTAAGTCCTCGTATATTTCGACACGTTTTGCGATATCAAAGGAAGTTTTTATTGATACTTGCGTTATTATATAAAGCATTTATCGTGTGTCTACCATTTTTCCCTAAAACCAAATGGTTTTATTGGATTTAATTGTCTTTGAACCTCGGCTAGAGGAACGATGATGACATCGTTTTTTTTTTGTTCATACGAAAGAACAAAAAAAAAATCTTTGTTACCTAAACGTCCTGAACCTCATTGATTGATTTTCCTTGAGGCACGCACACCAATCCATATCAGTAAGTTTCTCATTAGTCGTCTCGTCATAATGTAGATCATAGTTTTGATCACTATGGTGGACTTAACTCACAATAAAAATAACACAGGAACTGAAAAACATAAATGTGCAATGCGGTCGTTATAAACCTCGTGAATAAAATTATAAAGCTACATCAAAAGACCCAACGCACCACAATGTAGGTTATAATTAAATTGTAACAAACCGAATATGTATAATCTACATAATAAACCAAATTTCTGCTTTCCAATATACGACAGTGTATTCTGGGATTGACGGGCGTGAAATTAACATCAGCGAAAATCTGAGCGTAAAGGACGTGATGGGAATTCTGTATTGTAGGAAGGATGATGTGATGGAATATTACTATTTTATTATTAGCTAGGTATACAACGTGCATCAGAAATGAGTGATCATATTTAAGGGTGTGGAACAAACCACCAAATTGAACAACTTTCTCTATAGGACCAAAAACGTCGTAATCGCGAAAAAAATATTAGCTGTTCCATACGTTTGGGTCGAGTAGGTATTGCAATTTTGTATGGGATATTTAAAAAAATGTAACAGCGAAAATATTCTAAGTCTATGTTTCAAACACCATCATCGAGTTTATGAAGTCACTTCTTCGTGTTTCCCTGGTAACCATATTCACACGCTATGAACGAGCCGTAGACAGAGAAGGCGATGCAATGACATTTTGTCACGTGACTACGTTTAGGCGCGAACATTTGAATGTCATATTTTTATTTGTGATATTTTAATTATTGGTGTATAGGTATCTTTTTATTTTTAAAACGCTTTTATTAGCTTCACCTGTAACTAACTAACTAACTATGTAAGAAAATCTTGGAAGTTAAATTTGACCCACTTCCCGGTTTCCGATTGAGCTGAAATTTTGCATACACGTTCAGTTTGGATGACTAAAGCGTGATCTATAGTTTTTTTTTAAACGATATTTTTTTTATTCTATATTTATTTAAACCTTCAATCTTTACGATAAACTAAAAATAAAAATACATGTTCTTTATTTCGACGTTTCGTGTGTGTATTTTTATGTGGTATTTAAGGCGCGTACTGCTAATAAACTGTTATCAATATAGTGCTTGAAAGCGAAATATTTAGAATCGCCGTCAAATAGCAAAAAATATTCACCATAACTTCAACTTATGTGATTGTTAGTTGAATGATCTCAAGGGTTATTAAAGTTACAAGATTGATATAACCTTTCTTTACCTTTGCGTCCAGCCTATTGCCTGGATGAGTAAACTGTCAATTTTGTTTTTCCACAACACACACAAATTCCAAGAAATCGTCTAGTATGTCAAACCATTCAAAATTGCAAATATGTTAAATTACTATTTATCAGCATAAAAATGCTGTATTAAAATTTCCAAAATCTGGCCAGACTTGGTGCAGCTGCATGTCATCCTTTGCATATTGAAAGAGTCTACGGCGGGAAATTGGTTATTTAATAACGTATTGGCGATGGGCCAGCAAAATGTCACTATGGTTTTAAAGTGGACATTGAAAAGGCTCTTGGTTTAGTGCTATAAACGAATATTTAACCATTTTTAGGGACCACTAATAGCGGGCGCACGCGTATGTATCTTAGATGGCGACTGTGAATTATTAGGTATATGAAAAAAAAATGGGCCGCAGTCCTTTGCTGTTTACTAATAAGAACACACTGTGAAAGTGTGAACACTAATCTATCTGCCCTAAGACAGTTGGTAATGGTCGTAAAACTTTACCGTCATTGGGAAGCTTAAGTTTAACAGTAGACGTTTCCAAGCAACACTTTGGAAGCAATTTAGATGCTGAACAAATCCAAAAAACAGTGAACAGGTTTATCACATCCTTTGTTGGTAATTACCACGGAGGAGAGAATTTATTTTCCTTCCTTCTCTTCTTTTTCTCTCCTCTCATTTCTCTCCTCCGTGGTAATTACTATTATGTATTCATCATTACTATTATTCTGTAGTTATGGTTTTTTTTGTGACTTCATAACCATCATCAAGAAATATGCTGTCAATTTTTTAAACTTTAGCTACGTACCGAGTTTGGGAAAAATCTGCGTCTACAACATTCATTATTATTAAATTCAACAACATTCCATTAATTTGCATTTAATTAAACTAAGACCATAATATTTATATATACAACTTGTCTATTTTGATTATGTATTTATACAGTTCGTTTTATATTATAATAACTCAAGGAACTATTACTAATTCATAGCATTCTTTGCAAACATTCCATTCCTACAGATTCAATCTTAAACGTTTTATATTAGGCAAGAGTATTTGTCAATAAACCTGTCTTACAATGTATGGTTAGGTATAGATACGAAATTCTTAACACCAAATTGGCTACTGATTACACAATATTCCTTAAACAGAACATTTTAACCTTACCAATAATAAGAGCATCTAGCTCATAATTATAAAAATAAGATATTCCTATAGGTATATTGTAAATTTTTACGACTTAAACTTAAATTCTTAAAAATATCTTACAAATAACCATTACATTCCATACTTTTATTGGTATACAATTTTAAAAGCGTAGGTTCGTATATAAACAATTAGCAAGCGTTTGGCGTGCATTTTTCCAAACGTCTCGGGTTGAACCAGCGTCAGCAAAATACTTGTCAAAGCCCTTTATTTGAACTTACATTTATACTTAACTATTTTTATTCTAAGCAATACCTATTAATTGTTTTATTTTACCATTATTCTAATATTTTGTGCAAACATGACTACAAACGCGTCACTTCTGACTATGTTTATCATCTCAATGCATTTGTACAGTAAATATAGACGACCAACATCCCAAATGTACTCTAATTTATTAGTAGTTACAAAAACAGGTATTGTTTTCTGTGTATCTCGAATTTTCTATGCCACCGATGTTGCTTAATCTGCGTCCACGCGTGGATTGTTTTACAATTATCAATGAAGTAATTTGTTAAATATTTGTTTAGTGACACATTCCAATATTGATATCAAAGCATAACAAATATTGTATTACAACGTCGTAATATCTTTTTAAGTGGTTAATATCGAATCAGTAAGGAAACGAGCTATTGTTATCGAAGAGACAATTGTTGTCCTGTAACCACATATGGGCTTCCTAACACCTTACATTGGCACTTGGCCCATAGAATCAATTGTCTTAACATCTTCAATAATTAATGATCCACTAACGTTTATACAGTTATTGTACAATGAATCATCGAGTATATTACTCATTACATTTACACCACAGAACCAACTAATGGCGTTAACCTACAAACTAAATTACAATAACGTCAGTGTAGGCACTAATAATGACATTAGACGAAACAGAAACACAATATCGCTTAGTCATCCCGGTATAGGGGTTCCCCTGTCCTTTGGCACCGAGACCTTACTTGTTTACAAAGGGACAATGGCTGTTACTAAAATAGATATTTGTCTGTATGGTTCTTATATAGATTTATAAAAGGATTTAAGGAGTTTTGATGTTATGGAAGAAGTGTGTGTGTAAGAAGATTGTAAAGAATATTAAGACATTGAAATTTGAAGTACGTTTTGCTAGACAGGTTGAAAATATTGATTAAAAGCCTTAGCAGAATCTTCTCACGCTTAAAATAATATTTTAGATAATTATTCGAAATATAGAACTGGAAAATGATATAGAAAGACCCAAAACATAAAAAACAAAAAATATATTATCTAATGTACGTTTTCAAATTTTCACTTTTCACAATTGAACAGTTTAAAGCTGCTGTACAGTCCATTTTGGTTTACTGGCTCCACCATCTTGTCTGACTAGACGTATATTTCTACTTCGAAGTTCAGGGGATGATGCCTCTGACTCTTCATTCGAACTGTCACGTAAGAGTGACCTACTCCACCTTCAGTGATGTTGGCACTGGCGTGGGAGAAGTCGTTGTCTATCGTTGCTATTCCCTGAAACGAAAAGATGAAACACTTGAAAATATAAAAGTAACTGGTCAAGGTTAAAAATGATAACAGAACGGGAATAAATTAATAAGCTTAGTTTTGTCTAAATCTTCTTAAGACAAAACTAAGCTTAATAAGTCAATTGTAAGACAAAGGAAGAAATGCCTTTTGGCTGTCTAAGCTATCAACAAAATAACCTAACAGTCTCTTCTTTGAAACTTCTTTCTGTCTTTCATTGAGCTAAAATTCAGACTCTATGGCAATGGCGCAATAAATTAGGCCACGCTACTTCTAGACTATTCTTAAGCTTTACATTCTAAGGTTGTACATCCTGCTCATTAACATCTACTGATACTTAATTTTCATTATGTACGAGTCTTATTATATGACTAGGAACAAAGAGATAGTTCATGCTATTTATGTCATATTCAGTAACGTCATATAGCAAGATGTTATGTATTTTCCTTTTGAAGTGAATATAATATCTTAGTTATTAGAAAACTTAAAAAATATAATTTAAAATGTGTTGTGTGCTCTTAATTATTTTTTATCTTTACTGTTTACTTATCAAAAATGTTTCTTTAATGATACTCGTCTTGTTTTGTTTGACCGTTTTGTGAACCTAAACTAGTCACAGGTCATGCCCGTTTCTCCTTGATAACATGTTAATTGGTCTTGGACAATGAATTTTAAGGTCTGATAATTTCAACCTTTTAGAAATCTTTTACATGTTCTCTAAAGATGGGATGGTCATTAAGTCATATTATAATAACACTGATAGCCGTGCCAACAGCCCGGATAAATCTACTGGCAAAAGCGCCCCTCTCCGCCTCTCCTCAGCTTCACAACAAAATTGATATTTTTAGTTGTAACTTGAGTGAATTCGCAAGGGTTCTTTTATATGTTATTTGTTATAGTAGTTTATAGTACTTAAGTAATTTATTTTGGGTGAGTTGTTAATTTGTGTAAATGTTATTTAGTAATTTGATTGATTATTTATTATTTCATAAGTTATGTCTAGATTTGAGAGCACTATCGCATTAGGTTTACCGACCTGTAATGGTAGATGGTTTTGAAAATAAATAAATAAAAAACATTGCTTGGACAATGGACACCGTATCCATATCATAATGGCCCATTATGAAATTGAGAAAAATCTGTTTATCAAAATATAATAATGCATATGAGGTAACCATTGTTTATAAGCCAATATTATTTGGCTCAGATTTAGGTAATCACCCTTGACCCATAGATATAATCTATAGTGCGATTAAGGAAGTTATTGTGTAAGAAAATTCTGGCACAAATGTGTATAACATTAACTAAATTATTTCAACACCATTCGTATGTTTGTATAATGGATTCACGGATGGACGTAACGTTTTTTGTACAAGATTCTTACGTAGATTAAATTAAACATTGTTCTTCGAATGAGGTAAATCCACAAAGTAAATCGTAGTGAAGTTGACTGGTCAAAGTACAATAAAAAAATCGTATAACATTGCTAAGAAATGCGGAATATTCAGGTCATAATTTTAAGGATTTTGATAATATTAAAATGAATATTTATTAAAGTTTTGAAGGTATTTTAATACTTATATATAATAATTAATAACTGCCCAGACACAATAAACCAAGTTAACGTATTATCCTTAACTCATTTAAAAATAAATAAAAACTTCGATAAATAAAATATTTATTTAAAATAATCTAACCTTAATCGTCCTCTTTTCTGGATCTGTGTAAGTTAAAGTCTTAATTCTTTTTTTGAAGGGTATCGCGAAATCTTTGACCCTTTGATGGAAGACCATCTTCCTATGAACAGTATCGCCGATGATCATGTCGAAGCACACACACACGCACAACAAACACGACAGTACAAATAACAAGAACACAAAACGCATTTCGATTTTATTTCACATAGTTGCACAAGTAACTAGCAAGTATAGATGATGCGACTGTACGGCGACGAATGAGATAACCTCTCGATAAACGACAGAAACGACCACACAATAACAACTTCACGCCGCTCCTAATATTCTAGCGTTTGCTAAAATGACGCTTCCACCGTCATTTTAATGAGTTAACTCGCGCCCAAATGATATTTGACTGACGAACTATTATGATTATCGGTGGGTCATTTGGAGTTTGTTTATGCAGCAGTAGTTTTGAAACGGAAACAATGGGCGATCGATAATTGTTTTCACTGTTTGGTATGTTAATATTGATGATTACCTATATGGTTATTATTGGAAACATTGGGGTTTAATATTTTAGAGGTTATTATTAAATTACCGATTGACTGTCTCATGGATGTAATGGTCGCAACTGTGGCTGCGTGGGTTCGATTTCCGGGATAAGCCTTTACTAAAAAAAAAAAAAAACTTTGGGAAAAATTTTTGAACAGAAACTCCCAATAGCGCTTACGGTATTGGGAGTTTCTGTTCAAATTTTTTTATGGATTAGATTAGATTAGACTCGGGTGAATTGGGGGTCCAATTATGTGAGAATTTATAACGCCGTTAGTGAAATGTGTATGATACAACTGCAGTACACCTCTGACTAACCCTTTGAAGAATAACGGTGTGATGCTATGGTATGTTAGATCAAATAAAAGTAGGTTGAAAGAATATTGATTCTCATGGTTTCAATCAACTTAGATTATCATATTCCACCGCTCGACATAATGGACATAAATTGACATAGATTGGTCTTATTCAATTTATTATTTTCTTACCCTTAAAACGTGAGTTTAATTGTCCCAAAATTAAAAGAAGTGCGTATGAGCCATGTTATACAAATTTTGAGAAGTCGTCATCCATTGTTATATGAAAACAATGGGAGAAATAGAAACACTAAATACAAATTTGAGAGTTTTTTCACATCAAGGTGGATAATTTCATTTGCGAATGTTTTACGTTATTGTTCGTAGATTAAAAAAACTAAAAAAAAAAATAGCGGCGCAAAATTTTACTTCCGAGTGTGCCAGTATCATGTACTGAATCCATGGGATAAGCTTCTGTTACGATGTTACTAGCACCCAGTATTATCTTTTATTTAAATATATATACATATTGCGTAAAAGATTTTGTTAATACTGGTAAATAATTTTCTTCCCACTTGAAAGTTATGACCAACAAAACCAATTATTGACTTATTTCCTTTGAAAATTCTTCAGCTATTTTTCATTCTCGTCGACAGGATGATCAATTTTGCCGTCAATTGAAAAGTTTGACAAGATTTTTTTTTAAACTTTCGATATAAAACTGATGGACACAATTTTTATTATCTACTCACTCATGTTAAAGTTTAAATAGGTTTTTGAAAGCTGTTCCTTGTCCATTTCATAAATTGCATGTGTCAAGTCGGGACTGATCGAAATTGTCGGCTTGTGGTAACATAATTACTGTTTTAGACTTGATTGGAAGCATATATTATCGTCATACTGTGTAATAGTTAGGGGCCCTATCGAAATTATAAAACTTGATGATGTTTTGCACTTAGTAATTTAAATAGAAATCAATTGGAACTCAAATTAAGAATGGTCGTGTGAATAAAAATCAGGTTAATTAAAAAAAAAAGAACCTCAGCATAAGTTACCTTATAGTAAAAATGGTCATTAAAGAAGTTGAAATTGTTAAACTGCTACCAAAAATATGTATAATACACTGCCAGCATGTCCCATAATAACCAAGAACGTGAATACGTTATTTAATCAGGCTGCTGTATACACAGGTTTAAATTTAATAGAATCAATTAAATAAAGCCCGATACAGTCTGAATAAACAACTTTTATTTACACCACGACCAAACAAATTGTGAATAATCAACTGTTTCCCGTTCTCTGAACCGAGGCAGCGGCCTAGAATGGATGCACGGTTCGTTTTGAGTAATAACCGGTAAGGGTTAAATAATCGCTCTAATTTAGATTAATTGCGCATCTGTCCGCCCTTGCACGTGGGCGTGTAATTTTGGTGTAAACGTAAAGGAACTTAGTTGTTTCCATAAATCAAATTAATTCACAATTTTATTACGTATATTGTGTGTAATGGAAACAACTTTTTGGATAAATGTTGTATATGAGTAGGCGTTTCATGAAATTAGTTGAATGGATGATCTTTTATCAAAATGATTGAGACGTAATACATGATGTATGTAACACAGCCTTAGGGCTAATTTCATCATATCAACGCCAATGCTTCAATTAAACTGCAAAATCTGAATACTAATGCGATGTTTTCGGAGCAAGTCTAGGAAATAGAAGCAAATGCAAATCAAAAATACGAAAAATAAAAAATAAATTGGATTAGTTTAAGTAAGTGGATTAGTTGGACGTAGTTAGGTAGTAGTAGTTCGTATAAGAAAAGGATCCAACCCAAATTGAGCTAAGATATTTCTAACCCTTTAATTTTACATCGTAATTCTTCATTAATGTAGTTTTTTTTTAACTGAACGGCAATCTTTTCTATTTTTAACTTTAAAATGTGTTGTTAGGTTTGGTTTCATATTTTTTATGATAGATTCATTATAAAATTAAATATGTCAAAACTAGCTTTGCTAGCAGGAGGGTTGGATCCTTTTAATTTAACTATACGTCTAGTTGGTCTTTGTGACCTATATTAAACCACTGGCGTCTTTGAGTCGCAGGTTCAATTCCCACATCGGGACAAATATTTGTGTATGCAATGGAGCATACTACAGAGGAAGTTCTAATATTTATGTAAGTGTTTTTTATTTGTTTTTAATAACAACGGGATCGCTTCCATTTTCTTAAATAAACTCCTCAAATTAAGTAGCCTAAAATTTTACTGTCCTTTCACAAAAATGTTGTGCCTACGCATTTTGAACACGTATTTGTAAAATGTCAATAAAAACGGAACTAGTTACAATAAAATCTTAAACGTGTGCACAACGAGTGTTTAACTTCTTTGTCTTACAACTGTGCTTATTATTCCCAAATCATTAGAAAAATAAACTTCCCCATTTGAATATTATCCTAAGAAACCTTAGATACACTGGGTTGTTTATTACATATTCATGTAGAAACTATTATCTGTTGTCTAGAGCGGTGCTGGCGGCTATTTCGTAAACGGGGGCTTACGGTGGATTCCTCCCCTCATAACTGATTCTATCGATAGCTTTTGGAATCGCTGGTGGTATTACCGGGATATTTTATGTGTATTGGTTTTAGTGTGTCTAGGAGTTCTAAGGCAAAGCATTCTACTTTGAAAATGAAGATCTTTCAGTTAATGTGGTCTCATGTTGCCCGTATAGGCACTTCTTCAAGAGGGTGTGGCTTGAAGCGATTAATGGTTTCATCAGGTAAAGAAGCATTTTAATAATTACGGAATAAATAATAGGACTAGGTAACTCTGCCATAGGTGATTAGGTATACCTAATGGTTCCCCGAGAAGACGACGACGCATTGTGGTCATGCGTCATCGTGTACTGCACAGCGTGGGTAACGGTTTAGTCTCTCCCCCGTGATGTGCCCCAACAGGCGTGGCACCGTGTTGAGCTTTGGTGCGGTTTTTAAGAATTCCCGAAGTACACCATCAGCGAGTCTACCGCGTAATAAAATGGTACTGAACATCGACTCTGATAATAAACTTCAATACGATCGCGAGAGACTAAACTTACAACTACCTTGTAAAAAAAATACCGACCATGAAGATGGGAGTCCCAAATTTAGGATCGCTAACCACGGCAGAAAAAAAAAAGCTACAACGTCTACGAATATGTGACTCTTGTGCAACGATTACTATACCGCAACTGAAATGGGATAGTCATTTTTGTATAACAATGATCTTGTAGATCTCCATAGGTATAGTGAAATCTGTTGCAGAGATGGAAATTTTAGGTACCAAGCTGTATGCGCTGGTAGAGAGGCATAACGATCTCAATACACGTGACATGAACAAAAGTTTACTAATAATACCAAAAACTAAATAAAATAACATCCCAATACTTTTCAGAAAAGCAACGGCATTAGTAGGCCCATTGAAAAACAACTAGCATAGAACCGACAGATAGTGTGGGGAAAATCCGGACTAAAATCAGAAAATCCCGGCTGTAAATAAAGGGGGTGAATAAACGAAGAGCCGACGCGACTGTTGCTCGTGAACGATTCTTTTTTCATTGCACTGTGATATATTCCGACTCCGACACTACCAAAGATTCGAATCTCTTTTTAAATAAACTGTGGTGGTTGGTTCGTGCTGTTTTCTTTGGCTGCGAATGGGAAGGTGTTGTTGGTATTTCGTTTTGTATGAGCTCATGATAATTTACATATTTTTTCGTTTCGGTAGGTAGATACAATAACGGAAAAATTAAAACAAATTTATTTTTTCTTAATATATTTTAAGCTGTCATTGAATTGCCAGTACATGTAAGCGGGCTGAAAAAACGTTATTTTTAAAATCTATCAACCTACATAAATCCGCCTATTAATACCAGTGGGTATTAATAGGCGGATTTATTTTCCTAAAATGTTTCGTCAAGAAGTAATATTGCCAAAATTACCACGGTTGGCAAATGGACTGTTGAACGTAGTACTTACAGTAGTTATTACTATATACCTACTATAGAAAGATTAAGTTGCCTTTTACGATACTCACGCAGGGAAAGAAAATTCTTTGCCAAAGGCACCACAAAATGTTGATAGCTCTAAGATATCTCATTTCACTCCATATAAAGATCTCCTGTCTAAAATTTAGTCTAGACTAGGCACTCTCAGAATCTCAAACATAAAATGTTCCTAACCAAGTTACCAACCATTTTACGGGCTACGAGTCTTATGTTAGTAGCTAGTCCTAGTCTTTCGAAATTCGATGAAATTTTTATTTATAACTCAAGTCATGACTGGCGTTTCTTTATAATTTAATAAGAGTTAAAATTTTATTCATTGAGTTTTTTGCCGGTTCTTCTCCATAGTACCTACTATTTGGAACCGCGAACCTAGACATTTCATAAGTGCTTGAGTCTGGTTTACATAAAATAAATATAATATTCTATTCTATTCACATAGACCAGCAATGAACATTATCATTTATTAGAAATAAATGAATTATTTTGAGTCTGGTGAAATTCCAGACGCTCAGGTAATTTCAAACATTTTCAGTTTGAACAAGCGTGTGCAAGCACACGTATGACGCTTCTTCAATAATAAGGGACTCATCTTAGGGATTCTATTTTTCTTCAAACATTACGTCGAGTGATCCAAATAAGATCGCTCAAGATGGAATTATGATAAGGATTTCGATTCCAAATTTGTATAGCTAATGGAATCTGCAAGCAAGAACGCGATGGAATCGGCTAATGATATTCACCTTCTCGGAAAATTGCTTCCTTTATCCACACACGTCGTGCGTTTACTGGGAATTTAGGCGAGCAATCCGCGAGAGGGCGTTGCCATGGCAACCAGACGAAGGCTCATGTGGGCTTCAAAACTTTAAATTGTATTACCATGCGCCAAACACAATATATTTGAAGTCTCACAAGGCATCCATCTTGCACAGGAATATTGGTGTTAACTTTTTTATGAGAAAAATAATAAACTCTGCAAGGTTTTCGTTTTCAAATCAGTCAGCCTAATACTTACTTCGGGCAAGGTATAATGCGGTTTGGTAGTGATCGGGTAAGGAGTTACAAAACAAAAATAAATTTAGGTAGGCACACAACTTAGATTATTTATCTAAGGCACACAAGGATTTATAAGTCTACCTACAAAGTCTAGTATATACCTACAAAGTAGGTACATACTTCAGATTTTCATAAAACATTAATTTTACATTGTATAGCAGTATATTAAGAAAAAGAAAGAAAGAAAATGCATTTGGACTAGACACTAGACAGCACAATGCACAGAGAAAAAATAATAATAAAAAGTTTGACAAAAGAAAAGAATTAAAAAATACTAATGCTGTCGGCATGCCAGTATCGAATAGGTTGCCAACTCAGCATATGCTGGGCATAAGAACACCCAGCGCTGGTTTTCAATTGGCACCCTTACAGTGACACACGGACGAAAGTAAAAAATATTCATATACCTACATAATAATCAATAATCGTGATACAGGGGAACAAGCGCAGTACAAATATAGTACTTACTTATATATTTCTGTAGAGTATAATATATATTATAAAAGTATAAATAATTAAAAGAGTATTTTCTGTATTTGCACACAATAGGTACACAGTCAAGATTTGAATACACAAATAACTCTAGAGCGTTCCATCAAAAATTACAATAATTCGATCAATTTATGCAGCGAGACCCTTTTTAATCCCGACGAAATGGAATTATACTGGAATCGTCTTCGAGACGAAAATCCGATACAACAGGGATCCTCCTACCAAAATACGGAACGAGATTTTCCAGTACGTTTTACGTTCCATTGCGTTTTTACAACGATTTTATCGATATCCTTAGACTTGAAGTTGAGGCAATACCGTATTGGACTGTATAAATGGATTTCAAGTTTATATTTTTAAACATTAGTGGGAGTATCCCTTGTTATTCGGTGCCGGGACGAAATACTGAAAGCATTTTTCCTTAAGAGTATATCTTGACTGGACGGCGCTTGTGGTCCTTATAAACAAAGCCATTATTATCAGAACTAAAGCTCGTAGATCGTGTTAATGTCCGTTATGGAACATTCTCTGTAAATAAATGGCCAAACATGCTGACAACGAAGATTTTTAACTCCTTTGCTTATTCCACAATTGGTTGCTCCTTATAGTTTTAAGGTGGAAATGTGTTAGAACGATTTCTACGCTTAATCATTTAGTTTCCAAGAGAGTACACCTAGAATATTTGAGTAAACAAAGGCTGGTTTACTCGGATTTAATTTCTGGTACACGAATGCTCCAGTCCAAGATAGCTTTGGCAGCATGTCTCAAAACTTGGTACGCAGCAAACTTTGAATATAACCAGTCAAGTTCATCGAGCATGCTAACTTTACGATGCTCAATGCTTTTAGTAGTTCGCTTTATTTTATGCATAAGTTTTTAGTTTCTAATCTCTTTAGTTATAGTAAAATGCGTTTCCATTTGGCAGCAAAATTTCATAGATTCACTTAGAAAATAGGTAGGCGAGCCAAATAAGTTACCAAAACAAACATTTTTTTTTCCAATTTATCGATGTTCCCGAAATAAAATCTAAAGGAAATATAAAGTTTCACAACAAGAACGTCTTGAAAAGCTTATTATACAATAGTCATTACTAGCCTTAATCACTGACGTTCGTATACTTTCTTACCTACACATTTTGCAAATTATCTATTGCTGAAACATGCAAATTGCACATAATGCACGTTTGCATATCTACGTTACTAACGAACACCGGTAATCGATCCTTACCGTGCGACTCGAAGCCTATAGCCAGACATAACGCAAAGATAATTGCCGCGTGCAAATCGATAGATGGCATGGAGAAGACAGCAAATGGAACTACACATATTTCTGCTTCGTCAAACTCGACTTATTAATAATGTGTGGTGTGAGGGAAATAAACCAACATACCGTTTCTTATTAAATAATCAAGCATACCTTATTATATCCGATAGGCAACTGTTGCAGCGATATGCGATGTGGTTTTTCGGTCAGTAAACAATCCCTATTTGCAACTAGCTTAATTTTCCATTAAATCAATTATAGATTTGGCATTGATAAGGTCATTAATAAAATTTATATCTTTCTTTCTTGCGATTCTAAGTGGTAACCACAAAAAACATACTTTTTAAGCTAATGATTCCATGGCATCGTTAAACCAATGAACAAAATGATCAATTGTATGAATTTTATCTGGTTACCTGCGACTCCATTTGCTTACTACTCTGCAATACACGGATATCCGTGCGGGTGGATGGCGGGCAAGCACTAATTGCCTGTTGGCCGGAGTTAAGGGACGGCATTAGTTCCGACTATTGATTCGATGATTGAGGGGTTGGGATTATGTTCTGCATTATTATGGTTTATTATGTTAATTAATAATTAATAGCTGAAATTCATGTAGTGTCTGAGTTCTAGAAAATAAATTATATTTTTCAAAAAAACAAAAAATTGTCTATTAATATTCAACAATAGAATCGACGGTAAAATTTTGTACCTTACGGAAAAATGTACTCGTTTCTATCACGTTATTAAAATAAAATAAAAACAGTGGAAACGAGTAATAAAACTATTTTATTATAAGAAAAAATAGATTTTTAATATTTAATTACGTAAATTCCTACAGCATAAGTTAGGATGCATAGCTTATCCTTAATCAATTCAAATCCTAATTATGCATTTCTTGCGAGTTTTCCTTCACAATATTCACACAAATTGCCTTTCATCCAATTACAATAATAACACCACACCGTAGTATTTCCGAATACGTCCCTGTGTTGTCTGTTGCATGTAATTAATTAATCTTAGATGTTGTTGTTATTGTTGTTGTGTACTACCCTAATGTTAATAATAAAATTAACGTTAATGGTGCATCCATAATGAATGGACTCATGTTCACAACATACTTAATAATGAGTTGGTTTTGGTTGTTGATTTAGTTAATAATGATTTGTTGTATGGAAAGATTGCTAGTGTATAGCTACCTACTTGTAATATAATGATCATCATAGGAACTCATTCAGCTTTTCAAATGAACGTAAACAAAAAGGATCCAAAGCAAAGCTAGTTTTGAGATAAATAATTAATTTTATAATATCATATAAAATATTAAATCAAACTAATCTAAACATTTTAAAGTAAAAAAATAATAGAAAAAGTTTGTCCTTTAAATCCAATAAAACCAACTTTACAGCACTGCATCAATGAAGAATTACGATGTTAACTTTAAAATGAAATATCTCAGCTCAATGTGGGTTAGATCCTTTTCGTGTTACTACGTCCAAATGATACTAAGTATGGTACTCCAAACGGCAGACAGTGTGTAAAATATTAATATATTCATTTTCATTTCGTTATCCGATCACTGGAAGGGCCGACTCCTCTTAGAAAACGGTTTACAGAAGAAAACTCAACCTGACATATTCAAAGTGGCTTACACTTGAACAAACAGTAGGTACTTACTGGTAACAATATTTGCCTAGTAAATAGGATGGACTTGTTTATAATGGATTGATCGGCGGATATCGGGCCGGTCGGGCTAACCCATGTTAATTACTGTGCCACTCATGTCAATACGATGACAAATGGTAGCGTCGGTTTGTTTGGCGTTTTTCCTCTTTTCAATATTGATCGAATGCATTTATGTGCTTATGACGTAATGTTACATTTACGTCGAATAAATAAACACTTCTCTCGGCTTGGGTAACTAGGTACCTACCTAAATACTTATCTATAAATAGAAGTGTGAATAAAGATAGTTTTACGGTTCTTCAATCAGTGGTGATAAAATATTTATTACCCGGCTTCCAACACCATGTAACTGAGAATTTTCTGTCAGAAAACTACAATAAAAAAATTCACAACCCGACAATCGAACACAGGACCTGACACTCAGCAACCACGTTTGCGATCATTGGACTAATGGGGCAATTAACATTTTTGGTAATGTCAAAGTCAAAGCTTTTATTTCAACTTTTAAAACGTCGTGATTCTAGGTGCACGGTTCCAAGTGGGTTGGTCCTGAGGAAGATACCGGCAAGAAACTCCATGGATACTTTTTTCATAAAACAAATCTACAATAATATCTGGGGCTGCAGGAGCGGTACCGACCAAAATTCGACCTATACACAATATTACAAAATAAAAAAAACAGCAAATATCTTAATGGATTCGATACCTCTTACCTATCACATTTTCAAAAATGACATAATACCAAATATATCCTTGTAAACAAATCACAAACTTTAATATTGTTCCGCGTATCTCAACATTAGCTTACGTATTGTGTTTTATATAACAAGAATAAGACATTTTTGCAAGATGAAATTTCAAGAATGCTCTTTCATGACGTCAGCTGAAAGCGTTATGAGAGCTAGCAAACTTTCTTCCGTAAGATGTGTTGAACTAGAGGCACCATGTTTCAAGGGAAAAGTCAAATGTATCAAGATTTTTACAAAGTGCCGTACTGTTGCCCCCAACGTTGCGCACTGTTGCCCGCAACGTTACTCACTTTTGCCCGCAACGTTGCGTAGAATAGAGAATACTTTTTTATGGAAATCGCCAGCCTTCTGGCTGGGGTATTAAAAAGCACCTTTGAAAGTTTTGCAAATCATTTTTTGTTTTTAAGTTGCTCCACACTACGATTTCTCATGTATTGTGTCCAGTCCCAGCGGAACAACTATTTGTAGACGATAAAGGCAAAGTGACAGATGAAGAGAAGAGACAAAATGCGTAACAGAATCAACACCATTGGCCGCTTTTAGTTATCGCTATTTGTGCTTAACCATATTCAATATCACGTGCACCTATCGAGTGAGCATACCAACATTAAATTGGGTGTCAATCTCCATGGTTCGGCTCGATGCATCCTCGTGCTACAATTTATGGCAATCGCGATAACCGGCGCTATCTAACGCCATTGTCATGGTGTGGAGGCTATAAGTTAGACAGTTCATTATGATATGCATGTTTTTTGGCTTCGTTTGATGCTTGATAGATTTTAGTCACGAATTTGCAGTACGCTCTGCAGTGGATTCATGTCTGCTTTACAAAAAAAAGGTGCATTTATTTTGGTATTTTAATCATGCACCACCTGGTCAAAGAGTTCCAAGCAGTGTGGGGATTAGGATTCGATTCCCACTTCAAGGAAATTCTCACGGTGCATAACTTTGGTCGAAATTCGACCGTAATTTTAGCTTTCTGCACTCCTTTTCCATATTAACTTTAACTATGCTAAATCTCACACTCATCCGTGCGCATAATATGCTTAAAAAGGGGTACAAAGTTTTCCCTTCACGTATTAATTAGATACTTAAATAAAAAATGTGCAGAGCATTTAATAAATAGTTTTATTTTCAAAAAGATTAATGGAGGCGCAGTCATGGGCTGACTTTAATACTATTGTGTTTATAATCTTAATTAAGGGCAGGATCATAAATAATTGTGATTACTTTCCTCGCCCGGTATTCTGCCGACATTAAGTACTGTCTGAATTATGCAAGGAAATTAATCCTGGATTTATATCAATCTATAATGAAGTAAAGGTATATTTAATTTAAGAAATAAGTTGAGAAGTTAGACCATTTTTATGAGGCGCCCATGAGACTATCAATCTGGTATCAGATCAGACCGTGAACTTAGTTAAATTGATAATGTAATTTACAGATTGATGGATCCAGAACAACGGAGCCACCTTTTTCAAAATTTTGTTCCATCGGGCTAGGCGGCGTCCCACGCTACATTTGCCGATCCCCGGTCTACACTCAAGGACTCGTCTGCTCCAACTCCAACTACCATCGGTCACATATATTTAACACATAACAAATCAATCAGAATCACAGACATAGAATACAATCTTAAGTGCCTGTATCTGGTTTACATGAAATAAAGATCATATTCTATTTGTTTTATTCGTCATCTAAGTGGTTGTTTAGTCTATTACCTACTGCTATAATTTTATGGTGCATTTTGGACTACGAAATTGGCTGAGCAGATATTATCAGGATCACTTTGAGCCTTGTGATATTGCTAAACCATGGCAGGCGATATAGACCTAAGTATAATTCCTAAAATTAAATGCAAAAGTATATTTTTATCCTTACCCCATAAAATTCATGGTAACTCTAATGCAGCTAGAGTGTAGCGTCTTGCTCTGGATGGCTATGTTTGTTCTTTGTGAAGAATAATGCTTTTGTTACCGGCATCTAAAGTCACTTTCTTGAAATGACTACACAAATGTTTTGCGCAGCAGAGACTGCTTTGAACAAGCTTGTGCATGTCTAAGTTCTAATCCTTTGAATGCTTTGCTACGTAAAGGGTGTCTTCATTCGAACAGTAAACTGTGAATTCAAAACTCGCGAAGATATATTTTATATAAACATGTTCAGCCAAAGTACCCAATTCCAAAGCAAAGTCTAAGTATACTATACGTCTCAGCTTAAGAGCCCTTCATTAATTTGTAATTCATATCTAAGACTGAATATCTTTATACTTTATTATAACCAGCCTTATTTGTGTATCTATTTACCTTATCGGATTAATAGCAGTCAATTTTACAAGTCAATCGTATTTAATAGGTAGGCCGTATATGGGTCTTGTAAACAAACTTGGCGATAGCAACTAAGACCCATTTGCATACAGATTTGCTGAGCTTAGCCATGCTTTACAACCGCAGTAGTTGATCTAATGACGGCGATATTTTATTCAGTGTTTCTTAGGAAAATATTTGTATTGGTCCAACATTCATAATTTACACTAATTTCGTTGCTATAGCAACTATGAGAATATTTACTGCATTGGAGTGAATTAAACACATCAATAATGTATCAACTGATATTAGTTCACATGCTTCTGGTCACTGAAACCAAATTCTTGCAATCTATTCGAGACTGGTGACTATTTTATCAACCTTTTTGCTTAAATTTCCATACTTACTAAGTTTTCAAGTACGGTAGTGTCTTAGTACTAAATTGTATCTCTATTTACACTGTTGAGTCCCATAAGTTATGTAAATAACACATTATTACTTGCATACGCTGCTCATAATATAGTAGGTGGAGTATATTTTGTCAAAGGAGACCCTAAAGATAACTCCTTAATTGTGTTAGATGCTTAAACTTTAGAAGTTACTCCTCGTAAACAAGATGCTTATAATAGTTACTCGCGAAGAGACGGTAATGGCGTGTGGTCTAAGAGGAAGGTAATTATGGGATCTCCTAAATATAGAGAAAATTATATGCAAACCAGAGAAGTGACTCCTCTGCTACGACATTACAGGCAAGCGGGGTGATGGGTCGCTAGCATTGCGCGGGTAGCGACTGTTGTAAAGTTGAATCACACTAATGGAAGATCGTAATATAACATTAATGGGCTTTGGTCACCTGCGGAAAAAAAAATACGAACAGTCCTGTAGATGACAGGCCTGATCAGTGATCACGCTCTCAAAAAATACCAGCGTAACGTAGCTTTATGTTGATGCGTTTTGAGCGGGAGCGAAGAAGCGCGTACCTAGAGACTAGAAGTTTCATAAGTACCTACCTGTCTCCAAAGATCGACAAGACAGCATAACTCCTCTGGCGATGCGTTGGTTCATTGGCGATGGTGATGATTGATCTATGATTTTAAGAATTATTGAGACCTCATGACTGCATGTTGTGTGTAGTGAGTGGCAGTGGACACAAAATATTTTCTTCTAATCTTAACACTCCACATCTCACAACTTGCACCTCAGCAAAGCTGTGATCCTATTGTACCACTATCCGCAGAGGTCTGAGGCTGAGACGAGACACTAAAAGCATGTTGTCGCCTCCAATTTGGCTCCACTGTCACATCCCACTCCAGTCTCACCGCTGATACAATTTTCCCTTTTGCTGTCCTATGAAATATTAGAAAGGCAAGGAGTCACGTGACGGGAAAGTATATGTGTGGACGTTGTGGATAATAATATAGGAACACTTGAATAGAAAAATGTTTTGGGAGAATGGAGGAAGTTAGTATAATTCACAATTGTTAGATGAAGTAGGTACCTACATGAATATACTCGTCAAAACAAAATAAGGGCCACCTTATATTTTTGATCTTCTGGGCAAATTATAAGGTTCCTAGGTTTCTAAGTTGTAAAATTCATTGCAATGATTTGTTTTTAATGAAATGGGTTTAAATTTTACACAATCCACAGAAAAGAAAAACAATTTTACAACATTTTCAAGAAAAAGTGCAATTTCAGCAAAAAGTACACTTGGACTAAAAATGCAATTAAAAATGAAATTCCACGGCGTTTATTCTTTTTCCTTTTTGAATCAATATCTGGTGTAACCTTCTCTTTTCTGAACATATTCTTGAAGCCTAGAGGGCATTTTCTATCAGATGCCGCATTGTTTCTTGAGAGATTTGTTCCTAGCTCGATTTTAGGACGTTTAAGGGCTGTCTTTCTTTGTCCACTTATCAATTTGTGTCTCATACTCTTCTTTTCAACAGATCCCACATGTGTTCAATTGTGTTCAAGTCCGAACTGTTCGCTGGCCTCGGCAACACTTGTATACAAGCCTCTTCTAGTGTCTCTCTGGTGGCTCTAACAGTACAAGCGCGTGCATTGCCGTGCAACAGCTTGAAACCTGCACCCTTTTGCTATGCAAATGGCACCACATAGAGTCTTATGACCTCCTGGATGTATCGTTAAGTTGTTACTGTACCCTGGTTCTGAATTATGAGCTCAGTTCTTCCAGTTTGGCTTATGCCTCCCCACACCATAACATTGGGCCCCCCAAATCGATCATTGTTGTCGATGCAGGCATCTGCAAGTTGCTCCCCTTTCATCTCCACACTCTTATGCAACGGTCAACACTAAAAACTTTTACTTTGCTCTCATCTGTAAAAAGCAATGTGCTTCAGTCACTTACGCTACAGTCCAATTGTTGCCTTGCGGATGTCTATTGATTTGCATGATGAATACTGGTCTATGGAATTCACACCACTTGACTCCTTGACAATTGCTGGTCTTCATAAAACTGGTTTCTAATTGTTTGGACACTTAGTCACGTGCCTGTGGCCAGGCACAAGCGGGTTTTCAAAGAGCGGGTAGTGACGGTGCTCTCTCTGCGTGCATGTAAGTCTATGTAGCGGTCTTCCTGAGCGGTGATTCCTCTGGCTCTGCCTAATTCCTGACTTCTGACAAAATTTTGGATCTCATAAAAGCAATTCCAGGCATTCTGAATCGCTCGCAGCGAAAATCTCGGCTGTAAAACTAAAGATTGCTACGAATAGCCTTCTTGGATGAGTGTTATGGTCCTGGTCGTTGTAGACAAGTCCATTTGAAGTCGAACCTGTGGAATTACGTTCTTAAAATGCCGATGTACGCACTGACTTGACACACTAAACTGTTTTCAGTACAATACAAATGTTAAATGAGCTTAAAGTTCACGTTAAAAACAGGGTAAAATTAATTGGTTTCAAAAAAGTTGATAAAATCTACCCATTTTAACGGTTTTTCAAGCGAAATGCTGTAAAAGTGTTCGCAAACACTTAAAATAACACAACGCTGTACAATTTACCACATGGATATAGTTAATGATCATTAAATCATCCATAATGTCGAAATTTGCAAGTGGCCCTTATTTTGTTTTGACGAGTATAGAATTAATGTTTTGGGAAAACATGGAAGTTTTGTTGAAGCATGAATAAGGATAATATTAAGTATGTTTTAGCTACCTTGCCTTTGTAAAAGCCAAGGTGTATGAGAAAAGACTAGAATCAACATTAATAAAATTAATCTACACAAGTTTCCGACTACCACAGAAGGACACGGGCCTCTTTCGAAACAACTATACTTCTCGTATGGTGGTCTCTTCGTTAGGTGAGCTAGTTGGTGGGTTATTTTACTTGAAGTTGGCGATAAGTTAAACAAATTGATAAAGCCACCAATTTTGTTTATTTTTTATCTAATCCCGGAAATGTTTTGTCTGACGTTACTCACATTGTTGGATTTTATAGCAATTCGAGGCAGGGCATCGCGGAAGTGAGATTGATTTTTCGGAAGCAAGATTATGTTCGTTTCTCCTTTACACTTGTAGGTATTAAATAAATTAAGTAAATCTATCTGCACTTCAAATAAATTATACAACATAATAACATGCTTTCCAATAAATAACCACATTTAAGCGAATGTCTACCAACCGTTACATACTATGCGGTTTCTAGGACATAGTCGTATAAGTGGATAGCAGAGAAATGTTATTGCACATTAAATCATAGCATAGAACGGTCGTACATTTTACCAGTTGCATTATACCCGTCTAGTAAACGACCCATGTGTTACAACCCTTATGGCTTAAAATGACAATAAATCTCAACGGTAAACGCATACAATTTTACGTCGTATTTAAAAGTAAATAATATTTTAAAAACAAGGTGCTTTTAGGTATTTTCCTGTATAACAGCTGTTTATCGTTCACAGCTGTATTAGGTCCTTCTAATCTATATGTATAATATAATAATTATATAAAAATAAAAGATTTGATTTTTGTATGTTTGTTTTTTGTAGTTGTGTTGTAGGTTCATCTACTTTCGATAACCGGGTATAGATAGAAAATAGCCTGAATCAAGAAGTACAGGCTAAATAATAAAATGCCCTGAAATAAAATGGATGAAACGTGTTGCTCATTAACGATTCATGACTCAGTAGGGATCCTCCCTGCATTTACTAATTAAAGGGGAGGATACTTGCAACTTATATTTTGCTTTCTGACCAAAGCGAAATAGAAAATATTATTCAGGTAGTATCTTCTGCACATGTGGCTTCTCTGGTGACCCACTGTTCTTCACAAGCTAGTTTTGATCGATTCGCATTTCCTAGATATTCTTATTATATTGTTACATTTAATATAGGTACCTATGTACCTTGTATGTTGTATACTTAACTTGTTTGTAACCTATAACGTATATTTTATCTTGCATAGTGTAACGCAATGAATTGATATATACCTACAGGTGTTTAATTAAACAGAAAACCTGCTTTAAGGGGTTATTGTACTCATCATTATGAACAACTTTTACTATGGGAACAAGACTGAAACCGCGAAAAAATATCAGCTGTTCCATAGCTGATTTTGTTTTGTGATTTCATGCTTCGTTGGATGAACTTTTGCTAAGATAAAAGTTCGGTGTCAAAATATTGGAAATACTCTTGTCTATGAAATGCAGTTTAATTTGTCCCAAACGGACGAGGAATTTAATCGCCAGCTCGGTTTTTAGAGAGTGGCGACTGCGCCTCTGCAAATTTTCAGAGCAATCTGCCGGAGGGTATGACGTCATTGGTTATACCTAAATATTATTCATCGAAGTATATTTATGTGTTATCGCCGAATGGAACATTCAGGTGGTATAAGTATTATTTTTCTATCTGCTATAGTTTGGTTGTAAGAAGACGACGGAAGTACATAATTTTCGTCAGATGATTTTTCCAAACGACCTGACAAAACGTGAGGCGTTAATCGAATAGTAGTACAAATAGTAATCATAAATTTTGTCATTCTCAATAAATAACACCAGACTGTATAATTTATATTCACCACTTTTTACTGAATTCGTCATTATAGGATGGCAAATTCCTTTGATCAGGGATCAGTACCCAGTCTTCAAAAATGCAGTTTAATATCTTATTAATTTTGTCATAAGTATCCTCTTATATTTATAAGAAGATTTTAGTTTTAGTTATATCAAAAAATAGTTTTAAATATTGAACATAAATAGGAGATATTAAAAATATTCCAACCAGTTCCAATGAGATTCGATTTATCTTTATTGCAATAAATTTAACAGAACTTGTAAATAACGATGTTGCCGGTGTTGATGCTTAGTGACTTTGGACATAATAAACTGACTGCGTTGAGAAGGGATAACAAGTTGAAGGATGATGGATGAGGCAGGTCAATAGGGGACACCGGCTGCTGCTACTGAAGATATACGGGTAACGATATACAGGGTGACGCAGATATTATAACATTAAATGAAACCGCATACCTATTTAGTATCGCGTTCTGTGACCGAACACAAGAAATCAATCAAATCCAATCTGTAGTTTAGCCACAGGAACTACATAATATAAATTTCATAATTTTACACTTATCAGAAAAAGAAAGAAAGAAAAAAGTATTTATTTGACACAGCACAAAAACAATTTTAAAGGTAATATAACAAAAATAAAAGAATAAAACATGTAAAACAAAAAAAAAAAAAAAAAAACTAAAATAAAAAATGGATTGTACGTCGCAGCTGTGTCAAAAATACTTCCGCTCAGCTTAAGCTATCGCGCTGCGAGCAGCCCGACAGCGCTGGTTTTCAGCGGGAGCCACATCGAGTGACGTTATGTGTGCCTACGTGTACAGAAAATATATTAATTAAATATGAATTAAATAATTAATAATTATAAAAGAACTTGTGTGTGTTGAAATGATTATTGTATGAAAATAAAGCCGTGAAGGTAACATTTTACTATTGTACTATATCTAAAATAGGAATCACTACTACTTATACTTACTTATCTTTAGGCAATGTTTGTAAAGTCTCCAACCTATTCGAACCAAAATTATATATAATGTGAAATAAATATTCTTCTTGGATGTTCCTTCACATAGTCTAATGACAGCAGAGTGAAATATGGTGCAAAAAAAACTTGCGTAAAAATCACACATTTTTTGTGTAGGCTTTAGAACATGATACCAAATACGTGGTTTCATTTAATATGATAACATCTGCGGCACCCTGTATATCAGATTATGCCACAACCAATGTAGGTAGGTCCGTAATTAAAATTTATCGACGGAGCGATGTTGGCAAAATTAGGATCTACTAGCTCTTGCCTGCGGTTTCACTCTCATCCTAGGGGCTTCGTTAGTACTCGGATAAAATGTATTCTATATTATTCTATCTATCTATATAGATAGATAGATAGAATACGGAATTTTAAGGAATTTTTTTTTACGGGTTCCAATTAAATTTGGCACACATTATAGAATGTGTGCCAAATTTAATTGGAATCCGTTCAGCCGTTTATGCGTTATTGAGTATCAAACATCCAAAAATCTTCACAAACTCTTACTTTACAACTAAGAAGTAACATCGATGTACCTGACCGAATAACCAATGACAGTCGCTCTTTTAAATAATTGAATAACTTATTGCATCAGCGTAAAAGAAAGAAATATAATTAATTTGGTTGCAAAATTAAGGCACCACATGCAAAAATAAAAAATAAAAATGAAAACAAACAACAAGAAAAACTTTTTTTTAAAAAAGAACTAAAATTAAGTTAATTGCAGATATTATATAAATTATGTATGTAGGATATATGGCTGCACCAAAAAGGTTCAGTTCAGCGTATGCCAGACATCAATGCCCGGCGCTGATTTTCAACTGAACCCGATCAAATGCGAAAAGATCATGTTTTACTTTTAATAAAACTTCGTGTCGGTTTTACGAAGATTGCCGTTGCGACTACTTGGTTATTTGTGTAATTTATAAGCTTTCGGGTGAATTTCGCATAAAAGGTGATTTTATTTATGTACACACAGAAAAAAGAATAATTACAATTAAATCGGAAAATCGAAGAAAAGGAAAAGGAAAGAAATGTACCGCGTTTCGACTCTGAATCTGTGTATTTATCGTTACCCATTGTCTGTAAAAGATTGATGCGTCATATGAAAATAACAAACCTTCAAATCCGTGAAAAATACATCTAACAATTTCTATTGTTCTGTCTAAAACACAAACAATTTTAGCTTCAGTTTTCAGTTCGGTACAAAACGTTTGGGCATAAATAAAGCCATGCTCAACGGTTGCGGGCGACATTGCGGTTTTTGGGATACACTCGTGCATAAACCTATAGGTGTGGTGTACATAAGAGAAATGGCAGTACGCAAGACCTCCCGGCCGTGTGCCCATACGTTTTGCTAACCACACTCCCGCCGCGTAGCGCCGATGTGTTTCAGCCTTTATTATTTAAAGTTTTCCACATAAAACTGGGAATATTCATTTTCACTCTTCAGTAGCTATATTAATAATTTTATTTTGTAAAATATTGGTGCACTATACAATGTAGAAACATGCACGTCTGATGTATAAGAAGATCAAAGTAGCTGAATTGCCAATGGTGACGTACAAATGAAAAAAAAAACGAAAATCGTCACATTGCATCAAAAAATTACATCTAAATAGAATAAAACATTTCTAATTATTTTGTTGAAATAAAAAAATTACAATAAGTAATATTCAACACAATTTAAGATTAGGTAGTAAAATCATGAATTTAATTTGAAATGTTCGCAAGTCTATTATTCAAGTATGTATTGGTAACGGTTCGCAGGTCAGGCCGTGTTCTCGGATTTTCTGGGAGGAAAAATCTCAACTGCAGCTTGGGATTTGTAATTTTTACTGATAAATGTAACACCTACTTATCGAGTTACATGAGGAAAACGTGGTTTATTAACAGTAGGCAAGTTCACCGTAAGCTATGTCAAACCATTGGACTAGGTACTGCAGCTTTATAAAAAAAATGGTCAGTATGATTGCAAATACTGACATTGTTCCAAGTTTCATGGTTAATATAAAATGTGCTGTCTCAAATAAAAGTCAAATTTAAATTAATAAAAATAATAGTTTAATTATCATTCGGTAGGTAGGTACCTATAAGGAAAGCCTGCTTGCGGTAGGTCAATCTTCGAGCCCACAAAATGTTATATAAGTACCTACATGAACGAATAATTGGTAACCTCAGACGATAGTTCTAATTCTACTCCGTTTATGATATCAGTACGTTCTTGTGGAACAATGCATTTTTTTCACTACAAAACTGGCCAGTATCCGCGGCTGTATTGATAGTGTAATTTATTTTCCCTGTTTCTCGGTAAAGTCTACTATTGAACCGAGATCAACATTAGCATTCGGCACACCTAATGTGTCCTATGTGCACATTAAGTAAAATTCTAAAACAATTATCTTAAAATTAACTACGCGTAGATTCCTATATCAAAATCCAGTTCTTTCCCTCTTTCGCTCTTCAGTCTCAGATTAACGTACGTGTAACCGATACCTCCGGCAGTGACCGTGGCTGTACCATTCGTGTGTTTGTTGTCGTATGCCATGATGCTCTGAAACAATATATACAGATTACTCATAAAGGATTCATGGGACAAGGGGTGAACGCAATGGAGTAGGCGTGTTAGAACGTATTGCGTCTGAAGAAGAGAGATTCATATGGTAATAAAGAAAGACACTACGTCTTGTTTGGGTTTTTCATGACCTTTTGCAGCTGAAGTAGGGCACTGCGGTGATAACCTGACTTGTTACACTGTTTCCTGGATATTGATTTAAGCATTCTAATCACAAGCGGCCAAGGTGTATTTTGAGAAATATGAATGTCTGTGTTTAGTCAGCTGAGCAATAGCACGATTGTTCACAAATAATTTTCTATTATCTAAAAGAAACTAATCCGACTTCAGTGAATGGAAGTCTATTCTATGATGAGAAAACAGCTAGACAGCTTACTCTCAAAACAAAACAAAACAAAACAATACAATACATAAGTTGTACTTTGGGACACGTGTAGTATACACGAATGAAATGACAAGTACACATGTAAAATAAACATGTTATGTAAACTGTACATGTTTATTGTACATTCACACGAATTCAATTCAGACAATACTAACCGATTGAATGTTTTTGATGTGTAAAAACTATATGCAAAAGAATGTTATATTATTTACGAAGACAATATCGAAAGCGTACGGAACAGAACGAATAATTTACAAACACAGACGGTTAGGTAATTGGGAATCCATACAATTGGTGGCATGGTTGACTTCCTTGAGGCATCCTGAATATTTGATGATCGTACAAATTATATTGACTGAACCTATAGGAAAGGAGTATAGAAAGAAAATTGAAGGAAATCCTTGGAATCAACGTATGTACAAATCATTTATTCAGGTTATTGAGGTTCACACAGAGAAGATTCTTAGAAATAGACCGAGCGTCAAGTCTACAATTGCTTTTTCCTTAGAATTTTCTGTTTCATACTTAATTTTATCGTTGCTATATGTATATTGTATGGTCGATGGACTTGGCCTTATTTCAACATCCACTGTTGAATTAATAATGCTACTATAAACCTTCAGAACCAGAACAGATAAAAAGATTGACGTACCTACGTATGTGATTGATGAATAAAATTAAAATCGACATGTTTTAAGTACTTCTAAGCGATTAACCGACCGACCGACCGAGTAACCGACGAAGCCTATAGATAGATACAGATGTATCTATATTGTGACTGTGGGTTCCCGTGTTTCTTTACGTACGAGTTTTTGTTTCTGTCCTTGTTATGTATATTTATGAATAGTTTTATTTTACTATTATTATTAATTTTATTTGTTGTTTTTTGTTTTATACGTTAATAATTTTTTTATTTTCTTAATAATTTTTATGTTTTATTTTATTGTTTCGGTGTCGGTTATTTTGTGATGTCTAATAAACGGTTTTTCTTTCTTTCTTTTCTTTCGATTTATTTATTTATTGCAACGCCTAGTTGCCCGATAAACAGTGGAAAAACCGCGCGTTAACATGTTTCCGTCTCGACCTAGGGGACACAAGTTGTTTACTCCCTCTTCTGTCACTTAACTTCAGTGAAAAGTTTAATTTGTTGTTCCCTCTATATGATCTACTTAATTTGAAAACAAATAAACCCTTTTGTATCTCCAGTCATACTGGCTCTAGTACATTTTCTGATAATATTGATATCTATAATTTTCCTAATTTGTGCAATAAACAAAACGTGTTTACTTACATTAATGACTGAATGTCCACTGTAGAATACATTCTTCACCCTTTTTATGAAAGGAATTGAGGCAAAGTGCGCTGTTGTATGGTGTATCATATGCCTATTATTATTTGTATTACCAAGTATTAAATGATCGCACGTTGCAACGACAAACAAACAGACAAAAATCACTAGCACTTGAATCTTCATAATTTCGATGTTGCACTTGTAATAAAAAAAAAGTCAAAAGACACGACGACGATGCACAGTGAGTCTAAACGGAATGACAATTGATTGAATAACTGAGATGATGTATCAACAAAAGGTCGAGAAAGGATTACAAACAAGCAGAGGTCAGTGGGAGTGATACTGATTGTAGTTGTTGAAAACAAATATTATTCTCAATGCCTAGTGAGTTTGTTCTGACAGGTCGCACGTTATGTGTGGCTAAGTCGATACTATTGTTAGTTGATATGCATCGAGAAACAGGTGCGTGGAATCAGCTTCAATGATTAGGCACTCTTAAATATTTTACTGATAATAATTGTTGCATGTAGCATTCAAATTTTACTTAGGTAATGATAATGTTGTAACACCGACCTATGTAAAATTTGTTGTTTTATTTTGATAAGTGATTATTGTAGTACAAAGATAAACTATATTATGTTTTTTACACTATAATCGAAGATCTATATATTAAAATTCTTTCACAAAATAACTCTAATAATAATAGATACAAATATTTTTTTTCAATATTATATATCTATTTCAAAATCAAAAGATACATACCTAATTGATGTCAAAAACAAAACAATTGCATCACAATGAATGCCTACTGAAATTCGAGCTCTTAAAACCCAATGATTTGTGAAATATAGACGTCAAATTTTATATCCACCCGAGTTTCTCCGGCTTGTCTTGAATGGGAGTATTTGAAAATGCTTGTATATTTTTCAAGATTTTTTTACTGAGAACAGGAAAAATTGAGGGAATAAGTACACGATATTTACGCTCAATATTTACTCGATGATAGAGCAAAGTAAATAGAAGAAATAATAAAAACAGACTTGCGTAATAATCATATTTACTCACTGCTGAACATGTACATTAGCAATAAGATTGGTTGAGTTGACATTATCTCTAATTCACTATCGGGACACTTACGAAAATCAAAGGGGACAAATAGCCACTTTTATTCCAAAATATTCTTTTACCAGATTAATCTCGAATCTAAATAAAACTATTTAAATACTATATATTTAGTTAGTTAGCTTTCATAAATGTCTATGAAAATAAAAAAAATAAAGCTAGCCAAACAAATTACCGCCAGCAAACGTTTGGGCTTCCCGTTAAAATATTGTGTTACGAACAAAATTTAATCAAACCCACACCTACGGAATGAAACTCTAGTCTGTTTTATAAGGAAGGGTTGCACGTACCGAGCCAGACAATAGGAGTTAGTCGGAAATCGGACCGAAGGCATTCTCTATTTTATACGAGGGTCCGTGAGGAAGGGTACGTATTAGTCCAAATCCATTCCCTGTCTTCCGGCAAAATGTTGGAAACAATCCACTCCCTGTTTTATGAAAGCCGTTGTCTGAATTCTACATGGAGGGCTGGGGGCACCAATCGATACTTTTGTGAACAATGGTTTCGTAAACGGATGGGTTTAGATTGAACGTCTGTATTAAAAAAGTTTTTATTTGTTGAACGTAGGACGTTACCAAGTGTTCTGCTGTCGGTACTTTTAGTGAATTCGACGAATTTTTCGTTCAACAAATCTCAGAAGATTAAATGAAACGAAGTCAGATCACGTGAAATATAAACGAATGATTATTCTGTTTTCTAAATTATATTAATGCAGGTTGCATCACAGGATTAATTCGGTTACATAAGCTTTTCCCTGAAGTTTTTCTACTGTACTTTATCCAATCGTGAAAAGTATCGTCAAATAATTTTAGTCTTACAAATAGGCCTATTTCGTTTTATATGCTCAATTGTAACAACTCAACTGAGATCATAAGATAAATCTTTGATTGTAACTAATGACAATATCATGCCGCATCGTCCCAACTCATCCTATTATTTTTTATTTCATATCCTGCTATTATATCTCAGTTGAAAATACGAAACTTTCTTTTATTACTATTATTTGCGTTTAGTGTCGACATGTTATTATTGTGATGAATGTATATGATTTTGTATTTGTGAATCTGCAACGTAGATTTTGTGTCGTTTGTGCAGCTTACTAAAAATCTCTTATCAGTATTGGTTGCTATAGTATTTGTATAATTACAAAAGAAGTCGGTAATGTTTTATTATTGTTTGCGTGTAATTTGTAATCTCGGTTCTTCCTAAATATGATATCGGCTAAAAATACGGTATTGTCCATCAACTGCAACGAGTTTTCCCTGAGGCTTGAGGTTAGGCAACAACTTCGCGTGATAGATGAAATAACTGCTAGCCAGTAAATGAAAGGACATAAACAATATTTCGGGAAAAGGCGAGAACGGACGAGGAGACACATCATTGTTTTTTTTTTGCCAACAACAAAGAAGAGAAACGGAAAATATCCCACGCTGTCAATAATATTGATAACTGTAACATGAAAGTTTTTCAGATTATTCTCGCACAAACTTTATCAAAGCGACTGCTACGTGTAAAAAGAACTAAGCCAATAAATACGTACGTGTCCACACATATAATTCCCGAGAAATGCAGAAGTTTCAAAGTATTATCGCTGTGGCGTTTGATAAAAGACTGTCGTTTTCGTAACGACTGTAGGGGTAAAAGGGTGGGGATACATTTGGTGACAAGAGTCTCTAATGCCCTCATCTATCTGGAGTAATCCCATAAAATTTTGTGGCATGTTTGCATGGGAAGTGTCGAGTGTGGAATATTCATGCAAATGGAAATAAAAATTTAGCTTTAGACGTTAGGAATTCAGACTGAATATAAATTTTTTATTCTTCTTAATGTCGTGAAATTGCCTCTAAGTGTCAATACTTGAGGATCGTAGAAACATAATATTGACTATAGTTCCGTTGCTAGAAACCTAAGGTTATTGTTAGTGAAGCGACTGTGCTGATGTTAACTTTTTGTGAATCGAATGCAACATTGCATTTGCTCGTAGCAGTTCGTAGCAATGTCGCTACATTCTGCTCTGTAGGTACCGATACAAAAACATAAGCCAATAAGAATATTTATTAATTAATCATTTTAATAGCAAGTGATTTTACGATATTCTAAAATCTTAATTCTAAATCTTAATTTTGACATCCAATTCTCACTATGGAAATTGTGCAATAATAATAGACTTTTATTGTTAGAAAAGTCAGATGCTATTATTAAATTAATATTATCCACCAGTAGTCTCAAGCCCAAGATCTCATAACAAATCAAGAATATGGTATTCTCAAAGGCGACTATTAAACTGCCCTGATTTTTTGTTGACAAAGTATAAAAAAGTTGCCATCAGCTTTTTTTAACTGTTTGTCACAGATAACGACAGGACAAATGTTCCAGGAGTATGTGTTTAGGGGAGTCCGTTATCGTACGGGGAATCGACGGGGCTATTACCTCTTGCTATTCGGTTTTATGCTCTTCTTATAGAATACGAAGTGGGCATGATTTGTGGTGGTGATAAATTTTATATAAGTTTTTAAAAGATTTAAAATATATGATTGCTTATAGTTTGCACAGATTATAGTTTTCTACTTATATGACAAATGATAACAGCTACTAGTACATACTAATCCCGACGATAATGTCCAGTGCCCGTATAATAAAATACTCATTGCGGTGAATGCATAAAAGTCAATGAAACAATCATTGTGTTGATAGTTCATGCCCAACA
The DNA here is from genome assembly GCA_932294325.1 of Allophyes oxyacanthae. NCBI lineage: Eukaryota > Metazoa > Arthropoda > Insecta > Lepidoptera > Noctuidae > Allophyes > Allophyes oxyacanthae. The sequence continues at coordinate 7,224,242 of OW028620.1, read as the reverse complement.
TGACAGGTGGCAGCTCATTACCATAATGTCCAATAAACATAACATTAACTTTTTACTTTTAGATAATATTCATGTACAGATTGTTCTGTACATGAATATCTAAAAATAAAAAGTTAATGTATTGTGGAAGTCCGACTCGAGTTGCATAGGTACATTGTTTTATTCCTATTTCGAAACTGGAAACTCGATACAGAATATCCCCCCGTAACACGAGAGCATCACGAACGTTGGCGCTACTGCAAAGATAAGCGTACCCGAGGTATATCTCTACTGCAATTTGTTACTCATTGTGTGCCCACTGCTTGGTAACAAATCTTGCAATTTATCTTAAAAAAGTTGTTTCATTTAAACAGAATTCATGGGTGGTGCAAACATTGTGAAGATTGTGAAGAAACGGGACAAAGAATACGTATAATGACTTTTGCATTTTTAATGTTGGTCATATTGCTTTTCTGGAACAAAGCCATACTCAGCCAAAATATTAAAATTCTTTGTTGTTCACTTTGTCAAATCATGTCAAAAAAATATAGTGAATATCATAGCAAAAGAAAGGGGAACTTTGATCATATTTTTTATTAGAGTGAACACAACCTGCATAAATTTTCACAACTTGCAGAACAAAAGTTGTTCATTTTGATGAGTGCAAACACCCCATACTGGGTTGAGGGCCATAAAAAATATAGGCTGTATAAGTTTATGGGACTGGTGACCTATTTTCACCTGTATTTGTGTCTCAAAACCCATGGATTTCGTTGAGGCTATTAAATCATTGTCCCAATTTTCATATTATTATACGTAAAATTACTATTTGATGTCAGTATTTTCTCCTTACCTCCAGATATATTAATGAAGATCAATTCGGCTTATGGCAGCTTCAATCTCTTATCGAAACGCCATGTATTAAGGGACCGTCTAATACCCAAAACTCCCCAATTGAACCACGATAAGCTAAGCCTACAGCGATGGGGAGACGCGGCAGGAACGACGCTACAGCGCGAGATAACAACGCCCTGCGGTAGACCTCGTCTAATTTGTTACTCATTGTACGTTGCGATAACTGGTAATGTACTGAAGTATTGATAACAGATTGTAGAGGATCTTATTGCTGGATACGACTTCATTATCTATGGCAAATGACAAATCGAGATATTACAGATAACAAATAAAACGCGACTAAAAGGGTTAAAAAGAACACTGTAATTTTGCTTTATTTCAAAATTACAGTGTTCTTTTTAACCCTTTCTAATTTGAGTCCATTGCAAATGGTTTTCCGTCACTGACAATGTGAATTATTAATTCTAATGCATAAGCGCTAGACTGGCTTTTCTACAAAACGAAATAGAATTCCTAAATTATTACCCTACGTTATATTATACGGATTTATTTTGATTCATTTAAGATCAAGGAACTACTGTTCAAGCGTATCCTATCTATAACACTTCAGAATAAATTATACCAAAAGTTTATAGTGTGTTTACTGATCTCCCTTTGGCTTTAGCCCAATAGTGTCAACTGTTAATAGACAGCGCACGTGGCGCGATTTAGCGGCTGCTCCTTTTATCCCCGACGTCCTCCCGCTTCAAGAGATTTTTCACGATTAATTTTCTAGTGTAGACACTGTCACTTCCATTTGTTGGCAGGGCACCCTTAACAAAAACAGGGATTATTCCATAAGCCCCCTTCAGGCTTTGGTATCTAATTTCCTGTTTGTTTTTATTTGGACTTGTTTTGTTTTGTTTATATACGACGAATGCTACTTCGCTAAGTGTTGCTGTTAATACATTAAATAGTTCCGTGTATGGGCGGACAAATAATTGCTGGTGGCAATTCTCCCGAGACCTTCAGATAATCGTGTTTCTAGCATTAGCGGTAACACAAAATCGTTTATTTTACAGTGCGCAGAATTAATGTCGGGAGTCCACCACGTCTTAATCTTTATCGTAAAATTTACATTAGCGTATCCTGCAGACGTATCGGATGGAGTCTCATTTATTTAAAAATAAATTATTGATGCATCCTTTTTATCTCCTTCGGGCTTAATTGATTTGTCGCTTGAAGCCGTCTATATTCTTGCTTCTCAATTACGTGTGGAACAGTGTATCGCGAACTGTCTGGCGTTTTATTTATGGTAGGCCGATTGATTGAATTAGTGGACCCCGAGGCGCTTGCCCAGTACTGACCTGTTTCATATAGATGAGAATTTATTTAGCGCCGCCACTCTATTCTGTAACTTTACATAGCTGCTTGAGTTTTATTTGCATAGGGTTTATGATTTTTTTGTATTTAAATGGCCAGGATTCATGGAAGCCAATAAATTAACTGATTATACATAGATATTTAAAAAAACTTTAGATATAATCATTTTCATAGAACCGACCCGACTTTTATAGGGGGGACCAACTTTGAAATCGTAAAAATACATAAAAATAGTCTGGATGTATGGAGCAGTTGACTTTGTTTTCACGATTTCGGAGTTAGTAGTTAGTTATATAGGTAAAAATTGTGTAGAATGATGAGAAGAAGAGGACATTTTTTTCTTCTGGTAATTGAACATTATGGATTTATGGCTGATGGGTCCTGTACACTAGGTACACCGAAGGATGCTATCACCAAAAAATAGCAGATCATCCCCCATAATAACTTATTTATGGATATGAAAATCCCTGCAGCTGAAAACACAACTATATTTAATACCAAATGCCTAATTATCTCAAACATAAAATAAAAATATAAAACTATTAAAAATACTCAAAGTACTCCTCATCGCTGTCAATTGGCAGCAAATCCAATAGACTGTCAGCATTGTTATGTCGAGTGGTAATGCTTATCCTTTGACCAAAGAATAGGCCAGCCCTCTTAGTTCTTCTAGAACTATCATTGTCATATATGATCCAATAACAAGATTGTCATACCTCTAAACCCCGCATATAAGGGAGGCGACATAATGCGTGCAAAGTCAGATAAGCTACGCAATGCAGTTTCTGCCGTCGTTCTAGCAAACGATTCCCGTTGCCCGGCACGTGTCTACGTTCTGTATCGTGCGCCTCACCTGACACACTCGGAGTCTGCAGTACGTGACCCGCATCTGCACCGCGTGGAAGTAAATATCGCGTTGAGGATTTATTTTTATGATATCCGGGTTCCGGAATTGGGCCTTTGTCTTTGTGGTCGTAAGATTTTCATGTTTTTTTGATGGGTGTAGAGTTTATGAAAAGCATATTTCGGGGATCATTACAAAACATAATTTAAATATTTCTAATACCTAGGTAGTCTTCTTAATTTCGTGGTTTCATAAACAACCATTCCATTCCACATGGTTCTATTTGACTGTCTTACTAAATCTACTCCTATTCTTCATCCAAAACGTTGGAGACTCTGGCACAGCACACACAAAGTAACCTAACGATAAGTCGTGTTTTTTCTTGTCAAATAAGTGAATCCTACGTTTCGAAACGTTATATTATTATATTTTAGTATAAATTTAAGCTATTTAGAAACTTATCTACTATTACAACTAACAAAACAATATAAAAGCATCATTTAATTGAATCAAAACCGAGCCAATGACCAATCTTAATCATGCCTACAACATCTTAGCTGAGCCAATCTGCTCCTAAAGCCTATACTTATCAACTAACTACGGTTAATGAATATTTTAGTAGGACCAAGTTAATGAAGGACGCCTCCTTTGTCCCGACCATAGCTTGATTACATTCAGACTGACGGGGGAACACTCGGATATAAAATCTACTGAATGAGACTATCGGGAACATTAATGACATCGGGATGTCATTAATGTTCGGTTGATGGAGTTAATTAAGTCGATATTACGGTTTAATTTAACGACTGAAGCATTAACTTCGTTCAGAAACAGAATTAAAAATGTTTCAGGTAATTTATATGAGGTGTGCGCGTGGCATTTATTTAGGCCTGAATATTTTTCATCATCGATCTGTAAACTCCCGCGCATAGTATTAGTCTACTCATAGATCGCTTCAATGACGACCGTAAAAATGTTACGGAAGGTGAACGTGCCTTAATATCACTACACTTTATGAACGGATCGGTGATTGCTGGTTATGTCTTAGCAGCGCATAGAAAGTAAGAAAATACACACAATAACAACACAGGAGAGAAAAATAAAAGATAATATAAAATAATAAGCCACAAAACCAGAATAAAAAAAATACATAAGTACACAATATAATAAGGATGAGGAGAATAAAGGAGAAGCATAGGAGAATTCTGCTGTTATTCAGAAATCCGCACCCATGTGGCTTACGCATTAGTTGCCGTAAATCTAAGCTAGAGGTGGGTGTTATTAGAATAACGATGCCAATATCAGATGCCGTGTAATATTGAAAACGGATGCCGCTGCCATGTGCTTGTTAGAAGATTTCGTTGGTTTCGGTAGGATACGTATTGTTAACAATATCCATCGTATCGCAATTGATGGCAAGAACGATGCTGATAACGGATACCGCATCTTTAATATCGATGCAGATCGATGACAAAATATCCAAAAACGCCATGTCTAAACTAAGTCAAGGGACAAAGATAAGAAAGTATTGGGGTAATCTAATTTATTATGTCTATTTTGAGGAGTAGGGATTCCTGTTTATTTTTAAACGCTAATGTTATTCCACACTATTCTAAAGCAGAAATTCCAACCTCTTTGGTATTTGTAAAAGTTGAACCAATCAACCTATCACACAAACACATCTTTACATAATTCTGACTTCGAACAGTTCAGCGGCTTGGATCGAAGCTTTTTGCATACGTTTCCAATCGATCACCGCTGTCAAGATAACATCTATATCGTTTTACAGTTCTTATCTAGTCCATCTTATCTCTATACGTCTGTGTCATCACCGCAAACAGTTAGGTAACTAACACGTGACTGGCATATGCTCAGGGTCCCAATTGACACGTTCAGACCGCCACGTGTGCTGAATCGACGGCAAGCTAATCCCGGGGTCTCACTAGAGTTGCTAATATTTTATTTGTTTTTGGATTTGTGATGTTGGTTGTAGCAGGTGAAGGAAATATTTTGTTTTTGGCGATGCATGGAAGAGTATTCTGTAGGAGTTTATGAAGTTTTGTGAGGAGAATGCGTTAATAGCTTACTTTTATATGATATTTTGACTTTCAAATAGAGGAATTGGTCATTTAAAAGTAAATAAAAATATTGATAAACTTCTAACACCAGTCCTTTTTGTGTCTGGACTAAAGTAGTCGAACGTTTAAGTTAAATATCTTTTTTGGCAAATGAAACCTGTCTACATTTTTATCGAAACGCTAAACTTTGCGGAGCATAGAATTCAGTGTTGTGGTGCAACTTAGGAGAGGCTTATGTTAAGCCTAGCCGTGAACTGTGAACAATAACTACGCCGAATAGAATAACTTTATTAAAAAAATAATTGAATGACGTTAATAGAAAAGTAAACAGGCAATTTACTTTAAAATTTCATCATGTCACCAGTGAAATCACGACGGCGGCAGCTGATAAAAGTGACCTATTTTCAAACCCTCTAGGGAACACGATGACTAAGAGTTTTTGAAAGCTTTATCAGAAACCCAATAGGAACTGTGTTATGTAAGTAATTTTCATGCATTTATGGTGGTAATAGGGTCTTCTAAAAACTTGCATTACGTTCTTAGTTTTGTTACTGGTTGCTTCGCTTAATTAAACATAAAATAATGAACTCATAGCATTTAGTTTAATTATCCTGATATTTAATTTTCAAAATTGACTTTGCTTTTAATGTCTGGAGCAAATTAAGACCAATTTCACATTGAACGCATTGTTCTATTTACTGTAAGTAAGAAATAAAAGAATAATAACATATCTTCACAAGTTTATGTTCATGCGAACAGATAAAACACTTAGTAATTAGATAGGTACATTCTTATTACATGTGTTATTAAGCGGTTATTTTTAATAAACGAATTTTAGCAGGCGTGCACTCTGCGAAAATCATTATCATCAAGCTTTCCATAAGCTTTCGACAACATGCAAAAGCTGCACGTTACTGAGTCGGCGCGAAATGACAAACTAGAGTGGGGGGCAGTAACCCTAAGGACACCAAACGGGGAGGTTGTGTCACCGCGCGCCGTAAACACATCGCGATCTCCGCAAACTATAAACATTTCCCGACGATGTTATGATTGAAACTTATACAAAAATTAACCAGGATTTTTTTTTCAGAAATAATAAAATTTTCCACGTGTAAAAATAAACTATGTGGTGTAAAGTGAGAAGTGACGTTAATCAGTAGTGTCAAGCATGACCGTGGGTCCAATTAAAAGAGATAATCTCGGATGGAACCAGTTCAAGTGTGTAGTGCTTTTGCATCTTTTGTTCAGTTTTCCTTGCGCGACAAAAGGTAAGTGGAAAGTAAAAAGATAAGAGTTATTTCACCGCAAGTCGGGATTTCGTGGCATGATAACATTTTGGGATGAATTTCAGATTAATGATAAGAAGGATAAGTTCAGTGTATATTTTGCGAAAGTTAAATCGTGTTTCGTTCCTATTTTTTTTTAAGATAAGTTTTCTATACAAAAAGTTATTGACACGAGTGTAGTGACGCACGCCGTGCAATAAAAGCTTATTCAGATCATTAATAAAATTCTGTCAATCAAGTTTTTATTGAGATGGATGTCACAATATCGAAAAAGTATACCTATTAAAATTATAATACCTACATTTATTTTCATCTCATAAATAATTTATTGACACGAACATTTATTGAAATTTTGACATACAAAACTTGAATCAATAATCCTTTTATTAACTTAAAGCCCTATCAGCACCCGGCACCCTACAATACTCTGCCCGTGTGAGTAGTTTTTATTTTTCAGGGATAAAATAATTATTTATCATTGCCCTTTATCGGTTTGGAAACCCAAACTGCTAAGATATAGCCAGAAAAACACTCTATCGCATTGATAATATTAATTTATTACTGGGAATGTAATTTAATTTTAAATATTGAATTGTTTCACCTCTTTTTCCTAAGCACAATCTCGGGCTCCACGCATTAAGGAACACCCAGCTGACACGATAGTAGGCAGAAGCGAACCCGCTACCCTGCGCTGTGTGTCCGAAGGCAAGCCCAAGCCCACGATCCAGTGGTACAAAGATGGCTCCCCGCTCGCACCCACTGACCACCCACACAGAGTGCTGCTTGAAGATGGACTGTTGTTTCTTAGGTAAGTTCCCATTCATCATTAACCTATTCCCAGTCGGCGTCCGGCACATTAACCTGATCATTCAATCACACCGAGAAAAAATACTCGTTGTTATTCTAAAAATTCTTGTGCTTTATGTATGTGGCAACAAGAAGCATTTAGTATACTTTAGCATTGTTTTAACGCAAAGTATCACTATCACTTCATCACTATCATCATCATCACTACATAGTCTCTACCTCTTCTCTACATAGTATAAAATAAAGTCGCTTTCTGCGTCTGTCTGTCTGTTTACCTTGCATGCAGGAGAGAGTCATTTCAAACCCAACCCGCACCTCTGCATGGTGCACTTACGTCAACGGTCAAGGAAAACATCGTGAGGAAACTTATACACGTGGGAAGGCCTCATAACGTCATCAATGGTGTGTGTAGTCTGCCAACCCGCACTAAGCCAGCGTGGTGGACAAAGGCCTAACCCTTCTCATTCTGAGAAGAGGCCCATGCCCAAGCAGTGGGACAGTAATGGGCTGCACTTATTTACATAAGTAATTAATCTTACGAAATGTATGAATCCACATTTTCCACAGGAATCTACGTATTGTGAAATGCGTATCAGGTCAGACTCGCGTATTGAAATTCCTAACCCTTCTCATTCTGAGCTGAGAAGAGGCCCGTGGCCAGCGGTGTGACAGTAATGGGCTGGTTTTTTTAAATTTCATCTACAATTCCTGCCCATCCCTCAGCTGGTGGACACTGTACCTGCCTATTTGGATAAGCCTAGTCTGGTAGTGGTCTGTCTCCACCCAATTGCTGGGAATATCATAAGATTAGACGAGTAATCAGTCTTGTGACTGTATGTGACGACTTTCATAGATACCTACATGACAGTCTGCTCGTTAGTTCCCATTTTTAATTCAGTTCTAAAATATTTTATTACTGCCTCTGTATTGCATAGTGCAGACATTGCAAAGATTCATGTCTGTCGTGATAGATGCTTAGGATTTAATTAAATCATGTTGCGCAGGTAATTCGAATATAACATGACAGATGGCGTTACCTATCATTGTTATGTCTGTTTAGCTTTGCTACTATTAGTTTTGTATGGATGTTTAGTTTCATTTCTGTTTAATGGTTTGATTGTTCTATTCGTACAGTACTTTAGTCTTTAGATTTCCCTGAAAATTACCAGCATGAACTTTGCAATAAAGAAACACATGACTCGCAGTGTGCAGCAGTGATCGGAATAGGTGGTGCTAATTCACCTAAACTTCGAGGCAAAAAATGGAGACTTCTTTACGACAACATTTTTTCTGGGACAAAAATTGGCCCAGATTTCGGGACATCACTGACATGACCCCAACGGTCAAGAAGCCAGAAAAAAAAATCGCTGCATATATCCATAAGTTTATGCTCGTTATTCTACCTAAATCGGATGACAATTTGAAAGAATATTACAATTAATATTATTACTGTATACTGCGTCTCCCATTAAAAACAATAAAAAAATACCATATAAAAAGGTATCATTGAAAAAAAAATGAACTAAGTAGGTGCTTATGAATGTAATACTCGCAAAATATAATATTACAAAGGCATGAAGTAGAATTAATATAACATACTTAGTGTAATGATGCTCGTAAAAAAGCCGCCGGCCGTCGGGTAGGTATCTATGCATTATACAAACTTTTCATGGTTATTCTAGTTGTACGTATTTCAAATTTTGTAATAGGTATGAGTCTTATTAAATTATTATAAACTAGCGACCCGTTCGCACGGGTGCAATTTCTCTAATAATATATCAATAAGATGTCAGACGAAATAATAGTAACTTTAAGTATCGACTAGGTTGTAGTAAAACAGGGTCTTTGGCAACTTGGCACTTGGTATATTTTTTTTACTCTTTCTCTGCGTTTCGCGTGTCCTCATAAAAACAACCAGACTAATTTAGCCAGAGTTTTTATTGTTGTGTTAATTAGAGGCAGAAAAAACTAAAGTATCCAGCCTTGTCTTGACACGACATAAAAAATGTAAAGCGAAAAAGAAATGACGTGTGCTTGGAAACAAACCCGTTCAAGATTTATTTTTGTTCGGAACATTTAGTCTGAGGAAACATATTTCTCAGAATGTTGTTTAAAATAGCTGGCATTACGATATGGTATGCAAGAATAAACCTAGATTATAGCTTACCAATGAAATACATTTAAAAAAAGGTCCAAATCAACCCAGCAATGACCTTTTATGTTCCGCCGTAGAATATAAACTGAGCACACCAAAACTTCCGGAAGGGTTACTTCCAAATTTCTACGAAAAATGTTCCTTTGCTCTATGTTTTACATCAAACCATATAATTTACCGCCACTTGTACTTTATTATAAGTATTTTCCATACACTACGACCGATATTGAGTTGATCATTAAATTGTAGGGTTATGCGTGGCAAGAAGGAGAACGACGAGGGTGTGTATTGGTGCGTCGCACGCAATTCCGTCGGTGAGGCGGTCAGTAAGAACGCCACGCTCACTATTGCTGGTAAGTCCTTATTCATTGCGTGTAAGTACTTTTAAGTTTCTTGTAAGTCCACTTGCATGTGGAGTAAGTAACGTAATTTCAAATTCCTGCAATCCTTGATAGAACTTCTGTACTTTTGTAGGGCTATTTAATTTAATTAGAGGTTGCCTAGTGGTCGCAATTCGACCGTAACATTATAAATATATTTAGGTTTCTGCACTCCTTCTCCATATATGAACTTTAACTATGCCAAATGTCACACTCCTCCGTGCGCGCAATATGCTTATAAAGGGGTACAAAAATTATCTTCACGTATTAAATTGTATAGATACTAGTTTAACCTTTGATCGTATTTTCATTAATTTCTCACACTCACACCCAGTTTCTTCAAGGCTGATCAAATTTAATCAGCCGTCAAATCTCATATCAAGTGATATGATTGGTTGTGGAATTGATTGTTGATGTTGGTCAATCAATCACAAAAGCTTACATGAAATTTAACATGATCAGAGATTTTACCAGCCTTTCGGAAACCAGGGGTCAGTAAGATACTCTAGCATCAGAGCATTTGCAAAAAAAACTTCAGTACACTTCATCGGAACCAAAACTTTTGAAGTAGTAGAGTATGTAGCGATCAAAAAACGTTCTTCCCATGATTAATTCTTATTAGTCTTCTTCTTAGTTTCTTATTTTATTTACTTTTTATTGTTTAATTTGTGTATTGTGTCTCTAGCTGTCCGAATAAAAAAGTTTTTATTATTATTAATATTAAACTGTACTTACTCGTATATTAGTGTATACTAATTACTTAGATTAAGTACTACGTCTAAGTATTTGGATAAAGAAGGCTTCCTAAATGAGGATTATCAAACTGATAGATGTACGCCCTTGAACTTTAATTAGTTTTCTTGAAGCAGAATTCTAAGCTTGTCATTAGGGCAATAAAAATTATTACATAAGTATGAATTACCTAAAGCATAATAAGATATACCTAAAATATCTAATACGATATACCCACAAAAAATAAAGTAAACAATAATATTTGTGCTGGGTTTTCACGAAATGGATTGAGCTCGGCAAATATATTTACCTGATTTCAATGTTTGCAAATGTAACTAGAGACGTTTGTGCCGCTGCGGTAAACCACTAAAAGGTCGGGAGAAATCTTTATTTACTTACTGATCGTTTCATTAAATGCGTTACTTAATGTTTATTATTTTTTATTAACCTTAAAATGTATTTTTCTGTAGATAATCCTGCCCTAGGTGTGTGGTACCTTATAGAATTATTGTTCTAGTTCTCCGGGATGACTTCAGAGTTGAACCTCGAGATGTGAAAGTAGCCAGTGGCGAACCAGCCACGCTTGAATGCTCCGCTCCAAAAGGCGTCCCGGATCCCGGCGTGCACTGGACGAAGGACGGACAAAGTTTAGATGTAGAAGTTAACGGGAGGTAATTAATTTTGGACTACCGACTTCGTCAGCTACTTACGCTTCACATTGTTCATTTAACGTAAATATTCTCAGGTTTAATGCACCCAATATTTTAATGTTGAGAGAAACCAAACCATATAATTCATTCTGCCTGTGGATATTTATTAACATAACGATTTGCCTAAGGCATCTGTTTTATTTTGAATTCGAGTAACAATGACTAACGAATCTTGAAAATAGCCTGTTAATTTCGGCCTTATTTCAGCACGATAAATAATGACAGCTGCGGTTTAAGTGATATCTCCTTATTTATATTTTTCTTCCAGGATAATGATAGTAAATGGTGGTGATCTCAGAATACTAGAAAGTCTTCCAGCAGATAGCGGTGTATATAGATGTGTAGCGTCTAATGTGGCCGGAGAAAGACAATCACGGCCTGCGATGTTGCTCGTGTTACGCAGACCACATTTTCTAGTGAAACCTAATAACATAACGGCATTAATAGGCCAGAACATTGAATTTCACTGTCAGGTAATAATGTGGAAAATTAATCTGCTTATTCACTGGACTTGATAATTAACCACAATGTTGTTTTAAGACCTATCGTGAATACCTAATAATGAGCTTATTATTTTTATATATCTTCCAAATTTCCTTTTTATTCGTAGTACCTATATTAAGCTTTACTTTACCGTTACCTTAAACATTTTGGAGTAAATAAGATTTAAAATCATATTATTTTCTAACAAAAAGAAATCGTTTTAGGCATCGCCAGAATCAGATGTCTCGGTGACATGGTCTCGCGACACTGGTTCATTATCGCCGTACGCAATCATTCGTCGAGGATCTCTGAGAATAGACCGGGTTGTTGCCACTGACGCTGGGACTTATACTTGTAGAGCTGAGAGCCAAGCGGGGACTAGTATTGCGTCAGCTACGCTTACTTTACATTGTAAGTTTAAAGCTTAAAAAACAATATTGCTCGGTCTAGTAAATTCATCTATGTTTTAATTAATTTTAATATTTTATTCTTAATGTCTCTCTTCTAATCTTCTTTAAGGTTGATTCCACTTCAAAGAGAATGAATCCCATTAGATCATCTTAGTTATAATATTCTCTTTGTTGGAAGGAAATGATGATATAATTTTCTGTTTAGCACTACCTCATTTCACACGAGTGCCTTCAGACCAAACTGCGTGGGAGGGGGAAGCGGTTTCCTTCCCATGTGAAGCGGAAGGTACACCGTCACCTGTAGTTTTTTGGACAATGGAAGGATCTCAGGTAAAGAGTTGAAGAACGTACTAGTACTTCAGAAGTTATTTTTCTTTCCGAAGAATAGCGTCCTTCCTTTTTTTGATATTAGGTTCTGATGCTTTTATCTATTTTAAGATCGGTATAATGGAAGCGAAAATATTCTAAGTTTATGGGTATAATCAATTACAGGTACTCTTTTAGTTTTGACTGTGATAATAATAATATAGTTTATAAAATACCTATGCTTACTATTACCTATATCTTGACTTAACATTTTTTCTATCATATTGGTACCTACTTCATCAAGAATTACCGTTTATTAATAGTTGGAATACCTAGTTACAAAATAAATAGTTCTTTCAGGAATTGGTATTTCCAAAATCAGCTCACGGTACTGGGTCTCTGTACCTGGATAGGGTTACGACACAACATGCTGGCAGATTGACATGTGTTGCTGTAAGTGCAGCGGGCAGTGCTTTACATACTGCAACTTTACAGGTGTGATCTTACTTATCTCTTTATTCAATAGAATTCTGTTAATCATTGGGCTAATTAATAATTTGTTGCTGTTTACTAGGTATTAAGAAGAGAAGCCAATTCATTCAATGGTGATCTAGATTCTTCATCACCGTATCCAGAACTGACAAAGCTCCAAAATCATCCACCAATGACTCAATATGAGTTAGTTCAAGCTCGCCGGTACTTACAGCAGGATGTTTTAGCTTTGAGAAGGGTCGAAGGAATATCTGCCACCACAGTTAAAATTGTTTGGGATGTTGGTATACTTTTATGGAATGTTATTTTGGATAGGTACGTATCACGTTAGTAACATTGATATTAAAGCGCCGATTTCATTTCAGGTATTAACGGATTATAACGAATACTTAGAAGGAGTAAAAATATGGTTTAACGGAACCTCCCTTAATCGACAATACGTTTTAGACGAAGACTATCAGCATTCCAATATATCTTATAAAGAAAGTTTAGACGATTTTAGGAAGTATGAAAATTTTTCAATGACCACAGTTCATAATAGCGGGTCTTCTAGTCATATTTTAACTGGTTTATTGCCGCATGCTCAATATGATGTATTTTTAATGCCATTTTATAAATTGTTATTGGGTAAACCTTCTAATTTGAAGAGTGGTTTTACTGAAGAGGACGGTAAGCTTTTTCTTTTAATTCAAATTTGTTTATTGTTGCATGTAATGAAGTTATCACGTCTAGCTATAGCGTACTTTGAATGTATTGTAGTTCCAACCGAGCCACCGCAAAGCGTCACAGCGGGAGTGATAAATGCGACGTCAGCGTGGATTCGGTGGGATCCGCCGCCCCCGCATACATGGAACGGCGAACTTTCCGGTTATTTGGTTAGTAGAAAATAGAAATTATTTTCTATTGACGTTTCGTATTTTGTTGATTATTATTTATAGTAAGTGTACTTTTGTTTTAGATTGAGGTTCGTGTGGGCGGTAGTACTGGCGGTCGCGTGGTGGGACAAATGTCGCTGGGCGCTCGCACGCGCGCGGCCGCGGCCAGCTCGCTACGCGCAGGCGGCCGGTACAGCGCGCGCGCCGCCGCTGTCACGCGCCGCGGACACGGACCTTTCAGTGCGCCTGCGCACATACATATGCTGCCCACGCAGACACAGAGACACTACGTACAGTAAGTACCCAATTTGATGTTCACTTCATTAGCACGTCGTGAAATTAAACAGAAACTGACCATTAGGTCCCCTAAACAAGTTCTCGATTCTTCAAGATTAAAGTGCCTATAATTATGGTATAAATCGTAGAAATAAGTTCCTATGTTAGGATTACCCATACTAGTCGAAAACATTCGTTTAGACATTGTTAAGAGAAAGCCCTTTTTCTGATCGTAGACGTTTCTAGTTGTGACGATGAACTTGGCTATACGAAAATAAACATTTTGTTTTAGAACGGAACCATCGACGGACAAGGCGATAGTGTCAATGTTCCAAGAAACTTGGCTGTTGGCATTATGTCTAACTTTGTTAGTGTTAGTACTAGTCGGGACTGGAGTCATTGTTTATATAAGGAGAAAGCAGACTAAGCAAAGAAAGAGCCAAAACACTACGGGTAAGATGAGTCAGTCGAAAAACTATTCTTGTATAGAGCTAAATATGATCATAGTACTAAAAGAAATATTTTTTCAGGAACTGCCATTGTCAATGCTCAACAATGTCTTTTAGGCAAGGAAGCGGTTTGGCTAAGAGAAAGACCTTTGTTTGAAGGTTCTAATGAACCTAGAATAGAAATTTTAAATTGCCACCAAAGCCTTTTACATGGTAAAAATGAATTTTAAGTACTTATTATAAAAAAATGGTATAGATTTTAATATTTTTCGACATAATCTTTGGAATATCTTCTTTAGGTGGCCATTCAATAGGGACAATGGCTATGGAAGCCGAATACAGTCTTCCTCAACACACGCATGTTATGAATCCAATACCAGAAGAAAATCCAAGGAGATTACAACCTGAACCATACGCGTCTAGTGCTATTTATACTGAGTTAAATTATCAGGTTTGTATTAAATCTAATAGATTTCAATCAATTTCTTTTTAACTTCTATAAATGCCCATTTAGCTGACCTGATTTTTAAAATTATCAAATTATTGGCTGAATTCTATTTGTTTCATCTTTACCAAAATCAAAACGTTTTTTAGTGAACTCAAATTTTAGGATCACACAGACGCAGAAGACTCTTGCATGAAGTGTGCTGTAAGCCCAGGCTCATACGATAACAGCATGGTCAGGTCCTATGGAGATAGTAATCAATACTCAAACGAGGAGTGTTCCACGTGCTGTCGAAGCAGCAGCTCCACCCTCACAAAAGATTACAGCGAAATGACCAAATGTGGGAACGATGATGAAATGCAAGACATGTCTATAGAAGAATGTCCGTCTTGCAAAACAAATCATTCTAGGTCTTCAAGCAATCATGATGGTAACAAAGAATGGGCAATGGCCGAAGTCGAATATGATTACCCTCGATGGCATTGGTTAGGAAGAGAAAATACTTTTAGACAGACGAACCAAGATATGAGGTACGCAAGTGAGGGAAGAAGCGATCAGGAATGTAGGATGAATTTATGTGATATTCTGCCACCGCCGCCTTACGAAAGGTAAGATTTAATTGACACTACTAAAATCACATTAAAAATTCATAAATATAATGTAGGTTGTTATTCTCAAAATTAATGATCTTTTACAAGTCTCAATCTAATTCTACAATATTTTTTATTAACAAACTTTTGCTTTATGTAAGAAGAAGTGCAAAAGAAAATTTCTATAACGTATTCACTATAATCGTCTTCCACAGGGAATCACCATATCGAGAAATGCATGCATTCACCAATCACTCAGGGACATCAGGTTGTTCAGGACATACGTATAGAAGTTAATTAAATTGTAAATTAATATCACTAGGATGTAATACAAGCAATATTACTTTATAGTGAACTGTACAAATGTATAAAGGTATTTGCATATTATGAACATTAAGGTAAAGTGGGATGCCTGTTACACTGTCGCGTAATGCTTATGTTTTTCAACTGAAAACATCGGATAATTATTATATTTTGAAGTACAATGATAATACGATACCGTATATTAATTTAAAAACTTGTAGCTCTTCTCTTATCTATTTTTTATAGCAAAGTTAAGGAAGAATTTTGACAGATTTCATGTCACTTATTTGCATGACGCTTTTGAAAGGATATAATAATAAATATCATGTAAATCTACAGATATTGCTTACTTAATTGAATAGAGTACATTTTATTGTAAGTTAAGAGCCCTGAGCTAGTTTATACATAATCAAGTGGTTTGACTATGTGGGTGTAGTTACGCGACGGTGTAATAGACGGCTTTCGAAGATTGTAGTTCTTGTGGATGTGTTTACAAATAGACTGCTATGTAACGTAATGTAGGCATTAGGTTTTCATCTTTCTCTAGTGACTGTGATATAGTATAATTTCGTATTCAAATTTACGTTTTATGTAAATATTTTGAAATGTTTGATATCCTTATACAATTTTATCATTGACGTATTTATTGAGTGTAGTGAATAATGAATAATTAGTATTTCGGAAGAGAACCAAATTTTTAAATGAATAGTTTGAAAATCACAGTTGTATAATCATTTTGTACTGAAACAGGATTCCTATACTGTATCGGACGATAATTTGTACTTTGTAAAGCCAGCTTAATTAAAACTGGATGAATTTTTTATCTGTTTGTTTACTTTTACTTCCCCAGACAATATATTGGTAGCTGCGTCATTAAATTCCTGATAAACTGACCTCTTACCCTTAATGAGGGTTCTCTCTGAGTATTTGTAACGAGGACCTATCTGTTGTTAGCTGGGCTGCAATAATCCGAATGAAGCTTAATGACCACAATTGTCTTTCTTCTCCTTCTTTCAGTTTCCATTCCGTGGCCAGGTTCCGCTTTATGACTATGTCGAGCCACGATGCAGCATCGATGCAGTCGCTAAATCGCGCAATTTAGCAACCGCGATCGGACGCCGCGAGTCGCTACAACGCGATGCAGTATCGATCGATGCTATCGCAAAGTCGCTAGTCGCCGATGCTAAAACTAGCTCGTGTGAACGGGCCCTTATAGCTCTTTCCTTAGCGACGTCATCAATGAATTAGTTTTCTATCTTTTTTATAATTTTGTATTCAATTTTTACGTTTTTTTTAATCTTTCTTATCGAACCATTATACTTTGCCATCATTGTTAATTCTAAAAAGGGAAGTTTCACCTTATTTAACGATACTAGACCTTTTATTAGGCTCGGACGGCTGTGCACCAAAACTTTAACTGCCCGTACGCATGTAGAGGCACAATTAAAAATACTTTACAGTGCAATAAACTCGCGAATTGCTTGTAAATCGTTACTAATGAATTGTAACGTTCACACTCAAAGATTAGAACCGGCACCACGATTTAAAACGATACTAAAAGTTTAATTAATTGATACCTTAAAAGTTACTCCTGCTATATAAATCGGCTATACTCGTATAATAGATCAAAATGAAGGGAAATCTGTAGCATTTTTGTGATCTAGTCTGATATCTTGATCTAAGGATGATATAGGCATACCTATACATTTTTTTTATGTTATTTGTTTGTAGCGTCTAATTTAAAAAAAAGTTGATTTTATCTTCTTTCTTAGATTTATACAGTATTATCTTGACATTATTGCAAAACTTCTCTGGTAATTTTTTTATATCACCGAGAATCAAATATTTCAATTTCATGTTTGCTGACAGCGTGAAGTTGCAGGTAATCCTTTTTATTTCAAGATGTCACATAATACCTAAATCTATCCCGCAAGAGCACGATGCCTGGCAACAAAACTGCAGGTGGCTCAAGCTACTTAGCATTTGTCACCAAGTGAACAGGCCCCGTTAAAATAATTTCACTATACCCTTAAATACAACTTCGTTAATTAAAAATGTCGATAAATATGCTCTCAAAACTATTTAAAACTTTTTGTTATTAATATGCTCTTGCCCTCCCGCTCTAATTAAGTCGAGGGACATAGTTATAACCCCAATTTAAACGATAAGGGTTGTGATTGCAGTGACTATGCAAGTTTGACCCCCTATATTAACCCAGCATTTTCATATTAAATTAGATTTTTATTACTGACACGATTACGTAGATGGAAGGTTATTTTCGAAGCTACCTTATTATGAAATAAGTGGAGTCATATAACCTTTCAATGTATCGCCAACTTAAAGAAAATCTACTAGTCAAATGGCGTCTAAACACCAATCAATCACCTTTCGTTCTTTTTGGGTCGAGTAGGTATTGAAGTTTTGTATGTGATAGCTGATTATTTTTCCCATCACTAGATGAAAAATTTAAGTTGGTACCCTTCGTGGAATAAAATTAATATTATTTTACTGTTCCACGAAGAGCACCAACCCAAAATTTGGATCGGTGCCGTTCGTGGAATAGCTTTGGTGCTATTCATTTCAGTGCCGTTCAAATCAGTGCTCTTTGTGGAATACCTCATTGGTCCCTTATAGAAAGTGGTCAAGTTTGATGGTCTGATCCATATCCGTAAATATGACCACGCATTTCTGATAGACGTTGTATTATTATAAGGCCAATCTCCCCACGTCATCGTCATCACCAAGCCTGAGATATCATTACCTCCATATGAAAAGTGGCTCTACAATTACACGAGTAATCAGTTTTACTTATAAATAACTAAGCATGTATTTGTGCGTGGCGGCATCGGCAGTCGCAGGCTGTGTCCAAACGGAGGGCGTTGCCATGACAACAGGTTCCGTACTCACCCTAGAGTGCACCCTTGTTATTAACCGTAATAATTAAACTTGATTGCATTTCACACCAGGTGTTGGATGACTCGCAAACTAATAAGTGTTTGAATAGAAGCACGGTACAATTTGGTTGGGAAGATTAAGACATTTGAGCGCACCATAAAATTAATTACGTTTTTTAATACTATTAATGGTTTTTTTTTTCACATCATCAAAATTCAATCTTAGTAAATCGGTATCATAATATCATATATCATTCATGTTAATTTATTTATTTGTCACGTACCTATTGCGTTTATTATGTCATTTTTTGAGTGTGAATGAGACTCCTAGCTATGAATAATTTACTGCGTCGTAAGTATGTAGGTTCACCCATCATCCCAAGACCTTCGTAAGTAAAATCACATAAAAGAGAAATCAAGTACTTATTTATATTCATTAGATAGCTTTGACAAGGCAGAGGATTTTACGCATTCACCCAACGCTATCAAAAATAATATTCCAAATTTTCATATTCACTTTGAATAAAATTCATTTCAAACACAAACCGAAACGTGACTTCTCTAAATCATATCTCGAACACGTCTTTACGTTTTTTTTATTTTCTTTATTAATCAGCACTCCCCTACGGAGCAATTTCGGGAGTGAAGAGCTCTCCGTCGTGTCCCGAAGTCAAGAGTCAGGGTGACAGAGAAAAATTGAGAGGGATGCTGCGCGGAGGTGGAGTGACAAGGAAAAAACAAATGGATGTCGGCGTTTGTCGTAAATGATATCGAGGAAGAAGCCATGATTCGGATCATTACTTATGCTCAAACGCTTATGCAAGTGTCTTGAAGAAGAGAGTTCTGCCTTAATAATAATTAGTGTAGTAGGTACTAATGTGTGAGAAAATAGCTTAACTGAACAAAGATACGTTGACAGCTGTGACTTGGAGTAGTGAATAATGAAAGTGATCCAAACCTTTTACTTTATGTACGTAAATGCACTGGTTTCTTTATTAAAATAAATCAAATGCAAAGGTTTTACTTTTATAGATGTCAAAAAATCTTAATTGCCATCTTTTTATCAGCAGGAATTGCTGGACAGGGTCCTCCCGCATAGATTTCCATTACAAACCTTTTAAACCTGTATCAAATGCAAAACAGCAAAAACGGTCGTGTAATATATAAAATTGGACGCTGAACTAAGCGGACTAAAAGCCAGTCATAGATATTTCAGCTTTATCAAGTACAATACAGCACGAATTAATTGACTTAATAGATAAAAGGTTGTCTGACACCGTTAAACATTTTAACTTAGGGGTACTATATTATTAGTGACCATCATCATTCTCCTGCCCTTATCCCATTTTATTTGGGGTCGGCGCAATATGTCTTTTTCTTCCATTCATCTCTATCAGACGTCATTTCCAGATTTACTTCCTTCTCATTCATGTCATGTTTCACACAGTCCATCCATCTTTTCTTTGGTCTGCCCCTACTCTGATAGCCATCCACCTTCATACTTACAACTCTTCTTATAACATGATTTTCATCTCTCCGCATTACATGTCCATACCACGACAATCGGTTACTTTGCAGCTTTTCTGTAACTGGTGCCACTTTCATACTTCCTCTAATATACTCATTCCGGATTCTGTCCAATCTCGTTACCCCACACATCCCTCTCAGCATTCGCATCTCCATAGTGACCATGGAGAATAATGTAAATGAAATGTTATGAAATATAAGTAGGTATATTGGATACTTCTACATAGACGCAAGCTCACCAATATTGTGAGATTTCCACAAACACTATCTGTACACAGACTGGTCAATTGCAGGCGACGTATTTAGTTTTTCCGCTTAAAGTGTATTCACAATCATAATTCCTACCTATACTAAGCGTATTAGACACGAACCGACACAGACACCAAATTAAATGTTCCATCCATCATTTATGAGGTTATTTACACCCGCCATACGTGAAACAGCGTGTCCATAGACGATGTGTAGAATTTTTGTTTGGTTCCCGTGTCTGTCGCTGTTTGATTGTTTAATGCGACGATATACATAGAGTCTATGCAAGTCTCTGTCGTGCCGCTCACCCGAATATCATCACTTTATCCGCTTAATACTCTGTGATTGTGACACAGCTGTCTGCTGTAATTTTGTTAACATTTTCCTTGTGAGAGATCTTGAACATTATTGGAAATTTGATTTGATGAGACACTTGAGTCTTGACTGAATTTACGTAGTACCTATGCATAATTTATGTTGACAAAATACTACTTAAGTTGGACAGAAATTATGAAAAGCTATGTATAGATAAGAATCTTATTAATTTATTTATGTAATATATATTGCATAATGTACTTGTACACATAGCTATAATTATCAGTTTTAAACTAACCTAGTACATGATCCTGAGGGAGCTGCAAGGATTGGAAGAAGTGATTATATTTAAATACTATAATTAACCTAGGAATCATCGAAGTATAAAGAACATCGATCATTTATGACATTCATAAAAAGAAAGCCTAATTATTCCGCTTAGAAAATTGAATTTTACGTAGTTTGTAGATGTTTGAGTACGTTTACATAGCATATTCATAAGAATGCAACAAAATGCTACGTTTAAAGAAATACTGTGCCTTTTAGTACCTGGTTTAAACCTAGACAACTCCCGTACTTTATTTAGTCCGTGTTTTGGAATAAGACGGCATAAGTTTTGTTTTGCTATTGATTCGCTATTACCATTCAGCGCCCTAAAAGGATAATAACATTATCCTTATAAAACAGAAATACTAACAAAATAAGTATGGTAACATTTTGACGTGACATTGTATTCAAAGCAAATACATCACATTGCTATTGCACCAATAGTTCATGCCCTACGATTGGAGGTCTCAGACAATTACAATTAAGCGTGGGTTTACTGCTATGTTTTCTTCTTGTTTCCTGAGATAATAATACTAAACAGGTTTTGAATGCCCATTTGTTAAACAGCGACAATATCGGCATCGAATCGTGTTCAAATTAGCTGTCGTTGCATTTCTATACAAGTCTTAACTATTTTGCTAATTCTTTTTGAATTTACTTAAGCTAATTATCTAGTATTATGCTTATACTACCTTATAACAATAGGTGACCTTAGATAGGATAAGTATACCAAGTGTACCTTAGGTATTTACAAACAGCCATAATGCCAAAAAGTTCCCTAGCTTCTATCTCGGATTTTAAGCAGTTTTCTACGCAGTCTACGCTACGCTGCGAAGACTACTTCAATATGTTTTCTAGCCTAGGAGTCACATAGAGGCCTATGTCCAGCTGTAGTGGACACCATATAGGCAGATATGCATGCATGCATAGGAAAAAAAAATCTATTTGCCTCAATTATTTATGCTTAAAAAAGTCGACTATCACATTAATTATGTCAAGAACATGGACAAATCTATTTGCCAAGCTAGGTGTATACGGCAATATTCCCTTGTAGCGGTCTATTAGGAGGATCACCTCCGTCTTCTGAATATATCAATATTCAGAAGTTAAAAGATTATAGAAAAATAATAGTACACAAAGATAATTTAATTTACTCTGGGCGTTTACTACAAGCAACAGTGTTCGCTATACCAAGTTAATCCAGCTAAATGATACTAATAGAAGATAGTCTATGTTCTATTAACGTCAGCTACTGTAAGCTAAATTAATTATTGGAACATGCGACGCAACTCGACAGGCGTTAGATATAGCTCAAAATAATGACCAGGTTAACAAAGATATATAATTATTATGTTTAGCAGCGGTACAGGCGGCAAAGGAAAGAAAGAAAAACATTTTTATAAAAATACCTATAAAAGTACCTATACAAAGAAAAAAAAAATTTTATAAAGATAAGAACCAAGCAAAAAAATAGATAAAAATATAAATGGACTTTTGCCAAGCATCATTGTAGGAAATTATTATGTATGTACGCAGGTAGCTCTGGTAGCTACCAGTATTGCATTTTAGGTAGTCCGTATCATAAGTAGCAAAATTTTTGTCATGGCGTTTCTGCGTGTCATGAAACTGTCGATCGTTTCTTGTCTGTATAAAATAAGCCTCGACAAAAAAATAATAAAAAAATAAACTATTTTCTTGTTGTACAATGTACACACAGCAAAAAAGTTAAGTATCAAAACAAGTTTACCTACTTATTTATATAATTTTGCTCTGTACAATTTAGGAATACCATATTTCAGTAAGAAGGAATGTCCAAACTTAGACGGCTTATTGCCCTCGGCATCTGCACTCCTTGAAAGTCACGAACATCGGGTAATAATTACAAAAAATGTCTGGAAAATTATGAAACAGTGAACGGCGGCGAAGGGTGCATGAATTATCCATTACAGCTAGGACTGAAGGTACCTTCGGAGCCATAATTCGTACTCGTTTCGTACGGGGTTCCGTACGATATTTATGGCGGTAGATAAGGCCTACAGATGGCGTCTACGGAGTTTTCGTTCCCCTAATACTTGTTGAGTTACGGTCCCAATTTCCAGTACTGCACTTCAGGTGAAACCTCCCCAGTCGTTGGTTATCGGTTCTGTAAGATATCTTACAAAGTTATAGTCTGCGATTTAAGTGGAATTTCGAAACGAGTCTTGTCACGGAAGCAAGTCTTTATGCGTTTAATCTTATCCAGTAACAAATTATTGAGAAATTAGAGACGACTTTGCCCATAAACTAGACTCGTAAGGGGTAAACTTTAGAATTATGGGACAAATAATGTTTAAATTATTTAACGATTCACGTAACAATCGCTCGTAATTTTGATATCTACAATGTTACAGCAGACAAGTGTATCGTAGTGCTAAATAGGGTTAAGATTTATGCCACTATCATACTTAGGTCACCGGCGACGACGGTGCTCTATCGTTTGCGCTCTGTAGGTTAGATAATTATATTTAGTTTTATATGTATATCACTAGAGGTCGCGCGGTGCGCGGGCCGCGAGCGGCCCGCGAGGTCTTTTTAGGTGGGGTTTGTAACATGACGCAAAATAAATATGATATTTGATTTTGTATGGCAGCCATGTTTTTTTGTATGAAAGCCCTCTTTTTTTACCAGCTTGTCAATCGACCCAAGGTCCTACACATTTTTAGTTCGGGCAGTATGGGTGTGCGACTTTTCATTTTCGAGATCCGTGGGGCAGTTCCGGTCAGCGTTCCACTTTTAGGTTATTTCGGTTTTTTGCTGAACTCCCTGGACTTCCCTCTATACGTCTCCCATACATCACTTTTACCCCCCGCGGCTCCTTCCGAGAGAACAATTGAGTGAAAATCCAAAAATGAACACTTGTATGGCGGCCATGTTTTTTTGTATAGTAGCCATGATTTTTTACCAGTTCATCGATCCACCCAAGGTCCTTGACACTTTTAGTTCTGGCAGTATAGGTCTGCGGCTTTCCGTTTTCGAGATCCGTAGGGCTGTTTCAGTCAGGGTTCCACTTTCAGGTCATTTCTCACTGGGCCTCTCTCTGTACGACTCCCACACATGACTTTTACCCCCCATGACTCCTTCTGGGAGAACAATTGCTCCAAAAGATGCGTTTGTATGGCGGCCATATTGAAAAATGGCGGAAAAAAAAGTTGGTCCCGGATTATGAATCGGTGCTCCCGAAAACCTCAGGACGCCAATTTTCAGCCAGATCGGACCATATTTTTTGTAAGCCGCCATTTTGAATCCGCCATCTTGGATTTTTATCACGACCACCGAAAAGCCCCTCTCGTCCTCGATGATATTTGGTCGAGCACCCCCACTCTATCTCTAACGGTTTCGAAACGGTTAGGGTTCAAAAAGCTTAGAGGTCGCCCGGTGCGCGGCCCGCGGGCGGCCCGCGGAGGTTGTGGTTGAACTCTTAAATTAACTTAAAAAATAATTAAACCACGATTTGGAAAGTGCTTTGACTTTGACTGACTTTGACTTTGACTTTGACTTTGACTTTGACTTTGACTTTGACTTTGACTTCGACTTTGACTTTGAATTCGACTTTCACTTTGACTTTATTTTTCGTTTTGTTCCCAGCAGACCCTTTCATTTGATACCCATATCAGGTTGGTAGATAAGAAAATTTTGTCTACCATCTTGGGGCGTCCGCCATATTGAATTAAGTGTGACGTTATTTTAGTTTCGTACTCTTCTTAGCAAACCCTTTCATTTGATACCCATATCATGGTAGTGCATAATACATAAGTAGTCCGCCATATTGGATTTAGAATGACGTCAGTTATCTAACTATGCATTGTCATCCTATCTAAACGTGTGAGCAAAATCTCACCTCAATCGGAAACCGCGAAGTGGGTCAAAAACTTCCCAAATTTTCTTACATAGTTACAGGTGCAGTTAATAAAAGCGTGTTAAGAGGCGTTTGTATGGCAGCCATGTTTTTTTGTATGAAAGCCATCTTTTTTTTACCAGCTCGTCTATCGACCCAAGGTCCTACACATTTTTAGTTCGGGCAGCACGGGTGTGCGACTTCTCATTTTGGAGATCCGTGGGGCAGTTCCGGTCAGCGTTCCACTTTCAGGTCATTTCGGACTTTTTCTGATTTCATAGGACCCCCTTCTATACGACTCCTATACATCAGTTTTACCCCCGAAGGCTCCTTCTGGGAGAACAATTGAGTGAAAATCCAAAATGAACACTTGTATGGAATAGTGTAATAAATTTATTGTAATAAAAAACTTTGACTTTGACTTTAACTTCGACATCGACATCGACTTTGACTTTATTTTTCGTTTTCTTCCCAGCAGACCCTTTCATTTGATATATATCATGATGGTAGATAAAAAAAAATTGTCTACCATCTTGGGGCGTCCGCCATATTGAATTAAGTGTGACGTTATTTTAGTTTCGTAGTCTTCTCAGCAAACCCTTTCATTTGATACCCATATCATGGTAGTGCATAATACATAAGTAGTCCGCCATATTGGATTTAGAATGACGTCAGTTATCTAACTGCATTGTCATCCTAACGTGTGCAAAATCTCACCTCAATCGGAAACCGCGAAATGGGTCAAATGTAACTTCCAAGATTTTACAGGTGAAGCTAATAAAAGCGTGTTAAGTATCGTTTATATGGCGGCCATGTTTTTTTGTATGAAAGCCATTTTTTTTACCAGCTCGTCAATCGACCCAAGATCCTACACATTTTTAGTTCGGGCAGTATGGGTGTGCGACTTCTCATTTTCGAGATCCGTGGGGCAGTTCCAGTAAGCGTTCCACTTTCATGTCTTTTCGGACTTTTTCTTAACTCAATGGGCACCCCTCTATACGACTCCCATTCATGACCTTTACCCCCGACGGATCCTTCTGGGAGAACAATTGTGTGAAAATCCAAAATGAACAACTGTATGGCAGCCATGTTCTTTTGTATGGAAGCCATCTTTTTTTCACCGGCTCGTCAATCGTCCCAAGGTACTCGAGATTTTTAGTTCCGGCAGTATGGGTGTGCGACTTCTCATTTTCGAGATCCGTAGGGCAATTCCGGTCAGCGTTCCACTTTCAGGTCATTTCGGACTTTCCTGAACTCATAAGACCCCCTTATATACGACTCCCAAACATGACGTTTACCCCCGACGGCTCCTTCTGGGAGAACAATTGCGTGTAAAGTTCAAAATGAACACTTGTATGGCAGCCATGTTTTTTTTATGGAAGCCATCTTTTTTTCACTGGCTCGACGATCTGACCAGGCTCCTCGACATTTTTAGTTCCGGCAACCTCGGTCTGCGACTTGTAGTTTTCGAGATCCGTAGGGCTGTTCCAGTCAGGGTTCCACTTTCAGGTCATTTCGGATTTTTCTGAACTCACTGGATCCCCTTCTATACAACTCCCTTACGTGACTTTTACCCCCCGCGGCTCCTTTGGGAGAACACTTGCTCCGAAAGAAGCGTTTGTATGGTGGCCATGTTTTTTTGTATGAAAGCCATCTTTTTTTTACCAGCTCGTCAATCGATCCAAGGTCCTACACATTTTTAGTTCGAGCAGTATTGGTGTGTGACTTCTCATTTTCGAGATCCGTGGGGCAGTTCCGGTCAGCGTACCACTTTCAGGTCATTTCGATTTTTTTCTGAATTCAATGGGCACCCCTCTCTACGACTCCCATAAATAACTTTTACCCCCCGCGGCTCCTTCTGGTAGAACAATTGCTCCTAAAAAAATACTTGTATGGCGGCCATATTGAAATATGGCGGAAAAAAAAATGTCGTTCCCGGATTATGAATCGGTGCCCCCGAAAACCCCGGGACGCTAATTTTCAGCCGGCTCGCAGTAACTTTTTTTTCGGCCGCCATTTTGAATCCGCCATCTTGGATTTTTATGACCACCACCGGAAAGCCCCCTCTATCCTCTATGAAAATGGTTCGAGCACCCCCCCGCTATCTCCAACGGTTTCGGAACGGTGAGCGTTTCAATTTTGTATGGCCGCCATTTTTTTTGTATGGACGCCATCTTTTTTTCACCGGCTCGTCAAACGGCATAGGTTTGCGACTTGTAATTTTCGAGATCCGTAGGGCAGTTCCGGTCAGCGTTCCACTTTCAGGTCATTTCGGATTTTTCCCGGACTCACTGGACCTCAAGGTTTATGAGTCTCATACATCACTTTAACCCCCCACGGCTCCTTCTGGGAGAACAATTCTGTCAATCAGTGAGTCAGTGAGTCAGTGGTAATCGAGCTTTATATATATAGTCAAAAAGTCAAAATATTGTAATATTGTAAAATATGAAACCAAACCTAACTTCAAATTTTAAAGTTAGAAATATAAAAAGGTTGCCCTTCAATTCCAATAAAACCAACAAATTTACACCACGGAATCAATGAAGAATTACGATGTATACTTAAATATCATCAGCTCAACTACACTAAGTCCAACTTCATTTTCTATTGAAAATATTCGACATACCACCTTTCGTACATATTCCAAATATAAATGACCCTCCAAACCAATACCTAGTGATCAAATATAATTACTATTGTCTATAAAGTTTAATATAAAACCAATTAGGGACCAGCATTAGTCACGGCGAAAGAAATGAACACAGAATTATGACATCGGCGTATTTCGTGACGTCACGCAATGCCATAGGTGCCTGTTTTTCGGTGATTTATGGCTCAGTGAGAACCATGACTAATACCACGTTTAATAGGCGCTTTGTCTATGGTAGTGGCATTGTTTTTATTTATTATTCCGAGGATTGGTAAGGGAATTGAAACATATGAGATAGAGATACCGAAATTGTTATTTGTTGGTGTGTATTAATTAAGACTTTGTTGTGCGTTTTGTCGTTCAAGGCATTTTCGATATTCTCTTAAATATAAATATAATCTTAATATCGAAAGGGTATTTTTGTAGTATTTATAAATACTAGTGCTCATTCTCCATATATTATAAACTTTAACTACCTATCGGAATCACAGATACCTCCGTGCGCGCATTATGCTTATAAATGGGTACAAAGTTTTCTCATCACGTACCTAGATTTATTTATTCAATAAATAGGTTGATAAAATAGCTCTTCCACGTCAGGCAGTACTGTAATAGGTATATATCACCAGAACTTTTTAGCTAATTAACCCCGTCAGTAGAAACGCTGAAACAAACTTGGGAGTCAAAGTCTATTTTATTTAAACTTTTTTTAAGACCATACAATTATTTAATGGGTAAATAATTTAATGAGTAGGGTAAATTAATCTGAGGTTTCGAGATGACCCTTCCCGACGTATAAAACACAACACCTAACTAACGCTATCTTCAGAAAAGGTCTCCAACCGTTATAACCACTGTGCACTGTCCTGAAATCTTGTGATATCCCATGGCATAATGAAATATGGTAATTAAACTAACACGGCCATTAAAATTAATCCCGGATACAATACGGATGCAACCCAAAAGTTTTGGATATCCCGGAACTAATTTCAAGTTGGACCCATTTTATATCCCACGGGAGCCGTGAACATATTTGATTATTAATTTAATGTTCGTTAATAGACCTTTCTGATTTTTTTCAATTTTCCCTTAAATTATGTTTTTTTTTATAATTATTATGTTAGTCGTATCAAAGTATGATTATCTTTTCTATATTTCTGATATCAGCACTTATAGGTACATAATATGAAATAAAAAGAAAGAACTTTCACGTAATGACTGTTGTAGAAACTGCAAGTTTATAAGTAGAAATGAGTTATATAAAGCTCTTCATGATTTACACAATTAGATTAATGTCAATAAAATTCTATGGATAAGGATTATATGATAATAAACCGCGAATTCAATCAACGACCCTGAAAGTAAAATTAACTAAAATAATTCTATGAGGGGCTTTAAACGTGTATAAGTCGAGATGTTTAATTTGCGTTTCCGTTCTCCGTTTCAATGCGACGACATCTTCAATTTAAGACAGGAGTTCATTAAACGTACATGAGTGATGTAGACTAATTTATTCCGTTGTGCTTTTAATTATCTTTGTCCATAGATCATTAAAAGAACGTATCATTTCTGGAGACGTTACAAATAATTGTCAATTAACACGGAAAATGGTTGTCTTTTTCTTTTAAATTTCCTCACACTAGGATTTTATATCTCTTTTACATATTTTCTGAATATGCTTTGAGCATTACAAGTTGGTCCGGACAAAAAAAGTAGATAACTATAATCGGTGTAAACTCGCATTGTTTCAACGATACGATCAATTCGAGCGTTCAAGTCGAAACCATGTAACAAATTCTCAACGCTTTAAACAGACACGTAACAAAACAGTGGAATTAGCTGCCAAGAACCCTCTGACTTTATCTACCGCCATATTTTTAAGTAAATTACAAATAGGTATAGGGCGCACCGTGCCATCAGTTGTGCCGTGCGTGTTATCGCGACGGGGGGATCGCGAGCCGGGCAACTTACACATAAATGCTACTACTGGATGACACAGAGTAGCAATTTTGGTTGACTAGCTGGTAATTTAAACGTAGTATAAAAATGCTCTCGAGCTTTTAAAGAACTCACATGGTGAATGTAATTTACCAAACCTGGCATCGACTCATGGAATTCATACTGAACGTCCTTATCACTCGTGGTTTTTTTTTGCACATATCCGTTAAATGCCCACAGCATTCCCATTTTCTTTGGATTATTATAACGTTCAGTATTACTGTGTTACTCTATAATTTTATGATACGCGATTATTTTCTTTGACTATAAAATACTAAATTCAATTCAATTAATAAAAAATACCGACAACTTTCAAACAAAAATGCGGTATCTATCCCAAATAATAAAAATATCCTCATATCCCTATTAGACACAGTCCTTAGAATTACCGATTCGATATTGTATGGTGGATAATTGACAATAATTATGGCAAAAAATCTAAACGTGAGTTTCTCGTTTCTGCAATTAAACTTCAAGGTTTAGAAACCCTACAGTCGGCATAAGTCTTTAGTAGAATAAACAAAGCAACTTTAATTGGTACAAATAACCTGTCTTTAAATTATCGAACTGTATATTTTTAGGCTGTGTGCGTCTTTGTTACGCTTTGAGGTAGTTATAGTCTGTACAAGAAACGGTCGGAAACGAATTTTTTCGTCTAGTCTCCCCGTTGCATTTTCAGGCTTTCCAAGCTGACGGTTTTTCCTTTCCGACAATGATAACGTCGTTAGTGAGGGACTTTGAGCTCCTAAAGACGTGATAGTTTGTTGATGTTTTCACACTTTATGGTGTGTTTTGTGATGTAAAGGGTTTTGTTGTTGGTTTGAAAGATAAAAAAATAGTAAATAAACTCTCGAGTAGCGGTAGTTTTAAGGAAATGAATCGATATTATTTCGAAATACAACAGTATTCGTGATAATGTGGAATTTTTTGTAATTATACTTTTACGCTACGCCACGAAACAGCAAATAATTTGTCACTTTTTAGGTAATTATTAAAAAAGTTTGCCTTAAAAACCAATTGTTTTTTGCAAACAAAAGTAGAACGGTCCGTTGAGTCGCGATAATGTGAAGCACTCACGACATAAAAGGTGAAGAATAAAAAAAGGCTTCAGAGCGTCTCTTTGTGTTAAATCGTTAACTGCTTTTTCCCTATTGAGCGCAGAAGAAATAAAAATCAAATGCGACTGCTTTCCCCGATCGAGTGTTTGTTTGTCTTATTCTGTTTGCTCTGAGGCGAACCAACTGCTGCTGGCACAAAACGGATCCGAATGTATGCTCTCATACAAAGCCGGGTGGTCTTTATCATTTCCAGTGTAAACACGACGCTCAAACACTATATAATATTATAGTAAATTTAAAACCAACAGCGGCTTAAAATGTTGAAGGAAGATTTCTTTTACCACTTACTCTTTATATTTTTTTCTCGTTGAAGTGAATCTTTTTTTATTGTTAGATACGTAAAGGAAACGAGAGTTGTTCAACAAATAAAAATGTAAGCAACTCTCTTTTCTATTATTGATTAATCGGTTTTCTTGAACACGTGTAGTTTTGCATAATGTTTTTTCTATCGATGAGTAAGTACGTCTTGTTCGATCTGTCGGTCAGGTACTTCAACTCAGAGTAAGCCATGGCTTTGAAGTGGTATACAAAGCAGACCTATCAAACGATTGCGCACACATCAGATCAAATAAATCACAAACTTAACGAGTTTCTGGCAAACATTTGTGGACGGGGCCAACATTTTGATTATTTTACAAATACTCGACGTGTAATGGTCCATAGGAGTTCTGTTTACTGTTTTACGGTACGTCGGTATAGACAGTCAATTGTTGGGCAACTATACAAGTATTTGTCTAGCGGTACGATGCCGTGACAGTATGGTAATAGTCATCTAAAATATGCATATAAATATTTTAGTCTATAAAAGTCGCGTTCGAATGTACCGTAAAGTGTAGGTGGCAGTTCGATTTTATTGAACATTACTTCATTGAACGATGACATGCAAAATGAATTGCTTTCACGGTTTAAACACTGCGCAATGAATCGAAGATTATATTCTTTGGAGGCATAATTTAAAAGCTCGTAGCTGTTTTGCTTCGGCGCGATTACGGCTGTGTTTCGTGTCAGGCACAATGAAGGGGGCAGGTTGTTTTCACCAGGGGTCTGTCGGGACCTCAGAGACGTCGGCGCCCCGCTGCGGCCGTGAAGCGAAAACCTGCGCGTCGATATTAACCGTCGCTTACTCGATGATGTATTGATATATTAACTCATTAAAATACAAACCAGTTATAGAGTTAAAGGTTAAAGACTTCATAAAAAACGCACATACTTTCGTTCCCCGCTGTGTCAAAGAATTCAAATGAAGCGTGAACGCCTAACAACAAAGAACTTAAGTTAACTATTGTATGAAGATTTCGAGGCAACGTTTGTTTTGCACACGCTAAACGATTACCTGATTATATCTGCTATATTCTCGGAAAGCAAGCACTGCTAATATCACCGTATCTAGTAGTCTAGCCGGCTTCTGTTCCAAGTTTATCTTAAGCTTTTAAAGCAATAGAAACTTATTATGCATATGGTATGCAGATAAGTAAATTAGGTAGATCCTAGCTTAACCTGTATACTTAAATGAAGCAATTCCAAAGTTATGGGAATCTTAACCCATGTCAATATCTTGTGAAATTATGAATGTCTGAAGCAAATGGTTATCAAGATCGTGACTCAGGTGTCATTTGTGTTTTCCATAATTGCACGAATAGAATTAAACGATATTATAATTAACATAATCCTCCTCGTTCTTAGGCTGAGATCTATAGTGCGTACTTTGACTTAGCTTAGTCTTTATCATAAACTTTGCTAAGCTTATACATACTTTGATTTGGAATTTATAGTCATAGCTCACTGAAATTGTGCCGATAGGCAAAATATAATATTATACCTGTTTGTTAATATAACATAAGATTAAGTGCATTTGAAGTTGTTAAACTTGTATGAAGAAAAAGATTTTAATTTTTTTGTTAATGTATATCTAAATTCACCTTATCTGTGTGAAAGAACGACCAATCTTCTGTACTAGATGAATAGAACTCAAAGCACTGCAAACTATAACTCAATTTGGCACAACTCAGCAATTTGTGGCCAAATAAAAAATATTACAAAACCTCTGGCACACGCGGGTACGTACGATGAACGTTTCATACGACAGCGGGATTCAACAAAATATGGCATCCGTCCATAAAACTTTTTTATCACTTCAACTCTGTAGGTATATAACAGGCTGTCAACGTTTATTTACTGACTTTTTGTGTTGTAGAAAAATATATTTAAATCCGTGAGAGTTGAACCATACTAAGTCATGATCATACAGTTTTCACGCCACTTTCTCGAGTTCAATTCAAATTCAATAGCATGGCGACTTTTGCAGTTGAAGAGAATGTCGTCTGACCACGCTTAGGTTAGATGATTGAATTCTCTGTTCATGTGAAAGAAAGATTTTATTAGCACAACAAAAAATAAAAGGAAAAACAAAGAAAAAATATAAAATAAAATGACGTACTGAGCCAATGGGGCCGCAGCTCAGCATAATGTCAGGAGGCAGTGATACTGGCCACCTGACGCTGGTTTTCAGCTGCAAGAATGCCAATTAATAGGTACTTACATACTACGATACTACTAAATAAATACTTAGATATTTTTTTAAAAGGTTTAATACGGTGTGTTTTATGGTTTGTGTAATGTTATTAGTATCAGTGTACTAAAAGACATTGTAACTTAAGTATTTGTTATTTAGCCCATAAACTCGTATTCAAGAATATCTCTGCACTCAGTGAACGGAAAGTGAAGAATGCGGCGATTTGATTGATCGTTTACGTCCACTGTGGGTCGAAGCTTACTGTGTGTTCTCAAAGTATTGTTCTTTATAGTTGCTAAGTACACGTACGACAAGAAAAGCCACGAAAATATACGAAAGTTGTGAAATTTTGTACACATTTAAAGACTTTGTTATTTCGTCGTACTTGTAAATAGACTCGAGCCAAGTTTTACGTACATTTTTATAGCAGGACCTATCTTCTTATTACTTTGTTTGCTTATTTATATAAAACCACACTGAAATTACTTGTCACCGTGCCTATTTCCATGCAAAAACTCTCTATCCACTATTTTTTTCGGCATAAAGGCTGAGCAAATTCCTCTATGTGTAAGTAGGAACTTATTACTGTTTTGTGAACAAAATAGTGACTGAATGGCGCAAACAAGACTGTTAGGCCGTAACTGTGTCGCCTCTGGAGTTAAGTAGTCTTTAATATGAGAATAAAGCCTCTTTTGGTCATAAACCCTAAGTAAAATGAGATGAGTGCATAAATAGCACCTTAGTATATGATTGTGATCAGAGAATAGACCCCGTGTGTACTTACCATGTTTTACGACATGACGCCTATAAAATCTGATATTTACTTTCCGCCCTTGTAAAGTGTCCTTTAATAGGTTTTTTTGTGTTAATACGTGCTAAGGAGGTAATGCTATTCGAGATTCAGATAAATGATTTGTAAAGTTTAGTAAGAGCTTTTTAAGTGTAATTTAAATAAATTAGAAAAAATGTTACAAAACGTAAACGTATTTGTTTAATCTCTTTTAGTTCAAGCGAATACTTAGGTAAAAGAAGATATTTTTTTGGGACCATTTTTATTTTACATTTAAAATAAAAGGTAATCTTATAAGAAAATCCCTAAAAACAAACTTGAAATCAACGTTAAAAAATTATTAGGTAACTAGGTAGGTATTCATAAATCTCCAGACACTAAAATAAAGACTACTTGTAGTGTTCATTGGAATTTAAAAAAAAAACTGAAAGGTATCCACTTTTCTATTAAACCCTTCCGAAGAAATCATATCCATAATTCATAGCGGAACTAAAAAAGCACTCGAAGTCATAATTAATTAAAATGTCCCAGAGCGGACGGCCATTACCGGGGATGAAAAAGCGATTTCCCCAAACAGTGGGTTTTAAAGGAATCGACGAGTCCTCAAGTCCATTTTAGTGAATAAGAGGGTCCCGACAGTGGCTTATACACTTTTGAAAGGTTCTTTGAGAAATGCTTCAAAGATTTTATTGACGTACAGTCTCGTAATGTCTTTGTTTCCATTGTTAAGAAAACTTTGCGGAGTTTAGAAAAGCTGTAACAAAAGCATCTTCATTTTCTACAAAATCTGTTATTCTACGATGATTAAATTTTGTACGAAGATGTGGAAGTATGTAGTAAAAATGGAAAATGAATACACCATTAAGGTGAACAACCACAACAACACGTTTACGACCCCTGACGGGTTAACCCTTTCTTTGGGTCGACTTTATGATTTTTGCGGGATTATCCTAGTAGGTAGATAAGGAGCTGGCAACATTTTGTTTTAGTTCAATATTATTTTAGCGTTGTAGGGGTAGCACTTTTGAAAATAAAGCAGGTTTACGGCTCCGAGGTCGTAAGTTATAGTTGAGTTATGAGTTGACAAAAACCACAAACTTAATGACACTAAGTTTATTCGTAAAAGTTACACGAAGTTATGTTGGATGCCAATCTGCAGTTTTATAGCTATGGGAGCTATTGTTCAACTAAATATTATTTCGATCAATGAATATAAAAGTAGGTCGCGATGTTAGCAAATTAATTGCCTGTACGTGAACCGTACAGCAGGTATCATCGAGCTATTATTTAGAATACCTATCTATGTGATAATAATTGACCTCCAGATAATAATAAATTCAGTATTAAGTAATACAAACGTTATTATATCTGTCATATCAG
Source organism: Allophyes oxyacanthae (assembly GCA_932294325.1). Lineage (NCBI taxonomy): Eukaryota > Metazoa > Arthropoda > Insecta > Lepidoptera > Noctuidae > Allophyes > Allophyes oxyacanthae. The sequence goes on along the minus strand of OW028620.1, from coordinate 7,188,791 downwards.
TTTACTTATGGATATAGGTGAGGTCATCACAAACATAATTTAACTTGACAATACAATACTAAGTTGTTTTTATCTGCCCTGTAAGAAATGACTATGCAGTATAACCGATTGAAAATTCTATGTAAGTGTGGTAAAGTCGTATCGACCTATCCGTAGAATAAAGTTACTTTTGCATAATCTCTACTTTACAGGAAAGCGATTTGAAATTTGTCATGCACAAAATTTGCTCTAACTTTTCTCTTAATTGTTCTAGAGTATTGATTCTTTTACCGAAGTTGTTAATCATTATTATGCATTAATATTTATCAAAATAATGGATTTAAAAACCATATTTTGGGATTTAAGGGGTCCTATGTGCTTAAGTAACATTTTATTGTGGATTTCTTTGAGTCATATATACTTATATGTAACCTTATTCTTGGGAAAAGTGTTAGTAATATGTGTTAACATAACTTTGTTTTGTGTAAATACTGATCATCCAACGGTTTTATGTGATAATAGGGTATATAGATATATGGAATAAAAAGGCGTGTTTTTTGTTTATGTCAGTATTTCTATTAAATATTATCAATTACTTATTTAATTTCTTTTACAAACTAACCGATTTATAATTTTTTCTCATACGTAGTTACGTAGAATAGAAACGCGTCTGATGATAGGACTCGGCGCGCGCGGCTCGGTCGTGCCAATCCCGTGACACTTGTGATGTTGAGACGTTGTTCTTTGGAAAAACAAACCACATGTACCTATAGTCGACTTCGAATCTACGTAACTTATAATTTTTTGTTTTCACTAGGATAAACTAGATGTCTGTCTAGACTTAAAAATACAATAAAAGTGGAATAAAATTTGGTTTCATAATCATATATACCATTATTCCATACAGTCGGTCGGTATATTGTATAATTAAGTATAAGCAAGCCGTTTCTCGGTAAATACATACTTACTTAGAAATTGACTTATGTATTCTTGTTTATTTAACTTGATGCGGTTGCGCAATGCTTTGTTCACGTAAAAGTTTATTGCAAACATGTGAGCTTTCGCTTTGTTTTTCCTCGATATCTTCAAATAGTATAATTAACATGATTTTGCTTTGGAACAAAAAGTACCTACTACTGAATTTTATTGTTCCTGTATAATTTTACTGCCACAATTGTGTCAAAACCACAACATTTATGTCATTTACGATTCAAGTCGTCAATGACATTAATTACTCCATCAGGGACTATAATCTGCGGATAAATGCAAATTAATGTTCTGTGCATAGCTCCAGTCCTATTAAAATAACATCAGATTCTTCCAGAAGATAAACCAAATTGGAAAGAGATTTCGCCTTTTTCTTAATTAGCGCCTATAATGAAATTTCCTTCATCAAACCGGTATTAACCGGGAAAGTTTGGGGCATTAATGCAAAATAACGAGCGGATCGGCCCGAAGCCCGGACCCGAGGGACCCCGGGATCCCAATAAGTCCGGGATAGGTTCTTGCGCTAATGGCTCTCGTAGCCAGTTGGTAGATCGCTAGATTAACGTCACTATGGTTACCGTTGGTTGGGATTTTGCAAACGATCGACTAGACTGCTTTGTTTGTCCATCGGGACCCTAATTACGTAAAAATCACCTGACAGCGACGCGACAGCAGACGGAGCAAGATCGGTCGTGAACTGTGAAACAAATTCGTATTATCTATGGCATTCGTCCGTCTATGGCTACTTGTCGCGCTAAGTATGGACTTTTTAGTTCGTTTATTGTGCTCCAGAGGGCGAACCCCGTATGCGGTGGCTGTCGCGTCGCTGTCGGCAAATACGTAATACCAAAGTGATGTTTGACAGCAGCTACTGCGCGATTTACGCCTGTCGCAAACTGTCTGCTACATCGGTAATTAGGGAACGGTTCAAAATTAGAACATCTCTTCAATAAAGGCGTAGGTAAGTAGGCACCGAGCTCACGAATACGGAATGTATAATCGTAGGTGGAACTCAGTTAATATGATGTCTATAAGGCAATTATTTATCATGAATTATTGTGCCTTGAAGCAGTCTATCGCGTGCCATTTCAATCCTCAGGCACTAGAAACTATTCAGATTCCAAACCATAGTGTATCAACGCCTTTACATTTTAGTAAGGAGAGAAAGTATAAATTTACGTAGGCCTTTACACCCAAATACAAGTTAATGTTTATCGTAAAATAGGTTTATAGGGAAAAACGGTTATTAGTTTACGCTTCATTACAATGTAGGGTCAGTACAGCCTCCTAATTGACTTACTTAGTAGGAAGCTTTCTTTATTTTATGTACTTACTTACCATACTCTATTGCTTTTAAGGGAACATGAAAATGTGTTTATCGAGTCCTTTTATGTCGTGGTAAATTTCAATAATCATCAGGTTGGTTCATAAGATTTTTCTTCATTTAGAAGACGGTTTTTATTAAACACTTTTTTAAACTTTAGCGGCTCGCAACTACACTGTGGTTTTTAATTTATTATTTACCTCATAGATTTGATTATTTCTAGTTTCTTTTTCTACCTACAGCTTACTATAACATATTAATTGGTGGCCAACAAAGGCTAACAGAATAAGCTAACAAAAAAGGCTAACAAAATTATAATAATTTGTATGAAAATCATAACCCTTGACGTTGACGTCCTCTTTGCAAACTCCGTAAGAAGGACATGAAAATATAACGTACCCATTTAATCCGGGAAAAAAATATTCTGGCCCGTTACATCTAACTAATCCTTGAAGGGAAAGGCAGGTTCGCTAATGACAGCATTAGGTACAATGTGACAAGGGGCAAGTCTTTCGCCATTTATAGGATCCAATCCCGGGTTATGGCAAAAAATGTACCAACGAACCGCGCGATCCACGCTTGCCCGGCTTTGGGATTGAATACGGGTCCTGAAATACGGTAGTAGTTAGAAAAAGAACTAACAACTCCTGTCCTAGTAAAACCACTGTATTATCAAATCATGTTAGGCCGGTAAGGACCACTGGCGGATATGGGCCTCCTAATAAATGCTGTAAAGAACAGTCATAGGGATATTACCATGAACACCACACTGAACACGCGGATCATTAATTGCCGTACTATGTTCTTTAATAGAATAGAATAATTTATTTGTGAAACACAGGTATAGGCATAGGCATGGGTATAGGTTAATAGCACGACGGAAGATGCCTCTTAGTCACCTTTTGCAACATCCACAAGGCTAAAGGGGACAAGAGGTGAGGGGTCTAAGCCTATTCTTTCCAAGGAACCAGCAACTTCTGAATCACTGTATGATAGGTAAAATGAAAATATACCTACGTAGATAGGAGCACACTTCGCGTTGTGTGGTCTCAATTACAAATAAATCATTCCACGATTTACGGGGCAATTTAAGTGCCGGTAGGGGCGCCAAAGATTGTTATTATAAAGACTAGCTATTGCCCGTGACTCCACTGGAAAGGTAAAGTTCCTTTCTCGATACCAGTAGGCTAATTCACGTAACTAAATAAGTGCAGTTGCCGCGCAGTTGCAATAAAATATTGATCAAAACAACACATTTGGTAATCTTTTTCTTCTTCTTTCGTTATGGCAATTGAGCCGATGTCGACTATTCTGCCATTTGGTATCCTCTGAGCTTCAGTGAGATACGCTCGCGTCAAGTTTCAGCGACACTGCAATACGATCGGCGCGTCTTAAAATTACGTGAATTAGCCCTCAGGTCAAATTTTCATCGATAATATCTATCGTCATGGCTCCGTGGTGTCATCTGCGATTTTGTTCTGAAATTCTGAAGGTGATGATTCTGTTTTGGTTTACAGGACAGAGGTTCAGTAGATTACATATGAATATGACAGGTGCGCACGCAAATAAACGTACTATTCCGTATCCTCTTATGAAAACGTCTATAAGCGAGAAAGGGATGCGTTGTTAGTTGGTCGCTGTGGCTGTCAGATTCTTATTACATAATCAAGGCGCGGTGTTGTTAAATTGAGAACTGATATTATGTATTGATAAAATTTCGGCTTGTAATTGTTATTGCAGCTACGCAGCTTATCAGCTGTAGTCATAATCATATTAGGCTTCTACATCTATTGCAGACGATGTACACTGCGTTTTAAGAAGAAGAAGAAGAACACTCCTTTTGATGTCGCACAGTCCAATACGTGCATGGAAAAAAAATCTTTGCACGCTCCATCTGAACCAACTTATTCGGTTATAATTAGCAATAACTTGTTTATTTGCAGCCGTTATTTAACTTTGCATGCTCCGTCCGAACCAAGCACTCGGTTGTAAATAGCTATAACTTGTTTATTGCTACCTATTAAGTTCTTTCAGTGTGAGTGGCACAAACGGCTGCATACCTACTCTGCATTGGAACTGTTCTCCGGTGAAATATGTTAGTTAAGTAACAATGACATGACACCAAATCACACCATTGTTTAGCTCTCTTCTACTTGGTCTTTGCCAACATACTATACGACGCAACAATACTTCTCTGACCCTAAACAGTTATCAGCTCGCAAACGATCCTATTGTTCTCATCCGGGGGACCGTCGGGTGACACCGTCCTAATCAATTACATTCATTATGTCATCTCGTAGACGCGAACGCTATCTATTGCGTACTAATTGTGTAATAATTATTCTATTTTAGTGGTTTCGTCGTAAATGGAAATTTATGATGATTTGAATTGACAGTGCAGTCTGTGACTGGGTTTGAATTGAATTGTTATCGAAGTATCGCATATTTTATGTTCGTTATTAGATATAGACTGACGCTCAACGGTGATCTCTACTTGAGCAGCGTTTGAATGACGTATTTTTACGAAATGACTCAAACATTTGCTCAAGTAGAACTCAGCGTTGAGCGTCGTTCTGTAATACGAACCTTACATAGATGAGATATATGTGGAACCTACCTGTGTGGTGGACTAAGGCCTAACCCTTCTCAGACTGAGAAGGGTTAGGCTATAGTCCCGTGCTCAGCAGTGGGACAGGAATGGGTTGGATTTATTATATTTATTTTATCTTATTAATTTGCAATGACAAACCGCTCTAGACTTTCCGCATCCTGCAACCGCTCTGGGCTTTCCATGTCCTGCAAATATAATACATCAAGCATCTATATTCTATGTACAAAGTAGTATCGACGATGAAGTGACAAGAACTAGTATCTGAACTCAATTTTACAGATAACGAAAAAACCGTTTCATTCTTTAGAACATAATGTAGGTATGAATAAAGGAAACTTTGCTAATAATATATTACTCGCAAAAAAAAGGAAATAATGTTAAATTTTCTTGCCAGCTTACGCAAACGATTATTTAAAGTATATTTATGTAAAAAGCTTAAAATGGCCAAAATGTCAGTTAGGAGTTCTTGTCATTTCATCATCGGTATGTAAATCAACGTTGTTAATTCATTTATTGCAAACCAATCAACATAACATTCAATAATCTATTATACGATTAATTATCTCATGGTTCATTGCGCAAACGGATTTTACACAAAATTTTACTGGATCAGTGAAAAACTACATAGTACTAAAATTATACTAAACTACCGGAACCCGTTGTTTATATTGCCCAACATCCATAAATCCAAAGTTGAAAGATAAAACATTCCAAACCCGATTCTAATTTATTATAGAAAGAAAAAATCCGATGCGTTTCATCGAGTTTCCTTGTAGTGAAAAATCGGGCTATTACGAGAAGGGATGCTGTAACCCACCGCTCGTATTTCAAAACAACACATTATTGTTTTATTTTCCTTTTGTTTTGAGGTTAAACCCGTTATAAATTTTGGAGGAAATTGCTCTACAGTTTTTCCTTTTTAGTTGTTATACGTTATCTTCACTGGTTAACATTGATATAAAAACTCTAGATGACATTTGGTCACAAACGTCCGAGAATATATACTCACAAATAAAGTAAAAAGATCTATTAATTTAGACTTAATATGACGATGATGGGTGGTCGTTTCATTTTACTGTATTTTTTTTTTAAATATTATGTATTATAACTTTAAAATGAGGATGAGATTTCATACTTTCAGTATGTAAAAGTAGTGATCATTGTACATGGCATAAGAGACCTTGGCACTTTTGGACGTTGAATTTGTAGGGAACTATGGATCTTGAGTTTTTATATCAATGCTGGTGAAACTTAAAATCAATAATGTGGACACGACAATAGCATTAAGTCCGACACTAAATTAATTGGCCCATGCCGTTAGCAATAATTTACACGGTACGTAGGTACTGGTATTGTTTCAGCGAATTATTTTACGACGGACTGCTATTTATAACTTTAGGTCTGAACTTCTTTATTTTCTATTAAGAATATAACTTTATGCAGAAGTTCGTATAAAAATGATGACAATAATGTATTTAAATAAGGTTTTTTTAATAATGCAAATTATTTTAGGAGGTAAATCTATATAGGTTACAAAGATTTTATTATCATAATAAATAATAAAAAATATTAACATAATATCTTTGAATAAAACGTTTATTCCTCTATGATTATGAATGGCACTAAGGTCATGAACTCGGCGACACGACCTGGTAGGCTTGGCTACTCTGACACACACACGCATCGCCGCGCCGCGCCGCCTGATCTTAATGCCTACATCATTTTTTAATCTACTGCAACTTTAATTTGATATTTGAAATGAATTCTATACCATTCACAGACCTAGCTTTAAAATATTTTGCATGTTTAAAATAAGACCTTATAAATATCCACTTCCCAGTCTTGTTACGATACAATTATTTGTAACTTAATTAAAGCCGCATAGGGGTCGAAACCAGAATGAAACTTTATTCGTAATTTATTGAATTTTAAAGTATTCGACAAAAATACAGTGAATTTTAAAATAAAGCTCATAATCCACGAAACAATTAAGTATTAATGCATCCTCTGCATTCGCGGGCAAATGACACTTGCAACGGCCAAAAATTCGGGTTAAATATTAAATTTAATAATTATCCTCGCTGTTGCACTTTCAAAAGACATACCGGTTATTCGATGGTTTAATTTTGTTTCAACATTATCCGTCCTCAGGAAGTTTAATAAAGTTTTGTATCCAACGTCGGACTTCTCTAATACTGACAACGAAGCTCTCGAGGGAAATTTTCCATTAACGGTCACATTAAATTCCGTTTTATTCTTTATTTACGTCAAACGTTCGGAAATGCGGTGAAGAATTTCTTATTTTTGAGCTCATTTTCTATTACAAGATTAGTGAGGGTACAAGCGATATTTTGTTATCTATTAAAACATTTCCATGTAGTTTATTATAATTTTTCTTGATAATATATACTCATTCCATTACTGATAGCTATAAAACTGAGTTATTCCCATTATGTGACACGCTATATAATAATAAAACTTTAGAATAAATTTATTTTAGAATGTAGGCCTATTTCTTACATTTTCACACACATTTTTACCATATTATATTATGTGAAACTAAAATAGGTATCTAGGTATGACACAACTAAGAATCCGCATCGGCCAACTTCGTAAAACCGATCAGATCCGAACTGCGCACAAGACCACGATTGTTTATTAGTACCGCAATAAAACATGATCTTTACGCTGATTCAATAAATTTTACAATTATTTTACGCGTGATTGCAATAGGTTGTTCGATCAAGCACATCTATGTTACTTCTTAGTTGTGTCGTATTATATAGTGCTCTAATTCAAATAGGATCTTCGTTGACTTGGTGATTATTGTGCAAAATTTTATTAGTCGTTAAAATGTTCGCGGTGTTATAACTAACCTCATAAGCATGATTTCACCGATAAAAGTTTATGATTTCTAGCACCAGCTCATCTATTATTAATGGATTTCAAGAATACGCGAATGAGAAAATCGAATACAATAGGTAGGTACATTTATTGCAACTTTCTCTAGTATAACAAGCGTCACAACTAGACAAAAGACTTCTAGCAGACCCAACACAAGTTGGATTAGTACCGTTCAGCGACGTACACACGGCTACATATCAAGCTATTAATTCCCAATATAAGCTGACCTCGCATTGTATAAGCTTTCCCTACAATGAGAGGTCAGCTTAAACTCAAAATGTATATCTTGATATCTAGCCGTGCGTATAATAATAAATGTACCCACATCCATACTTATACATCATTAACAGTAAACTTCTGTCGTAAACAAAAAATGTCTTTTTATATGCACCTGACGTTGAAATAATGCATCCGCATGGTCAAACGAGACATGTTTCGATTTCCAAAAGCCCCTGGACTGCGACCATGGTCGCTGGTCGCTGTGGCGGGCATGGTAATTACACCAATTAACTCCGCTTGTTAAGTCAACTGAGTCTCAGGCTTTGGCAGTACCTGTTAATACTCCATTAGAATGATATTTTATCAATTGTTTTGAGTACTGGATTGTCGAAGTACTTACGTACTTGTGAGACAAGATTGTGTAAGATTTAGTGTTTGGTAAATATTGTACCCATTTTAAATATCTTTAATTTATTTAAAGGACTGCTTAGATACGACTGCAAATGATCGGTGATCAGACAGAGAACCAGATTAATCAAGATAGCCCACAAAATTAGCATGTTGAAATGGCAATGGGCCAGCCGTATTAGCCGTAGGACCGATGGCCGTTGGGGTAGAAGTTTTCTTTAGTGGAGACCGCGAATCGGCAAACGTAGGGTAGAACGCCTTCAGGCTAGGTGGAGCGAGGATCTTCGCAGTATGCCTGGTAACGGTTGGATGAGATAAGCCGAGGATCGAGCTAGATGGCGTACGATTGGACAGGCCTATGTCCAGTAGTGGACTACTATAGGCTGATGATGTTGATGATTGCAAATGATTCTATACATAGCGGTCTAGGAGAATATTCATGTTTAGTATATTCTATCTCTACTATGTATAGCCAATGCTAATTATTGTGAAGAAAAATCAAAATCGTATCACTGTATTCCCCAAAGAGTTGGGCAGAGGTATACACCCACATTTCGTTGATGCCATATAAATAACGAATGTGGAAATAAATAAACTTCTAATTTAAATCAAATATTCAAAACCAACTCATTCCTCAAACGAAATAACGTCTATAATAATATTTTATTATGATAATAAGTAACCGGAACAATACAAAAGCATGCAACCAATAAATATCGAAAAGAGACGTCAATATCTCATAGTAGCATTGAACTTTAAACTCAATCTCTCTAAATCAAAATTGATTTTATTACACCTATTTGCCTACACAACTTTTAAAGATAAAGTAATACTTAATGACCATAACTAAACTTATCATCTCAGATAACGCGCCAAAACATCCATAAAAAAAGTTTAATCCCATTCCCGCCAAGGAGATTTAAAATAAGTTTCAATCGTAAATTAAATTCTATGCAGACGTGGGCAGTTCAATCAGCCTACTAGCACCAAAAGAAAATAAAATTAAAAGTAAAGCCGAGTACAAATGAGGCGGGTAAAATTATTTTTACGATTCTCTCTCTCAATTAGGAGAAGCACCGACAGTAAAGTGTCAGTGTTATTTAAATTTACTGCACCAATTAGGCTCGCTATCATCACAGGAGTGATGAAACCATACCGTGTCGTGAGTAGCTTCCCTTATTAAGAGTTCTATAATTAAAATTTACAGCGCCAAGCAGACGATTCGTTCGAATAACTAAGAGAATAGCTACAAATGATTCCATTAACTAGATTAAACATGTCGACTATGAAGTTTACTTACTTTATATTGGGAACAGTTGTGGAGAAAAAATGCAGGTCAGTTTAGATTTTGTTATTTTGAGATTTTATGATCGACTGAATTTGTAAACCGCAGTCTACACAATATATAAAATGAAGCTTACAAAACGAGAACGTTATATAGAAATATGAAACCAGTCAATTGATTGACTTGATCTTAACGTAGAAATTTGGCTAAATTCCACAAGATAGTGAAGCATTGTGTTGCATACAACACTGTTACAACATTCGGAAAAATCTACTGGAAACTTAATACCGTCGAATTTTAGAATATCTTCTTACCGAAATATTTTCAAACCATATTTCTTTAAATAAAATAATACAGCATGGGACACCTAGAGATGGTTTTATTTCTGTAGTAAATACTCTTGAACCAAACAAAACTAAAGGCGCCAGGATAATTCCAACGAAGCTGTAACAATGTGCCATAACGACGCCAAAGCAACGTGATGAAGGAAAATAAACAATAATTCAAGCCAACAGATACCGCTGTATAAAAGGATTGCTCCAAAACACATATCTCATAAAGTTAGTTGGCGAGCAAAACATCCTGTATGTACTATGTAGCACATTTTGGCATCCAAGGCGAGAACAATCTGGTTAATAGAATAAAGTTGTTTCTTCCCTAACTGTTTTGGATCCCGGCGACGCCAAGGCGGTCGGTGGTTGCTCTCTTGAATATAGATAGGTCTTTACCTTCGTCCTAGTTGATAATTAAAGGACAAAGGTACCTACTTTATTGTCTATGGTTTGGTTAGTTAGCATTTCGAGACTGTTTACCTTTAACGGTATTCTGCAATCCTCGTGAGTAATTTACGCGTTGTTTTTTGTATAAATCGTTATAGCTCTTAAGGTACAGTCATTTTTGATGTATTTTAAAATGAGTTTGGGTTTAACAGTAACTACTTATTTCATTGTAAGTTCTGTTTTGGTTATTTGCTTTCTAAAATAATTATGTTTAAGGTTACCCAACCTGACCTTATTATGACCTTAGAAGTCATCATTGAAGCACTGCGTCCGGTATATGCCCTCGATACCAGATTGAGACATAAAACTAAACACATTCGCACTATTTCATCTTGTTCGTAATGGAAATCAAATATATAATCAAATACTCTTGATTAATTACATCTATAAACATAAAGGCAACCATAAAAGTATTGCCTAATCGAAATCAATAACCAATAACTCAAGTATGCCGAGATGATGAGTAATAGATATTTGCGTAGGTATAGTATTATATCTATGTGTGTGTGTCATTTGTAAAATGAGAGAAATCATATAAACCAATATCATTAATACTACGCATTTATTTATGTAGTTACACACACACACACACATGTTATGTTATGTTATGTCATGTTATGTTGTGACACTCGATCACAAAATAGTCTTATATTAATTTTATAGTTTTTTTTTTTTTTGTGTTTTCTCGTTAATTTAGATTTTTGTTGATATTGCATCTTATAATGTTATTCTATTAGCTTTAAAATAATCTCCTGCCCGATCCAGTCCCATGAAACAAATAAATAATTTGGAAACAATAAATACAAATTATCTAATCATCCGAGTATTATGGTCACTTGTTATGTTTAATAGTGTAGATCTATAAATTGTACCACATGTCACAGTCATGAAATGCGAATTTATCGGCTACAAATATAATAAACTGTGTGGTACGCCAAGCCGTTTTTGTAATTACACCATGAGATGAAAAATGTTACTTAATTATCTTAGTAATATCTCTTCTTTTTTTCCTGGCACTTTCTTACTCCAAAGAATTATATCCAGTAAACATTGGGTATTCAACTACCGAAATGGTTTTACTTCTTGATAAATATCCGTTTGCGTTTCTTGGGTCGAACTATTCACATTCGTGGTCAGCAGTATGTTAGTACAACCCACTGAACGTTCGTTATGGGAAAAGTTTTGAAAGACCACAACTTGATGCTGTCATTGTTGAAGTTGGATTTATGCCAAACGTGCAAAGACGCATTGCGGGGTAGTATTCAGGATTTTTGTACCTAAGATTTGGAAGTACAAGAAAATCTGGGATATAGCGGCTATTTATCATCTTGCGTAAATTTATTGTGAGAGGCTCAGTATTTGTGATAGACCCTAAGTTATGTGACATCTCTAAAATATAAGAGGTAATAATTCCAGCTGTTTAAGTGAATATTGTACAATACGATGGTAGTTTTACCGTTGCTAAATTTTGCGATATATTTCCCCATTGAACATGTCCTGATAGTGTTCACATTGTTTTACCGCGTTAGTATAGGTATTTCGTACTTTTAATAAATCAGCGTATCATAATCCACGGCTGGATATAAGAATCTGGTGCTCCATTGCAATTGCCGCGATCAATCTACCCCATTTGTTGTTTTTATTGTTACTTTTTTGCTTTTCTTTTTTACTTTTTTATGTTTGTGCACTGTGTTGTCTGATGTCTAGTCCAAATAAATGATTTTTCTTTCTTCTTTCATTTACAATGATCGTTTTGGTTGGTGGTGTCTCAAATTTTCCAATTACGCTCAAGATTGCGTTTGATAATGCTCAAAATTAAGAAAAAGGCGGGAAGCGTTAAAACCTATTTTCGGAGCATTATTCTTTTGTTTAAAAATGTTAGTACTTTTTTTTTTACTTTTTTTCGGTATACTCCTTAAAGCGAAGCTCGCTCAGCGCGTGCACACACACACTTAAGATCACACAGCCGTGATTTGCATACTACGCGCTGACATAGTTTATTCCTTACAGCTACATAACTCCACTTATCTGCGGTAATACATCGGTGTGAGCCGTTAAACTAGAATTGCAATAGTGTTTGCGTAGCACGTCATTAAATCTTATCATGTCCGTGTCTATTTCATCACTGACACGCGACTTTGCTATCGCGGTCCTACACATCTTGTGAGTTTGTTTATGGAAAGTTCTTTTACAAGGTTTCTAGGAAAACTTTTGCTAATAATTTACGGTACATGAGACTAGAGGCAAGCCCAACTTTATACCCTAAAATATTGGATTTGATTTGAAATTGAAACTTCTTAATTTTATGATTACCATTAAGAAAAATTACTATGAAACTGTGATTTGAAATTCTGCCCACACAATTTCTCTTAGTCAAAATGACTTCATTCCGTTATTTTTTCAGCTGTAATGTGTGCAATATCGTAGTATCCGTAATTTTACTGCACTACTTGGTAAATGTGTTACCTAGCTGTTAGTTTTATAACATTTGTAATATTTTATTCAAGCGGGACCACCGCTTGCCACGGGATTTTTTTAAAATCCTTTTTAGCCCTATAGGACTCATTATTTTATTATTTTATGTCAAACTTATACTGACGCTATTCATGATATAACTTTATCCTGCATTTATTAGTAAGAAGGTTATTATTTAAGTTTTATAAATTACGCAGCAACATGAGCGGTAACGAAACACAATAAAAAAAAATTGGACTATCACGTCAACAATATACTTATTGATTAGCGTTTTCATTATTCTTTGGTGCTCTCAAAATAAACAATACTGGTTAATATCTACAACAGACCATAAGTTATTGTACAGCACAATACTCGTTTTTTTGTCTACTCGACTCCGAAACAAGCATCTTTTGTTCAGTTTTGGTATGAAATCCGTGTTATAACAGTGTTGTTCATTTGCGCCTCGGGTAATATAATTTTTCACGTTTTCCTTTCCTTTGTCGATGTAGACACAATAAGAGCAAACCGGCTCGTTAATCGCACAGAGTAGTCCAGGCGCGTAATTAACTTTGCAGCCAGAGAGAGTAGAGATTTACGTGGACCCCGGGTACAATTAAATTTGCATAGGAAATTGCACAGAATGAGCTAAGAATAAGTTACCCGAGTATGAAACTAAATTTTATGGTTGTCGTCGGCTAGAGAACTCTTATTTATCTACCGGGTTCTTAGCCTCGTAATTGTTAACTGAGGGCGTTATGGCAAAATTTTATTCCGAAATGAGGCAAAAAAGTCTGGCGTACCATCCCCGACAAAATGTCTAAGGAAAGATTTTTCATTTTCCAAGAAAGAATTTTGATCTTATTAAAATTTTATTCCGACATCTATTGCATCCAATATCCAAGATTTATTGGACAGCACACTATTTTTACTGTCGCCTGCAACTTATTAGTTCGTAGCCCATAATATCCAAATAAAATGTTGCTTTTTCGTCGTTTTAGTAAACCCATTTAACAGAAAAGTAATGATTCGTAAAACTGTGGCTATTTGTAGCGCAGCGGTGTAATTGGCTATCAGAGCCGGTTGAAAAATGGACAGATGTTTATTTTAATGCACTCCATCCATCAAGACTAACTGTGGCGCTACTTCGAAGAGAGACTATGGCGGAGTAATTAAGGACATTGAAAAACAAATAATTATTTTCTAATCATGTTTCGTGTTCTAGTTAAGTACCCTATAATTTTAGTGATGAATTACTTGTAAGTGTTTGTAAACAAGTAAAAACCTTTAACATATTAATAGGTTTTTTGGTTATCCATATCCTACGAAACAACTTCCATTTCAACTAAGTAATTACAGATTTACAAGGTCCTACCTTTCTAATCCCGATCCCTTTAGGGGTTATTGTACTCATTAATCATTATTATGAACAACTTTTATTATGGTTTCAATGCTGAAATTTCGAGAAAAAAAAAGCTGCTTTTCCAACATTTAATCGAGTAGATAATATTGAATTTTTTGCATGGATCAGCAGATTTTTTTTTCGCGATTTCATGGTTGTCCTTATAGTAAAAGTTGCTAGTGATAAGTACAATAATCCTATAAAGGGATTATAAAGATGGAAGAATGAATGAATTAACGAAATGTTTCGTTTTCTTGGTTAATATAAGATCCTTATATTAACCAAGAAAACGAAACATTCAAAATTAGTAGCTATCACAAAGAAACGCCAGATGCTGGCATACCTTATAATTCAAACCACTTTTCTATTTAACTGTACATTTTAATTAGCGAAAACTAATATTCATTTATGTGAAATAAAATATTTATTGTAGGCAGTAATTTAAATTCATATTAATATAGGTAGAGATAGCTTAGCGAGTACGTTTGTTTTATTATCACATACCGAAAACATTAAGTGCTACTGCATTCTTTACAGTTAGTCCTCAAATTGTCCGCAGTATAAGTTTTATTGCTGCATCCGTATGAACATTTCCACGATATTTTTCATATTTTACGACGTTTTGAATTTACGCCTCTTGTGAGTGAAGGCAGACAACTTGCCGCTTCCTGACTATTCTTGTATGCACCGTTGGGTTTCACGTGTCTGCCTCAAACGTGTTGTAAAAACTAGTGGGTGTCGCAAATTCTATATTTATTTAGGTTCGTGTCTATGCCTTTTGAAAACACGAGGATAGTTATAAAAAAAAGTCCATGTTTTATTATTGCCAGGAACGCGTAACTGACGCGTTTAAGTTTAAGCGAAAAAATAGATTAATAATTGCACGTCTGCCTTTTTATAATGATTATGACATAGGTATTAAAAAAATCCTTTTATTGGCAAAATACAAGAACAACCTTGATTATAAACCCCAACAATACTGTGATTTGACAGTGAATACAAATGGAGTACATTATAATTTCATAGTAGTTAATGATATAAGCGTATGCGGTTGTTTGAGATAGGTCAGTCTTCCTCGTTCTAGACTGATAATTAAAACGGCGGTGACGGTTAAATATGAAAAAAAAAAATTTTAACCTGTGAGCAGGGGTCGCGATAGCTCGGTTGTCGGTAAGAGCGGCTGGTTATTGAACCAGAAGGTCGCAGGATCGAGTCCTGTTTGCGGTAGAATTTTTATTACCAATTTTTTTTTAGATTTAGTTACTACGGTAGGTACCTATTGAGGTATCCACGTTAAGTCTTAAATGTTTTACCCGTGCCGTTATTAAGTACGTGTAGATTTTCACTTCATAAACTTTACAGTAAAGTACCCTATTTTATACCTTTACGGTTCTTTCATAGATTTCTGGCGTACTTAACGTTACATTAAAACCGGTGAAGTATTGCTTACATACTAGAGAACAAAATAATCTTTGTTGGAGGTATGCTAATGAGGGAAATGTTGCCCTTTCTACCTTTACTACAAAAACAGTTGACCTTTCGTCTTTTGCTACAAGAACAAAACCAGTCTCACTCACTTATAATAAATACTATTTTGGTTGAGTAATAAGTACAATGAATTATTGTAAAAAATATTGGTTGGTTGGTTGGTTATTTAGCTGGGCAATAAATCACATTATGACTAGCAAATTTTTTTACCACGGCACGATAGATTTGCAAGTGACAGTTCATGTCAACATAACAGAGGAAGAAGAATAGCATCTTCAACATTTGCAAGCTTAAGGGAGGCTTGAGGATGATAAAAAGGAAAATTAAAATCGGTTCATAATTGGCGCGGATATCGGTGAACAAACAGAAAAAAAAACTGCCAAATTTAGGACATCCTCCTTTTTGAAGTCGGTTAAAAATAATATCGTCTATAAGCTGCTTTGAGTATCAAAGATAAGCTGGTAAGACTTCGTAGAAATATACACTTTATATGTGTGGCACAAATCCTAGAATCCTGGAGTTTTCAGTACCGTGTACTGCGAATTATTCGTCGCGGTCATCAGCTCCCCGAAATACTTTGTGCGCAGTTAGGGAAGCTGGCCGCAACAGAAGGAAGGTGAGTCGTACTCCGATTTTTCTTTTGTTAAGATTGTTCAGCCTGGGTTTTCTGTTCCATCGTTAGGTTCTTAACTTCTTACAGTCTACGCTACATTTTTAAATATTCGTCAAAGTAAGCAACTTATATTATCACTATTTTATCTAGAAACATGCGCTTCTCAAACATTTCGTATGCCAGACAGCTCGAGATGAAAGCTTCTCAAAAATGGTCTTAAATTAAGCATTCCTCTGTAGGTATCTATGTGACTGGCGTGAAATTGGCAAACTTAATTTGAATAAAACGGGATGTGTATTTTGTCTGTTAGTTACGGGCAATCAACTGGGCTTAATTAATAACTTGTTTTAAAACTATTGATGAGAGATCGATAATCCAATTGTTGATCCATTCTCTATAATATTACTAAGCGAAGAATAAAATTTTGGCCTATCAATATGCAAATGCAGTTCATAGATTTTGACCAATCACTTGCTGATTAATTTATTAATACCAAAATGATAAGTTTAGAAACGATTAGACTTCTCTGGGTTGGTACATTCGTTTTCAAATAATCTAATACTGCATTCAATAATTCTTTATAGTTTCATACCACATTCACGTGACCATATCACACAACAGCCCGTATACGACATTGCCTGATCATACCCTATTACCACCAGGCGATGCGTATAATCAGTGCAAAATTAAAAACGGCTTTATTCCAACTATAAAGGGCACGGCACACTTATCACACACGATGCTAGGCCGCGCGGATTGGCCGCTTCGCAAAATTTCGCCCCACGCGATGTAATATAGCCAATGAGCACGCGGTATTCGCGATGTACCTATAGCGTGTTACAAGTTTGTTGTTAACTTTAAAACGAAGTCTATTCAGCAAAGGAAGTGCTCCCTTAGAACGGCTTATCAGTGGTAAACGCAAACACTGCTTTTATACAATTAACTTTTAATTTACAGCTGCGCCATATCGTTGTTGGAACATTTTCTTCATTATTTTCAGGAAGAGGGTCGTTAAATGGAAATTGTAGGCTAGTTAAGTAGTTTAAAAATGCTTTATTAACCTTTATAGACAAATACGGTACGGCTACGGTAACCGCTTACGATTAGGCGGGCCGTATGCTTGTTTTCCACAATAGTGGTATAAAAAATATATAGCAAGAAATAAATAAATGAATAGAAAGAAAGACGAAAGAAAAAAGCGTATAAACAGCACGGAACTCGGACACATTGACAACATAATAGAGAAGATTAAAGATAATAAAAAAATAACACTACAAATGGAGACAAATAAGAAATTAAAAAACAAAATTCTTAATAGATTGAATTTCTTGAATTTATTTGTCTGAAAGACGGATAGAATATTAGAATATTGACATGTTTTGTCTAAACAAAATGCACACTTGGGTATAATAGTTTTGGTTCAGATAATATTTTCTTGATCTATTTTGGGGAGGCCCTTAGCCAAGAATGGGACAACATATTGCGGCTAGTATAAATTTTAATAAAATGCAAAATTATTTTAATAGAAAATAAAGTAGGTAAACAACATAAAATTTCTAATATTGTAAAGTATGCAACATTGTACTACACACGAAGACTGTACACAGTACCTCTACCATGAGTTTTCCGTGCCGTCTAACGTTCACGTTCACATGCAATATTTGTAGATATGGGAATTTTTTTAGCGCCTCTAGCGGGATAAATAGTGAACTAAAGTCACTATACAAATATTGCATGTGAACGTGAACGTTAGACGGCACGGAAAACTCATGGTAGAGGTACTATTCAGCACTGCAAAAAGCTAAAATAATAAATAAAACTAAGGCTTACGTTATGTATTTTTAACAGGTCTTTGTTTTCGTTTCGTTTTAATTAGAATCCCTAACGAGAATTTTATCCCTGCCGCAAATTTCACGACACATACACAGAAAGGCCAAATTAAATTTTAGAAGTACCTGCTTGTTAATTAAGAATTCGATCCTTCTAGGTTTATTAAGATTTACCAGTAAATACTACCTGCACGTGGTACTCGTACTACAGTTGATATACGAATCCAGACGCCACTGACGATTGGTAGCTTTTGTGATCATCTACAACTGTTCAACCTAGTTACTAGGGTAGCTCGACGGTCTCAGCTCAGCCTCTTGACCAGTATAAGGACAACGTGCCATACCCCGAGTCGCGTGAGTTTATGTCAGCAATGGACTCTATGATAGGCTGTTGATAAAACCATGCGAGATGAAGAAAACACTTGTCTTTTCCGTCAACCATACTCTAAATTCACTACGAAGTTAAGTACTTTAGTTCCAAGTAAAGTAACAAACTTTGTTTAACATCGCTATACCGAGTGCTCGCCACAAATGGTACCCGATAAAAGCTCTTACCCCAAATGACGCCATTTTTAATAAAACCTTTAATATCTAGACTAAACATCGGAAGTCAAAACGCAAAATATGCCAATAACGCAGCAAAGGGCCGCAATTATGGCTTAACGTCCAATGTGAAGATGTCATTCCACCCGTTCCACCAAATTGGAGGTCATTCAATTTGCATATAAAGCGTGCAGAGGCGTCAATAGGACGAGAGGACTTGTGTGCGTCCCATTCGGTCGAATTCGGCCCTGGACAAATCATTGTTGAATGCGGCCCTGCTTTGTTTATTGTATTTATAAAATGAATTGTGGCGATCGATCGGGACGTGTTTCATCCAGGTAATAATATAGGGAAGGTTTTTATTGGCTAACTGGAAAATTTGTTATTATTTGTCCAAGAGTGGGATAGTACAGGCTGAAAAATAACTGAAAATGAAATGAATGGGAGATCAATTTTGTCAGAGCCATCAAAGAGTTTAATATATAAATAATTATGGACTTTCTTGCCACTGCCGGTATCTTCTCCATAATACCAACCCACGTGGAACCGTGCACCTAGAATCACGACGTTTTGAAACTGCCTGCAAAAGCCCAGTTGAAATAAAAAACTTAATTATAATTCACGTGCATATATTTGTAGAATTTATCGAATAATTTATGTAAAGTCAGTTAACTATATTCTGGAAGCATAATCCTTTACCTAACCTTCAGTTTCAGGCAGACGATACTTCAGGTATTATCCAAAGCCGGAGAGCTAAACAAAAGCACCGTTTAAAATCGACTGTGTCTGTAAACTGAAAACCGTAGATATTAAAGCTACGAGTACAACGCTTAAAAGTGTAAATAATTTGGGAAGCAAAACAGAAAACATCAGGCAAGCAAGATAAACCAAAAAACAACTTAAATAAACTATAGTCAACGTCTGCTGCCTTCGAGAAGTAAATTATCAGTATGTACCTATTAGTCTTATTTAATTTGGTGCATGATTATTACAGTAAGGTAGGTTAAGTACTTAGTATAAAAAAGAGCGTGTCTCGCCATTAAAACTTAAAGGTTTGAATTATACAAGGTGTAAGTGACATCGTAACGAAAACTCATACCATGGGTTCAGTACATGATACTGGATCATTCAGCTTTAGAATTTTGTGTCGGTCTTATCAAAAATTTAATGATTTTGTTCGCAGATTTTTTAGTTAGGTATAAAAACTGCGAACAAATTCGTAATTTTTTTGAAAAGACCGATTCAAAATTCTTTCGCTTAGTCTTTCAGTATCATACACTGAACCCATGGTATGAGTTTTCGTTACGATGTCACTTGCACCCTGTATAGAAAAAATAACAAAACAAATTGTATCTTAGAATAAATAAATAAAAAATAATAAAGCACATGAAAACAAGCTGAACCAACTACAGTCTACAACCTTGCTAAATACACGTATCGTCCAAATACAAACTGATGTTTAAAGATTTCCTTCATAGATAAAGCAATACGTGAGGTTCTCAAAGTGCAAGTCATAAATCCGTATGCAATAAAACACGAACAAAGTAGCACGTGACTCCACTTCCACGTTGAGATGTAAATATTTACTGCTACATTTTATACCCAAGTTAAGCACTAGCAATAAATCTATGTTATGATTTGGGTAGGTTTTGGGCGATACATTTTATTTCACAAAATAATAAAACCAATTGACTGCAGCAAGCAACGATAATGTGCGTCATTTATGGTTTATGCAATAAAACTATGTTTATACTTAGAGTTTGTTTTGAGCGAAACATTCTGCTTATCATTTTCTTTTCGAAGTATTTCATGAAATTCATTTCATTTCAATTCCATTTCATTAAATTCATTTCATTTATTCATAATAAAATTTTATTAATTGCGTGTTTATTAGAAAACTACCTATCAGATAGATACGCACATAAATTGAATTTTTATTTGATTTCTGTAGATTGCAAAAAATTTGTCCAAACTTCGAAATGTTTAATGTAAAAATTAGTACAACGATTTTTTTTACTCATTAGACATGAACAAAGTTGCATATGCCTAAACTTCCACCTTGAGATGTAACATGTAATACCTTCATAAATATTGACAGCTATATTTTATATCCAAGTTTAGCTCAAGCAATAATAAAAGTCGTTAGAACAGACTTAGAGAATATAAAATCTATAATATTCCGAAGAAGTCATTCATTTCCATGGAACAAGTTGCTAAATATTCTTAGATAAAATTGAAAGTTTTACTTTGCTCCTCTTTTAACTTACAACGTAAATATTTAAGTATTTTAATGTTTTAGTTTTTCAATTAGATACGTTGTTTTGTTTAATAAAAAGTCTGCAATAGAGTCATGGAAATAATAAGTACTTCTAGTACTTAGTGCTTCTAGTACTTAGTACCTACATTATGTCTATGAATAGAGTGGATTGATATTGTACGGTATTTAAAGCATAATGTCAAATCGGGGCTGCCATTACAAAAGGAAAAAGTGCCAAATAAAACAAAAAATTGTCTCATAAACTGCGATGCCATAGACAAAAGAATGAGAGACTATTATCTAACGAGCGTACACCTGTGTCCCATAACAATACTGACATCTGCGTTTCTTTCCTAGCCTTAAAAAGTAAGGTGCAAAAGCTACTCTACATTTCCTACCAGACAAATACTTTAACAATCTCCGTAAAATGAGCTAGTTATATCCTCGATTTTCGCGCCATATGCCCCGCTATGGTGCCATTTCCTATACCCACTCGCTATCAGCAGGGCGAGTCAAAAATATTACGTCTAGACTTGCATGCCGTCTACGTTACCCAAAGATGGGAGGCGTGAATGAAAGTGTTAAATACCGTCACGTTGTCGTATTTACTCGTACTGAATTGCTTCTGGGTCTGTAGTTTTGTCCTTTGTCTTTACAAAATGCACGTAATGTAACTAATGTAAGTTGCAAAAAATTACCAAATATACCTAACTTTAACAACTTACAAAATTATTGTGGATACTTATTAGTAGACATAATTGAATAGACTTTTATGTGCTAGAGATACAAATATGCATATAGAGGAAATTGGTAGTTTCAGTGGAGGTACTAACATTCCACGCAAAAAAAAGGAAAACGCTTGTAAGTAATCTAAACAAAACAATTTTTAATTCTGATATTCCAATATAAAGCAGAACAAGGACCAGTTAAACTTATAGAACAAGAAACACTACAAGTATACTTTATACTAAAAGAAATCCCTCCAGCAGAAACTAGCAAGCAATCCGAAGTTAGAACAAAAAGTGAACCAAGAAAGCACATAATTGAATAGAACCTTATTTACTTAACTAAGACAGTATAAATTTACGTTGTACAACAAGGAACGATAAATTTTCACGAAGCTTTGCAAGCGACCTTATATTAACGGGACCAACCTTAAATAATTAGGCAATTAAATTTGTTTATTGTATGAAAACGTTACGTTAGTAATGGTCATGGAACACGTATAATGTTGATTATACAATTGAAATATTATTATTGTTATGATGATTTACGTGACACAGTGTTAACCAATGGGACTTTGTTTTACTTAAGTCTATTGTGTTTATTATTTTGTAACAAAAATTATAACGCCGTTTAGTAAATTATTTAGAGAGAGGTCTTTTTTTATAAAACTGCGGTGGCAAACAAGCATAGCGCCCGTCTAATGGTTAGTGGTCACCGTACCATACTACTAGCCTGAGGTTCACCCCTATTGCCAAGACGATGCATCCCCAAGGAAAATTGCCGATCTTGCTCACCGTTAGGAATATAACACTGCGAAATAGCAGTGTTATTCTGCTTACCCAGTCGGGCAGCTCCAATTTAGAGCGGAAAGTCCCGCTATGCTCTACCTCTCTCACAAATCTCTTGTGGGAACTACGACGATTTGACAGTCTACGACCAGAAATATCTCCTATAATTTTAGCTAAGTACACCGTTAGTTAAAACTTCAATTAGAGTCGCCGCCGACACAAGCCTTGGAATAGGAAACGCCGAAGTGATAACAAAGATGCCTTTTCAAAGGACTGGCTACGTCGAGGTAATGCAAAGAAGTGGTTGAAGGCTTTGGGATAGACCTTTTCTCAATAGTGGAATTGTTGTATGGGTTGACAAAATTACTTGAAAAAAAACTGCATAATATACTGTTCAGACGATTCCAAAACGGAGTTCAAATCTCGTTACTGCCTACAGCGACTATAGTTACAATAACATTAACTATAGTCGCGATCAAATCAGTGTACACAACACATATCACCGATTTGTATCGTTCGATTTCGAATCGGTGATATGTATAGACTACAATATAAATTAATATTCAACAGTCCAAATAGAATTAGCCTGACACACGCACACACGCGCTCGCTTACACGTAGGTAGTTACGGTAGTTACTTAGTCCATCACTAAACGAAGCCTCATGCAAAAATCAACACCTAAAAATACAAATGAGTACGAGTACTAACCCACCCTGAGCCACAGGTTGATAACGTAAGAAAAATCTGACAGCCATAACAACCAACAGTACCTACATCCCTTTCTCGCTTATATTTTTTTATCATAAGAGGATACAGAGTTGTCTGTTTATTAGCGACAGCAACTGTCATATTTTTCTACGTAATCAGCTGGGGGCCCTTGCATATTACTTTCATGACTGGGGGCTATTATTCTTACCATAGCATGAGAATTTCCATGTGATAGTTTTAGCCTTTACGGCAAAATAAGAACGAAATATAGCAAATGAAACTTTTCAGAGTTACGAGAGTTAGATAGACTTCAGTGTCATGTTTATAACATCATAATGTACGTACAGGGACGTAACCGTTTAGCGTTTATATAAAGTATTAACTCCGAGAGCTTTAGTGTTCTCTAGTCACGAAGAACATCAACCATTATACAGCTACGAAGGTTCTGGAATAAACTATGTAAGTATTATTTCAAAAATTACTGTATTTGTTTAAGTATTTTTACGTCGCCTCTTAAAACGAACAATACGAATAAATAAGGAGGAAGCACGCGAAGGAAAATGAATAAGAAATACACAACAGTTGCATACCGTTTCGCGGCTGAAAATTTATTCTGTGAAGCGAAATCGTGCGGAAAATTTGCAATTTAGAAGTAAAAGGGGGAATGCCAATAAGCCATCGATTATGTAGATGCAAGGCTTTTGTGCAGAGCTGCAGAGTTATCATTGCATTCAGTTCGCAGTTTCAAAACGATTTGTCAGGATATTTTCAAAAGAATTTTCGTTTACGGTATATTCAGTGCTGAAACTTGCGGTTTAGCTCGATTTTATGACGGTACCCAGGGAATTTATTGAGCTTTGGCTAAGAGCTTAACTGTTGGTAACTCTTGCGTTACGGACAAGCGCACTTCACACAGTGTGTAGTTGCGTATCCTGTCCACCGTTACACTCAAGCAAGCTTTAATGATTTGGAAATCTGATTCGGTACCCCAAAATAATAAAAGAATAGAACTTAAATTTATTTGTTGGCAACCCATGATTAAATGTACTTTAATAATAATTACAGGCAACACTGACTGTATCCTTTCTGTTTTGAGGTTGCAAAAAATGTCCACGCAAGCGTATCTTGTAATTCGCAGTTTTAATACCAAAACTTTCCATAAAATACGGTCCTCAGAATCATGTTATTGGTCCTTCGAGCTGGATTTAAAAATAGTAAAAATTCCACCTAGTGTTGAGCTGTATGAGTACACGTTGCATACAAATTTTCTTTTGTTTTCAATTGTCTCTCTGGCTAATGTGTTAGTAATATTTAAGGATGGACTTTCTATCGTATTTGTTATAATGAAGAAAATCCATTGACTTTAATGTCTAGTAGACCACGATCAGGCACGACTACAGTAACTGCGCTAGTGCAGCCTTTGAACGACCCATGTTTTCGCTGTAACAAATTTAAAAAGAACTCACGTATCGTATTCTTTCCACATGGCTTACTTTTTGCAGCAGGAATTCCTTTTTTTGTGACAAGAAATTAGTTAGTAGAGTGACCGAAAACATTCAGGCATCTTTTAAAAAGAAATCTGGTAACTTATTCACTTCTTTTTTTTTTTACATTAATCAAGACGGCGCTTATCGCATATTGGCTGAACGCTTGGCTTTTTGCGCTACGGGTTTGATCTGCCAGCTTGCAGAATCAGATGATTGTTCCGAAACAATTATCTGATTTTAAAACATGTGTTTTTCAAGATTGCCCTAGCGCTGCGCGCTGTTACGTAGTCATGAGTTCAATAGATTTTCTTCATTCATTCTCAAACATTACCCAAACACTCATGTGCTATGAGTGTTTGGCTAAATAAGTATAACTAGTTTGCAAGCTTTCCCTAAGATACAGAAAAAATTAGACATCAAAAGCGTTGTTTTATTTTAAAAAAAACAAGTATTTTGGAAAAGTCAATTTTATATAAAAGAAAAACTCTACTAAATCTTTGTAG
This sequence comes from Allophyes oxyacanthae, assembly GCA_932294325.1. Classification (NCBI taxonomy): domain Eukaryota; kingdom Metazoa; phylum Arthropoda; class Insecta; order Lepidoptera; family Noctuidae; genus Allophyes; species Allophyes oxyacanthae. Next base: position 7,163,496 of record OW028620.1, on the reverse strand, counting down.
ATAAACATAATGTTCACTTGTGGATAAAGGAATAAAAGAAAATATAAGTTGCGGCGTTGTAGATTGGACGGCGTAGGCGTCGACTGACGAAGATGGATTACAGTAATATGTTAAGATTTATTGGAGCTTCGGATAAATCTTCGAAAGTAAGACAGATATAAAAATAAATAAAATACGTAAGCACATTATTTTTTTGTCGATTATAATGTGTCTTTATCTTCCATCGTTGCCTGAATTGAATCAGCTGTGGATACTGCTGTGCCTTCGAGTTTCGATTTTGCAAATTTACAATACAATACACTTAATTGCACACCAGAAAGAGAAGATACATTAAATAGAAAAAGAGATGTACAAAGGGCGGTTTTATCGCCCTTGACGATTTCTCCCAGTAAATTGGATGTTTTTTATTTAGTTATGTTTTATACCTACAAAAATGTCCTTTTTTAACCCAACCTTATAGTCTGTTCAAACCGTTCAAACCAATTCTGAGTCCTGATGTTCTGCTGTAGGTACAGGTGTACGTACACCTACACCAGTACACACAGTGGTTATGTTCTAAAATGTTGAGAAAAACATACCTTTACATGGCGAGTGATTGCCTGCGACTGACCATGTTCACGGTCGATTTTAGACGCCCACCGCATGCGGTCCATCGCCGCACGCAAAAGTTGAAAACTAGTCTCCATTAGCGTTTTCGATTTTAGTCACCTGCGATCCAGTCGATTGGATATTTACATGGGCGATTTTCACCTTGCGGCCTAGTCATGCGGCGAAAATCGACCAATGTAAATCCTGCTTTATGCTACAAAGGTAGGAAATCTAAGTCGGAAAAGATAAAACAAAAAAGGATTAATGCACTCACTATCTTTTAAACGGCCAGTCCTTTCCGTGAATACTACGGCGTATCTAAATAGGTGTTGTTATGTAACAAGGGCTATGAAAATAAGTAGAATATCACACACAGCGTTTCGGGGAATAACAACCGCTTTTCCGGTCACCGACTTCCTGCTAACAACCCTGATGCGTTGTCACGCGAACTGCCAACGTATGAAAAACAAGAATTACTTAACCTAAAAGGTATGTATCTACTGGGTCAACTTTAGAGTCTTCAGTCTTTATACATGGATTTATGTAGTTCCATACATTTTCCGTTGGGCCTGTAGCGCTGCTGTAGTATTATGGAACGAGAAAACTATGAAATACTGTCAACAGTGTCAACAAATTGACACAAATTCGAAATTTTAAAAAAATATCGTACGTACTCGTAGAATACAATAATCGGCACTTTGTTATAGTCTTTGGTTCTAAATACTCTCAGATTATACAGTTCTTCGGCACTTTCGTCAATTGCTCAATTGCTGCATTCAATTTTTTTTTAACTTTAGCATTAGTTCTTCGTTTTATGTAATATCTTAATATCTTAGAATGCATACCTTATAATTATGTTATCTATCCTTAACTTAACTATGTACAAATATTACTATTTACACAAAAGGAGCAGCTGTCCCATGCGTTTGGGTCGAGTAGGTATTGAAGTTTTGTATGGGACAGCTGAGATTGTTTTCGCCATTACAATGTTGGTCCGATAGAGAAAGTTGTTCAGTTTGATGGTCTGAAACACACCCTTAAATAATGACCATCCATTTCTGTTACACGTTGTAGAAGCTATAATTCTATGTCAAGTTTCAAAACTTAATAATACGCAATTGTATAAACGATAGTGTCCCATCCATCCAAAATTTAAGTGCTAAGCACTTGTCGGTATAGCAATTTCCATTCGGTCCTATCTAATGCCAAATCTTTTAAATCTTTATATGTTTCTATATTCGCTTTTTCTTTCAGCTGATCAATGTAGTTTCTTCTTGGTCTTCCTCTTTTTCTTTTTGCCTCTATTTTTCCTTCTATAATGTTGGTAATGTTGGTAACATTATAAACGATAGTGTAGCTAGCTATATTGCTAAATTAACCACACCTAGTCAGCAGGTTGGTAGACGTATCCTGATATTATTGTAATTACACGAGTGAATTCTCCTGCCTCGTTATAGGTATTAGACCTAACATCCGTCCCTTAGGTAAATGACCGCGAATTATACGGAATGTTAGGTACTAATATACCTATAATATCAGGCCATAAATGTCCATTGCCGAATATTGGCCTCCTAATGACAGCTATATTGAACATTCATATGGGAATTGCCATTTACCTTGCTTGGCAGGTGGATTGGGATCGCAGTACGTTATGTTTTTTATCGTTTCGATAGAAATAAAGAAAGAAAATTGCGTTTATTGGCACAATTAAAATTAAAACACAACATAGATAAAAAAAAGTACATTTATGCCAAAAGGGCCTCAGCTCAGCATAATGTCAGATGGCAACACCAGGTGCTACCCACCTGACGCTGATTACGACAACTCGATACGGACTATAACGTGAGAATCACCCACCAGTAATGGAAAAATCAGCCAGTCAATGGTGGTATCGAAGGTGACTGCCTAGGGTGCGCCAGAGTCAGGTTTCGTTACTTGTAGAGGCTTTGTACGAGTACCTCATCTTACTTTATGCTAAAGGCACAAAAGATTGTTACGAACCATACCAACCATCTTGAAATAATACCTTGGACATCCATACGTGGAGTGAAGGTGGCCTATTCTTTTGCGGGAACCACGGCAATAAAATACATACAAAATATATTACGTTTAGAGAAACACTAAAAAAATGAAAAAAACAAACAGACGGAGCTTTTTATAAGATGTTTGAAATGACGGCGACGAAGAAGAGAAGATCTCTTCTTTAATTATTATTTTCTCGGTTTTATTACTATGTATTTTGGTTTTTGTATAGTAACGTTAACTTTTATAGACATAACGCGTTGTTATTACAATAATCTATATATTACCTAATACGTGAAGAAAAAAAATGTACCCCTTTTTAAAAGCACGGAGGAGTGTGAGATTTTGCATAGGTAGTTAAAGTTTATGGAGTGCAGAAAGCTAAAATTTATATATTTTATAATATGAAGTACGGTCGAATTACGACCACTGCGCGCCCACTATTTATTACTTATGTGTTTATAAATTGACGTTTTAGTAACAATATAACAATATTATTGAGTCAATTCTTTTTTGCCAGGTCTTTTACTCTGAATAGGTAAAATGATATGTCAAAATGAAACTTTAATAGCGTACCTAATTTAGAGGTTGTTATGTTGAATTTTTAGTTAAGTCTTAAATATTCTAACATTTTTGTTTTACCTGCAAGTAAAACGTAAAAATATTATAAATCCAATTTTGTCTGTGCCTTTCAGAATAGCGGCATCAAGTAAAGAAGCGGTGGCAGATTTATCAATGCAAGTACAAGACCACAAATACCAAAACATTTAGACAAGACAAGAAAAAGCTTTATATACCGAACACTGTTTTGATATCACCGCTGTCTGAACAAACACGGTATCTATTCATGACCTTTTGGCAGCATGTGTTCAGTAACCCGACACTAGGGCGCGCTGTTTGCTCGGCAACCCAATACGGCGCATTAAACTAGCTTGTTTTGTCTCCATTATCTCAGCTTTGATGCTGCCAACTAGCCACATGTGTGAGACTAAAGTAGGACATTGTAGGAAAGTTTTTGTGGATAATTTTTTCAACTTCAGTTTTCTTTATATTATTGTCTACCCGTAAAATTAAATAACTTAGAATTAGGAAAATATTCGTATGCCTCTTATGGTGGCGGATGTGTCGGAAAAACTATTGTAGTATAACAACTTTTGTATCATATCTTTGGCGAATAAATATCTTTATCTTTAGCTGTAAGGGGTAATTGAGATTCCCCTACCCTCGATTTTCGTCATGTTTCTGTTTTGGAAAAACACCATTACCATTTAGGTACCATTAGATTGGCAGCTAAACGAGGAATTAGATCGCGGGAAAAACTGACGATCAAATTACAAAGGTTTTAACTTTTAAGTTGCTAAAAAATACATAAGCATGTAGTAGGTAATTTATCTTTATGACAAAAAAACGTGTTATTTTCTTATTGTTTGGTTTACATAGCCTCACGTTACTTTACACGTTTAAAAACAAAAACGACGTGCTTATTAAATAAAACACCTAATCATAATACATAATTAAGAAACTTTATAACCTCAAAACTATTAAAAAAGCCATTATAACGTGACATGTAACTTTTATGAGTGTATAAATATCTAATATTAAAAAAGCCTGAGACATTTTTACGTCGAAGAAAATTGCGTTGTAAATCATTAATCATGGGTACAATGCGTGTCAGGCCGCCGACGCATGGTTTAAGGGGCCCGTCCGATTTTCCCCGTATAATGGGAAAATGAATGGAAAACCTTTTTCGAGCCGAAACTGTCAAAGAATAGGTACTTGGCTTCAGTAAAGTTGTGGTTTCGTTTGTTCGGATCCTGTTTTATGGGGATAAACCGATGAATTGTGAACGTCCTTGCTACGTTATGGAGAAATAAGGATATGTATGCTTGAATTATGTGTTCCACTGTCTCCTTTTACTGAAAATACGGTTGGCTACGGTGTCGCCTTTATATTGGAGAGAAAATATATGTGTATGTTTTGGTCCCATTACTTGTTATTGCTATCGATTCAGTATGTCAACGTAAATAAAATTTATTTTTAGGAAAATCGTCTTGTTTTCTCGATTTTTTGTGAGAATGTTTATGCTAAACGTACTTATAGTAAAAAGTGTAGCTATAACAAGTTCATAATGATGAAATCTATGAATCTCATCTATTATCATATCACTTTATGCAAACAAGCGCATTACTAAACTAATTAACTAACAAAATTTTATGGGATCGCATTCAAAATGACCATTCAGGGAAACATTTCCCCTCGATATAGCGGCATAATAAAAATAAATTACCAATATTCGCCAAAATGCAGCAGAGCAGGGGACTGGTCTGGCTCTGGACATTGTCCGACAATTACCGGCTGTTTCCCGAAATTCCCGATATAAGCTGGGTAATTGATATTTACGCTACACTAAACCCGCGTATTGGTGCCGTGACCAGATTTATTTATCAGTCAGTTATTAAATTGGAGGAATAACTTGATTAATGAACATGCATTGCTTTATTTTCATGGTGCAATGAAATAAAAGAAATGTGGAGCACATCCAATCAATAGGAGTACCTACAAAGATAACATTGGTTATTTATTTTTGCTGATGTAAAATACATTTCAATACTCGTTTCACTTATATTACTTACAATGAGCAAATATTCCAACCACATATTAAGTAAGTACCCACTGATATGATAAGTAAGCTAAAGTGCGGAAAACGACGTAAGTAGGTACATAAAATAGATAAGTATAGAAGGCTGGCTCCATACAACAAGCGATAACAGGCGCATGTTCATAGACGCATACGTACGACAATCTCAATTCTAGTCAAACGAATGTTCATTTGACTTGGTTTAATATCGTCGCCATCGTACGTAAGCTTCTATGTGTGCATGCGTCAGTTATAGCTCGTTGGATGGAGCCCGCCTTCTGTACTTATTTATATTGTGGACCTACACCGCTTTCGGTTTCTCGTCTTTATCATGTCTTACATGTTTCATAGAAAACTAGAAGCTATAAAATTAGCGCTCCGTTTCTCTAGTGTAGTTGTGTGTAGTGTAGTGTTCTGTGTGAAGTGCACTTTCATAATGTGATCATGCTTATTGCTTGTTTGTATGAGGTTAGTCAGAAAAGCTAAGTACCTATCTATATAAACTCGGAAGGGGGTTATAGTAATCATCATTATGAAAGAAAAGAGAAAGAAAGAAAGAAAATACATTTATTTGGCAACATAACGGAGACACCACAAAATAGTTATAATAAAATAAAAAAGAGAAAAAAATATACTCGAAACTAACATAAACTAAAATTATATGCCCCCCGGCTGCCCCAAATAGGTCCAGTTCAGCATATTGCCAGGGCTGGTTATACTGAAGCTGCTAGGAACCCTGACTAATGAACCAGCACTAAAATCGCGACAAAAAAAAATCTGTTCCATACAAATAAATCAATATTAAACTCGACTTATATGGAAACGGTGATTTTTTAACCCTCTTCCGGAATTACCCTTTCCGATTAACCTTGTATAGGTACATACAGATAGAACAAAAGCTTAAAGCAAGCATACTTAAGTATTGATACTGAACTAGTTAACGAAATAAAAGGGGGAACCGGTAATTTTTTTAAATCACTGAATTTAAACTTCCTCCTTGAATAAAATCAAAAACCCAACACTAGCAAAACCGTTTCCCCGTTTCTCTCTACGATGGGAACAATTTTCTTCATTTACATACGGATTGCTTCTTCAGCTATTGAGGATTCCGGATTAGAGCAATCGATGCCCGCACTTAATCGACTTAAAGACAACTTAGCCTTTATGGCCAACTTAAAGAGCCAAGTTTAGTAACCTGTGAGATGGACATTAATATTTTGTTATTCATAATCTCCCCTCTATTATAGAGGTAGGTAATTGGATTAATAAGAATAGTCTTATCACAGGATATAATCTTTTCGGTATATCTTATCGGTATACGGATAATGGATATTACTTCTTGTAAACACTATTCAGATGCATCTGTTTATGGATAAAAATTTACTTCTTATCAAAAGAAAGATGCCAATTATTGACTGAGATATTTTCTAAATTCCATAGTTTCCGTGACTGCTTTAGAATTTTTAGTGATTTTTTCAACATATTTTTGTGCGACATATACCTACACGGTTAGTTGGAAAGGGTAATTACAAAAATCTGCTGATCCATACATTTTAAGTCGAGTAATATTGAATTATTTATATGGAACAGCAGATTTATTAATCGCGAAATCGTGTTGGTTGCTTTGTAAAAAGCTGTTTATAATGATGAGTAACCCGCTTTCGGTTTTATATAGGTAGGTACTTACCCTTTCTGACTAACCGTATAGATAAAGGTACTTCAAAAATTCTAATCTAAGATTAGCTTAATTAAGCTTATCACAAACTTCTATTCGAAACTAATTGTTCTTTTGTTAAACAGATTAATAGCTTAATAATATCAGAATGAATAGTTATCAAACAAACAAGGCCATTTCTGCTGAAACTGGGCACAAAGTAGTTACCAAAACAATAACCGAAAACAACAATATTCACTAGGATCACAGTTAGTAAAGTTACTAATAATGCGAATAGTTGGCGACCCTCATTTGTTAAGCTTATTAGGGCTTACTCGTACACAAAATACGTCTAATTGTTTTATTATCAATTCTTGAATTCTTCATTCGCCCGTTTTTTATAACTCTTTATAAGCTATACCTAATCTCTTTATAAATCGTTATAAGCACAATTATAAAATTGGGAGGCTGGATGGTGATTACGTCAGTACCTACGTCTTGATGTACCAGACATTAAATGGTATTTAGAACATGTGCACTAATGTTAATAGTTAGCTTTAATAAATATTAAATGTACCAATGTTTACGTCATAGGAGGGGGGAGTAAGAGCATTGCTTACTTTTGCTGACAAGGGGTGAAGGCAGGGGGTAAAAATAACTAAAATCCAGCTTACATAATACTTGAATGACCCTATATTCGAAAACAAATTATTTATTTATTGGCACGGGCAAAATGTTTTGCTTAGGTAATTCTAACACGCAAATCATATCCATAATGGCAATGAATTTTTTTTTCTTAGGTAGGTGATTCGCCCGATTTTATAGTCTTCATTCACCCGAATGGGAAGGAACATCTTTACTGACAGAAATAGGTGCCCAGTGTTACAAATTAGGACTACCTACAAAATAATAAACGGAAAACTAAAACAACGATACAAAAGACTAGATTCATACCCAAAGTTAGCTATAATGTGAATAGTTAGCGATCCTCATTTGTTACGCGTAACTATCTCCGGACAGCCACCACTGACAAATCTGCGGCGCCGGAACGTTTTGTTTGCAATAGTTTAAGACAAGTTAGGCTCTGAGGCATTATTCAACGATACCAGGCCCATTTAGCAGTGTCGACCGCACATTTGTACCTATCGGGCGGCTGGGAATTATGCACCCTCTGCGTAGCAGACCGCCTTTTGATGTGTTTAAGTTAACAAAGTTAAACTTGAGAAAATTACGAGCAGGGCGTGGTATAGAAACTGGTAGAGAAGTAAGTATAAAGTTTTGAACAATATTTTTGTGGAGGACATAAAATTATGATAGACGCCTTCTGCTGTACTTATTGTAGGTATGTTGGAGATGAGGTAGTTAATTTAAGCCTAATCAAAATAACAATATTATTTTAAAAATATACAACTGCATGAATCATATTGTACATTTTTTATTGCCAAGTTTATAAATATGTTTTATAAGAGAGGGACCATTAATTATAACAGTAATAAGTAACTTACACACAAGCTGCGGGAAAACTATATTATCATAATATACTATGTAGAGGTTATAGTATAAAATAAAGTCGCTTTCCGCGTCGGGCGGTATATCCGCTAACTCCTCCCAAACCACACAACGGATTTTGATGCGATTTTCACCATCAGTTAGATATTTTTTTACGAAAGGTTTTTATGTACAATACTTTGATATTTAATGTAAGGATAGTAGAGATATTGCACCCGTGCGATGCTGGGGACGGATCGCTAGTATTAAACAAATGAATAACTACTAACTCTACCGAAACAAACTACTTATTTATTATATGCATACCTACCTACTAAATAGCCGCAACAAGATGTTAAACTATATTGTTTGGTAACTTGAACACGCAGTAATAGCGCTTATTACAATATAATTTTAATAGCCTTTAACTCACATATTGCGCTAATAACTCCGGACTCATGTTACGATAAATGCAGTGTCGTATGTCTAATTCTCACAGATTGTGCTAAAGTTCATTGCCCTCAGTGACAGTCTGGGAACACTTTCTTCACAGCTATAATAAATTAAACAATGTTTAAGGAAAGATTAATGATGTACTGAATATTCGATTCTATTTCATTTGAACTCGATTCTAATAGTCGATGATCAATCAACGGTTCAATAGAACTTCCAACATTAAGGAACGTTATTTAAATAAATACCGGGCAAGTGTGAGACGGGTTTGGTAGTGACGTTCTGTCTAAAAAATATATATTTTTAATAATTTTTTATGTGATTCGAAAACATGTTTAGATTTACTAAACTACATGGTAGGTACCTACTACAAATGAATTATTTTGAATATATTGATAACGTTAAAAAAACAATCGATATAGAGCCTATTTATTTCTTTATCATAAAGATACTATACTTAACAGAGTATAAAATTACTCTGAATAAAAAATCCTTAGACAATTTTGCATAATATCATTTTATGCATAATAGCAAATAAAACTTACCTTTAATCATCCACTCGTATGTTTCCCCACTTTGTACTGCTAACCGTATATTGAGATGCAAACAGCAGTACCTACTCAAACAACGGCACTACACGTAAAAACTTGTTAATTTTGCATGCAGCCACAAACGCTACCAGCCGTTACGTGCGAGTCCACACAGTATTCCGTTCGTTAGCATAACTTTCTATTATGTTTATGTTTTAACTCCCTTCATTGAATATACATACATTTCTAAACTTAAATTCTTTTGAACAAATGAGTTGCAAGGGGTTAGAGGCCAGCAATGTTTCTTTTCAGTAGGTATTGAACACAAACGCCCCAATAGCTACAGAGTTTTGTGGCAAATGAACTAACAAAATGACCGTCAGTAATTCAATACGAAGGTGAACATCAGTTCAACGAATATTTTCAATTCGAATTTCAGTAAAAGGAAAGAGTAATAATATAGACCATCCATTGCTAGATATAAAACAAACCATTGCATACCTATAATTTTTTAATGTAAAAATGAATTAATGTTCTTCCGTTATAAATATTATGTCAAAATTAAAAAGGATTGGTACTTGAACCCAAAATGTACAACTTCAATGCGGAACCTTAAGAATTTCGTGTATAGACGAGGCGGAAGGAACATGCACCTATTGTCGGATCGACACGTGCTCGACCATCCGGCACACCTGTCTGGAACTTCATGACAAATGGACGCTAATCGGGACGTCTACCTTTATCTGATGTGTTCTATTATAAAAGAGTTTCGTAATGTATTTGTTATGTACAAAAAATACTGGCAATAATTTGATTCCTATGTTACCAATTTTTACTATTTATTTTCTATTTAGTCTTAGATATTACGCTGATTAAGGTGTTAATAAATAAAGAAGTATTCATTAATTTTCTTAATAACCCACTCATAACTGAAATTAAAAAACAAAGGCATCAACTAGCCTGCCTCACTGTACTCTTTAAAAATTAATATGATACGCTAATGTAATCCCTTTATCTCCATCTACACTATTCATATTAAACTAATGTAGACAATACATTAACGAAGGTATAAATAAAAAACTAATATTAGACGAACAAAGCGTAATTACAGGCATCCATTATCATTAATGAACCCTTACGAGAAGAATACTTGTTTAGGCTTGTTTGTTTTTCATGATTTCGAACTCCACCTGTGGGCAAACGGAAACCTGTTCTCTTGTGAGCATAATTATTAGATATCATGCTTTATACTTTGACTGTAGTCTATTACCGTAATTTTTATATTTTACGAAGTTTTCTTTCCAGATTCCAACCGGACTAATAAAAAAGAAATAAAATTAAAATCCGTCCGGACTAATATACAACACTAATAAAGTACCGGCAGCCCTGAATTAAAAAAAAAATGTGTGCTAGGACACATAGTAGAAGTGACACTTCAACGGACAATATAATAATATCGTCTACCCCACGCGGCCTCCACGCGGCCGTAACGCTTTTTCGTGACAGAAAAATCCTAATACCGGGGGGTATTAGGATTTTTCTGTCACGAAAAAGCGTCTATACATATAGAAGTTTCACTTCAACAATAAGTTCGTTTTGTCCGCATCTACCGCACGTAGGTACCTATGACTTGGATGTGTCCGCTTGTCACTTAGTGTGTCCTAGAGGTTGGTCCCTAAAATAGCAACTTATTCGTTTTACCGACACTAACTCAACCATTAATTGGTTTGTGTATGCAAATCCACGAGCAATGAACTTATTTGAAGAATCACATTAGGTATAATTACAAAACAAATACAACTAGAGAAATATACCAGCTGGACAGTCAAGCCGCATCCTTTATCACTTTTACAGCGGTCACTACGAGATAGAAACATTTACTTTTAAAAAGTCCAGACAATGTTCAATGTAATTAACTTTGTTGACTTTGGCAAGAACCTTCATCTGTCTGTCAGCGTGCAAGGGAGCATTTAATTAGATCCCGCTTGATAATTAAGCTGGTTCTTCAGTATTACATTGTATTCCTTGCAGAGAGTAAAGATACTTAGTTGGGAGTCTCCCTCTCTTTGATATTATTTCATTTGAATGCGTATACTGCTCATACTGTCGGTCATTGATATAGAAACTGAAGACTTTGCTGTTTAAGTATAAAATTGTCAGTTGCTCATAATTAATTGTGTGCCTATTTTTCTCAGACGCTTTTGAGCCGCTGAACGTGCTTCTTGAGATTTTATATCAATGCTGTCGGTGCTCTTATTACAAGAGTATTAAAATTTTACTTCCTTTGTGATTTTCTTGCAGGTATTTTACTTTTATCTCGTAAAAATGCTAATAAAAAATAATGTTAATCGCACTGAAAACCATCTCACCCAGCTCAATTGCCCATTATGTCAAGGTTGTTCCGTTCCTTCTAGAGCTTTGGTTTAATAAGATCTTGACTAAAGACGGTGCAGTTTCATATTTGAATAAATTATGAAAATAATGAACTAATTTAAATAATTTGCGACTGTACCAAGACGTATTAAAATTCTCCTTTTGCTTATATTTTTTTATTCGTCCTTTGTCATGTAAAATCGTCCGCGCAATAGTCGAGCCTAAAGAATTAAAATGCTTTTAAGGACGTCGCAAATTAAAAAAAGTTATCACGGCCGATAATCTTATCTTGCTCTTTTTGACGTCGCTACATCGCCGGTTCTCATTTACCGAGCTTCTAAGGATTTCGGACGGGCCTCCATTAAGTAAAGAGGATCTCCGGCGAGCTTAATTAAGAATTCCCTCCGAAATCTCGTCTCAGTCGCCACCCTCGGACAGAATGGCAGCGATTGATTTTAAATGAGCAGCCAACAAAGACTGCCTGAAGTGGGTACAGCTTTGAACTGCCCTGTAAAAACTTTGTGGTGAAAAAAGTATGCAAGTAGACTGAATAAAGTGGAACCGTGACTGCCCCAAACAAGCCGAATGGATATGGGGATTTAATTAAGGCACAGCAATAAAAATAAGACTGTAACTTTTTAATTTGTAAAGCCATCAACGTTGATGTGGCTCACTGCGGAATTTGGCCGGAGATTTGCATGGTTATGAGTGTATAGAATCCGCTCGTTAAATTATAATGAAGAATCCAGCATTTTGGACGAAAATTCCCTTTGAAATTATAAGAGTAGGTAATATAAGTTGATGAACTGTCATGGTCACTAACATTATCATTAGAGTTAAGAACGGGAGAACGGGGAGGGTAGACCGTTTTGTCTACCAATAAACACCCACCTGCAAATACTTTTAGTTTATCCGTGACCATGGCGCTTGCAAAAGTGCCGAAATATCCGAAGCTCAAAACATACTATAAACATGGTAAATACCCCGTTCTTAACTCTAATTATAGAGTAGGTAATGTTAGTTGCTTCTTGTTATTTATAAAGAAGTGATTTTGTTGTATTTCAAAATATTAACGTAGCGCCACCTATATCAAAACTTATATTTATAAGAAGAAGAATAAATTCTTTTGTCTGCTTCAGATTGTCAAACTGAGAAGAGTCGTTTTATTTTAGATTTGAATGTCCAAGGTTGTAAATTGCATTATTACCTTCTTTTCATTTTTGTTTCATTGCATTATTATTTCATTCTCAATCTTGAAGCACATTAAAATTTAATAGCTGACACCTACGGGGCTGATATGATGACAAAGTAAAATCTGTCTCGATGTAATTAAATTGAGTCGGTTTTGCTTTAAAGGCTCCGAATTAATTAAGTCACAAGGAGGTAAACAAAGTTAGTGTAACCTGGACGTTTCTTTGAATACTAATTACAGGCTTCATCGTTCCAAGATGTTGCCAAAGATTAAACTTTATCTTGGTTTATCTGCCGTTTACGATTTCGAGTTTAACGTCCAGGTCCTTACGTAGAGGTAGTTTTTATGGGCGCACTAACATTAACTTTGTGATCGGAATTCGAATTGTGGAGTAGTTTAGAAGCAGTTCTTGTAGGTTTATGTTAAGTATTAATTTATATTTACTGGAAAAGTCCCACTTGTTCGAATAATTGCAATGAGGCTATTAAAGGCAACCATGTTCAAAGTTAGCGTCTCGTTTTGTAGTACCTAATGGTAAATGCTTTTAGTACTAATCATAATTTATTGTTGGTTGAGACTTGCTCATTCTTCATGTATCCGGAACGCCGCAAAGAAGTCAAGTTACACCAGTACGAAACAACTTTATACAATGTTTTATTGATGTTTGTAAAGGCGTTTTAGCCTGAGTAACAATTTGAATCTTCATTTCTTTTCAAATAGAATAAGATCATAAACGTATAAAACAGTTTGCGCGACCTTTTGAGTGAATTTGCGTCGAAACCGCGCGCAAATTGTTTTCATTCATTTTTTGCTTGGCGGTAACTATGGTCGAGGTCAACAAAATCTCAGTATAGGGGTACAGTTGTGTAATAATGGTATTAATAAAGACCTTTAAAATCAAAATTTATGTTTTATAATTATTTGCCTACTTACTGGAATAGTTTGAAAATTTTGAAAATAGAACCTGTAATGAATTTATGAAAATATATTTTTGATAATATCGGCTGCGTAAGGCCCTGCGCCAAGTCGGACCATAGTCAAAATTGAAGTTAGATAGACGCTTGAAAAAAGTAACGAAGGCGCACCACACACATGAAACAAAACTTCTAATCTAATAGACTAAATTGTCTTATGTCTATACGAAACTATTTCAGTACTGCAGCATTTGGCAGAGACTTATTGTCAGACTCGTTTTTGTAAGACTAATCTGACTACCTACAGTCTTGACCATGGTGAGCTCACGGTCGTAAATTTATACGTACAACGTTGGACCGGACATATCAGCTGCATAAAAAACGAGCCGTGGGATCAACTTACCACCGAATGTGTCCCACAAAATGGCAACTGACGTCGCGGCAGACCAACCAGTTACACCTAGCGAGGCTGCCTAGGGAGCCCTTGACTCAGACTGGAAAATTACATGCATTTCATATGAGAGCCTCCAGCACTTTCGAATGGACCCTATAAGGTATCTTGCAAGTGCTGTGTGCATGCTGCACAAGGAAAATGTAAATAAGAAAATAGTCGTAACCACTTTACATGACTCACTATCGCAGAATTATCATTTTAATTACTTTATCTACTCTCATATCGTAAAGTTCTGATTATGAATTGAAAAATGGTACCATAATGACAGACTTAATGCACGTGGCACTCTGATAAAATTAAAAAGTTTTAGTATGATAACCATAATGATAACAGTTTTCTTAACACAATAATTCTATAAAATATTATGTTTTTCTATTAAAGTACACTTCGGATCGACCAAGGAGTTTTCAATTCGATTTTTATAGCGGTTGCGCATTGTCTATGGTGACGCGCGCTAGGTCGCATGCGCTATGACTGCTAGGTTTCGGTGCCATTATTTCCTTTATACGAGTATATAATATATAGTGTTAACTATCCTATTGTATAAAGTAGTGTATGAAACTGCACATAACTAGGTATTCAAACACTCGTGTGATACTATTAAAAACCTTGCCTGGGGCTGTTTCTAAACACACACTCGTGTTTTAATAACCCTACCCTATTATGCAACAGTTTCTTAAACTACTATTTCCACATATATAAAATTTATTTATGCGCTAATGTGAATATTAAACCTGAACAAGTGCGGTATTCTAACAGTTAAAATATTTACAGTAACATTATAAATTCTGCCTTCAAGGGACCTAATGCCTAGACGCTTGAACGTTCATACTTGAAAATATCCGTGTGCTTGATATTGCTTAAGTATTACTTACCTTGCAGCTTGAGACGACAGCGTGTTCCCGACTAAACTTGCTTCAACATAAATAAGGAGACAGAAAATTTTGTCGTAAGTGAGAAAATATTACGGAAGCTTAATGTTAGTAGGGGGCACCTCACGGAAGGCTGGCTCGTTATACTGATTTATGATGCACCCCCGAAAAGGTATTTCAAAGAAAGGCTCACCTTATGAATTCCTTCAGTGGAATTTACCTGCAACTTTTCATTGTCTCCACAGGTTATGCCTACAACATTTTAATATTTGAGTTGTTTTAATTTATTGGTTGAGTTTTTGGGATATAATGATTCTCTTTGTGAGGTCACTTTTATGTTTTGTATGTTGATGTTACATTTATTATATAAGGTCTGTCAGAAAGGTTATTTATAGCCGTAAGAGGGTTATTGTACTTGTCATTATGAATAACTTTTACAGTGGGATCAACCCAGAAATCGCGAAAAAACAATCTGCTGTTTCATACAAATAATTCAGTATCTATTACTCGACTAAATGTATGGAAAAGCTGAATTTTTTTTCGCGGTTTCATGTTTGGACCCATAGTAAAAGTTGTCATATAATGAGTACCATATGATAACCCCCTTGCGGCTTTTTATAACCCTTCCGATTAACCTATTTTATAACATTATAAATTTTGAAAATGAAAGAAAGGGCCCTAACATGGTATACCTTTTGTTCGTTTATCCACACGTATTGTGAAAATAGCTAATTAAAATCTGAATTATCAAGAAAATTCATTAAAAGCTTGCATTTTTCTTTGTTGTAAAATATGGTGTCGGTTTCTATTATTGCTTGTTTTCTTTTTTCCCTAGTTTGATTTTATCCAACCCAAACTTAAAGTAATGAAATAGTAATAAATATCAATCTTTCAAATACAGGTCAAGATCATACCACACCCCAATCCCCTGAATAGCTTCACCACCAATATCCTGATGAATTAAAATCAACTAGTCATTAATTATACTGGCTGTGCGAATGAGTGTTGTTTTATATGGCGCTAGTACGACGGGGAACGGCAGTCCCCTTCGACCGCCCGCTGTTTTAATACGGAACGACTGAAAATGGATAAGACATTGACTGATTAATTTAATTTTGGAAACAACCTCAGCCTTTTCCTAAGACCACATTTAAGTACCGGTAAAACGGGGTTATTTGGGAAACATGGGGCTATTTGGTACTAATACTAGTAAACTTGTAATACTTAAACGCGTGCATTGAGTAGGTATACAGGATAAATTTTTATGTAGTGTAGGTAATTTGTAAAGTGATTCAGTCTCTGTTCCTAAATCAAACCGCAGTATTGGGATACACTTTAAAACAAAACGAAAATTTCCTTAGTATGGAGGGGACGCATAAGCTAATAGCTCAAGCCATACAAAATCAAATTTTATTTTGTTTTGGAGCGAATGTTTGTACTGCATTTAGAAACGGACACTGAATCACTGCCAATTTAACGCATTTCATAAAAAAAATATCCTGTATAGCTAGACGTGTACTAGCGGAATTTGGAAACGAAAAACGCGAGCAGGAAGAGCCAGTCAGGACCCAGTGCCCCAAGCACGAATTTTTCTCGACCTTGACCGTAGTTACAGTAAAGCCAAAAATGCATACTGCAGTACATGTCTGAAACAAGAATTTTTTAAAATTAATGCATAAATTCTTGGTGAAGTCAACCAACACTTCGCTTTCATTTCTTGTTATACAGAAGGCGTTAGGTCAAAACAAGTTAATATCTCTTCTGATCATATCAAGCGTTAATCATTGCGGTGAAAGATTAGCTTTCAACGTGTCCATGTCCCGCTGACACTAAATATGGGTAGAGACAGGTTTATGAAATGGCATGCCATATCCATAACTCGTTATATTCCATGTCATATCCATCAATAAGCTAAATTAATGTCCGCCACGGTTTATGGTAATTCAACCTGTGTCCTACTCCTGGTTTCAAACAAAAATAATAGACTTGTCACTGCTCGCGACTGAATTAATTCTTGTTGCTAATGACTAGGTACTTATAACAACAACAACTGTACTTACATCATAGTTATACAAAGAATAAACGAAGTTTTATGATCAACATTTTTGGTAGATTGTCAAAAAGAGTAGACGAGTAAAGCGCCGCTCTTACACTGTCTTATTAATTCTTGGTATGAACATTAGATATTTCCACAACTTTCTTTTATCACAACAAAACACCTAGGTAATAGCAAAATTAACATAGCGTCGAACTCCAAACTGTCAGTTATGGTACTTTTTTTAGAATTACAGAATATTTATTTTTATTAGCTCATGCTATCCCACTACTGGGCAAAGACTTTCTCAAATTCTTCCATCTCTTGCGCTTATAGAGGGCTAATTCATGTAATTTTGTGACGCGCGCGACTTTCAGAAATTGCAGTGACGCTCGAAGCGTATCTCACTGAAGCTAAGAGAATACCGAATGTGTTGTTTTGATCAAAATTTTACTGCAACTGCGCGGCAACTGCACTTCTTTAGTTACGTGAATTATCCTACAGGTCATCTCGTCACTTTTTTCTGGGCCGGCCTCGGCGGCATCGTCCATGTTCAGGTACCCATTGTGTAGCATTTGCCGACCGGTCGGTATGTCGGCTGACGTGACCCGCCCAGTCTGGCAGCCTTTTTGCCTACATCTATTATGCCCGTTTTTCAGCGTTACGTGGTGTTACTACTTCTGTCTGTTCCTTTTACAGATAGGAGACGATAAATAATAAAATTGTAGTTTTTCCAAAATACTTTTCTGCTCTTTCTTGATAGACGATTGGTACGTATAGTTTTTTCTTTATTAGTTTTAAATATGCGTCATGTGACAACAGTACCGTATATTAACTGAAGTGAAAACTTTATTTTAATAACAATTTGTTATGGCTACTACTTTGTCTTCAAAATACGAAGAGTTAATACTCCGTTGAAAATAAAAATGCGATCCGTATATTAATGTCGTTTTAATACTTTATTGAGTTGACGCCGACAGCGCTCATGCTCATGCTCATAATAAGCACCGCGCTGCATAAATCAGATGTTTTATGAGCAATGGTGCCAAATAAATTTCATACGAATTGCAGTAAGTAATATTGCATTGGCGAAAGCATGCAACGTTATTTCAACTTTTAATTTAGCGAGTTACTTTTTAATTCATCTGCAATTACTGAGCTTTTAAATGGAAAACTTCAGTCGTACAGTAATTATAAGTTGGTCCGATATGGAGCCAGTCAAGAATGCAAACTTTAAAGTGGAAGAAAATATTTAATAACAGAAACCTTCGACGGTTAAACTAATTAAAGAACGATATTTTTACGTGACATTTTGCAATAATTATGTCATTAAAACGACTATGTAGGTAATAAATTCAGACAAGATAATCAACTTCATATCTATATTGCTGTGTTTTAATTTTTACTTTTAATTATCCCGCTACGAAAATAACTTAATTTTTACAATAAAAGACAAAAATGGAAACGGCGATAAAAAGGATTTCGAAAAACTGGTTTACAATAATGTAGGTAGTACAGTTGGTGGCGAAAAAATATAACAATTTAAATAGTAAATTTAGTTACCTTACTATCGTAGCTTAGCTGGCTGCGAGGTCTAAGTAATTTATTATTGGAGTTTATGGCCAATGATTACCAACCTAAATAAAATATATCCGTGTGAAGCGATGCATATCCCGTAGAATATTAACGATCTGACTCAAAGCTCGTCGAAAATAGAGTTGCAAACGAAGTTAGCAAATCAAATTTCGAACTTCAGATAGCGGCAACATTTTTGGTGAATGATCAAAAATATTCCTATGCAGCACTCCCTATTTCCCTAAACGAATCATTACCAGTACCTATTCGCTAGCAATCGCGGCCCCTCGATAATAATTTGGCTTGATGTCATACTTTTTGCGGATGAGTGAAGCCGAATGGATTTTCCGATAGAATTGCTGTGTTCCATTCGGCATGTATTGTTATGAGAGTACGGACAGAACAATCGGGAATCCACCCCATTTATTCCATTTTTGTTAATGTCTATGGCGAGTGCAGCATGAATTTTGAAATGTTCATCAATTCCGTTGGTAAATTGAGTTCGATATTTTCGGATGTAATTACCAATGCTGTTAAAAGTAATGTACTGAAAGTACATACGATTACCGAACAAAATATAATGAAAGCTTGTACAATAATTTTGCACTGAAAGTAAACTAATGGCAATATGTTAAATGTGAGCCAATTTTATAAAGACTTCAACTGTATCTTAATTAAAACTGGAACAGTTATTAAACAGTTGGCTTCATTACCATTTTTAACAAAGCTTCTGACATTGCTTATTTCTGGAAATGCAATTTAAAACTCCATGTTTCGAAACATACACGGATACAAAATGATAGGTATCCCAAAATGGAGCCGTAAAGGAGAGGTTAAAAGTGTCGACAATAAATTTTATCCAGTGACAAATGAGATGAACGTGTCATGACTACACAGGCTCTCTTATCCAGAGATATTAAAAATTGAATTAATTTTAATGAAGATAGCGGGTATCAGAGTCTCGCATAGAATCTTTTGTTGTGACTGCCGGGGGCGGGGCGAAAGGGGGTGAATTCTTAATTAAGTGTTGGCGAAGCCCTCTCCGCTTAATGCAATGACTTCACGCCTCGTTTAACTTTCATAAAATTCTCTTAAACTCAGCGATTTTTCTTAACTAGCGGAATAAAATTTCCATGTGCAAGTAACTCTTTAGGGTCTCGAAATTTAATTTTACCTGCTCTTAATTAATACGCGTCGTCACGTGGTTTTTGTCGATATGGAAGACTTTAAAGTGGATAGTTTTGAAATTGATTGTCTCCATACCTCTAGAAGCTAGAGAAATTTTCTATTGAATTCATAAAAGCTGCTTTTTAAACATTGTAATTGGGATAGATATAACCTTTGTACAATGGTATTGTTCTTAACGCTACTAGAGCCAGACATTTGGTAGTCAATGCAGTCAAGAAACTCATAACTATATTTCATAACATTTTCACCAGTTCCCAAACAAAGATAAAATATATATTTAATGGTTAGTTATACTAGTCTACAAATTGGTGATCTTGTATTTTATGAGAGGTATTAATATTTCTTAACATAATTAATTTAGAATGTCAAGTCATTTTGTATGATTTTTATTAGATTTCTTTGAATATTTATAAGGGAATTAGGTAAAAATGTATTTTATCGATAGCCGTTATTACCCTATAACTCTTCCTGAGTCTACCCGTATTTTCATTATCGTTATTGCCGCCATAACAGAATTTCGTTGCATGAAAAATCAGTAAAAATAAGCGTACGAGCAATCAATCAACATTATATAGCGATTACCGTCGTACCCAGGGCTTTTATAATAACCGGAAATTAATACGAACCAACGTGATGATATAAATTATATGTGTAATTAAAAAAATCACTGCCATAATTACGTAAAACATAAAAATAATACCATACATCAATAATATTGGACACTATGAATTTTAACATTAAATCTGATCACTTGTTACGGAGTTTTATATAGCTTATTAGTGATTAGGTTGTTTTTAATAGCGAGTCAATGATATCAGGAATTAATTGGAGTCTGTGATTTGATAACGTCAATGCGATAGTAGTGCATCCATTAACTAAAGTTATCAATTTAATTTAGTCAGTCATCAGTGAGCTTAATAATAAAATCGTGACGATAAAATTAATTAAGCTACTACTACTGTTGCTGCTGTTGTATTATTAAATAGCTGCAGACACGTCACTTGATTACCGTCCAAAACATTTCCCCAAGTATCTAGTGTTTTGGTCGCGGGACTTATCTCATTACCGTGACCCCGGAACGTAAAGGGCTATTGAAGGAACACCGTGGATTTTAGTCAGTACAAGTCTGACAGTCCCTCCCGCCCTGCCCGGGGTGGGAGGACTCATTTGATGATTTTACCAAGCTAAAAAAAAAAAAAAAGTATCTAGTGTTTTGGTTCTTAAAGAAAGAAAGAAAAGAAAGAAAAAGTATTTATTCCAAATACTCAATTTCAATTTGTGTATTTAAGTGTTTTCTTATTGTAGGAGTAGGTAGTGGTAGTGATAAGACTTTTCGAATTTATGTACGGACCGCAACTTGATTATCACTTGCGTTAACGATGAAGGAAAACATCGTGAGGTAACTTGCACTTCTAAGTGGGAAAGTCCTCGACGGTGCATGTAGTCCGCATGGAAGTGGCGCAGAAGAATATGCAAGAAGGTGCATGCTGAATATTTATCGGAACAGAACGAGGTAAATTACAGAAATACCCCCGGTTTGTTGATGTCAACGTGTGAACGCTAGTGTGATGTGTACACGAAAATCCTACACTATTCGGTTGAAAGGCCAGCGTTGGCCACCAACACGAAAATATGCCAAGTAAGCCTGTTTACGGTGATCCAATACATTAGCCCAACACGCTGGCCCAACGTGTAGGAAGAGGTACTGGATTCTTCACAATATAAGTTTGTCTCGTAATAATTCCATACAGGATTTGAAATTAACGATTTTCGGATTATAGGTTACCGGGAAACACCCTATAAGTTTTGATGATCAGCCAGTGAGTGAAATTTAGTAGCAATTTACGCTTTGAAAGGTCGTAGGTACCTTTTTATCGCTTTATGCTAGAAACTTGAATTTACGCATTATGAGGCTGTAGAACATATATAAACATATTAATATAAAACATAAATAAAGATTTGGCATTGGATAGGACTGGATGGAAATTGCTACACCGACAAGTGCCTAGCACTTAAATTTTGGATGGATGGATGGAAGCTGTAGAGATAAACTCTTCGATATTCATTGTAAGTTTTAACTTGATACCTCAAGCCGTTTATGAGAAAAAGAGCCTCGACACACGGACGGAGTGATCCTATATGGAATCCGATAATCTATTATGAGGCACGGAACCCTAAAAAAAGAAAATTGCTTCATTCTTCATTCAATATCCAGTGTTTACTGGAAAAGTAGAATAGCAATCGTCATTAATGCAAGTGGCTATCAATTTAGAAATTGCTAAGGTGCATGAGTAATATGGGGTCATTATCCTATTGTCAACGACCACCAGTGAATAAATTTCTACTGTTAATTTGATCAAATTGCACTGGGAATGTTCGCAACTGATACTTTTTGCTTTTGCACTACGCGATCTACCTAATTCATTTGTACATTCAATGAAAGTCTTGATAATAATTTAGATGTCTGACTAAATCCTTAATCCTTATCTTAATCCACAGAATGTTCTGTGTCTTAATCCTTGCGTACAATTATTTTGATAAATATGTAGACCACCTCAACCTTTCGCCTATTTGACAAGATTTTACAGACAGGAATTCTATCATACATACAAAAAATGATTAAAATTCCATTTATGAAATAAAAGAAAATTATTGATCAGTATTATTCATATTGGCAATTTTAGAGAGGGAGACATGAACTAAATATTCATCCCCAATGCAACCCTCCCTTACGGATCGATTACTATGATCTCCCTTCATAATTCACATAATCCCATAATTGATACATAAAAGTCCCGTTGGCTTTGTACAATTAGACCCTCTCTCCCCAGATTTATCCGCGATTGTTAGATTTGAATGATTAATATTGTGTACCTACGGTGAAATATTTCAGATGTCCGAGTTAAGACGAAACAATCTTTATTAATTGCTGTGGGCTTAACTTAAATAGACAACTTTACCTGTGCATTTGACCCTGAAATACGGATGGTAATTAAATAACAGCACACTAGCACGTCTGTTAGTCGGTAGCACGACTAACAACTACTGTGACTATGCCAACAAAAAAATATTTGTTAATTGCATAGATTTTCTTGTTAACTTAGAACTTAAAGCTAAACCATGCAAGCATTCATAATAAAAAAATACAATATACCTAAGTACTTTTTATTTAAGCCGTTTCGAAACATGTCACGTCTCTATGATTTTAGGAAAATGTTTCCTGCCATATTAGGATAAAACGCTGCGTTTTGGAACCTCTAGCTCTACCCTTGAGTCACCCTTCTTGACAATTTAGCAGCTTTAATTCCACAACCGCACTAAATGTACCGTAAACTGATACAAGGCAAACATACGAGAAGCACTCACAAGATTCTGTGTTATCTAACATGAAGGAACATGACACGACAGAGAGAAAGCTATAAATTATGTATATCGTGTTCTCTTTCTCGCATAGAACAATAATGTGAAATGTAGTACCGAGTGTAGGGTGTCGTTGTGTGAGGGTGGAGCGGGTCTAATCGACCCGCCGCGATAAACAGCGACGCGTGCACGCCGATTTAGTTACGCTCTGTAATGAATCTGCGCGGTTGCATTTTAGGGTTAACAGTAATATTCTCGCCATTAGTTAATAGTTCGTTTACTATAAAAGGAGAGGGATGCAAAATGGATGGCTCAACTCGTGATTATTTTAAATTTGTAATTTGTTGTACTTAAATTGAATGTTGATGCATGATGATTATTTAAGGTCATAATTAAAACCAAAATAAATATCTTACGAAATTTATGTTTAAAGCTCGATGTTCATTCGATTTAAAATGACCTTAATCAAACGAATTTGAAATAGGTACCCACCTAATAATGTACTCAACGTACCGACTTAGTACCACGGTTATGTACACTTGTAAACATTGCGAACTACATCTTTTAAACGTTATTTATGTAGTTTCTAAAGAATTTGCTGGTATAATATAAAAGAATTGGGTAAATGGTAGGTATACCTGCCTATACAATGTATATTAGAAATGCGTGGTCAGATTTTTTAAGGGTGTGGATCAAACCATCAAATTTAACAACTTTGTCTATGGAACCAACATCGTAATCGGGAAAAGTAATCAGCTGTCCCATACGATTGGGTCGAGTAGGTATTCAAGTTTCGTATGGCACAGCTGATAATTTTTTCGCGATTACGATGTTGGTCTCAGAGAAAGTTGTTCAATTTGATGGTCTGATGCCCACCCTTAAATATGACAACGCATTTCTGATACACGTTGTATTGTTACAAAAAAAAAAACAAAAAAAAAAAAACAAGATAAAAAGAAGTCAGTTTAAAAAGAAGATAAGCCTATCAACATTATGAAAGTCGAAGACAGATCCAATCTTGAACCTCAACAAAAACTTATAAGTACTTAGCACGTCGCACGAGTATCAGATGTATAATTGACATCCAAAAGTTGCCATTGTTATCTATGCGCAATGACGCAATAAACTTTCGTATAATTCATAAAGAAAAGTGTCAAAAGGAAACGTGTTAGCAAGCAAATTGATTGCATAAAGGAACGTTTTAACACCTCATCTAGAAATGGACTTAGGAACTGCTAAATACAAGTCATAAATAGCGATCCATATGTGGGTCGCTATTACGCACTCCCTTCAAAAACGAGTGCGACGCGTGGGCAAGGTGTTCATTAGCACGGTACGTTATTGCACGTCGAAGTAAATAAAGAGATAGATGCCACGTGACCGAGACAAGCGTGCAGTGTGACCATAACCTTAAATCAGGAATGGGGCACTAATTGCTTAGAAAACATTAACAGAGCTGTAACTGTGGATCAAGTTATAGGATTCCGACTGAATATGTTGGAAAATTTAATTCGAACTTCTTCTTCTCGAGAATATACTACATAGCCCAAGGGATCGCATGCAAATCCGATCCATCCAATGTATGTGTTGATGAAGTAATAGAGGCTTTTTGTCGATAACCATATTGGTCCAATTGTGTTCTCAGTAAATGTCAGTCATTTTTAAAATATGCAATCCAAGAACATCATCATTTTGTGTCAGGGTCTGGTTTGTTGCTATTCCTTAGATGTTTCGTCCATGTGATGATGATTGGCATCTTACTAATGTCTGACTGCCAGAATCTAAAGGGAAATCATATTTCTGAAAAAACAATATCAATGTTTAGATATATTCTGGTGATAATCCATATAATACAGGTGGCCCTAGTTACCTCAACAATGACTTTATAATGACTTTTAAAGTAGGAGCCACAAAGTGTCAAAGAAGTAAAGGTAATTATAAGTTACCTTTCAAATAAATCATCCTCGAGCCGAAAAACTTTTAATAGTGTTGAAGTTGAGTGTGTTTTATAAATGGATTATTTGCGTGTTAAAGTCAAACAAGAAGCTAGTTAATGCTTTAAAACTTTAATATAAATGGTAAGTAGGATACTTTTGTTTTATGACATAAATCTCATTTGTATTCTGGCTGACACAGAATCGATAAAAACTTATTAACAACTCCGTATTGGTTTTAACATGATAAATACCTACTATGATTGCCCATTGTTGGCACAAATACTTTACTTTAATCACAGACTTTAATGCAATACAGGGTTGCCCGAGAGAAGCATCGATAGAAGTACATAGTTGTTTGTAAAGTAATTATAGTTTTTTTCTTAGTAAACAAAAAATCATTTCCAACATGAATTCCTTATATGCCAGTAGATAATATTACTACGGATTCATAAAATTGACTGAAAGACTTTTAAGAAAAATAATTATACTTACAGGGTTATTGGTAATTAACTAATAGTGCTTTAAGGGACTATTGTACCCATCATTATAAACAACTTTTCAGGTTTATTCCCATAGTTAAAGTTGTTTATAATGATGAGTACAATAGCCCCATAAAGCACTATTAGTTAATTATGTATTTAGTTACCTAATGGAAGTGTTGTTGCTACAGTTTATTCGAGTTAGAAAGATATTTTCTCATCATATTTTACTTCTACAGATCTCCTAACGTTACTCAAAATCATTGCAGCCTCTCGATCGCCAACACCTTGTCACTTGTACCACCGCCTGCAGACTTGCATTTCACAGGACTGCGTTTATGGGAAGGCACAGATAATTTTATTCCCCTCATGCATCCTACAGGGGTCGATGGGTCGAAGGGATGCTAGTGTCGTGTTTGTTGCGTAAACGATCTCTGCCCCGAACAATTTGATTCATAATAAATTATGTTTCATTTCGATGTCACTGTATCAATGTTTGCCCTTTTGATGGCGCTAATTGAATTGGATTTGGGGAGATGGTGGCATGTTATTATCAAAAATACTTATTTTTTTATGGTTTTCTATAAAGCTTAGGTACTTCATAACTTTTCTCTTTTCAGTCATCAGTTCATTAGCAGTCGTCGTAAAATAGGCATAAAAGATCTACAAACTAAAAAGTCTGAGTATTGAATCAAGAGTTAGTCACATATTTTCCCTCTATAACAACCGATCTTATAATTTTAATGTACCTACCTACATATACAACATTTTTCTTAGTATGGGCTAAAGCCGAAAGGGGATTATTGTAATCATCATTATGAACAACTTTTACTATAGGACCAACACTGAAATCGCAAAAAAAAGTTCTGCTGTTCTAGATATTCAGTCGATAGGGTTGGTTCCATAGTAAAAGTTGTTCATAATGATGAGTACAATAACCCCTTAAAGGGATCGAGCATAGAGCATAGAAAGGTAGATCCTCGTATAATATTTGAAAATTATGACAGTTGGTAGGTACTTATAAATAATTAACGGAATTGAGCATTTATAATATTTTTTTGTTTTTTGTAAGGCTAAATTTATAGCGGCTATTAACGCAATTATTAACAATAAAAAATAACTTATTTCTCCACTGAGATATGCAAAACCATCTACAATCAGGCCACAATAAATATAATCGCATGGCCCGACCCACTAACTCAGCAACCTGGCAAAAAAACAATCGTCGAAATATTGCCATAAATCGCAATAGTATTGTGTTAACCGGCAGTTAGAATGACGCACCTAAAAATATTATTCATAGCCATGTAAATTCACCGAAACAAGGTGTAGTTAAAACAATATTTATCTTAATAATTAGTTTAACCCGAGTAAGTCGCGGTTCATTTGATAACAGTGCGTGTAAACGAGCGGCCGGTGGTTGCGTGATAACAGCGCGGTGTATATAAATTAAAACATAATTGTGTTATCGTGACCCCAAGGTTTTAGGTTTAGTTGACGAAACGAAAGGCTGTAGGGAAATTAAATTCGATTTTTTATTCATGAAGAATGTCGTTAATTTTGAGGCAATAATTCACAATGTCGCAACTCTATAATCTTTGAATATTACATTGCATTGTAACTCTATGACAGCTTGATTATGAATGTGTTAATTGTATCTAATACCACTTCTATGATCTACAGGCCATTTTTTATGTAGTTGGTAGATACAGATAAATTGCAAAATGTAAATATAATATAATGTCTGTTCCTAAATGCAACCGCAGTATTAAAATTCACAGTAAAACAAATAAAAAATATATTTTGTATGATGGTTTGCGCTAGTAAATTATGCTTGTCTTCCAACTGAGTCGAATTTTCGTTTTGATTTAAAGTGAATTTTAATAATGCGTTTGCATTTAAGAACAGACATTGAATCACTTTCCAAATTATCTTTACTACCTACATAAACCTTATTCCATATAAATTTGTAGGTGTATAATTGTTGGACAGGATAACAACCTAAGCAAAATTGAATAGAAAAGTAACAGTAGATTACTTACCATACCATTACCATATCGCAGATAATAGAAATCAGACCGGAAATCTCGGAATAGCTTGCAACGTTCTAACCACCATGCAACAATTATTACACACCATTTATGAAAAGGCTAAGCCCTATTTCATACTTCATACAATACACTTATTCATAAGTCACGTTTGAAATTACAGGACTAAGTAATATTTATGCATATTCCGTACACCGATTTAGTAAATGACTACTTTGAATTTCTTGTAAACCCAAGTGCACACTGGGCTTTGCAACATTTTGATATTTATGACAGTTGTTAACATATTCAACCAAAATTATTACAGGTAAACAACATAATTTATATTAAAATTAATAGCTGAATTTAATTTAAATTCTGACCGACATAGGACCTGGTATATGCTAGATTAAACAAAGACAATTCAGCCAAACATAATTTAACTTTACTTTGTATCTGTCAAAAATAAATCGAATTCGTCTAAAAATGTTTATGTAACATAAATTCAGTAGACGAATAGCTCAATACTCTTATGGACAAACCCAACAAATCGATCACGATCGTTGACATCGCCGGCGCCAGAGAGCTCGCGACAATTGCCTAAGGCGGCCGATATACACCTGTACTAGAGCACGACATTTCAGTGCCTCGAAGGAAATGCATTCACCTTTGTCCCATATTTCACGTGCAAAATCAATATGCAAATAAGTAGCGAACGGCATGTCAGACTATTGTGCGGTACAGTAACAACTTAGCCAACTTTAACCGGTCTAAACTGGTTACAGCTAAATTTGTGGCTTATGCATGCTATTGAAATTTACAGCTTAAACTTCTCCGCCAGCGTTGTCTGCACGCCTAGTTAGTTTTACAGACGTGTTCTTGAACTATGGAGAATTGAAAAAGTATGTAGGTACGAAAGTTTTGAAATTGCATGGAAATTATAATTTTTTGGCTGTTATTTGAATTGCATAGGAGTTTTGTACGAAACTATATTTTAGAGCTCTAAATCTTAATTCAAGCAACCGTTGTGAAAGGTCTTTATATAATTTATGTTCCTTGTAGATATAGTACCCATGTACGACAGGCATATCACGTTATTGGATACTAAGATATACTTACATGAAGTCTCTTAAGAATAGAAAAATCCAAAATATGTCATTGACAAAAATAGTGACTGCATTAAAAGACCAGAAGGGAGGAAGAAAAAAATCCACCCTCGGCAATATTCTGTCTATTTTTATGCGATACATCCCAAAAATATTAAAAACTACTTACAGTGCGGACGTCTCCATTAACGACTGTTCTCCCCTCAGATGCTATTGATTGTTTTTGATTGGTTACATGTTTGTTTCATTGTTTTTATTGCTCTATTCCTAAAGCTTTTAAAATGAAATCAATACGGTACTAAATGTTCTGGCTTTTTATCTATTTTTGGAACTTTTTAAAAGGGAAGTGAGAGAGTGACATATTTTAAAGTCTTAAAACAACTGCAATTATATTAATCTTGTCTTTGAAATACACATCTATCGTGAAAACTGTACTAAAATTAACGACAATTTGCCGCCTCAGAGCTTATTTATTCAATCCACCAATGGTTACATTTCATACTAGAAAGCTTTTAACTTTATATTAATGTTTAATAATTATTGAAACGTTCAAAAATCATTTAAATAAAATTTAATTTTCAAAATAGAGCAAAAAATCTTCGATTAAAAAATGTAACCATCATTGATGGATTGGACAAATAACACTGAGGCGACGAATTACATTTTTAAAACAATGAACAAATATAAGCCACGTCTACAAAATTATTAAAGTATCCCACACAATTTTTTATGTCAACAAACTAGCCTTCACCTTATTTATACACGCGAGTAACCCGATGTAATCCCAAGACACTAACATTGTACCTCGCAATTTTTTCACGCCAAGTTACCATGTAACTTATTTCCACAAGTTGTCACATTATTCTTGGGCGCAGCAGCGGCGACAGAGCCAAAAATAGACGCCCTAAACTTTTTAATAGGTGCAGCGACTTTGAGGATGCCGAACCGGGCGGCGCCTTTTCTGTCTTCGAGACAACTTTTATGACTTTCAGCAAATTGCTGCCTTCTCATTTGAATACTCTTGAATACGATATTGTGTTTTATTGCTCGTGTTTGAGTCATGTGGTTCAGTCAATGTGTCAAAGAACTGTACGGTCTTCATTGATGTTTCCTATATTTCTATTCCATTCATAATAATTATGCTGTAGGGATGTCACCCATTCTGTATTGCGGTTATATATGATTTACCTACTTTAATTCAAATCCAGTCGTCAAAACATTAACTGTTTGCCGGTAATTCAAGATACCGCGGATCGTCATACCATCTTCCAGCCTTTTGATAAAATTGTTTTAATGCAATTTACTTCTGAGTCAACTAGGACTATTTGTGTGACTCTCTTTGTGCTATCTCTTCCAAATAGTCATATAATAGTGATAGTTAATTTAGCGGTATATGTGGAGCAGTAATCATAAACGTCTGTATAATCATCAATATTTATGATGTCTTTAAAATCAACTTCAACTTCAACTCTAGTAGTGGCTTTTGTGGAAGAATAGCCACAATTTCGCCAATGTCGCTTAATATCGAAATCGATTGACGCGTACCAATGACATTGAGTGGGTGACAAACCTTAAGTACCTATATTACTCTCTAGACCATGGTGGTCTAGGTATGAACGTACTAACATGTTATATTCTATTGAAATTCATTCCCATGAACTAAATTATAATTTTACGTTTCTAGCGAGTGGAGTTGTTTCGCTTAACTTGAAGTTTATAGGTAATAATGTCTAACATTTTCATTGTACATATGTACCTACCTAGTAATTCTGTTCCTAACTGAGTGATACTTGCAGCGGTACTCATTCTGACATTAATGTGAGAGAGGATATTTTTAATTATATTCAAATTAGTCCAAGGTAGGTAGGTTTACTAGTAGTACCGTCTTCTCTTGCTCTAGGTCACGCGAATCTTCAGAGTTATAAAAATAAAAATCTCCACCTGGCAACACTAACGTTACATATCATTAGTTTAAAGTGTTTAAAATTGTTAATAAACATGCACAATAACAACACGGAGACAGGAAGGACGTAAGGAAGATAGGAAAACTAAAACAATTGGAGAGATGTAAATCATTCACAAGGTCGCGGAACAAAGTCTTTTCTGTTGGTTTTCTCGAAACTAACACAAAATAGTGGTATTATGTGTGACATTTTACCACCTCTTCGTGGAAGAGGTTCTTTTTCCCGCAACAGTAATTATACCTACCGGCTACCACACCGAGGAACTCTGCCTAACAGGCAATAAACAAGATAGGGTATTATGTGTTACATTTTACCCCCCTTTTCGTGGAAAAGGGGATCCTGTTGAACCATGCCCCAAGGAGGCACATAACACATCTGCATAACAGGCATTAATCAAGATACTGGTAAGTATTATGGGTAACATTTTATGCCATTGTCATGGAGGAGCTTCTTGCGGCAATAATAATTATGCCACACATGCGGAGACGCATGACGCTCGCTCGGCCGGCCACCTGCCTTCCCGCAGGCGATCCCAGCTTGGGACCAGACCAAACACCCAAACAATAATCTGCATATTCGAGTGTCGATATGCAACTCTCCCGTGGGGAGAGTATTGAACAAGTGATATACTGGGTTGGGAGATAATTGATCTCAATTCTAATCGATACTGAGTGTCAGTTGTGCACTTCCCCTGCTATGGGAGAAAAGAGGGTTAATTTTAACCTGACATTCAAGGCTCTAAACGGAAGGGGGTATTACCATGAATACTGCCTACCTAAACCTAGATAGAATTCACACTATACACACAGTATTTAAAGTCCATAACTTTTACTTTCTAGCGCCAGAGCCAGAAAATCCCATTGTGTAGAATAATCATTATTCTTTGGCTGATGGTCAGTGTGGAGAAGAGTATATGTACAACTCTAATATGGCTGAAGATGTACACCGTAGTGTAAATTAAAATAGGGTATTAAATGATGAATTAACCAATAATATTATTTTATACCTGGGGGAAAGTAGATTGCTGAAGAGGATTACAGCAATTAAATACACCCAAACATTATTCTTTAATAATAGAAAAAATTCTGATTAAGGTTATCATATAGGACCAAAAAGGCAACCTTTACTAACTAACCCCTACGCATGCAATGCATTTATTTGCTGTCCCAAGACTTAATTATGATATAAAAGGAATCCCCAGTGCCTCGGCAATAACCAGATATAGCCTGAGAGGGGGTTGTTAGCCAGACTTGGAAGCTAGCTATAGGCACTACCTATCAAGCAATACATGAAGTGTGCAATAAAGATAATAACAAGACTATGTTATTTAATTGCTTGGAGAAGGCACCAGTCTGTTGTCAAATCTAGTCGTCTAATATACCAGTCTATGAATTAGACTTTTTCATGCTTTCTGGACAACGCGTTGTACAATTAAGTTTCAAAGGAAAATATAACCTCCTCCTTTTTGGAAGTCGGTTAATAAGAGGACTGAATTTCTGTATTTTATTCTAAGAAACTGGAAGTACCACAGCATGTGCTGCCAAAGCAATGGACTGCAAAAGGAAGTTCACATTTGTTAATTTCACAGAATGCAAACAGGCTAACTAACAGGTCCATCCACCTCACAAACAATACAACCACCAACAATCTTCATCTAGCTGAGGCTGTGCCATACACCCATAGAGACAGATTTTATGGGACCATAACATTCTCAAGTATTTTTACCAATATTGGAAGATACTACAGAATGATCCAGTGATAGTAGAGTGGGTAGAAAGATATTCTATTCCCCTCTTATCTCGGCCAAGATAAGGAAATATTCTTTATTTTTTAATAATACTGGAGGACAAATTCTAAGAAATGAGATAATCTTATAAGATTGGGTACAATTGGTCAATTATTACATTAGGTACAATTAGACAATTAGTTAATGTCAACCGCTACCTGATCAATTCTTATCTTCAATATTTTAATTAAGATTATAATATATTATGATGACAGATCACACAGATTTTTACAAGATTTATTTTAACAAATCTATGAACCTAGGACTCTTGTTTAAACTGGTCATGAGTGAAGATTATATACTTGTATTGTTGACCTTAACTAAGCATACTATTTAGTGGCAATTTTAAATAATAATGAATAGATCAAATTTATTTAAAACATTTACAAGAAGATGTACAGATAGCCACAGTAGTATTAATAGTAAAGTCCTATAATAATGTTTTTGTTAGTGCCTAAATAAGAGCTATATTATAACTTAAACATAATTGAATTTCAGATGTAAGAAGTGTTCACTAGGAATTAGAATTATATGTAGCAACCTGCCTGATCTAGGTTTATTCAACCTGTGTTTCATGGATGAGATATTTAATAATTATTATTCAATTATTTAATAATACTGTTTATGAGTTGCTGCTTGCCATTTGGCTTATCAAGAGCTCCTTTTATATTAAATAAAATTCTGAAAGATGCTGTTAAGTATTTTAGAATGCAAGGTATAAGATTCGGTCTACTATTCTATATGACATGACATAAGTAATATGCCTTGTATCATCTTATTAGGAATGCTTACTATAATAACAAGAGTAAGAACATTTTTAGAAAACTTAGAATTTGTTATTATTAAGAAAAGATATTTGATATTAATAGTAATCTAAAGAGAGATTTACTTTGAAGGAGGAAGAATATTATTATCATAAATAAGTGTAACCGCATCAAACAATATAAAATTTATTTAAGACATTTTCTCATGTGCCTCTTTAAGTGGATGTGGAACACATTGGATAAGTTTAGAACACAGGAGGTAGATAGTCAGAGAAGGAAAGACAATTAAATATATAATTATTATTATTAACTCTGTCTTGAGAAATGATGCTGATCAATTAAGGAGTTGTAAATATATATCAACTCATTGATTATAATTAAAGTATTAACCAGATGGGTGGAGTAAATAGATATATATATATATATAATGCTAAACTTTGGCAATGATGAGAAAATAGGATTATATCTACTTCCTATGTGGATTTTTCTTTTTAATCTTACTTATAAGGTAAGATAATAAAGAAGCAGATTTTGAATCTCGAAATTTTAACATAAGTAGATACTGAATGGGATCATAGATTGCTGTGATGGGATCTTACACAAGTCTTTTTTTAAACTATTAATAGATAAATTAGGCAATACGGAAATAAACCTCTTTGCATCTTGATTAAAACATAATGTCCAAAGTAGATTATCAGGACATAGAGACCCTTTTTTGCTTAGTACATAGACACTCACAATTATAATGAAGTGAGAAGTTCTTTTTATGCAATTTCCACATTCAGTATGTTATTAATAACAACTTTTAAAAGTTCTTCACAAATACTAAAAGAGACAAAAGTCAGGAATAAATTTCTAATATATAATGCCTTTCTAATATAGTCTCACAACTATTATAATCACTATTTGATTCAGATGCGTTAACGTTAGGTCCTTCTGACGAATTTAATATCTCCTTTCAGAATGACACACCCCTGCGATTTATTCACCCTGGTGTACATTATCAGGAAGGTCATCAAGAGGAGAATGATATCAAAGAATTAAATTGACATCATGATAGCTTTTTTATCTCAAAATTTTATTAATCTATTTTATAGTTATCTGCGCCAACAGTGGGCCTATAGAAGATCATATTAATAGTTATATATTTACTAGATATGAATTCCTAGAATAGTTTGATATACCTACAATAATAATTTATTGAATGATAACCATTTACCTTTCACTCAATTATCATTAGTTGGCGCTCTCTTAGGTAACATAATTAAACGTATGGATTTTTAAATTACAGTTAAATCAAAACACGATAATGTATCAAGGTATTAGCACATTTAAGTTCTTGGTATCCATTTGATACTTATGCTTGAAAGAGCTTAGAGTTGATAGCAGCATTGGCTATTGGACAACTTGCCCAAACTTTGTTCAAATTTAAAGTTGGATAATTAGGTGTCATTATAATGAGAACAGATACATTTAGGTATTAAAGACTATGTTCAAGTAAAATCTCACTCAATGTTTTTACTATTTTTTAACAATATGTCAATAATATTTCTAGCAAAGTCGCTACAATATCTAGAAAGAACTCTAACAGTCAGACAAATAGACAGTCCAATAAAGACATAATAAGTAAGTCAATAAGTAAAATTTAAAAAGTTGCCTATCAAACTGATATACCTAGAGATATATCTGTGTTTGCTACGCATTCAATTCTGCATGCGTCGTCATCCCAAGCATTATAGGCAGGGTTTGACAGTTGATAGCTCAGTATGCTAAAAGCCTGAGCTAAAATAAGTATCTACCTATGGTAATTGGCAAAGTCATCCTTTGCTAATCATTATAATAGACCCCTTCCAAATGAATCTGCTAACGAAGATAGTTTTGCCAGTGCAGTTTTTTAAGATTAGGGTTTGCTAGAAGATCTCAAATACTAATTATTCATAGTATACTTTTTAAAGTTAGATTTCTCTATTAAACATTTAAAATTGTTATTATATATATAATGTTCCTAAGTCTACTGAAAAAGAACATTAATTACGGATCATAATCCTTGTAGACATATTACATCTTTTAGTCTTCAGTAATAATGAACTATAAAAGATAAATGACATAATATTATGTTCTCTGAACATCTACTAGTAAACCTACCTACCTTGGACTAATTTGAATATAATGATAGGATTAAACGAACTTACCTTAAGTGAAGTTCTATCCTAATTATATGAATAATTAGTCCAAGGTAGGTACTTCCCACCCTCCCAAGATTAACACATGTATACATGGTTAATTCTCCCCTATTTCATTACTGCTCTAAAATTAATGATATGTAACGTTAGTGTTGCCAGGTGGAGATTTTTATTTTTATAACTCTGAAGATTCGCGTGACCTAGAGCAAGAGAAGACGGTACTACTAGTAAACCTACCTACCTTGGACTAATTATTCATATAATTAGGATAGAACTTCACTTAAGGTAAGTTCGTTTAATCCTATCATTAATTGTGAATTTCTATAGTTGTTGCTGTGATTTGTTGTGTATGTAAGTATTCATAGCGAAATGGTGGTCATCAAGTCAACGTTACTGCAGCGTTTCCATTTTATTCGACTGCGGTGAAGCCCAAAAGAAGGGTACCTAATGTTTTTACTATATTTAGGTAACTTAAAAAAAAGTTAACACAAAATGCTGCTTTTATGTAGATAAAAGCAGCATTTTGTGTTAACTACACAACAGGGTTAAATACCCTGTTATTTTCAGAGAGTTATCTCTGTCCCTTTCATTATATAGCCCTAATTTTGCTTTTAGATCTGAACAGAACTTTAATTAAATTAACGCTCACTCAATAATCACTTCAAAGTTATTAATTACACATAAAATAATATATAAATTCAACTACCAAACTGAAATATCGTACGAATTTTGCATCCGACTCCAACTTCAGTATCGGCAGCCGTCAGCGGTTGACAACATAATAATATCGCATTGAACTTAACCCGCAAGTTAGCACAAGCTAACTCGGATAACTTAGCCGGGTATCGGGTGCTAAGTCAGACCAACTCCCGAACTGAACGCTTTGCGGGCACAAACTTCGTCTTCTAGTTAATCCGACGGCGCTTACTTGTACATGTTTAGAGTTTCAAAATATTTCGTTAGATAGGTAAGTATCTATTTTTGATTAGTTGATAAGCTTTGCTTTAAGTAGGCTTTGAAAAGTTTAATGGGCAGATTAATAAGAATTAGGAGAAGAAGTACAAGTACTGGGAAGTGGGTTGGTGTTTTTCAAATTTACGAATAGAAGTTTTTCAAGAATAATGTTGTTTCATTCTTTCCCAATCTGCATCTTCATCTTCTTGTTTACGATTTTCAGGTATGATAAATATCTTGCAGTATTTATTATTAAAAAGAATACAAGATAATATTGTGGTAATAAAAGGAATAAAAGATAACAACCTATCGACGTTAATAATAATAATATCTAATCAACATCTTATGAGGCTCTCGTTGGGGGGCTGGATCAAGGGCTTGATACAGAAAGCGGTACTCCTCGACACGGCACGCATTGTGAGGAGGTTCCTTTCTTTGCAGCCCTAGCCGCCGGTGGCTTGGACCCTGTTCCCGATGCCGGTGGCCTACTACCTACTCTTTTGTATTTTTAAATGTTTTTATTTTTTTTATTTGTAAAATTATTTAAAAATATGAATGAATGTAAGTATAAAAATTGAATAAAGATCATAATATCTAATAATAATTTAATATTTTTTATGTTTTTAAATGTATATTTTATTTTATTTTATAATATGTATTTAAAAATGTAAAAAATATGTTTAATGATGAATAAAGGAGATAATAATAATAATAAAATCATCTTTATTCAGGCAAATTCCACCCATACACAAGAAATAATATAAATGTCAAAAAAAAAAAAACAATAAAAGTCAATTACGAAAGAACATTATTGTCCAACGCATGTAGGTTGCAGAGGCTAGGTATGGCCTACGGTAAATGTGTTGATGGGTTTAAATGTTCATTACCATCACAAGTATTACACTTATATGGGATATCAAGAGAAGCTATAATAATTGTTTTGAAACTGTACCCTTAAACCGAGTTTTTCTCGACCTCAACCGTAGTTACCGTAAAGCCCAAAAACCGTGAGCGATTTTGATAGAAGTTCGCTCAAATGCGCCCGCACGTTTATTTCATACATTTTTGGCTTGACGGTAACTACGGTCAAGGTAGAGAAAATCCCGGTATACCCGGTTCCCGGGACTGACCCTAATAAAAAAAAACAAGAAAACATCGTGCTTCGCAACTCTGTGAGAACATAATAAAACTATACTAAGCATTGCAATTGACACACCCAAAAAATATTCATAGTCTTTACTTGAAAACACCAATCCAATAATAAACACCAAATTACCTGACACAACCAATAACAATAACATTACTCAAATTAATCCCAAAAATTATAATAGAAACACCTTTATTGCCATCCAAATATGATTCGGACAATATAAATCGAAATACACAAACAGATTATAGCAATATATCAGCTACTCCATACCTAATACCATAATGTGATTCGGAACTAATGTCCACAGGCTTACACCATTGTAATCCTCACTAATGGCACTGGACACAGAACAGGTAGACATAATGCATATTGATTGTCCACTAAAGCAATTCATCGATCGAATCATCTTCCATTAATTTAAAAGCATGAAAAGGTCGCGGATGTTAAACGTTTTAAAATTTTCAATTTATTGGACCTGAAAGATTAATGGTTAGGTCTCCGATCAGTTTAACCTCTGCGCTCCTTTAGTTAATTTTATTTATGCGTAACGTCGGAATTTAAATCTATTATCGGAGAAAATAATTTAATTAGGTTATTGTTTCTTTATACTGTTTCAAAGATAGCAATAGAAGTGAGTTTTCTATCCAACTTTTAGCAGTGGATATTTACGTAGATTTGGTACCTAGGGCTAAAGTGGCAGTGGGCTGATCTAGTGGTCTGGTCTTGTGATTCTAATTCGCTCATGATTCCGAAAGTCAGAGGTGCGGGCCAGGTTTGAACTCAGATCCTCCTGCATGGAAGGATGCCTACATGTAACTACTTGTTATCTTCAGCTACCATGCTCCCACCTGAACAACGAAGGGATTTGAGAAAGTAGAGCCAATGCTCTCGTGCTGATGTAGTTGCTGTAAACCAACCGTGTCAATATCTGAACTGTCGACTGACCGTGGACGTTGAACGTTTTCAAGCGGTCTAAATAGCTTAAATTTTTACAGAGGTGGAACGTGTGATTTTATAATTAATTCCTTCCACAAAATACAAAATCAACTTCATTCTTGAGCCTGCACAAATATACACCAGGAATAAGAAAACATTTACAACGCGTTTAGCTGCGCATAAACAGATGTAAACAACGCGTCAACTAAGCAGATACAAATATTTAATTCAGGATATTATCAAAGGAAACACGAACAATAATTCTAAACAGTAACTTCGTTATCCAACCAGTTGAAGCCGCCATGTAAAACTGAACTCGTCTTGAATGATACGAACAGAACTTGAACTCGAACTTGGTCGAATGCAGCACGAAGTAAATATAATTTAGCCCTCGTTATGTAAACACCTCTCTTTCCCTCTCTTGCTATCTCGCTCAGTGGTAACATATAGGGCGCTTAGTTTTAATTACACATACAGTAAGGAAATTACTCGTGCTAGTTACGGCGATGGTACACTGGTTGCTATAAAGTTCTGCTGATATTAAAAAGATAAATGGTTTGTTTGGTTTTTGGATTCAAGCAGAAAGAGTTGGTTCTGTAGATATACAACTGTTTGAATTATTTCTATAACGTGTATCAGAAATAGGTGGATATATTTAAGGATGGAGGATCAGACCATTTTGAAAAAGTGAGAACAGTGCCCTGATTTTTTTTCAGATAATCAAGGCAAGGTAATGAATGTGCTAAGCTACATAAAGAAAAATAAGAAGAGAGTCACAAAACATCACCAAATCAACATAATCTTCAAATCATTTTCCTTGAATGTTAAATACGTAGCTTCTCCTATGTTTCCATCTTTAGCTATAACAATAGCAGTTTTGTACAACGATCGCAACGTTCTCAGACGTTATTATTATATTATATGCAGGTAAATTGTTTCTCTCTGAATTTCCAACCGAAAACCAACTCGAATATTACAGCTTACGTGAAGTACCTTCATTGCGGTCATAAACGGTAACAATGAACTATAAAAGAGGCAATAACTGATTTTAGTGCACTTAAGGAATTAATATTCCTTGTTAATATTAGCGTTTTCGTAAAGTTATTCTACATTGTGTGTTTACCACAGAGAAAGAAAGAAAGAAAGAAAGTTTATTGGCACATAAATGCTAAAAACACAGAAAATAAAAATAAAATAAAATCAGTAGTTGTGCCAAACGGGCCAGCAGCTCAGCATAATGTTGGGTGTCAGTACGTTAATACTGATTACCCAACGCTGGTTTTCAGCTGCAATCCAGGGTGCCATACGCTCGAAACAAAAAACAAAGATAAATCAAGGAGAAAAATGAAAAAAAAACTGTAAAATATAGTACGAATAGCAGCGAAGAAATTAAAGTAAGTAACTATATAATATTAACTGGATCATTATATGGTCAGAGCATATTTAGATATCTGTGGTTTACACTTTATGCGCAGTTGGAGTACAAACCAGAGTTGTTGCGAACATCAGCATCCGCGGACCTTCAGCATAAGCAGCCGCTGATGTGAAAAATAAAATGTATCAGCAGCAACCCTGGTACAAACGCTAGACATTTGACATTTTATTAATAATTATATCTTCATTGACATTGTAATAACGACATCATTATTTTGTTGGCTTTGTTTAGATTTTTTGGGAGAATGATCTTTCTTCAAAGTCATAAATATTTTGTAAGTTTTGCATGCCGATTGTTCGGTGAGACATGCTGCACTAAACAATGTAACATCGATAAAGCCATGTTTCCAGCAAATAAATATTCTTATTCTTATTCTAGACAAGGCACTAAAAAATTAACAATTTATAACTGACACACCCTAGAATCAAGGCCTTGTTCCCAAAGAAATGTGCAAGTCTTTCTTTTGTAATGAGGTGTTTTAAAATGCCCACCTTTTTACCTGTCCCAGTCTCTAGGCGTGCATACGAAAGACAACCTGCCAGGAAAAACTTAAAGATTCGACCTTGCAAAAGCTTTCTCATATAATATTTATGTTTTTTCGTCAGTGCGACAAAAAAGGCCGAATCTTAACATAGTTCTTGCCAAGTCTGTTTAATATATTTTCAATGTATTTTAATGTCGTCATCGTATTATTTATTCACGTTTCCATTGATTTTTGTTTTTTCGTTCTCATCATGTTGTATAACATATTATGTATGTGGTTTTAACAAAAATCAAACTTAAAATTGTAATAACTTAATAAAACGCCGGTTGGAGTCTAACTGATTTAATGACATTTGACAACTAACTTAAGAAACATAAACATCAGCCAGTATGATATAAAAACAAAAGAGTTCCAAATACTACATTTTTCCCCCTTAAAATTACAAGAGTCTACTCTTGTTCCTTTTGTAGGCACGCAACGCTCTTGCCGATGCATTGGGACCATGCGGGGATTGAGAGCCCTCAATTTGGCCTGTTGGTGGTAAATCTGAAGATTCAACCAAGGACTCCTCCGTCCCATCCCCGTTTGATGCATCGACAAATTCATCAGCATCCTCACACTCATCATTTTTACTTATACTATTTGAGCTGTCATTAGATGGTGTTCCCGTACTTGTGCGCGCGAGCGAGTAACGTTTCTTAACTGCGAATAATTGATTTTGATGTCTACGCCATTCACATCCATTCCCCATATTTACTTTAAAAGAAACCGATCCCGTCCTATCCACAACTCTACCTTCTGCCCACTTACTTCCCCTTAGTGAATAGTCGCGCGCAAGAACCGGATCACCTACGTTACAATCTCTGTGAGTGCCGCCTGCGTTGGCTACCTGTCGGTCCTGTGCCGTGCGCACCACAGCCACCACATCCGGTCTCACCGCGTCCAGTCGTCCTCGCAAACGACGACCCAGCATAGCCACCGCCGGCGACACTCCTGTCGTAGCATGCTCACAATTACGATACTGAAATAAGCATTTGCTCAGTGCCTGAGATATATTATATATTTCCTCTTTCCGCGCAGAGTATGGTATTTCTTCCTCACAATTCGCGACCGATGGGCAACCAAACATAAGAAAACCAAGTATCTTGCTCAACAATATATCATTTTTAGTTTCTTTACCAGTATCCTTAAAATTAATCGGTAAACAATCTTCTACTAAGTGAACATAACCAATAGCATCGGAAAGGCGACACTCGACTGACAGCGGCAGCCATGATAACGCGTCAGCAGGGCCATTGTTTGTCGTACTGACAAATTCCACCGAAAAATTATAACCAGCTAGTAGCGCAGCCCACCTTTGCAGACGGCTAGCAGCCGTTTGTGGTATGCCGCCTTTTACACCAAATATGAAACTTAACGGTTTATGATTAGTGCGTCGCACGAACTTTCTGCCAAATAGGTACTGATGATGTTGTGTTATACCAGAATATATCGCTAAAGCTTCCTTGTCAAGTTGACTATAGTTCTTTTCAGCGGAATCGAGAGTTCGCGAAACGCAACTAACCGGTCGTTCAGAACCATCATTATACCTATGTGAAAGCATCGCTCCCAGGCCATAACCGCTGCTATCCACTGAAAGCACAAGTGGTCGCCCCTCCTCATAATGCGCCAACAGGCGCTCGCTCAATAATGCTCGCTTAGCATCTTCGAATGCCTTAGCACACAAAAACTTCCACTTCCAACGAGCTTCCTTTTTGAGAAGTAAATACTGGGGATGTAACAAGGAACTAAAATTTGGAATATTTTTTCTATAATAATTTAATAATCCAAGGAAGCTCTTTAGCTGTGTCACATCCCTAGGTTCGGATGCA
This sequence comes from Allophyes oxyacanthae, assembly GCA_932294325.1. Lineage (NCBI taxonomy): Eukaryota > Metazoa > Arthropoda > Insecta > Lepidoptera > Noctuidae > Allophyes > Allophyes oxyacanthae. The sequence continues at coordinate 7,121,084 of OW028620.1, read as the reverse complement.
TCTTTTATAGCCTCGATTTTAGCCGGGTCAGGGTGCAACCCTGATCGGCTAAGTACAGCTCTCAGATTACGCAAATGTGTATGTCTACCCTGACCAGTACGAATATAATCTAAAAATTCTACCGTTCTTGGTACCCCACGTAGCGTCTCCTCCATCAATTTTTGGAATATTTCTGGTATGCACGACAAGCCATACAGAATGCGGCGGTATACAAATGTACCAACGTGCGTCGTGATGGCCATAAATCGCTGTGAAGCTTCATCCAATAATACCTGTTCATACGCATGTCTAAGGTCTATCTTAGTGTATTCTTCACCATTACTTAGAGTGGCGAACAACTCCTTTCTCCGCGGAATCTCTCCATTAGATTTGACGACAGGTACTATTGGCGTGCCAAAATCGGAATGTTCAACACGATATATCGAGCCATCCCGTTCAAGCCGCTCGAGCTCGCGCTCGATCCTGCCCCGCAGCGCTAACGGCACGGGCCTCGCGCGTTTGTACACACCACCGCCATCTGTGAGCTGTAGACAAAGCGTTTTCTTACAAGTACCTAATTTTTCACTAAACAGACGGTCGTCAATAATTTCATTGATACATAATTGGTTAATTTTTAACGCTCGTAACCAATCTCGACCTAGTAAGGGCCGACCCCCTCCTCGGATAACATATAACACAAGGTCATTAGCTGTAACATATTTTAGCGTAACTTTAACAGAAATATAACCAAGAGGCTCAATTCGTGACCCTGAATAACTGCGTAAAATGATGTTATCTAAATTAATATTTTTATCTTTAAAAAGTTGCAAATAGCAGTCTTCGTTAATTGTGACTATTGCAACCAGCGCGGGCACTTAAAGGTGATGTGTAAAAGGGTGCGTAATCCTGTGCGTGCTGAGTACTCTAAGCAGCAAAATTTCTTGGAGGAAAGTTCGGAGGAAGAATTTTTTAATCTTCATGTTTCGGCAATAGGTAACAAACCTTTTCTCATTAATATTAAGGTGGACGATGTCCTCTTAAATTTTGAAATTGATACTGGGAGCCGTATTTCGGCTATTAACAAATACTACAAAAATAGTGACAATAAAAACAGACTTGATAATACAAATAACCAGCGTATTGCTCAAACCGAAAGTCGTCGTTGTGAACCGACTAGTTACAAAATCAATCAGTCTAGTTTGGACAAAACTTCGATACAATACTGTCGCAATAATCGGCTATCCAGATGCAATAAATACTGCATTGATATCTTGATGAATTTATTCATATCTCCGATTAGATATGCAATAAGAAATGCAGAAACTCATGATCTTACTGACGTAACCGGCCCACGCCGAATATCTAGAGGAGTATTCTGTAATTATAGATTTCTACAATCAAGTTCGTATATTCCGTTTTCAGAGAGACCTGTGATTATAAGGTAAGAATCACTTGTTTATCATTTGTTATTCCTGTGGTGACAAGGAAAATGAGGATAAGTCAAAAAACTAAAATTTTAAGTACCTACAAAGTAAAAAGGAAATCACTTTTTTGTTTTATTAGATTAAAGTCCTATAATTAAAAATCCAAAATGTCAATTTTATGGTTTATCCCTTTGTACCTTGGCACCACAGATTTATTCCACATTCAATACATGATATGACCTAAAAGACAGAAAAATCTTGAAAACCGAATGCAACCGAATGTATAATTCCTATATTAAATATTATGAGCTTCGACAAAGACATATCCTTGAAGGATAAAAGTCCCTAAATAAATAAAGAGAAAATAATATAAATTATGAGTTGCAAACAATTTGTCAAGTCTACAAGCAAAGTTTTTAACTTTAGAAGTTTTTATATCCTGGTGTAGAATAATACTACATTATTACATACCTCTTGATTACTCCATTACGTAAGTATAGGTACACAATATGATGGGCGCGGCGATTATGTAAGATAAATCTGATAACCATAGCAACCAACAAACCCTGCTTTTTCATAACATACAGAATAACGTGTTTATTAGCGACTGCAAATGTTAGATATTTTTAAATCAGGTTGTCGGTAACCTTTCGAATGTATTAGGTTAAAAAAATGAAACATCTCCTTATGTCATTTATTTTATGTCCGTGTCAGCATGAGTCCTAGCCGGGAAGGAGAGCTGCTGACACGGTAGCTAGTCAGCAACTGCGTAACGTGGCTGACAGGTGTGCTGATAACTTAAAAAAATTATGACAGTTGCTGTGGCTAAGAAACATGCTATTCTGTAGCCTCTTATGAAAAAGTATTTATATTTATAAGCGAAAAAGGAGATGGCGTGATGAACTGAACTCCAATCTAAAGGATTTGCCTCAAATTGCTATAGACCAGGAAAAGTGGAAGGAAGGGAAGTCTGCCCTGCAGGGGGAAACTAAAGGCTAGTAAAAAAAGGAAGTATTGGTCGTTTTTTATTGGTCGTTGCGGCGTGTCAAATTTTTCTTACGTTAATGTAATCAAACTACTGGTCGTACTTAAGCAGGTAGGTAGGTACTATTATTCGAGAAGTCTCTTTTAAAGCCAAAATGTCCTGTCATAAGTAACAGAATAACCGCTAGGCTTGGCTAGTGACTGAGCGCTGCTCCACCTACTTGTCCCTCTGGGACGTTGCAAATCAGGTGCGTGGGTTCGACTCCCGGCTCAGACACTTATATGTTGAAGATTGTGTCGGCGACTTGCAAAATATATTAATGGTGTTATGTAGATTTGACAAATCGCTTTATGAAGCTTAAATGACGACAATCAAATATTAATAAATAATTCATACACTCATTGGTGTTAATAATAGATTCATGAGAGAAAATGAAAGGAATTAAAAAGCAAAATAAAGTGAGAAGTTCCTTGGCTGGCGGGTTATTCTCAAAAATAATTTCAACGACCTAATTAGAGCTGAAATTAGCAAAAAATGTAAGAAAATTTGAATTTTGCGGGCAACCTTATCGCATTCACCTTAAAACCTAATGAAAACAATTATTTTCAAATAGGTATTACTACAAGAGTCAAGATCTGAATTCTGTCCAGGTATTCCTTTCCATATGTCGCTCATACGACGAGATTTAAACTAACTATTATACTCAGTATCAAAGGGCTGTTCTTTCTCATAAATCACAATCAACAATCATGGATGGACAAAGGCGGGTAGTATATTATTTAGACAACGATTTCTATATAAATTCAGTTCAGGCCAATAATAAACTAACCGGAGTTCATTTAACTTGGCAACATGTCCGAACTAGGTTCATTAGACATGTGTCCTTCACTGGCCAATATTGTCTTAAGTTAAATAGTTGGTCAATGAACCGGGGTCCGAGCCAAACTTAGTTACCTAAACAAACAAAGTGGGGACCCTCTGCGATAGTCAACAATGGTTCCTAGTAGTCTTGTTAATGCCAACGGATTCGATGTTTAATTTGTAGTTTCCAATTTTATGCATGACAATTAATGTGCAAGGAATAAAAAATATGTAGGATTAAAAAAAATTGTATGTAGGTACATTTTTATTTATAATCTCATATTTTGTCATCTGCGGTATTTGAATACAATTCACCTAAAAAATAAGTAGGATAAATAAACAAAATAGAAAAATAATCTAATCATCTTTAAAATATCAAAAAATTGCCACTGTTAAAGAACATTTCCCCAAGATTTGCTACAATCTGATCACTTTGTTATGACGTGTTGGTAAGGGCAATTTTTCACTCCACAACAAGTTCCAGCCGACTTGAAATTGGATTTTAAAATTAACAGCTTGATAGACGCTTTTGCGGTGCAGTAGCAAACACTTTAAAATTCGATTGGACTTTGTGACAGTAACATGAGTGAGAGCTTCGCCCCTGAACCAACACGAGGCTGGCAGGCACGAAGCCTCATCAAATTTTATCACCCCTATAGACAAGTTTTTGGCGAGCGACGTCAGTTCCCGTCGATGAGTGCCATCGAAAACTAGTAGTTTTTAAAGGAAAATATTTCATCGATGTAAAATTTCGTAATATATCGTCGATGAAATATTTTCTATTAAAAACAACACATTACAATTACATTCAGTCGCAAATTTTGCTATAATGCATTTTGCACCTATTATTTCTCAAGTTAACTGTTAACATGTTCTAAACGTTTAACGTCACACACATAAAATACACATCAATAATAATTATGTATCATGGATCTTGTATTAGGCCTAACGCCTCGACCAGAATGGGAAGAACTGCGTGATTAAAAAAAGGAAATTATGAATAATACGTTTCGTTTTACTTCCAGCACATCATCAGGACAATAGCATTTAATTATACTTTGTCGGTTTAATATCAACTGTGTAAATATAGGCTAGATAATAGATAATTATCTATTACTGAAACAGGATTTTGGATTACTATTATTAAATATACGGGTTGTACAACATTCCTACACTCAAACGAACACCACAAAACTTATAAAAGATAAAAATATAAAACGTATATTTAAGATAAAGATAACATTATTAATTCTTTTTTTAAGATTAATTATTATACGAAACACTCACCCCCTTATTACAAACGATATAGTTTAAAGCAAGACTAGTAAACCGAGGTTTTAAATATATCCATCACTTTCTAACTTCATAACAAAAAGGGTCATAGGCTTATCTTAAAAATTGGGTTTTACAATCCTTGCTATAAACCTTGTTTTGTAATAAGACCGAAATAATTTGGTTTAAATGGCTTAGCAAGCAGGAACAGTAGTCAAAGATACGAGAATTAGATTATTAGAAACAATTACTACGTAGATCTTATCATAAAAGCTGCTTAACACGACAATACTAACAATACGCCTAGCGATTATATTTCAGAGATAATTATATCAGTACCTACTATTAGGAATCAGAAAACGATGATAAGTTAAGAAAATACCGTTTTAATTAAAGCTGCTTTTACTGGTTAAATAATTTTTTGGACATGAATCTATTTTTGTTGCTCAATATTTTTTAGAAATCAATTCATAATAAATTATTGCACGTGTCGTTTAATGATAATAAACAATAATTATAAATGGTAGGACATAGCCGATCCAAAGATGTATCTATTATACCATCCTTTGATGAACTAAGTTTCACAAATAAATATTTTGATTTGATTTGAATATCATTGATTACCTGAGTGCATATGTAGTACATCTAGATATCGGATTCGATACAAACAAAACTACAGAGAAACGCTAGTAATATAATTCCCATTACCAACTTGGCATTTCGCTGAAAGGGCAAACACGTCGGTGGTTTACTATTCCTCACTAAGCTTTATATGCTAGTTGATAGTTATTCAAGCAACTCCAATAACACCAGAGGTACCTTTAGTTCCTCCTGCAACAGTCACAAATTCATAGCTGCTGTGGCTTCATATTAATTGTTACTTGCTCAACAAATATAGCTTCTACAACTATCGAAATAGAGTTTCCTTTCCATCAGTATTTATTACTTTACCTAATACAGTCTCCTTATCGCAGGTGGCAATATAAACGGTGAAGACTCTGTGAAATTCCCCACTATGAGTCGCGTTCAAGATATGAACGCGTTTATTATACAGACAAGAAGTTGTGAATTCTTAAGTAAAAGCAAAATATGAATATCAGATACGAAATAGAGGGTCCTAAAACGAGTATCCCATTTACATTCGTCGAGTAAAAATGTTTACAAGCTCCAAACGGAAGACGGGAATAGTTCCATTTTTGTTATTTTTAGCCTTCACACTAGAACAATTTATAAGCTAAGCATGTTTCATACTTTGCATATAAATTGTACCCTAGTTTGGACATAAATAAACAGATAACGCCATGAAAGCAATTTATCAAAGAGATTCTCTGATTTATTTTTAAATTCTATTTGGACCAATTTGATAAAGCTTACAGCTTAGGAAGATTATTTTGTCAAACGAATTGAAAATGAATGAAGATTTTATTATTTTATTGCATCGTAGTATTACGATGCAATAAAATAATAAAATCTGTACTGTATAGTAGTTAAGATCTTAGAAAGTCTAAAGTACAAGACAATCATAACTCTTACAATGTCCAAGGTCAGAAAAGTTAACACTATATTTATGAATCACTGAAAGAAGGGTTTTTGTTGTCTTGTTTAGTATATGAGGCTGTGTATTATATTCTTTACATAGCCATAAAATCTTTCTAGTATTACATGTCCCTACTTTTATTATCTGAAGCTTCTTAAAGCTAGTACCTTGGTACTATATTGGATTTTTCATGTTTTCTTATTTTATGCTAGTGATTTCAAGTCAGCCCTTAAAACATAAAGTGTGTTATAAATAGACAAAGATATACCTACCTAATAAATATGTATTACGTAAGCCTCGTATTTTATCAACTAACCAAGATACAGAAATGTTAACACGCAAGTTTGCAGAAGGAAACAGGGCTTGTAGCCATTATAATGCAGATAATTATTGGATTTATATTTACTATTTTAAATGTTTTATAGCCTTTATTAGCTGTATTAACTAACTGTCAAAAACCCCCGACCCCAACTAGAAAAAAGTTGTAAGTTTTGAACGGCTAAACAATTATTAAACAAGATTTCAATTAAAAAAACTGCATTGAAATCGGTCCATCCAATTTGGAGCTACGATACCACAGACAGATAGACAGATACATAGATCCACAGATACACAAATATACAGATACACGGATACACAGATGCACATTACAAACTTATAACACCCTTTCTTTTGTCGGGGTTAAAAATATTATTAAAGAGACTCGAATACCGACCTTAAAAATCAAAATGTACTCGATACTGCTAGACCATTGTTGACACGTTTCTCCTTTTGGGGGAAAGATAAGTGCAAAGATTATCGAAATAACTACTTATCCAGCAAAAACATTGTAAGCTCGTCATTGAGTCTCCGCAATCCCGCCTGTACATCTAATGACGTCAAACTTTTCTGTATCAAGGAATCAATGCAAAACTTTGATCCCAAACATCTTAAGAAACAAGGAAAAGTGATAACATTTAGTTGTGGATAGGGTTGGCAGACCCCAATTGCAAAAGGTCCAACTCTTAATTATCTAAGCCTTGTCTTAGTGGCAGACCTCACTTTTATAGACGAACAGCTTTTCTTGAAGTAATCTAGAAAATGGGGCTTTTTATGTTGGATGGTGTTGGAGTGATTACTTTTGTTTCACAGTTATTTATTTATTTTTATTATTTTATTTAAAACACCAATAGCGATGCTTAATTTTATTTAATGTTACAGAATATTATGTGTATTGCAGTATTGTATGGTTTTGGTTAATAATAGGTGTCTCTAACTAGGATAAGTAGGATAGTAGGATAGGATAGGTAGGACTAGGATGCGAAAATTAAAATTTGTACAATAACCTCTTATATTATAGGGTTCGGAACTAGAAAGGTAGGACCGTGTATAATATCTAGATGATTATAGGCCTAAACAATGTTATAAGTACCTACCCAATATATATCATATTATTAAAATAAAAGTGTATGAGAAGCCAGCAAGCAGGTTACAAAAGATGTTGATCCGAATCGACCGATGATCGTTAATAACCGAAGTCGAAGAGATGATAATAGATTATGTGTAAGAAAGTCTAATACTGCATTGATGCACAAAAGTATATTTTGCATGGCGCCTATTATATTTAACCACATACCGCGGCTGATTAAAGAACTGAACATTAATCTGTTTAAAAAACGATTAAAAAGATTTTTAATCGACAAAGCATACTACAGTATTTCAGAGTTTTTGATGGAAAAAAATTGAATTTTGATTTCTAATTTTATTGTTTAGTTTTTGTTCTTTTTTACTGACATACTTTTTAAGTAATTATTTGATTGTGTTTGTTAATTTTGATTTAATTGCTATTCTTTATGATTATTTATGATTGTTTGAGACCTGATTCTGTGATAACAGTAGTTGACTATTACTAGAAATTGATGTAACATTTTGACATGTTGATATTTTAATTGTAACTGGATTCTGAATTTTTATTGACTGACTAATTATTTTTTATTTTATTATTTCATTTTTGTACACCACATTCTGGTTGATCATGACGGACAAAATACTATGCTATTATACCTACCAACTTAATGTACTCATTATCATGCAAAATAAATTATTCTTATTCTTATTCTTATCCAAATGAAATTCAGCGACACAAAGTTTCAACAGCCTTCACGCAAAAATAAGGCTACACGCCAACCAGAGTCTTTCAACCCTAGTTCAGAACCATTTCTTAGGAGCCACCTAATAAAGTAAGTTTACACCAAGCCCGCTATGCTACCAGACTATAATCCCGTGTGAGTAACGGTGGCGCTGTGTGCTCATTAATTTGGCCTCCCGCCTCCAGCCCCGGGATTTGTACAATGACTATTGTTTATGCTATCGTCGACTTAAGTAATTATAGTTTTCTATATTTGTAAAGTTCGGTACTTTAGAAGTTTGGTACAATTATTAATGATTTATGTACGAGAATATTGTAGCTACTAGTTTTATTGGTTAGTCGGAAAACGGAATTTGGCCGAGATCATGTATGTATGTATTATGTCTTAAATGGAAAATGACCTATAAACTCCCTCAACAAAGTCTCGAAAATTGTCATCACACAACTTAGGTACCTATCATACTTATCTATCGGATTGGTGATCATAATAGTCAATGATTATATTAAATTCTGCTTACGTTAAACGCTCGCTTTAATAGTGTAATTTTCACCTGTTTTCTATAAAATTAAGGGGCAGTAAAATTTTATTATTATTGTTAGAACGTTGACACTCCAAACTAGTTCCAATCAATTCAAAACCATAAAAAAACACATACCTACAGCTTTCACATGATTAAAACAAAAAGCTTAGGAAAGGTTCTCATTTAATTTGTATGACATTCGGCGTTGGGAAGCGTCAGCAATCTGGGTAATGAAATTGTGCTCAGCGCGACGCGACGACTCGACGACAAAATAACAACGTATCTATGTATGGGAAAGTGTACTTAATTCAGCAATATTAAACTTATTCTTACATTATTTTGTCTCACATTCGCCAAGTTTTCTTTTCGCCACCATAACAGTTCTTAAAAATGATATCCCTTTACCAACACTAGGAATTATTCCTGTTCCGTGGGTGCGTTTACAAACACAAATCTTCATGCACAAACATCCAGACGAACAACTATCTGTAGGCCATACAAATATTTGTTCTGTGCGGCAATCTATCCTGCGACACGTAGGTAGTGCAGCAGCCGCACAACCGATGCGCCACGGATTCAAATAACTGCCCCACACTCAGTGCAATGAAAAATCGAATGCACAAAAGAATCGACTATGGAAATGATTTACGTCTACAGAGAGAAGCCTAACGGCACATATTAAGAGCGAAGAAATGAATAAGGACGACTTGGAAGGGCAGAGTATCAAACCGCACTGCCTTCCACTAAAATGTTGACCCTCTACTATTACGATTTTATAATAGTAATAAACGAAACCAACAAAAATAATAATTATTTATTATTATTATCAGCCTATGCTGTCCCACTCCTGGGCAAAGGCCTTCCTCCATTTTCTCCATTTCTCTCGATCCCGCGCCTTTTCATTCCATTCTTGAAAAAATGTATCCATTTCGTCCCGCCATCTCTTTCGTGGTCTGCCGCGACCTCGTTTTATTATCTCAGGGCACCAGTTTTGTGCTATGTTAGCCCAAAATAATAATAAAAAAATAAAATAAAAAAACCGCTGCGCCAACCGAGCCGTCGATTTTCAGTGTTTTTTCTTGGTTTTTTCGATGTATTTATTTCCCCGTTTCGGATTTACGGAACAATGCAATTGAGAATTGCGTTTTAGCAGGAAACAAACTAATTGATTGTCAAACACATGCGGCTGACAGTGTGGTAAATTAATCAGGCCTCGTCAAAGCGGGGCGGTTTCTGACCATCAAACAAAGGATTTCGATGATTTTGTATTTTTATTCACCGAGAGGCACATTTCATTTTGTTTTTATTGTAGTGCGCCTGACAATCCTACACATCGCTAACTTTTTTCTCATTCAAGCTTTACAGTAGTACCTACTTACGTACGCACCTTCAATACGTTTCCGTAGTTTTTAATAAGATTATTTTTTTGTTGTCATTTCAGTATCATTTTCACGGCCAATTTGAAGATGATTCTTGATAAATAAATACTGTTTTTATCTTTTTTCCGATGTGCAATATTACGAATTTGTATTGTATTTTTATCATTACTCTATGAATATAGAAGTATTTACTAGCTACCTATCACTTCTATCACTACTACGACCCTTACAATGTCAACTTATAGAAAATACATCCCTGGCACAAAAAAAGGACCAACCAAACTGGAGCTACCAACAACAAACAGAGATTGTTCATAAAACAAGACTCCGCTACCGGCCGGCGTTATCACAGTAGCATAGTGGGACGCCCACTAGACGTCTACTTAGGTATAGTCACAAGCAATATTAAGTGACGATCGATAGCTATAATATGTATATTTATATAATGTATAAAATTTATAGTTGACTTGTTAAATAAAGGTAGGTACACTATATTGTATGTAGGAAGACTACGTAATACGTAGGATTTTTTTTAAGAATCAACCAGCTTTTCTATCCTACTCGTCGTGACAAAATTTTGTCGTCATGACAAGACGTGAAAATGCCTATAAAAACCAGTTTCCGCAAGAGATAATACGACGTGAAAATTATGACGCGGCGCTCATATTCGCCCGGCTGGAAAAGGTAAAAATCGGAAGAACCCATTGACTGCGCGGACGAATTAGCAAGCAAATAGTATAAGTATCGTCGTTTATAATCCCATACCGCGTAAATAACAACGTTAAATACCGCGGATGTACTAAAAAAATCAAAACTGAGTTTTTGCGTCTGTAGGTAGCTGACTGTGAATGGCAGTTAATAGACGCGAAAACTCAATTTTGTTTTTTTGGTACATTCGCGGTATTTAACATTATTTACTATAGTCACATATTTATTCTCTTGTGTTAGATAGGTACCTACCTACCTAATTATTGGCAATCTTTTTTAATTCGTCGGTAGTCACATTATTGCTCATGACTGTACGAATCTTTTCTGTAGAGTGTAGTCGATAACAAAACTTGTTTTCATGATACAAAAATGTACACAATATTGTAAAGATATCGTTTGACAGACGACATCGACAGTACCTGCGATATGATTGTGGTGTTATTTGAGTCTTTTTTGTTTTAATGACAGCATCAATGATTGGACCCGTTTTTAAATTAAAAGCGTTCGTAATATGTTTTAAGAGTAGTTGATTGATTGATTTGATTGATGTGTTTGACAGTATGATAATTTAAGTGTCGCTATAATGGTTTTATTTTTTGTTAAGGTTGAAATAAAAAGGCTTTATGATTAATTAACTCTTGCCGCCAACGGCTTTTTGCTCGATGTCGTATATTAGCATGACGTCAGATTACATACTAGGTTTTATTGGCTGACATGTTATAGAGATACACCTTTTTTTTTCAATTAGATAATTTTGAAAGCGTGTTAATGATTTTTGTTATTTTTTAAACTTTACGCACTAGGATTTCTCCTGTATCGTGGGTACAGTTTACGCACATGCATCTCACAAGCACACACACCCAGACCGAAACAACTATCCTGGCAGAATAGTTGACATCGGCTTAATTGCCATAACAAAAGTAGAAGAAGAAACAACTATCTGTAGGCCATACAATTGTTTTTTTCCGTGCGCATAACAATCCCGCGACACGTAGCGAAAAAAACCCATCGCTTAACTGCTGTTATAAGCTGTTATAACCATACCGTCAAGATTCAAATTATAAAATATATATTTCAATGTTTGAAATAAATAAATGAAAATGGAATACAAAGTTCCTTTTTTAAATCGGTTTGGTTTTTAATCGTAACATAGGACACTGGATATACGATAAATTCAAGTATTTGCAGGTGTCATACTACGTGTTGCTAAATAATATTGCTATTCTGTGACACGTGTGCGGCAAAGTCTGATACATCAATTGAGCTAAATTTGCACTACCTATACAAACAAAGCTCGTAGTGGGCGGGGCTTAGTCTGATACTTCACCCCCTCAAAAGTACGAAATCGTTGAGAAAACGAAAGTCGTGCCTTAAGTGTTATATAAATAAGAGAATCAAATTCTTTTGTTGTTTTAGAAATAAAACTCAAGTGTTATTCTTCAAAAAAAAACGCTGTGATACTGCGCAAAAGCAGCAATAAGCTAGTTAAAATTACTTCTCATAAAGATCTTCAATGTGTTTCTTTTTGTAATTTTCTACAGCAAATATACCTTGGCAGTTTCAGATAAAAAGCTTGGAATTTTAATCGCAACCATTTTACGAGATACGCCTTGGATAGCGACCTATAACCGTAATTTGAACTAGATTCGTATCTACACACTGACACTTTGAACAAGTTTCAAAGTTAAGTCGTTAGTAACTCTAACTAATGCGCCGAGTGTACTCGTAATTAATGCAAAATGATATGTATTTGTCTGTTTGTTTGTTTATTCAAATTTCAAAGCTCGATTACCCAACTGATCATTACAAACTATTCAAAGACTTTGATCCCGGTAGTTTAAGTATAAAGCTACAATATTCTACAGAAACAAGAAAAAACGAGTGCTATTAGTGCTATACCATGCGAACAAACGCTAATTCTCATTAGGGCACTATTTTTACCATGCAATTACGTACATTTTCCATATAATTATGGGTGATTTATTATTCAGATCTTATCTTTAGGTATCAAAATGGGGTGAAGTAAGCAGCGGCAAACCTAAGTACATCGTTAGGAAAGTACCATGTTTACAAGTACCGGTAATCGATTCCTTAGGCTGACTTTAACGGCTTATGTAGGTACACTGAAAACGGCACGGTTGGCGCAGTGGTAAAGCGATTGGCTTTCTGTGCTGCGTGTCGAGGGTTCAATCCCCGCACAGATATTTTATAGATATTTTTATGGCCTACAGAAAGTTGTTCCGGGACTGAGTGTGTGTGCATGTGAGATGTATGTTTGTAAACTGTACCTATCCACGATACAGGAGAAATCCTAAAGTGGCACAAACAATTTAAAAAAGAAACAGTGCCGTTTTCTGTTTCTTTTCCATTCTTTTGTTTAGCCGGTACCTCTATTATGAGTTTACAAGTCTATACTCGCTAGCGACTATAGAATAATACTAATGACACAAAGCGCGGCGCATCTAGCGGCTACTATATCTACTAAACTAAAAAAAAAACATACTAATTCGCTAGTTGTTCGCGAGTATCTACTTGTTAACTCACAATAGTGGTACAGTTACTGTTCCTATAGGTTTTCTGTCATCCATCTATCCAATGTTTAATATTATGATTTTTCTGAAAGTCAAGAAACCATATTTAAACTTACCTACAGCACATTGAAAGGTTTATATTTTGTTCTTCGATATAACATTGAAAACACAAAAATGAAAGTAAATAAATCATACCGTTTATAGAACAACAAAAGAATAACCGAGTACCTATAAATGTTATTTGCGACATCACCAATCAATCTCGCTACAAAATCCCTGCACAAAACTGACTGTAATCTCAGTGAGTAGGTTTCTCTTTCCACAAGGGAATGTAAGCGGAAAATACTTTATTATTTACATTTCGTTCGTCAGCCGTCAGAACACTGTGTCCACAACGGGCATTACGAACGCTGTGACAACAATTGAGGCGGGTCCGTCGATACGCGGCATCTCAAGGGAAATTACCGCTTCCTTGCCGCGTGGTACGCCGTAACGCGGTTTGTACACACGTGATGTTAAAACCAAATTGTGGTGGGATAAACATTTTATGAGCACAAGTGTACCTGTTTGTGATGTGTGCGGGGGATTTTTGTGTTAATTGGAAATGAATATTTTAAACTTCGTGATGTGTTTTTTCGACGCCAAATATTTGCGCCGTGTTTGATTTGTGTATCGTTTCCAATCAAAAACCGTCAATCAATTAATTCAGGCTTTGGTAGATCCTGCTGGAGTCCACTTTCCAAAATCAGAGATTACGGGGATTATAAATAAAGTAACCTATTTAACGAAGACTAAACTGCGACATAGTCATTTGTTCTACCTACGTAGTCATAAAAGGCTAAACTATGTCATAACAACAAACTAACTTCAAATACACAACAAATTCACAATAAATTAATAGGCGTAGCTATGCACACTAAACTAATAAATATTTCCATGTGTTAGAGTGAAAATCCACTATACAAAAGTGCAGCTAATTTTCAGGATTCCAATGAATTTATTCCGGCCGCCTCGCGTATGGATGGCGTTGTAAAAAATGCAGCCAGTCGCAATCCCGGGCTTAACCAAACGCAAATAAATCTGTCAATTTCACTCAGTCTCCCTTCCTATGGCTGCGATGTGCTGTACCTATTCTTGTTCATCGATATGGATTGGGAGGGTTAGGTGAGTTACATCTAGTCCAGTATTCTCTTGTAATCATTTCTGAAGGACCGATCTATTTCTTTGCAATGACTCGCTGTGACGCTCGCCGATCAGCGTATTTTAATTGTAAGAATTTTTTTCTTAAATCTTGGCCAAATTATAATATCATAAAAAATATAAAAAACGCCGCATCTCAGTAAAAATAGTGGTTTTAATGGCCGCATAGAATGGGCTTACTAACATTTAGTGAATCGAACCGAGTAAACTACTTAATCACTAAATTGGTAATTTAAATACCTACTTGTATCAAGTCAGCAAAATTTTACTCTAAAGGCTGGAGAAGGTTTTGTTGCTGTAAACGTATTGACGTATTTTGCAACACGTATCGCGTTGTAAAAATGCGATATCATCTTTATGTACTGTTAAAGTAAGTTTTCTTTGCATACAAGCATAACCTCATGTAACAATCTCAGTTTCTAACATGAACTGTTTACACCCATAACAAAACCCGACAAACAAAAAGGGAAAAACAAATATTCCAGCACCATTTTTCAACCGCTCTCGATGAAAAATAAACAAAAAACGTAGTCAATTCAACAGAACGACAACATCTATTGTTCGACACAGATCAGCAGATCCAATAGACATCCCCTCACGATCGAGATCGAACTCATTCATCCGTCGGAGCTAAATCTGTGGGGCTGACTGTACCAGCGGTGAATGTACGGGTGTTTTGTTATCCGCTTCGATTGCGTCTCCTGCAAGGCTGCAAATCGTATTAGAATTATAAATGCTTCGTTGGATTAATTGAATATAAGGATTACAGTAAGATTTGTTATTTTTTTTAGAATTATTGTTAGTGAATCTTCAACATTGTCTATCGATCTACCTACAGATTGTATTCGTGTAGATAGTAGATAATAAACGCTTCAGGAGATTCGATATTTTTGCAACGGTGCTAATAATTCATTGGTGTAATTGCTATTTAAACTAAAAACATATTAAATATATAATATACATCATAGATCTGCAACAGTACCTATTTGATACAAAAATATAAAGACAGCGATATTTTATTTTCTTGATTGTTATGATACTATATTTATAAGGTAAGGGGTCATCCTTTAATCACGTGAGGTCGACGGGGTTAGAATAACATCACGATTAATCACGATGAGGGGGTCAGGATTGTTGTGAGAATCACGTGAATAATAAATGAGCTAATCTGGGTCTAAAAAGCAACTATTTTTCAATAAGAAAAAACACGCGATGTTGGTAGGGAGATGGAATAGCCTAATATCTCACGACGTATCAGCAAGGAAAGAAAGAAAAATTAGGAGAGAGGAAAGGAAAAATATGTGGCCCAAAAACCTCACGTGATTAAAGGACGACCCCGTAACTCGTTTACCAACAAGGTTTCCAAATTTACAAACCAATCGATTAATTAATAATCCGACCATGTGTTGTTTTGATATCCACTTCAATAGCAGTAGATAAGTATGATTATGTCTCATGCAAATCCTATTAGGATTATGAATGGATCGCCGGATGGATTGATTAAGTCTGAGGATTATGGTAAGTGGTGATTGGTTAGGTTATTTTAGGATTATTACTATGGAAATTGTACGTGTAATTTGTGCCATGCTTTTTTTTACCTATTGAAGTGGATGCGCACGTACACGCGCCGACCGCGCTTCCCGTGCCACAGAAATTGAATTTCAGTATTCTTTATATGAAATTATAATATGGTACCTAAGCGCACAAAACCGCGCCGTACGCGCTCCATTTTAATAAAATGCTGTAGGTATACCGACACCCGCATTTGCGAATGACGTCATCAGATTTGGTGCGTACGTTGCGTACGACGCGGACGGCTCGATTCTGATTACGTGATCCGCATTCTGCCCAAAAAATACTGCGATTCTGATACTACTGATTGTTCTTCGCGTTCGGCGTCTTCGATGCTGATAGGTGCATGAGATCATAAAATAATTCGACGCGTGGAGTTGCGCGTTCACTTTTGAAGAGGAGTTGAATTGTTTTTATACGGTTTAAATCAAGCAATAAACTAACAGTACAGTATTTTTAATATTCTACAGTTTGGTTATGTTTAAAAGAAGTTGAAGAGCAATTTTCATACTCTACCTATGCTCTAAAATATCTAAGCCTAACTTTTGATATACATTTAATACAATTTCATATACCTATAGAAATAATAAATAAAAACTAGCCGATAAATTAAAACAGTAATACAACATCCGTAATAACTTCGTTACTTATTACGTATGCATTAACTTATCATGTTTACCAGTAAAGATTTATGTAGGAATTGTGACATTATCATAATGGTATTGAATATGAATGGCAATTGGGACCGCTATCCGAATTCATATGAGTTTTTCCAACGATTGTCCGGGATTCCTGATGGAACCGATTGCTTCCCTATTTCCTGTATCGATATTTTATTGCATGCCATATTTCTGCGAGATGACTCGACTGCCTCGCGTTCAATTGGATATCGGAATCCAGTAGGTATCGAATATATGTATATTGGTATTTGATTGGTTCCAGATATTGTTTTTTAACTTGATTTTTCAGTCTCGTCACAGTTTTCGTTTCGAATTCTAACTTTGAATATTTATTGTGGTTAGAATTTTTTATTTTGTAAAGTGTTTTAACAAACGTCGTAAACCACTTCTCAATTTTGTTCCAAATTGTGCCTATACTTACGCAATTCTTCATAAAAAAATAAAGATAAGAAGATAAGATTTTAGATATTAGTAATTTTTAATGGTTTTCGATGGATTTAAGATTTTATTGGATTTAAGATTTTGAATTATTTATTATGATGCTCGTTTAGCTCATGCAATTCTATTTTCAACACAAATGCATTTTTGTTATAAAAAAATACTTATAAAAATACTTATTCTATTTTGCAAATCCCTTCTTAGGATCTTCTCCTATTTTTTTTTTGCGTCTTTCTATATTTTATATTAAATCTACCCAGTTAGCTTTTCGGCAATGTATTTCATGAACGTTTGTTTATAAATTCTGCTACCAAGTCCACCTACGCTGATTCGATGTTGACATTAGTGATGGTGATCAAAATATTTGGTAGAAATTCCTCGTTTATCAATTCGGAAATCCAATACGACTTTATAATCTACAACCAAAATCAATAGCATTGAAATTAATATTATACAAAGCTTATAGAGTTGCTTGCAAGCCGTTCAATATTTATGTGACACCATGTTCTGATTTTTGTTATTTGTCTGCTATAGAGTTGATAAATGAATTTCCAATCATTTGTTTGATACGTTGATCGTCTACCCGGAAAATCTTTAAGTTTAATCATCTTGCTTTTTTATTGTACATAATTTTTTGTTTTTAACATAATAATTGTTATTTACACGTATAGAATAGATAAAATGTAATTTTAATTGTAATAAAATGTACCTACCTACTAATTTACATTTTACTTTAATATCACGTCTGTGAATCATAATCAACCCGTAAACGACCCTGCTTAACTTAATCCTGCGCATAAGACCACTACAGTGACATTGCCAAAAACACGCTTTGCAAACGGATTGGCCATTCGGTTCTCATATTGTCGCATCGCATATAATTCAAATAGCGAATTCTGTTGTTATTTAGCGTTGTTAAAAATGTTTATGTCGTACCTAATTCGCGTTGCAATAAACAAACACAATACACAAGAATACAAATGGCCTTTATCACAAATACCATCCAACTTTGTGATACACAAAAGTATACAATCCTTTACATACAAAGTAGGAATCACCCTTTTCCCTTTTTTACGTGAGTTAGCGGAATAATGCAAAGTTTTCCGTATAGTCGAAAAAGTTTGCGTTTTTCGTGCAAAATTTATTGGCTATAAAGAGTGATGTTCGAACCACGTAACCATAATAAAAGAATTTCAGAGGGTCAGTCCACGGCAACTTTATGGAGTTAGCTGGCAAACTGTGTTGTGCGTTATTAATAGTTTTGTTTGTTATAATAAAAACTTTCCTTATTATTACGTTATTATGATCTCACTCTGTAGTATATTATTATAGGCTGTTCCTGCAGAAAGTTTTGTGAGATTTAGAGGACACATTATTTATAAATACTTGCTTGGATAAAAATAGAATTAGGTACCTACTGAGAACAAGACACATATATATATTTTTTTTTTTTTTTTTTATAATTAAAATTTTATTTACTTACACTCTGCTTAAAAATATACATACCTACTAAAACACAACATACAAATAAATATTAATTTATTTGTGTTTAATTTAAATTTTGAAGTAAATTAGTGTATGCTACACCGCGAGCTACCCTCGTTTTTTTACATGCTAAACTGTGCATCCAAAGGTTGTCTATAAGAAATTGCTGATTGCGATAAGACCGCCCATTGTAATGTGTATTTAATTATAATTACTATGTTCATTGCTCCTTTTTTATCAGGTGTACAATAAAGAGTATTTCTATTGTATTCGATTCTATACTTACCTCACAATATTTTAACGCAACCTTTATATAACACAACCTTACACAATACCTACACCGTAAAAATGATAAATAATTATATTTTTGCATTCATCATTAGAATGAAGCAACAACAGACACATAAATATATTCATCCTCATGAATAAATAATTTATCAAACGAAACGCCATCGCGCTCCAAACGTCTCACCGTCCAATTAATTTTACCATTGCACAGAATTTTACGCGTTGTTAGAAACCTTGTTACAATACAATACATAATAATAATATATAAATAAATTATTTACATTAGGTTTTCTGTTAACATGCAAACCGGCGGACGGTAAATAGAATTGGAAGCTTTTAATTCTGTGAGCATTAAGGGTTAAATCCACCACCAGTTGCGAGCCGAGTCGAGCTGTTGGCTCAGATCCAAATTATTTTAAAAGAAACCCGTAACGATCTCATTTCATAGGATCACAGCATATTACTTGTTAGCATTTTTTAGGATTTCGTAATGGAAATTTAAAAACGTATTGTTTTTGTTTCAGTTCGTTTCGTCCACGAGTATTATCCCATATGATTTAGCTGGTAAAAAGAACGATGAAAGTTTATCTTTAAAATGGCGTCCTTACCATTTCTGCTATTTTTTTCAACGGAAAGATGAGGTGAATTTACGCAGCCTGAACTCTTAATTCATGAGTCAAAGTTAATGATCAAGCACTACATGATTACTTTACTTACATAATTCGGATATTTTTAAACGTATAGGAAGAACGTTCGCGTTTGAAAGTAAAATCCTTTATTTAACACGAATATCCTTTTTATATTCACAATAGCCGTTGCTTTTACAACACTAGCGGTTTACTTAACATTAAATGCACGTGGACCTCGTTAACAAACCCCTTGCTATAATTAAGTCAAATTATTATCGGCGTAATTACATTTAGTTCCTATAAAATATCTTTTAATAAGCTTCGTACAAATGTTTTGTATGTTATGTAGGAAGCAGATATTATCTCTATCGGATGTTGTTTTGCCGTTCGAGACTCCAAGATGAGTTGTTGTCGATAATGGATTATACACTTGGACGGAAGTCTTTTCGATAGTTGGCCGACTTCCGAAGTGGATGATCATATCTAACAAGCCCAAATGATTCTTGTAAGTGATGTATCACTGTAGCTTCCAAGAAAGAATGGGATTGACTTGACATGAGTACACGTGTTTATGATGCTCGCTGTCAAATGAATGTTTGCGTGAATTTGTGTTACATGACTGATGAATTGTTTTATTAAAAGCTCAGCTGAAATTCTCAATAAGAAGGCAGTGGTCAGAAAAATGTAATATTACCCTTGGGCAAGTTTGCACTTACCTACAAACATTTATGTCCTATAGTGGTAAAAGATATTGGAAAAGATCAAGATAATTCGATCTAAGATTTCTGATAATCATAACATGCTCGTAGAATGTTTAAAGATCTGGGTAACAAACTTGGGTAGCTCACTTTGGGTACTCCGAAGCAGTAATAATAAAAATTGACCATTGTTGTAATTTAATTCTGATTGGGGTGCAAGGAAAGAACCTCCACGTGTGAGGGAATGAGCAATCCAAATGTGATGATAGGTCATGAAAGAGAGAGACGAAAAATATTCCAAATGTCTTTCTACAAAAGAGAAGCACACTCTAAGTAGAGTGTCTAGTCTAGACCAATGTGCGAATGTTTCTTTGACGGTATTTTTAATCTGTCACAAGACTAATGGATGTGATTTTTTATTCCCTTTATTAATTAAGCCACAGCAGCATCTTTTATTATGCTTTCAATATTAAAACAATGACTAAAACATAGATAGAAAGACAGAACACGATAGAAGAAAAGAGATAGCAAAAACAATAGGTACGCTACCAACTGGACTGAAATGGAATGCATTTCTGTGTTCTTTTAATTTAAAACCTTTTGTAACTTACTTCGTGGTACATGAATGGTTAATTAAAGCGAACATGGTTTGAACAATATTGTTCTCGTAAGTGTCTGAACTGAATATTGTATGTCGCCAATAACAAATGAATATTTAATTTGCAAAGCTGTATGAAACTTTCAAAGCTATTATCTTATTTCCTCAGCAAACAACATTCGTCATTCGTGAGCTACATATATGGTTAGTCGTTGCAAAGCACATTGCTAGACAGTGCACGAATAATTTAGCACAGCTTTGTACGCGTTCTATACAATTTACTAAGGTAAACGTTAGAGAAATTACTACGTCCCACTTTATCTCACTCATTATGGTAAACACGGTCTGAGCGATATAATTACGAAGTAATTTATTATTGTGGTATCACAAAACACGCCATCCATTACAATTAAGATATTTTTTATTAACATTTTTCACGCGAACAGTAACTTTGAAATATTGTTGGATCTTTCAAGCGGTTGTTTTGTTCCAGTAATTGGATAATTTTAATTCATTTTTGTTAATTTTTATATTTCAGTGAAGTGCACGACTGCACATCTTGATTACGATAAGGTGGTAGCAGACACCATGGTCTTTTGGGGATGCCCAGTGTAAACTAAATGTTTGAATGAAGTTTTACTTGTTTTGGAGCTATTTTAGTTAAATAACGTTTAATCATCGTTTATAAGTAAGGGGACAATGTTTCCTGGTATTGATTTCTAGTTACCAGTGACCATAGCCGTGTTTGATAAATATATTGCTCTCTATAACATCGGCCCTTATACTATCATCATGGTCCTAGAGAAACACCCTCGGTTGAACATGAGTTTTGCTCGCAGACCACTCATGGTAAACAGTTTGGTGATCGCAGGCATATAATTATTTATCTCCAAAAAGAAATACCTACACATCGCACCGTAAACTTCTAACATTTATTCAGATCCTGTGCTTACTCGGTTAGAAGAGATCACAGCATGTAAATACATTTTATTTTTTGTACTATGTTTCATACACAGAATTAACACTTCAAAATTTAATTAACATTTTAAATATGAGGTCTTGTCATCTTGCGCCATCAATGCGTTCTTCATGTGGCGGTTACTACTTTCCACTAACCTCATGTAATTTGTAATCTCTTACGTCATAACACTGTAAGAGAAGGGATGCCATATTCTTTGGACCACACGGCGTGTTGCAGCAAATAAATATTGAATTTATATAATTTATTACATGTCACTATGTGGAAGTTGACAATCAATAACTGGCGGTTATTGAGGCATTAGAAATTGAATATTTGCCCATATTGAATAGTGCTATTGGCATAATCTACTCCTCCCCTATCGTGTTTTGTGAAGGCAGTAAGTGATACCTTAAATACTACTTTTGGCCAAGAAATAAGCGGGTTTAGTTGACAAAATAAATAGTACTTCCAGGTTTGCAAATATTTGCATGATAGCATAATTAATATCAGCCCATATTCATTCATAATGTATAGTACCTAATGTTTATAAAATAAAATGTAGGCATCTGATTATGAGAATTAAATATAACAATTTATTGTTATCATCATCATTGACAGCCTATTTCTACCCACTGCTGAGTATAGGCCTCATCCTTTTCATGCCATGTTTCCCTGGTCTGTGCTAATCGCATCCAGGTCTTTCCCGCGATTCCTTGCAGGTTATCTGTCCATCTGGCTGTCTTCCAACACTTCTTCTACCGTCTATCGGTAATCTGTTAGGGCTCTACTCCACCTACCATCATTATGTCTTGCCATGTGCCCTGCCCATCGCCATTTCAGAGCAGTTAAACGTTGCACGACGTCTTGGACTGTAGTCCTGCGTCTGATTTCCGTATTCCGGACCCTTTCTCTCAAAGAGATCCCTAGGTAAATATACAGATAGATGGATTTATTGTTATGAATAAATAAATTCAATTCAATTCAATTCGTACATTAATCAAGATGATCCAAAAGATAGCTTGATTATTTATATTCATGCAGATAAACTTTGGATCGAGAAAATATAAATAAAATTAGACCTAACTGAATAAGTATCTACATCACAACATCATACGCGAAATAAATAGAGTTTATTCATTGCTGTTCGCCTCAAACTCTAGCTCAGCAGTCAAAGTAAGCGACGGGAAGCGAGCAAATCACATCATCTTCGTTTAGGCACGACATTATTGAATGTTTCATAATTATTTGGAAAACAAAGTAATTTTATATTGCAACGCCTTTATTGTGTACATTACTGCTTGCTCATACTCCAGCCCAACAAGCAATGTAAGCGACATGAAGCGAGCAAACCGCTTCGTTTGCGGATGTCACAAGATTGATTGACGGAGGCTCCGAATATGTGATTAATGACCCTTCGTATGAAGCTCTCGCTTTGTGCCGAACGCGTGTCGTTTTACGCTTAACTAACACCGATAAGAGATAAAAAGTTTCGATTAAGCTAGTTTTTTTTAAGCTCTTTGCTGAGGCTTTCTTATACAGCAAAGATATTCAAACTAAACTATGTAGAACAAAAATACAGCAAAAATAACAAACAGGACCTAATTAAGTTACTACTACTACTACTACTACTAACGTCAACGTTAGCCTGAACATATTACTTTACCTAAACGCTTAAAGCCA
This sequence comes from Allophyes oxyacanthae, assembly GCA_932294325.1. Lineage (NCBI taxonomy): Eukaryota > Metazoa > Arthropoda > Insecta > Lepidoptera > Noctuidae > Allophyes > Allophyes oxyacanthae. Next base: position 7,097,530 of record OW028620.1, on the reverse strand, counting down.
TTCACACGATAACGCAAAATGCCAAATTACGGATAGTTAACACTAACGCTCGTGTGAACAACCTCTCAATATCTTATGACAGAATTATTGATACCTATATAATGTAACACCTACACACATATCTGCCACATGCTGGAGGAGTTATGGGCAAAAACAATAACACAGCGGCTCCCAACAGCAGAAAACTTTATCGCGGCTGGGCCAGAAGGAGGTGGCGGGATGAGTTAGACTACTTGTCAAAGGACTGGCCCATTATAGCAGCAGAAAGGGTAATCATTCATAATAATTATCTGCATACGGTTACTAAGTTTATGGAACGTGTCTAGTTAATCTTTTTAATGATCTTCGTAAAATATTGCCTAAAATGAATTTAGTAGAAAGTTTCAATAGGTGTAGTTTCAAAATAAATGATTACTCGCCTACTTTTTTACATTTGGAATACACTTACGTCATGAAAGCCATGATAGGAATCTATGAACATCTTTGGGCATTACGTAAAGACTCAACTATTGCGATAAAAGTGACATTAGATAAATTACTGTGTAGATTAGCTTTTGCTATTTGCTAAACTAAAATCATTTTGATAATAACATATCTCTTTATACCTATGATCAAGGACCACCAGTGTCTCTGCATAGTCTATTAAAAAACCCAGTTTTTAGGAATGTGATATCACACTTGAGAAAGTCTGTTGGTCTGCTAGGTGATAAGATTTAGAAATCTGTTGCAGTGTTTTGTAAAATAAGAACACCTATGAACACTTTATTTAAATCACCCATGAACACCTAAAGCACTAATTAACACTTTATTTATATAACTGATGATCATCTTAGTAGCAATCACAATCAGCATAATATCGGGTAGAGAATATTTTTGCTAAAGGAAAGAAGAAGAAGAAATACTTCTCATAAACAAACAACAATTTCACTATTCAAAATAGGCTTAACACATCAAACTTATAAATAAAACCTTATACGATAAAAAAGCCCATTCCTTCAACTTTTACATAAGATAGCACTTTAGCGGATCTTACGTATAAAGTACACCTTCCAATAATTCTTCGGATTCCGTAAGGTAGACTCCAAAGGCATCGATTATATTATTATTCATATTTCACTGTTCGTGTTCTTACGCAGTCAGATCACGGGTTGAACTTTTTCAATAAAACACCCCTCAAGATAGGAGCATTTGGAAGTGCGGTCACGCATCACGCCAAGCGATTTTATAACTTTATCACAGTTATGCTGCGATACCTGGCTTCGTTTCTTTGCTTTGCCTTGAGGAACCCCAAAGATTTTTACATTGAAATTGCTTCATTACTCGTTATCTATTTCTTCGTGGAGTTTCGTTTGATCTTTTGCTATATTCGTTCGTTCTGCTTTGTTTATTCAGACGAGCTGTATTAGCATACGTTGAATGATAACGGCTTTATTTGGAGTCATAAAATATACATTTTTGAATCGAAAACGCCGTTGGATATGCATTATTTTAGACTCTAGATAATGTTATCAACAATTGTTCATTTGATGTCTGTTTATTATCATGCTCTATGTCATAAATAGGCAATACTAAATTTATCATACGGAGTAGGTATATGAAATTTAATATTGCCCTTTAATATTAATAGGTGTATGTAAGGTATGTTATCACACAAGTAATATTGTATTAAGTATACGTAAGTACCTACACTACAAATAATAACATCTTCATTTACAAAAGATGTAAGCTAAATCTTCATAACATTTAAATATTTCTAAACCGCCACTTCAGGCAATAACAGGCTGTTTCTATAAGATTTACATCGCAAGTAATCTCCATTTACCGATCAACAACTCACACTTAATAGAAGCATTTGTACAACACAAAACGCTCATTAAAGCAGAAATTATAAGTATCATTCATCATCTATTACTTCCTAGAAGCAAATGCATTCCGCCTGTCAGCACTATGACAAGAAAATCATCTTTAAAGACTCTGTTGCCCCTCCCACTGGCTCGGCCGAGATTAGTTGTTAATATTTATAAGTGCAATAACGCCATAATATCTATTCATAAGTGAAAATTATTATGTAAATAGTGGCAAGAGGGCGGGCTGTAAATTCAAAGGTGTCTGGTTCAAGTCTGCTATTATAGTGCGAATTTTGTGATGAATGACTGTCATACAGTCATTTTCATAACTAGATAATGTCGCATATATGTAGATGCGACATTATTTAGCTGTGTCTGTAGGTAACTCCGGTATCGTGAAAACTAGATATTATAATAAAATGCCCTTTGTGCTAATTATAGGTCAAGCAAGTCGACTTTCAACCAAGTACTTAATTTCATCCAAATGTAGTCTGCTGCTTCAAGAATAACTATAGTATATTAATATTCATCACCATATCTAAACTTAATAAACTATAGATTTCTTTTCTACTTATGTATCTTTATTTTTTAATATTTTGTATAGGCTTGCGTATAAACACTATCTCACCTGATGATGCAGTTGAAGATGCGTACACACTTGCCTAGAAGTAACCTATTCACTCAGCCTTGAAGACTCCCAGGTTATAACTATCAGGAAACACAGATTAAGAAGAATTCTACTCTTTAGTAGACAATAAAAGAATTAGCAAACCGCGGCCGCATCGTCCGATGGAATGCGCTTAGGGGAATCAAGTATCTATTGAAAAATTAAATTTCCATTATTATGTTCACGCTGTTTCTGTCATTTAAACTTCCGCAGAAACTTCCGTTCGATGCTCCGCTAACGACATGGGAGAAATGGGCTTAACTTCACACATATTTCATTCCGAATTCGATTTAAACCAATGCGAAAATCCTTTTGCATTAACACTCAAACATACGTCAATCATCAGACATGGTTATTAAATATTCATTTTAATAACAGAACAAAAGGTAAATGTGTGAAATACGGCTGTCGACGTTTCAATGATTTGCAACGCTCGTTGGTTACTTTTATTAAGTCGTTTTATTTTGTTCCCCTAATGGAATATGGACATTACTGTACGTTCCTAGCAGCTATGTAGGTACATGCGTTAACGTGGTTTGTTGAGGCAATAAATCTGCTTAGATTCTAAATGTTAGATGGAATTAAACATATGTTTTGACTAAAGTAATGTGACATATTTTCTTATACTTGTTGAATAATGTGAATTATATTATATTATATCCCAAGGAAATTCCAGAATTGAATAAACTATGAAAGACGAATTTACAACTTTAATCTTATTGAACCAGATTATAATAAATTGGATACACATATTTTACCGCTAGATTACCTTATTCGAAGGCAATTTGACATCAAAATACCAAGCAGCAGGTTAATAAGAGGCCACTTAGCAAATAATGTTTCTCTAAACACTAGCTTTTAGACTTATTTTATAGCTCTACTTAGTAAAACGAAGGCTGGTTAGGCTAACTAAAAGTTGTAAAAGCCGGAGCCGTAACCATTGGTCGACTTAGTAATTATTTAAATTTGCAACATCGGCGCTACTAATCACTGTTCCGAACTGATAGCTGGTACAACACTAATACTAAGTTTGCGGTATCAAAGTCGACCGTGGCGCCACCGCCCACGGTCGTATCTCGACGGCCCGCGCAATTGCAGGGCCTATTAACGTACCTACAACTTGTACCTATGTACTTTACAACGCCTGGGAACAAACCCTACAACCTGCCGCGGCGCGTGGGACGACACTTAATAGCCTTTTAATTTTCAACACGCGCCCATCAACACGGACCGATAGTGATAGCCCATAATACTATACTTAGAGCAAGGCAGCTAATCTAGAAGAAAATATATACATTGAAATTCATTAGCTTTTACGTGTTATGAGACTTAATGACATAAAAGCGCCCGGTAAGTGTTAGTCGCGAAATATTCTAAGAGGTACATAATACGCATGTTTCTAGGCTTTATTGCCTGCAGTGCCAATGAATTTACGCTGTTAACTCCTCGACTGTCGTAACTGGTAACGGCATTCCTGCAATACAATATCTAATTATTCTCTCAAGTGCCATTTTATTACGGCCGTATAATGAATTATTACCTTGACGATTGGACATTTAACCGCTTAGTGGATCGTCTAAATATAAACAGGGATCGTATTCTATCCAAATAGCGCACATTAAATATCGGTTGCTCTGCTAAATCACGTTGACGTGCGTGATTAATCTTCGGAGTAGAATGCTTGTCGTTAGAAGGGCAATAAAGAGATAACAAAATAAATCAAAGAGCTATAAATATGGGCGGGATGAGCGATCAGTCCCAGAACTGTCCGATCCGATAGAAATTTACGGAACTTTTTATGGCACTTGCATGAAACTAAACGTAGTATAAATAAATATAAAAACAGCGTTCAGTTGTAAATTACTTTTATTGTTTTTATGGTAACAGGTTAAAGTCCTAACTGGGTCTTAGAGAGTATTACAACTGTTTATAACGAACCCTATTATATTTTAAATTCAATTCAATCTAAAGGTCAGTTTAGGTGAGATGGAAAACGATTCGATTGTCGCTCGGATGAATAACAAAGTAGTAGAAAGCTTGGATGAATGAGCAAAATCCGAATACCTTACGCGACCTCATTCGCAACTTTTGGGCTGTAAAACTTTAACACCCTTCCTAATAAACTTTGTATAAAGTTAAATCATGAATAACGACATTTTCACCATAAATTTTTTGACATATAAGTTTGACGTTCTTTTTTATGAAGAAGAGTTGCAAATGTCATATTCAAAGTGAAACCGTCTTCGGTTATTATAACCCATAATTCAGAAGTGGAAACGCGGTGCAAAAGTGCAATATCCGACTGGGGCTATAACTGTCAACAGTGGAATGAATCAGTGGCATATAAATCGTTGCTAGGACAGCATCGTGCTCGGCACCGTGCAATCGCAGCCCGATTTTATTTTATTACAATCACTGTGGGAGAAATGCAACTGTCGATTTGTTTAGCTAAATAATTTTAAACTACCACGTACTATTGTTTATAACAGGCAGGTGATTTAAGCTCGTAGATTAAGGGATTCGTTTGCAGGCCACTGGTGTTTAAATTGCTTTCAATAAAGTGGTACAGTTTCCATTAACAACAACAAAAACAAAAGAATAATATGGCAGACATGAACATTAAATATATTTCATCGTCGATTTTTGGTGCACTAGATTTAAATTTGGAATTTTATTGACTTTAAAAAGTAACAAGCATATTTTCATAATAGAACCTGTCGCTACGAGTGACTTGCATCAATTGGCGCGCCTATCTGAAGTTTTTCAACTAAACAAACAGTTCGGAAATTGGACAAACACAAACAGAGTCCGATGACAGGAAGCGCATCTCAAACAAACGCGACACTGTCAGGCGTATGCGCAGACGAGAAGATGGATGTAAAATGGCGCCCGAAGATTAGCCTGACAGGAGATCACTTTCTAATATTATCATTAGCAGTTAAGCATACAAAGATTAATTATGGTGTGTTAGGTCAGGTTCTGTCAAAATGTTTCTTAGAAGCTATTGTTATAATTTTTTATGAGATGTCTATTAAGCATCTAATAAGTAACCGCCTTATTTCTAGATCAAATAAATAATTATTATACTGCCCTCATAAGCCAAAAAGCGGTATCTCAAAAAAATACAAATTTCTGATTTTTGTTGCATCTGATAGCTTAACAAATTCCCTACAGGTTAAATTAAGTTACATGGCGCTAACACAACCAGAAACCACCTAAAACTTACTAAGAAAATATTGCATATCTCAAATTTATACGATATTACTAAGGAGCTGAGAGGTATATCATTATTTTTAAACACAATGGCCGTATATTTACATACGGTGGAATCGCTTAGAAAAGTTCTTATAATTGCTGTACAAAATATCTAAGAACATTTACTCATTAGCGGTATCTGTTGAATGCGTAGCGAAGTTTTGTACCAACTGGTAAAGGTCGACAAAATTCCATCGTACCTGTGTTGTGGCATGAGGCATTATTTGGGAGGACAAAGGACGAAATTATCAGTGCATATTACCATTTTTTACTGTTTCACCGAGATGCCAAAAATATAATTATATGGGTTGAACTGTTCAGCGCAAAATAAAAACTGGACATTCTTTTCTTTTCTAATTTATATAGTTAACTCGGGTGAAATCAATGCTGACAAAATTGTTATAAAGTTTTTTGAAGCCGGCCAGACTTTTATGTCTGCCGACTCATTTCATCACAGGGTTGAATTGTCTATGAAGCAGATGAAGAATAAGATTTATGACTTTGAAGATACCGCTGTGACTAGTGCTGGGAAAAATGTGATTCCAAAAAAAATGGACCGCAATGAGTTTTATGAATTGCAAGATTATACAACGCAATAAAAAAAAAAAAAAAAAAAAAAAAAAAAATACAACCTGTCTCGCCTTAATCCACGTCCTTATATCTGCGATATAGTGCAAGTGGAAGCTACGAGAGGTAGTTTCGATTTTAATTACAAGACTTCCTTTGATAGTGAGTATATAACTGCTAGTATTATTGGAAACAAGATTTTTAAAACGAATGTTCTTCCACCTCCAAAGAAGAAAACCATGCTTAACGGAATTTCGCAAGCCAAGAACAACAATATTTTGAAATCCCTTCAAAATATAATACAAGGCAATAGACTTTTCTGGAGGGAGCTCCCTACTTCTGAGTGATTTATGACATAGATGCCTATTTTCAAAATTTAAAATTTTCTATTTATGTTAATCTTATGTTTATTAAAATTATTTCCAAATGCACTTTTTTCGTGTTTTATTTTCTTTTACATGGATTTTTAGCAAAAATGTATAGAAAAACATTTGTATGAAAATTCCTATGAACACACTATAACTAAAAGCGGTAACTCATATTAATAAACATATTATTTGAAGACCAATAGCGGTATCTCAAAAATGAGGTAAAAAAATCTTTTTTTTCCTTTTTTTAAAACATCAATAAGAAATATAGGTATGAGTATCTAATATTACGAATGAATAATTTTAAAACTACTTTACTAAGTTGACGCGAAATCAAAAAAACTAAAACATGAATTTTCTCGAGTCTCACTTTTTTGAGATGACGCTTTTTGGCTTATGAGGGCAGTATAATACTATGAACATTAATTACGAATCCCTGACACCATAATTCATTCAAAGCAACAATTTCTTAACCTCAACTGCAAGGTGCCCATAAATCATAAGATTAAAACTAAAACAGGTCAATAATAACAATCAGTCAGTACTCAATTCGGTATCAAAAGAACATAAAAGCGCGGAGATCCGCTTATTACAACCGTTTTTGAACGTTCACTTGTCTATTCCCGGTGTGGGACCACCCACGGCATAGCGACTGTTATTTTAGGTATACGTAATTGAGTCGTTGCGACCGTGGCGAACGACGACCCTGCCGCGACACGCATAATACGATGTTTTACATGACTTCGATGCACCCTATACGCATTAATTTTGTATGGAGTACAGAAAAACATTGCCTGAAGCCGCAATTGGCAGTGAAAACGTTTAAGATTTTCTAGGACAAAGTGAAAGTCTTGACCAAGGTAGAGAATAATTGTACAAATAATATCAATGCAAAGTTCTATAATTTGTTGTGGATTTTATCATTAATAAGGACCTGAAGGCCAAAAAAGATACTTCCACGAAATATTGCGTACAATGCTTTGAAAACTACTATTAAATTAGCAGAGTCCCAAGCTATAGGGCAATAACTTCCACAAAAACAATGAAACTTGACTAACATTGAAAACGAAATAGATGATGACTTGAATTTCAAATCGCTGTTTATATCTGAAAGCAGAATAAATAAGACTACTTGCCCATCGCCTACGATAGCCGTTAACCCTATTCCTAATTCGCGTAGGACGACAAATGGTAAATAGGAAGAAAGTAGACCTCGACACAAGTATACATTATTCATCGCCTGGCCAAAAATTGCCAAATAAAAACATAAAATATCACCATTCAACTGAGGTTGTATGACAGTAATTATACTACTTACCTCTGCCTATAAATCAGCCCATAAACTATTAATGTCCACTGCATAACATGAGTGTCCTCACTGTTCTCATAGACCGCTACAATGGATGATCAAGTAATCGTTGTCATAATCACTATGTTCGGCAAACGGATTGGTGATACAACACTAGGAGAATGTTGTTGACTTTCTTTTTGATTAAAATCCTAGGACCACTTTAACTTTCCTCACAGGAAGAAATTGCGGCCAATTGTTTACCGGAAACTAGGCCAACCCTCTGATAATACTCTCTGCCTATTAGCAGCCACCGTTCGAAAATATAACATGATAGTCCTCGCTATCCTTATAGACCGCTACTATGGACGATCATGAGTAATCATTGTCGTCATAATCACTATGGTTGGCATACGGATTGATGATACAGTCCTTTTGAATATAGAGACTGTCCCTTTGAATATAGTCCTAAAACTACGTTTACTTGACCCGCAGATATTGCGGCCAATTGTTTACAGGAAACCACACTGCCAACCCTCTGACTATGCCTATTACTAGCCGCCGCCGCCGTCCGGAAATCGCAGAAATATTTTTATTCCAGAAATGGGTTACCGTATCCCTCCTAATCGACATACGTCCTTTACCAGCGATAAAACCAAACATTTTGCCGGTATAATAGCTCAAGCCTTCCTTTATCTTCTCCCCTAAACCAGACTGACGTGTATTGTGCGAATGATTAATAACACGTCATAATGATACGTCGCTTTTTTGTTGTTGTTGTGTGTGACGATTTATCCTGTGACATTCTTTTGATAGGATGTAGGTCGGTGCTATGAAATGCCCCTAGTTTCTGATTATTTCAACGCTTTTGCGGGCGTTATTTTTTGTTCTAACATGATCATAACATGATATGTAGAAAGGGGAAGATGACTCATATTTTTATCCTGAAAACGATTAGTATGTTCTCTTTTATAATCTCCTGTCTTTCATGAACTTATTCTTACTTAAATTTCATATTTTGAGCTATCTTGATATAGATCACAGTTCATATTTTCTTTGAATTAATTGAGCGATGAAATGCAGAGAATTTTATTGTTTTCGATCGCAGGCGTTTTGTGGTGATTGTAAAGATATACGAAATAGTAAATTCGTCTTATTTTAGACCTTAAAGAGTCATAAGGCAGAAGAAAAAGTATAGGTACTCCTGGATTTTAATAAAGCATTTTCAACCTCAAAGCTACTCATAAAACCTGCCCCAGTAAATATTTGTTTTTACTCGCAAAACCGTTCTCGACCAACTTTGAGAGCACCGTGCGTAGTTCTACTCAGAGACTGGATTTATAGTTCGCTTATATCTATAAAAATATTCATTTACTTCAAAGAAATTTATTACCTTCCACAAAAGTTTTACTTTGATCAATTTGAAATTCAACCCCGCTTCGGTTGCCGTAATAAAGCTTATACGGAAAAGTTTATTTGCAACATGCACCTATATCAGAAAAGGGACTTTGTCGTTACGCTACACTTCATTCCCAATACGTGGTCTTCTTTAAAATGTCGTCGAAACACTTGGCGGTCCACAACAAAGTGTACAACTTGTAAAATATCTCTAACAGTCCCTAACACACGTACTTCCCAGCATTCGAGTTTGAATACAAATGACCTGATTTTTGTTTCCTGAATTTTTGGGCATACAAACGCTGTGCACTGGTTTATTAAACAAACCGTCCGAATGTATGTCATCATAATAAAATGAAATTATTTCCTTTAGTTGCGCTGCAGATGTAGAAATGAATCTACAAATAGTACCAGAGGTGGAAAGAAAAACATTATTTTGTTGTGTGGCGAAACATTCGAGAGGATTTACAGTATCCTTTATATTGCTCCGTAAAAAATCTGATAAGTACGGACGTAAGTATAATAGCAAAGCTGTTTCCTTATAAAAACATATGTTTTTCCTGTCCCTACTTTCCTTTATTCTTTTTACTTATTCGCAAATTCTCATAAGTACATACATACGTAAGTAATAAATCTCTTTCAGAAAACATACTTCTATCAGCATGGAATGTATTAGATACACTTTATTGTTAACTATAACCTAACGTACCTATTAGACCCTTTTACTGAAACCTTGTTAAACATAAAATGCATTTCCATCCTGCAAGTACAGCAAAAACTAATGTTTATTGCACTAAAGGCAAGTGTGCTAAGCTTTTACGGATAGAACAAACTGCGTTGTTAAGGAGCTCGTTCGATTTTCATTGGCACTTTGCCCCAGAGCGAGTATAATATTCTCAACTAATACTATACTTTCGATAACCCTGTCGATGTCTCTTTCCTTTTTTGTATCGAAGACAAGGATGTGAGATATTCGAAGTTGGGAAATTGTGTGGTGTAGAATAGGTAGTTGCATTTAGCTCATGTGATCGCATGGTTCCTCGGTGCCTCGGTGTTTTATTGACTCAATCATGGTGATACTATGAAGTTGCGCCGCGTTGGACCCATGGGTAAAGTGCTAAGACTCTGTTTAGTTAACATACATGTACATTTTTCTACAGAGTAAGTAGAGCGTGGAACGATGCGAGGGCGATATTTTAGACTGGTTTTCCTACAAAGGAGATAGCGGGATGTTTTTGTTACAAAATAAAATTTGTTTCGTGAGGCAAAGATATCTTGGCTCAAAAAAATCTTGTAACTTATCTGCAGGCAGATCAAAAGAATAACAAAAACTTCGTATGCTATTGTTTTGGTTTTATCCCAATGATTGAGATATCGCCACATAAAATAATGTTATTGACAACAGGTACATATCCGAATGAATGTAATAGAGATTAAAACATGACCAAAACCAAGTCCGTTGTTCTCCGGCCGTGTTTACAATCGGAACAAGACAAGACAAGATATTTCCGTCAACTTAATTGAAGTGACATGAGTTACTTTATTGATATTAAAATTTATTTATGAATATGGCGGCGAGTGATAAAACGACATTTCACCCGCCGGTGTGTTTGTTTGTCGACAGATTTCTGCGAATGAGTGCAATTAATTATGACCGATGTCGGTCGTTCGCGGGCGACGCGCTTGCGCTCGCCTTTTGTTTTTACACACCATTTGTAGAACAATGCAGCGCGTGCGACTTTTATCTCGGTGCAAATAAACGAAACCTCGTGTCGACTTTTTGCTAGTCTCGTTCGTGGCTCGCCTTGTGCCTCGCTCCACCACGAAATTTTATTAAGCCCGTACCAAAATGTTACTGGAGTTAAACGAATTTTACCAAGCGGAATATTTTGATCTGCGAAATGCCAAACTAAGTCAAAAGCAAAGTTGGGACGTTCCACGACAATCTAATCTTATTGAGTTTCGGCATGCAATCTTTCTTCGAACTCTCTAGTCGTACAGTAAAAGATAGGTAACCTACATTGTTTCAAATATCATGCGATTTACGATGCAAGATTGACTCATTACTTTGTAGTCTTTTTATTAGTAACTTTATTTATAGTGATGCTCTAATGGAAAGATCAAACGCACTCGGCAGTTAATTTTAATGTCTCGGTGTAAACGGGCACCGAGCCCCGTTAGATATAATTAGAGGGATCGGTAAAGCCTCGCCGTGCATTGCGCCGCCCGCCAGTAGTATTTTGATCTCGTTGACATTTATTATGTCACCGACATCGGTACACACGTACCTACACTACCTACTCGGGATGAATAAGTAACTATTTTCATCTTTAACGAGTGCGTTAACATTCACGCTAGAGGACGTGATATATGGACGTCAATATGATGAGACATGAAGTTGTAATAAAATGTAAATAATTATGATTGATTGAAATGCAGTTGGACATTTTGCTTTGAATTTATTTAAAGCGGTATCTTCGTAGAATATTGCGGGAAATGGTGTCAAAGGCGGCGTAGTGGAACCGCCGAACTTGTTTTATGTGTCAGGAAGGAAGGCGTGCTGTCAGCGGCGCCTCGCGAGGCGGCGAGGCAGCGAGGCGGCGCGAGGGCGCAAGCTCTCATCAACTTTAACGAGCCATTACCGCTGCGCCGCCACGCTCGGCTCTACAAGAGGGGATTCGTGTAATTTTCGGAACTCGCATAACGTGTAATTATTTCAGGAGGGGGCGTCAATAACGTAACCGCAACACATTTATATGCGTCCAGACTTAAATTTTGTAATAAAAGTAGAACAGTGCATGTTTATGTATGAAACCCAGTTTCACATAAATCCCAATAATTTGCATAATGTATGCGGTTTCAAAAATGGATAAATCTGAAGTCAGTAATTTTTTATTTTTGTTCTGTTCAAATCGTTAACGCAAATAAAGTCGCATCCGACGTCGTTATGAATAAGAATGGTTACTAATGAACCAATTTATGGAGACAACCGGCTGTCGGTGAGTTATTATCGACACAAAAGCGAAGACAGTGTAAAACGCTCACTGAAATGGAACGTAACAAGTCCACTGAAATAATTCACGGCGGATTCGACACGGACATTCACAGTTGCATCGCCGTGGGCGAGTGCAAGCCTGTCACAAGACGTCGACAGTTCTTGTCGCGACTACTGTGGTTATTTCTAAACCGTATCACGTCTCCGTCGACCGGATCGCCTCAACGGCCAACGCTTTGATGTCGCATTCTCTTTTTGCAAACCACATTTCAGTTACTGAATGCTTTCGGGAAAGATGTCTAACGACCAACGATCCGATCGCCGCATTCTTCATTTTGATATTTCGTTTTCACTTCGCCTAATGTAATTGCCTGTTGTTGCCAAGTGAGAGTTGTTGGATGGCTCGTCAAATTTATTGAGCCCTATTTAGGTCTGCACTAAGAGCTTTTGTTTGTTAGGTCTTCATATTAAAATGTCACACAACACCTGTTTCGACTTATAAATATGTCGAAAAAAAAACAATAAAAGAATTCGTAATTACTTACTTACTTATTGTATATAATATTTTCTAAACAAGCATAAAAGGTTAGTTCTCCACATCTAACTTTTTACAAATCCAAATGAAGTGTTCATTTGAGAACTTGAAACCGATAACCGCGCTGAGGGGTTGTGAGTGCAGTTTATTTTCAGCGTAGCCAATGTGGTAACAGATAATAGAATGCCGTAAAACTCTGTCCTGTGTGGGCGAAGCGTAGATAACGGCCGTATCTCTTAAAGCGGTAATTTGTTAGAGCTCTTTGTACGACTCACTTGTGATAAGGAGAGTAAAAAGTATTCCCTAGAGTCTTGTTGGAGTTCAAGGCAAATGCTAATTTTTCAATGCTAAGTACCTATCTCTGTTAGATAGTGCGTTTCTATGACCTTATTCTGCAAAGTAATTGGGATGATATTGCTCTTGCAGATTTGGTTTACAATTTAATGTTTCTAAGGTAATTCCCACGATCGATCGGAGATATTTATGTACTTGGAGGTGTAGGTACTTAAGGTTGATTGCACGCACTTTACACGTCTGATTTAAATTAATGTTTAACCAATCAATTTATGTTCTATGACTATGGTCCAATTTCACCGACAACACAATCAGCCGTTTAAACATGAATTTTTGTATGCAATCGGCCGATTTATTAAACATCTGTTATTCTGTCGGTGAAAATGGCTCTTAACTTTTACCACTAATGATTTTCTTTCTAGACAAGAATCGAGAATAAAGCAAGGAACCTGTTTATCAGAAGATATTTACGTACCGAAATGATGCGAGCGACGGACGTAGCAATATCATAATTCATTATTCAGCTAAGCGTAACGATAGTTCTCCATACTAATAATACAAAAAGGTCCAAATAAGCAGAAATCCTTGATTGGATGCCAAATTAGAAAGAGAAAGGTTCTTTCACAATGACGAGGAAACACGTCACGCGATGCGAATGACAGCTATGGAATGGACATCACTACCAATGTTTTATGACGTCGAATAAATGAAAATAAAAGGGAAAAATACTTCGAAAGCATTAAACGTACGGCTATGAATGTCTTTAGACAAATTAAAAAGCTGTGATTTATTGCGGTAGCCTTTTTTATTGCGTGCAGTAGCATTTTACAAGCTCTTCGTTAGAATGTTGTTTGCCCAAAATATACAAAGTGACGGAGCGATGAGTTTGAATTTTCGTCAGTTAAATAGTCATAAGACAGAAATACTATTATTGTGAAATGTGTCAAAGTATAGTTTTTAAAGCATTCTCCACTGTCGTCTGCGTCGTTCTCTTTTTAAGAGAAATAAAATTTGTCAAAATGGATAACCTTAATACGATAAAAGTTTTGTAAAAGCTTTGAAAGAGAATCCTATTTGTTATTTACACACTAGTCAATGTTACAGAAGTATTTTGTAAAGACTTAGTATGAGATTTAAGAAGTAACCAATTACATCGGTATTCTCATAAAATTTACACAATTGCCTGAAGCGAAAAGGTCGGTAGCGTTTGAGGTATCAAACATTAAGTAGGTACGTACTTCTAGCGTGGCTTGCTTACTATCATCCGTATAATAAACACTAGGTATATTCATTGCTTAAATTAAATACATTTATGTATTTTATGTATGTAGGTACTGAAATAATTAGCAATTAGGCAATAGAAAGTTCAAAAAATATTAAAGAAAGAAAGAAAGAAAGAAAATCAATTTATTTTTTGCACACAGGACACCGAGCATGCACACATAACAAACATAAAAAATAAAAAAACAATGAAAAATAAAGCATGGAAGTGTGTGTCCCTCATGTGCAAGAAAATGGGCATCGATCAGCTTGTTGTCATTGGCAACACCAAGCCAAGCGACCAAGCGACCTGTAATTGTTGCTTAGAATAGGTACAGATTGTATCTTGAATTTTGACATAAGCAAGGATGCAAGCAAGGGAAGCCCACGAGGGTGCTGAAACCTTTGACCGTCTCGCGCACCCCGAGTAGTCAGCCTCGACCATTGCTCATTGGCTTATTCGTACACTATGCATTCCATAGCTCGTGCCGACACAAAAACATGTAAAAGCAAAAATCGTTTTCAATTTTATCACAAATTATAAGTTTTACTATGAATACATCAAAAAGCTTTTATTTTTATAAACTATGTGATCATTATACAAGAATGCGTCGATTTAAGGTGTAATTTCACGAGATTATAATAGCCGTATTGAGCTACGGGTAATCCACATAATGACGGCTTACCAACAATTTACTATGGAGGGTTTATTAAAAAGCAATTCAGTGTTTAATCCGTCGTTAATTTAGTAAAATTACCGCACTTTCCATTTATGAGCGAGCCTTGGGGAAATTACTCTATCGTGACAAACAGACAATTTGGTTAATGTGTCCTTTTGTAGTTTTTTATTTGAGCGTATGTTACTTACGAGTAAATACGACTTCTCAATGTGGTCCTCGATAATAGGCCACCTTTTCTCTCTGGTATTTTTAAGATGGGGTATTCCTGGTATATAAAGTCAGTCGGAAGCCGAAAGAGATTTATTGTACTCATTATTATGAGCAACTTTTACTAAGGGACAAACACTTACACCTACCGTGAGAAAAAAAAAATCTGCGGTGTCGTACATTTAGTCAAGTAGTTATTATTGAATTATTTATAATTATGGAATAGGTTTTTTTCTTCGTAGTTTCATGATTGGTCCCTTAATAAAAGTAGTTCATAATGATGAGTAGAATAACTCTTTTTTGGCTAATTCTCTTTCCGAATAACTGTGTTTAAGGCATTATTATTATTTGTAGTCCTTAGGGAGCTACTAATAAAACTGCCACGTGTGTTCTTATTCTTACGATTGTTAGTTACTATATGAGATGAATTTATTGCTTTTTCAGTCGATCTATGTAAAGATTTGTTTATATCATCTTTGAAGAAAAGAAAATCCTTTATAACTAAACAAAAGTTATAAGAAGTATTCGTATGTACAAAATATTTTTATAGCTTCCGTTCGTGATGAGGTGATTTATTTATTTCTAAATTCTCAAAAGATAGAAATAGAAGTTTAAAACTTCAAACTCAACATCTAGGAGCATAATAGAAATTATAGAAAAAAGCTGTAATGATAAAACAAACACTGAACAAAATAAGTAATGAATTAATCAATCTGAAATTAAACAAACATGACGTAATCTACATAGGTATGTACACATTATTACAGATACACAAACATTACATAATTCACTTCGCCTGGCAAATTCGCTTCAACGTCTACAATTTCAATGTACCGTGTTATTTGCCACCCCTTATACCTGATAGTACTTAACCTCTGTCGTGTACACTACAGCTCTCTCTAACAATTTAGTTTGATGATAATACTACGATCGAGTTACGGACAACCCTAGCTTTGGTTAGGTGGCGGACACATTGATGAAGTGAAAGCGATAACCGATTCGCTTTAAAATTAGTAAAAACAAAAATAAATCAAATGATTTGCGTAGTCTGTGTCAATAAATCAATAATGAGGCTTTATACCTATCAGTAGGTAGAGAAAGCCCGTCAATATACCCAATAATTATTATGTAAGTCTAATCACCGAGATCATGATAAATAACCTAACCGTCAAAAACCCCCGACTCCAACTAGAATTAATTATATCTCTTCATGAACTTCATGAACAGGGGATGATCTTCAAACGACTGAGCAGATTTTCTTGAAACATTGCTAAGAACACTCTCGATTAAGACACGTTTCAAACAAAAAAACTTAGTCAAAATCGGTTCATCCGTTCAGGAGATATGATTCCACAGACAAACATACAGATATACACTACAAACTTACACCCCTCTTTTTCGTCGGGGTTTAAAAACAGATATAAAATACAATATTGAAACAGTGTTTTGTGGACATAAAATCATATAAATGTAGACGAATTTACTCACATGTATTATTAATTCGCTAACTTTTTGGATAACATAATTATATTGGCTAGCCAAACTTCATAATGTCACATACACTCACACCCAGACCCGCAATAACTATCTGTAGGCCCTACAAATATTTGTTCATTGCGGGGATCGAACCCACGGCACGTAGCGCAGAAAGCCAATGGCTTAGCCACTGCGCCAACCGTGCCGTCAATTACAGTCCCATTCAGATACGGGGCAAATAAAAGATTTAAAAATAATGAGGAGATAATCTTGACATTGCGTCCCATTATACGAAGGCATAGGAAATCTTATTAAGTACGTACCTACTGAAATAGAAATACCACTAAACTGTAAAATAATAAGTTGCTTTTCATGAAAGTAATAAAAAACCGTTTGCCTGAATTTAATCTTATAATTAATTAAGTGAGATAATGGAAATGTGACTGTAACTGTGTAAAAATGTGGTACATCTTTAAAAAGGTATATTTTGAGCATTTTACCACAGCCAGCTGAAAAACTGAAATAAACTCCGCCGAATTTATTAATTATTTCATTCGACTCTACTTAAACTTCAATAATTAATTTCACTGTGTCTATATCGCTCTGCTCCCCGCTATCCCCTTACTAATATAACACGGTCCGTATAGAGGAATCCCATGAAAGACAAGGGGAGGTGAAGCCACGCTGTTACCGTGAATTTTGTAATTAAACGCCTCGTCTAATTGTGACCTTCGACCAGCACGGTTCACACTCCGCTTCACTTTGGGATTAAGCTCTTTGTAACTTGATAGGATGCCTAGCCTAGAGCCAATTTACCGAAATAATGGTAGGTAAATTAGAATAACTGAAATTAAATTCAGCCTAGTGGAGTGGACTGGAGATTAATAATAACTGTTTTAGGAATCAGATTAGAGTAATAACGATATATCTACTAGTGGTCACCCAATGGTCGAAATTCGACCGTAATTGTATATATTTTTACCTTTCTACACTCCTTCTCCACCACAGACAACACGGTTGGCGCAGTGGCTAAGCGATTAGCTTACTGCGCTATGTGCCGCGGGGTCGATCCCCGTACGGAGCAAATATTTGTATGACCTGCAGATGGTTGTTCCGTGCCTGGGTATGTTATTAAGATTTATTTCTGTAAACTGTAGGTACACATGATACAGGACTTTACAGGAGCAATCCAATTACCCATTAAAAAAAAAGCGATCCCCTCTCTGGAGCTACATTTTTTAAGACAAAAATAAAATACTGTTTGACAAGTCTTTTTATAGCGAGAGTTATTTAAACCTTCCTGTTTTGTTACTAAGTAGAAAGCTTGTTACATTTCTAAAGATCCGAATTCCTTAAGTCGCCAACACATAATTACCATACAACCGGGCACGATTAAAGGATAGTATAGCCATGGAATGACGGCATTTATGTAAATTGCTTCCGCTAGGATTTCGCCAAGATTTATGTGTTACCGTCAAGAACAATTAAATTTAGACCACGACTCGCGCTTCTGTATAAATTAACTCATTTTAGTCACGAGAACACAGACGTTCTCTATTTACTCCAGTTTCTCAGAATCTAAAGTAACATGGACGAGTTTCGTTGTTTGAACTCTCTTTTGATTTTCGTAGAAATATTTAGGTCATCAATAAATAAAATTGTTGTAATACGAGTATGTAGTAATTGCAGTATTTGGCAGTCGCATGGGCATGTCTGTCGAAGAACTGATGGCCGTTGGAGCAGACGACCCTGGCCCTGGTAATCACCAAAAGTAGTGTGGGACGCCCCCAACCAGACGACGACGACGACTTAAGGAGGATAGCTGCGTCAGACTGGATGCGGAAGGCGGAAAAAGCGGATGGCGAAACTTGAGAGAGGCCTATGTCCAGCAGTGGACTGCGATAGGCCGAAGTGATTGTATAATGTGTAATTGAGAGAAATATAATTTAGAATATTTTATGACGATGTGCGTTACTTTTCATTTCTCTTTGTTCACGTAAATAAATATAACATATTGCATGACGTGCTTATTACCTACTATCCGCAATGACTGAAAGTTGTGTGTTCTTTTTTTATCTTGGAAACTTCGCTCATTTTATTTGTTACTTCAGTCTCTTACTTAAACCGATATAAGTCAAACAATAAGTACCGGTAGGTACTACGGCCATAATATTAATATTTGGACCAAATACAAAAAAAAAACATAAAATTCTCCACCAGACCATTTGCTATCAATAAAATATATAATGACGTAGGCATTTACAGCCATCCCTGTAAAATTTAGAAGCAGGGTAACCAGAGCCACCCTAGGGCAGGGAGAGTGCTCAGTAGTACTCGACTGTTTTTATTGACTTCTGGTATTAAGTTTTCATGTACGGCTAATGGATTAGTGCAGCGAGAAGGGAAGTGCAGTAATAACTGAATTTTGTAGGCTCTGGGGTTTGATCTTTTGAGATAAACATGTCTAGACGGGCACTACCAATGGATTAATGGATTCTTGTTGGGAAAACGATGATTTTTTTGCCATCGACGCATTCTTTATGAAAATAATGGTTATGGATTAAATTCATTTAATATAATGCATAATTATGATTATTATTTGATTTTATTGAATAGTGAAGGTAGGTATATCATAAATGCCATATATGAATAGCTTAACGCTATGCGTATACTAGTTTATATAGTACGATATAGTACGTAGTACGTAAAGTAATAATATTTTTACCTAAACATAATAACAGAATATTACCAGATCAGATACATAGTTATTATTTTCTATCGAAATAATATTCAAATCTGATGGAGGCTAAGCAAAATGTCGCGTCGTGCAATTTGTAAACCAAGCTTATTTTCGATCAGCATCTTATGATAAATGTTTCCCCCATGGAAATATACGGGGAGCCGATATGTATTAACATAAATTATACTTACAGATTAATTTCAGCTCTTAACTTCCCTGGAATATTTGCGTTCGTGTATTAATAAGCAATGAGGTTGGAAACATTTTGTATAATATTTTTGGTGCGTCAGATGACGTCAGTTGGCAGGTGCTGATTATGAACGGTGGTTTGAGCGTGGAATTTGGGGCGGTACTCAGAATAAGTTTTGCTTTTATATCTAAGTTTAGGATCGAGGCGGAATTATGTAAAATAGGCTGGGTGGTCTGCGACATGTCCGCCTATATACATGGTGGATGGTGGGCCACCATTGGTGGCCCATCTATAGTGCTCCATATTTTTTTTTGAGTTGATTTTGTCCCTCTGATTCACCTTTGTTCTGCGAAAATCATTAGTTTAGAAGTTATGATTTTTTAAACATTACTTTTTTTTTTATTCATTATATCTTAACTAAGTCCATCCTAGTTTATCCATTGGCCTCTCTTTCCACAATCACCATGTTGGTTGAGTAAGTGGTTTGACGACGGACTAAGTATAAACGCTCTGTGTAAGATCATATACTCACCAAGAATCGGTCACTGGATGAAGGAGCTTCGAGTACTTAGTGCAATTTATTCTAAAACTTACATTTACTTAGTACCTAGCATTAACTTGATAACAATATCATATTGTCATTAATTAATGAGGGAATGTACCTATTCGTGCTCAAAATCAATGCTTACACTTTAATCAACGCACATTATGTCCACTTAAACTAAGATTAACAGACACTATGTCCAGTTGAACTAAATCTGACAGTCTACACAAAATGGATACTACATAATGATAATGTTGCCTACCGATATCCTGCTGGTCCGGTCGATATTATCGACAACTAGACAATACCAGCATTCGATTATGATAAATTCGTTTGTGGTATACCTACGTTGAACTCATTTTGGGTTTCTTAGTTTGAATACTTCACCAAGTCTCAAGAAGATGAGCAGCAAGCCAGCAGCATCTTATTTAGTAGATGACAAGATGGATCACGAATCAGCAAGATAATCATAATAATAATCAGGAATCGATTAAATTTTGACAGTTGCACAAAGTACATTGCGCGATATGCTTTAAAAATTGCTTTGCTCATGTGAACAACGCAAGAATATTTTTGCCATGATAATTTTTCTTTAAAAAAAATCTATCAAAATTTTATCAATTCCTGTTACGAGCGTGTATCGTGAATATCCTGCCGGTTGACAATCGTGGTAATTATAATAATATTTCTTCATAGACCACCCTTTATTTGATTGGTCTATGAGGTTCGAGGAGGCAAAGATTTTCGATTTAGTGTTCCAGATATAGGACGTAAGTCTGAAATTGCAAAAAAAAACTTGCTGTTCTATACATTACGTCGAGGAATATTGAATAGTTTCTATGAAACGGCAGTAATTTTTTTTTGAGATTTGAGGTCAACCTACCTCAAATCTCTAAAAACTATTCTATTTTTTTTTTTCTATTCTATTTGGGGTTATACCTACTTGATCTTTTGATCTTATTGATGAGTACAATAACCCTATTCCGGGTTTTTATACCCTTTTCAATTAAGCCTGTATTGGTGTTAGTATAAATCGCTATACATACCTCTACAGCTATTCTGTAAGAAAATCTCGCATCTCGATTCGAATCTCACTCTTATTGTCGGACTTGACGAATTTACCTACATACGACAAAAAACATGTTACTTAATAACAGGAGTTATGAGTATGAATAGAGCATGGTCACAGCTCCGTTATTAAGTTGGCGTCAAATATTAATTGGAATCGAGAAACCAGATGTTTGTACAGAATTGCTCCCCTGTACACATCCGAAGCAGATTCCCGATGAGAACCATAAATATTGTATACTTTCATGTTTAACTCTTAATTTGTTATGATTTAGAAGTATTCTTTCAACAGCGAAAACCAGGTTTTATTATAAGAACCTCATGGTCTAAAGAGGTACCTACTCAAGAATACATTTATCAATATTCATGTTATTCTAGAATATTAGTTTAATTTAGAGGAAACTTTGTCGTAAGAAGACTTTAAAGTGATACAAACATTGAATGGGTATTCATTCCAACCCATAAAGGAATGCAACCGTGATAATGTTTACGTTATAGTTATACAATTTTTATATTCATGCGACATTTTCATTCCCGTGCACGCATTTCTATGAAACATAAAAATAACGACAATTTTATTGTGTGCGACGGACGCACAGATCATAAACCAACACAAGTATCGTAGCACTCTTAATGCAACATTCTTATTAGATGCTTATCGAAATATATTTCCCAACAAAAATTCAATCGATACTAGATAACGTATCATCCGAGTGAATGACCAGACTAACCTATATTCCCAACTTTGTTTACCTGCTTTATCAGATAGTAGGAATCGGCTGAATGCAGTGACATTAACGAGAGAGAACTATTGAATACAGTGAATAGTTAGAACGTTTGAACATCAAAATGTAGTTAATTCTATTTTTATGTCGCTTATTTAGGTCCTTGTAGTTTACGACTATTAATATTTTATTTGTCGTATTAAATTATGTGGTGGCCATACACAGCGCCCACTAGTTATATTTTGTGTGACGAATCTCGTAATAGAAATGGCGTTGTGAGAACGATAATATTGTATGTAATCTAGCGCCTAAATTCAAACTGTAATATAATCTTCTAATATATAAAATGAATGTTTGTTTGTTCGTCTTCTGTGAGTTCCCGTACCATTCACCTGACTACAACTATATTTTGTAGAGTAAAAGCTTGCCATCACTACACTAGAAGTAGGGTCGGCAATGCGCGAGTGATGCCTCTGGTGTTATAAGCGTCTATAGATTACGGTAACCGCCTACCATCAGGCGGGCCGCATGCTTGTTTGCCAGCTTAGTGGTATAAAAAAAACATAACTTTATTTAGCATTTTTTAGTAGAGGTAGGTACTATTATAACATCTATTGTCGGTGATCATGGGTATTAGATATATGTACAGTAAAATGTACACATAGTATGTGAAATATAAGTCATTATTATCATTAAACACGATCATGAAATGTTTCTTTACTGCAGCCTTCGTAGCAAGCTAATACTATTTCCAGGCTCGGTACATGACATGTTTGAACAATTTAATTGTGTAATTTGATAATGAAATTAATTACTAATTGCAGTGTCTCAGTTACACTCTTTATCGTTCGTAATCAAATGTGTCGATTGTTAAACTATCTTCTAGATGAAGATAAGCTTAAGAAAATAAGATGTGAAATCAGAGATGTTCTGAACTAGCTAGATAGGACTAAATTGGCTGTAACATAAAACCAGATTTTATTATAAGAATCTCATATACACCTATTGCTATAATTGAAACTCACTTACCACAAATATAAACGCAAACAGAATTTCACAGCGAAATTTTCCCTTAAGTGGGCGAATATTATTTGAATCAAACAGTCCTTTGTACTTTCCCAAAATCTGCTGATAAAGGAAAGCTCTTTTGGTACCAAAAAGGTGGCTATAAACGTAGCCGATACGTAAGCAAGACAGGAATAAATTGGGCTCAAAGATTTATTGCCAAATGCTCTTAACCCGAAACCTTTCGCCCGGAGAATAAGTCCGCGCTATTCAGTTTTTCGGTTTCCAAATGTATCACATACGTTTCTAGATTGATTAATGATGCAGGCTTCTAAAAATAATTCGTTTGCCACTCATTTTTATTATTATACAGTATTACAAGACAAGCGTGCATTATTGTAATTAACAAAATTATTAAATAAATCTTTGCAGGTAAGTTGGTTTACAACAGTCTTTGCAGTTTACGACTCGGCTAAGACTTGTAAGCCGCAGGTAACGACGTGCTTCATTACTAAGTGAGTATTATTTATACCGTCTTTTAGCTTGTTTTATAACTCTGTTCCTACTATAAACTCGCTGGTACACGAGAACTGAATAAGGGCTAAAGGAAGAGATCTGATACTTTTATTGGACAATTCCTTGAATAAAATATACGCCTCTAGATAATAAAGCGATACTGACAACAGGAAACCGTGGTTTACTGGTTAACTGGCAACAAAGTGAGAAATAAAACGTCTTGTTTATATAAAGTTGCTATATTTCAGATTTCTGTTTCGGGTACATAACGACTGTCTCTGAAAATATTTTGATTACAGATCAAATTGTTAAAGTCTCTTACATTATGTGAAGGATTGAAAATTTCAAAGTCGGGGGAAATTAGATAATTACACTAGGGTTACATTAATTTCTAATACACAAATTTAATATAAATATCACAGTCAAAGATTATATAACTAATATTCTAGAAAGTCCTAAAGGTATATGGCAGTGAAATGCAGGGCTTTTGTATTCTACGTTTACAATCAATATTGTTACAACCTCAAGTCGTGGAATAGTATAAAAGATTAACTTACAAGAAAATACAGTGTTTACCAATGGCAAAACTAGTCCTATGTACTGTGACTAGAATATAGATTAGGAATAAATTACGAGATACAAATATCAAAAGTTCGGTATCTACATATTACAAGCACTACTAGGGCTAAACTACAATGGTTATGATTTTGCCTGACGAATATTAAGTTATACATTATCTACCTACACCTAATACCATCTTATTTTTCAGTTCAACAATTTGAACATCACTAATAACTGCAAAATTGTTCACGTAACTTATCTTAAAATTTGAAAAGATAATGTTGATTATTGCTTTGATTTCCTCTCCCATCATTGTATACGTTTAATTATTTTGAGTTCCATACGCGTTCTTGTTTTCTGGACTCTGTAAAAAGCGCATTTGATCTAAATATCCGCATTGTCCATTACAATGAAAAACACTGATGGCATGGGGCTAAAATTGTAAACAAGATCAATTTACCTCATACGGCGGTGGCGGCAGTATATCACACAGATTTATTTGACAGCCCTGCTCCGACCTCGCTACATTCGAATGTCTACTCGTCTGAATGGGAATTTTGAAACTGTTCTCCCTGCCCAGCCAGTGCCACTGCGGATAGTCGTACTCTAAATCACTCGCCGGACACACTTTGCTTTTGTCTTGTCGACTCCTTGATCCGGACCTATTTGTATGACAAGAGGCACAGTCGTCCTCTAGCACATTAATGTCATTATGTGCGTTCTCGTGTCTCGGCTCTCTATAGTCCTTAGTTGATCTGCTAGACGTGCTATGGCAACACGTTGAACATTCCCCATTCGAGTACTGAATGCTTCCGTTACACGATCTAACAATGCTATTGTTATGGGATCGTCTTTCTGAACAATTTCTCAGGTCTCCGATTTCATTATTGTCCTGTGTGGAAATTGATATTTATTGTTAAACTTATGAATATTTTTGTGCGGTATTTGATATATGATAGGATTACCGTATGCAAATTCGTTGAAATCTTATCTAAAGTCAACAATGGAGTTCTCGAAAAGCTTATCAAAGCGTACCTTGTAATTGAGTTCTGTGTAAATGGCGCTTGACGCGTAAGGTTCCGGTGGTCCGCGCCGCATTCTGTCGACACTCGACGCGTCTAATCCTTGAATGGAATTCTGTGGTAGACTGTATTCTGGCTCTACACTTAGAATGCTCGTTGATTGCCCACCTGAGGATAACGTTGATTTCTATAAATGATTCTATTACAAATAACTCCGTAAGAATTTTATTTTATTTAGTAGAGATTTCAAGTTGAAGACATGTTTCATCACATGACAGACGTAGGTATCTATTACAATCGAATTTATATCGTGAGAAATATGTCACTAGCTCTAAAAATAAACACTCGATTATCAGAACAGATAACAACTGATACTCACCATGTAGAAGACTCTGGTGACAGCTGCTTACGTCTAAAGTAGCATCGTTTGGAGCCGCGAACACAGGCCGGTCCCTTAACCAAATAGTGTCTTTATTCAATAGACACTGTTGAGCCGTCACAATTGACTGACCTACAATGGACACCAATGTTTCAATTACGTGTACTTAAGACAACTATTATAATAACAACTGTTTGTATAACATATACAAGAATGTCAATTACCAGTAGATTTCTTCCTTTGAATATTGTTTCGACGCTTGATGTAATAAACGCTGAACACTCCGATAGCAATTACGGAGAATAATGTTAGTCCAAGAGCTAGGAGCCATGTTTCTTGAAATATGTGCGTTATGTTTGAGTCTTTTGGTGGTTCAGTCCTAGAGGGAAAAGATAAGATACTATACAAACACCAACTTGCATACTGTCAAATGTCGTAACATTGTCTGAAACCCTTATCTCATCCTAAGATAAAAACTTGCCAATATCTCTTCAATTACTTAATAATTCATATTCTTGTACTATTGAGCAGAAATATTGACTAGGAGTTACTTTAGGAGTAAAGGTAAAATTGTACAGTTTTACCGATACTCAGACAAATTTGGAAATAAAAGTTACGTAACGGCATTTTGTCGTACCTTGGTCAAAAGTTAAAGCTTAAACCTGAGAACTTCTACACAAAATTAATTAACTCAGACACAGAAAACATTAACAGTAAAGTAGCTAGGAAATCGTAAATAACAGTCATAACTCGTAGCAACGAACAAAGAGAGCTTTTGTGTCGAAATTACCATACAACAATAAGGAGTAAGCAAGTAGCACGTTACTGTCTTTAAGTGTGGCGGTCGTGGCTAAATTGCTTCCATACGAATCAGTTGAACTACTATCTACCATTGTCAAAGTTTGGATGGAGGACCGTTGCCGTCCAGACATAAAGACTCGCCACGGATAGCTCAAATATTTATGATGGAATTTTACAACTGGTTGATTTTAGGAGACCTTATCTCCCATTTGGGTCAAATATTAAAGGTACCTCAACTGGTAAGACCAAAATTCGATCCCTCGATACTTGGGAAAAGGCTGGAGGAAAGGAAGTAGGTAAATAACACGTTAACGACCTGATGAAGACAGCTATGACATACCTATTGCCCTATGGTTCTTTGGAGAGACGATGCCTAGCTGCAAACTACTCAATTGATAAAGTTTGTTTATTAATGAACAGTAGCACTTTACTCACTGTACGTAATGTCTCTGTGATTGCGTGGGCAGCATGTGTATTTGCGCGGGCGCGCTGAACGGCCCGTGTCCGCGGCGTGTGACGGCTGCAGCGCGTGCGCTGTACCGGCCGCCAGCGCGAAGCGAGCTCGCCGCGGCAGCACGCGTGCGTGCGCCCAGCGACATCTGACCCACCACGCGACCACCAGTACTACCACCCACACGTATTTCGATCTGCATTTAGAATACCATTTTATGATGGTGCCAGTAACAACAATAAATGGAATACCATTATATTACGATCTCGATTGTATTAGGACTCTTTTCCCTGACTCCTGTACTATTGACAATTTATTTTCTAAGTAACGTAAAAGCAGAGGGATACATGATTATATATTATTATTGGACATAAAACATGGCTTAAGACTTGTATTTAATTTGATTTCAGCCTATCATAAGAAGTTTACGATACTTGGAATCCAAATAAAGTTTTATAATAATTAATAACATACTATTACGTAATTACCGATTACCTACACAGAAATATTAAATCAATTCCTAACAATCGGTAACAGTTTAACACAATTTGTAAACATGATCTGTAATAAAACCCCCCATAAAACTTTATCGAGCAAAACAAATTACAATTAAACAATAATAACTGTAAAACAAAACTTACCAAGTACCCTGTAAGTTCACCGTTCCACGTGCTCACAGGTGGCGGTTCCCATCGTATCCAAGCCGAAGTTGCGTTTATTACTCCCGCCGTAACGCTTTGGGGCGGCGCAGAAGGTACTAAAATATCACCAACCCATAAAGTATGCAACCACATTCAATAAACAAACAAAACGAAGAAAAGTACTTACTATCCTCCTCCGTGTACCCCGTCATCAAATTCGAAGGTTTCCCCAACAACATTTTGTAGAACGGCATCACAAATATATCGTACTGCGTATACGCCATCAACCCAGTCAGGATGTAACTCGATGATCCGCTATTGTCGACGTTCATCAGAGACCCATTTGAGCACAGGACGTCTGGATGTGTCGGATTTAGCAGCGTAATTTCTTCATCAGTTGCATTACGCCAATTCAGTGTTGTTCCGTTGTGCCAAATTTTAACTCCTTCCAAGTATTCATTGTAGTCGGTCAATACCTAAAAGTCAAGATAATGTAAATATTCTGTACTGATTTTTTTTTAGTAGAATATGGTAAGGACGACAAAGTACTTACATCCCAAACAACTTTTAAAGATGTGGACGACAATGCCTCTACTCTTCTCAGAACTAACACATTTTGTTGCAAATATTTCCTCGCTTGAACTAGCTCGTATTGCGTCATGTGCGTCTCACGTTCATAATCTACATTATATTCGGTATCCAAAGAAGGCTCTTTTAGTTCATTGTTTCCTTTTTTTAGCACTTTAAGATAAGCCTCTTGCATAATACTGCCAGCTGCGTTGACAGCTGTACAAATCACTCTCCCGCTGTGTTCAGAACGCGCCCCGTCCAAATATAATAAGCTTGAATTACTTTTCGTACAATCTGGGAAAAGTAAAGAATCCTGTGTCCCCTCAAGAATCCAAAAAGTGGTCGGTGTAGGTAACCCTTTAGCTTCACATGGGATGGAAACCACATCGCCCTCCCATGCGGTCAGATTGGACGGTATTTGCGTGAAGTGCGGTAAGGCTGAAACAGATGGCCGTATTAAAATAGAACGGACAGTTGTTAGAATTATTGATGCAATAAAATCGATCTAAACAGAGACGGAGCTTACAGTAAACTGTGAGTGTTGCGCTGGTGATACTGGTGCCGGCGTGGCTATCGGCTCGGCATGAATAGATGCCGGCGTCCGTTGCAGACACATGCTCTAACCTTAATAGCCCTCGGATTATTGTGGCATGGGAAGGCAACGAGCCATCTTCTTTGACCCATGTTATTTTTACACTTGCATCATAACTCTAAAAGTAATTACGAAAGTGTTAAAACTTAATAGTCAATCCTATTATAGTATCATGACATAAATTCTTCCCTTAAGGCATTACCTGACAGTTAAACTCGACAGTTTGCCCAACTAAGGCAGTTACGTTACTAGGTTTAACAACGAAGTGCGGTCGTCTTAAAACAATTAGTGCCGCGGCTCGCGATTGCCTTTCACCGGCAATGTTCGATGCTACACATCTAAAAAGTCCGCTGTCTGTCGGTAATGTTTCTAAGATCTTTAAGTTTCCTGTATCTGTTACGGTTACCCTGAAAATAAATATTTTATCAAATAAAACAATTGAATTTCATCCAATAAGCTACCTAGATACTGAATTGTTTTAGTGCTCATTTAAACTCAAAATTTATAAAGCTAATTGATAAACTAAGGCAAAAAATATATTTTCATAATCACTGTTGTGCACTGTCTCTCACCTGCCATTGACTTCAACGTCATAAGTCTGGCTATCCTTGAGCCAATGGACCGAAGGCTCTGGAACTCCTCTAGGAGGTGAGCACTCCAACAGTGCTGGTTCACCAGCCGCTACGTGAACATCTCTTGGCTCTGCCCGGAATTCATCACGAAGAACTGAAAATGACATTCTAATTAACTACTAGTCGCCGCATTCACTACGTACGTTACTTACGTTGAATTACTTTTCAAATGCAAAATTGGTTAAAGATTTTTAAAGTACGGCTGGATTGCGTATTGTAATAATGTGTATAGCACGCTATATCTTCAATCGAAACTGATCTTAGCGATGGTACTTACTAACTTAATTTAGCACAGTAGCTACGCCTATTGCGGTATCAATGGCTTGATTAAGGTCATCTATGGTACAGATATACAGGTACTTGGGCAAACGTTGCATGGTTTGTTAATTTAATTTAATTAATACTCGGTTTCGTTGGGATCTACCCTAATATGCACGATATACAATATGTAAATCTTATATACTAATACTAATTACTATATCGTCCTAAGTGACACCGATGTATCTACTAAATACTGATACCTTTATGAATTCTACTCCCCCTTTGTATTCAATAAATTGTTAGTAGATTAGTAGGTATCTTGAATATTGAAAAGCTTAGCAGATTGATTTACAGCTGTGTTTACGAAAGGCCGGTAAGTTTTCTCTCAACTGATTGGTCTAAATCGAGAACGGATTTGTTGATTCTACTAACTTCTCTCTAAATAAAACACATTACATTTACATTCGTTAAAACTTGTAACTCCTGATTTTTATCTATATTTATCATTTTTTATCATCCCGTTCTGGAAGAATATTAAATTGGCAATGAAGAGAGTGGAGCCATAATGGTACATTAACAAACTACCTACCCATATAACTATCCCTTTTAAATTCAA
Source organism: Allophyes oxyacanthae (assembly GCA_932294325.1). Taxonomy (NCBI): domain Eukaryota; kingdom Metazoa; phylum Arthropoda; class Insecta; order Lepidoptera; family Noctuidae; genus Allophyes; species Allophyes oxyacanthae. Next base: position 7,067,379 of record OW028620.1, on the reverse strand, counting down.
TCTTCAGAGTTAACGTGTGTGACTGCAAATCACAGACACAACTTTTTACTTAAACATTTGATCTCTAGGTATACTTGCATGCAATAACCAGGGAGCCTATTTTATAGCCTAACATCAGCACCAAGTTAGATAGACTTACATTCACTGCACATTAATCACCCCAACAAAGGCTAAACAACACACGACAAACATTTGTATGCAAATATCTTACTACACCTAGGACTTAGGACTCACCGGCGACGTTAAGCGAGGCGTTGTGACTGACGGCCTCGCCTGCCAGGTTGCGTGCCACGCACCAGTATACACCCTCATCGCTCTCCTTCTTGCCACGGTTCACCCTGGGGACATGAATCTTGTGAAATGCCTTGATTGTACAGTGGTGTTTATGTCTAGATTAATGTGGAGGTTAAGGGGTTGATTTAAGAGCGTATGGTTTAGCAATACGTAACACTGAAGTATTTGCTAGTGACTTTTACAGTCTTCTTACAAAAGATAGTACAAAGAAAGATTTGCAAAACCCAGGTTTTAAGATAGCCCCATCTCTTTTACATATATGACATTAGAAAGTGACAGATATATTTAAAACCTGGATTTTACTAGATTTGCTTTGAACCATCTTTTTTATTTAATAAGGGGGTCAGGATTTAAAATTTGTTTTTTGTAGCAACTGGAGGAAGTATCTTCAAACTCACCTTAAAAATAAAAGTCCATCTTCCAACAACACTCTGTGCCCATCGTCAGCTTGTGGGAGAGGAGTTCCATCCTTGTACCACTGCACGAATGGCTTCGGTCGGCCTTCCACCACACATCTCAAGGTCGCGGGCTCACTGCGCCCCGACACTGTGTTTGATGGGTGTTCCTTGATGCGGGGTGCTCTGTTTTGTGCTGGAGGAACGAAAATGACATGGTAAGTGAATATGAATAGTCTACCTAATGATAAATATGGTTCAGTTGAAAATTTGTGCTAGGCATTTGATGACTGAAAAATGCAGAACTGGATACTTCTTTGGTGGAGTCGAGACACTGGGATTAATTAATTTTATTGTTGGGTTTTATCGTATAACCATATTACTGTTTTTTAATTATTTTAGGTACCTCGCACCATCGTGATTAACACAAGAGTAACACATGATGTACCCATATTTTGTCAAAACATCTGTTTGACCGTTACATGTGTAAACGAACAGAGTAACAATCAAACCAGCTGTCACAATACTGTGAGTTATTATAATAACTGAAGTACTATACTCTGGACTTATTTAATCTTGTCATACGAATAATTATAAAAAATATTTTGAAAATATTTCGTTTACACAAACATTAATATTAAATAGCTACATTATGCAACCACTGCAAACCTGTCATTTGAATTATTTATATAATATATAAATTTATAGATAGATAATATTATTATCACCGAAAGTTCGGTTAAGCAAAAAAGGCTCCATGAGGAAAATTGTGAAGGACATTAAAATAAAAACTAAAATTATGACAATCCTGAAAAAAAAAATCGTACAGCTTCGAAGGGTAACTAAAATGATGTCCAATTGCTAAATTAAAAGGATTTTCAGAAAAAATGTGCTTAATATCTGTACGCAAAGTAGGTACCTAAATTAATTCTTTGTATTGGCAGATATTATATATAGGTATATAAAAAAATATTAATTCCATTAGCTTCTCTCTAATATTGCTTAGTCAATAGGCGTACATAATTTTGACCCTGACCGCCTCTGACCCTTGTCTGATCACGGGCATTACGTGATCAAAAGGCCTCAAATAGGAATAAAATTAATTATCATATATCTCCCGTATAACAATTAGAGTACGTACCTACATGAGTATGTATGAGATGAGCTCCAACCAGGTAGTTAATTCAATGTGTAGGCTTCTTGCAAAGTCACGTTTAATAGATAAACTCAGGATTAAAGTTCACAGTAGGCATAATTATTATACAATTAATAGAAATAGTTGTTGTCAATCTTTAGGTGAGTACCTATATTATTTTATACGGAAAGATTGGTGTCCGAGTTGTGCAATGTAAATCTAATCACGGTCTGCTACACTGCTCATGCTATTGTAGAAAGATCAACAAAAAGACAGCTTTGCTCAGAGTTGGTCTGACTGGTCAATCACATAGCTAACAGTTAGGAATTATCTCCACGGACGAATGAATCGAAATGACGGCGACTAATAGTCGAATCGTAGTAGCTTAACACTTATTGGCAATCCAAAGTCATAATTCGCGAAATTTGATACACACATTGTGTGTGGTTTTTAGCCCATTAAACATGTTAGGTAGTCCTAATAAATTAAATTTTATTGTAAACACATTGTAAGTAATAAAAGTATTGAAAGTGAGTCACTTACGGATTGCGTCAATGACTCAAGTTACGCTGAAAACAAAATGAAACTAAACAGTTTACTAGTAATTGCTAAACTGTAGACAGGTAGATATATTATATAGAAAACAATGCTCAAAATGATTTCAATGACCGGTTCATAAACCACTCCTTAGTTTCGTGGGAATCGTCTCAGAAAATTAAAGGATTAATTAGGTATTGTAAAATAAATGAACTACCTAACAAATCGTGAGCTTAATAATGGACGTAAAAGACTTTTAAGGCCCAAATTCACCGACAATATAACAGTCGTTTATGACAAAATCAACCTTTTTGTATGTTTAAACGGCCGTTTCCATTTTTAACATCTGTTATATAGTTCGTGAGTACCTAGTCAGAGCAAATGCTAGTTAGTTATAGACAGTTCTTTGCACTTGCAAGCCTTGTGGATATATAGAGAATAATAGTCGAGTCATATTTTTTTTATTGTGAACAGACTGTCTGAGACTCCATCTGCCTTTGCAGCCTTAACTAAAATTACAAAACTTTAAACCATTAGGTACATTTCATTTTCTGCAATGATATAAACGTAGGTAGACCTTTTCTCAAGAAATTTTGTAGTTTTCGACATTTAGGATCAATTATTTACTTTGGTAAATTTGGAATGTCGACTGAACACAAAAAATCGACTGCTCCATAGCCATACCTACATTTTGACCCAGATAGGTATCCACTTTTGAATGAAACAGCTATATTTTTTCTCGATTTCAGAGATAGTGCAATAATTTAAATGGTGTATAACGATGCCAAGGGCATGCCTTTGAAAAATCTTGTAATTTAAAATTAGGGATCATTGGATATGCATAAAATTATAGTATGACAAACATATAAATACCTACTGACAGGGTGCTAGTATGAAGACTATAAAGACAATACTGTTGTGAAACGCACGTTATAATGGTTTCTGTTCATTGAATCCACCAATACGTAAATAACATTTATCACGCTCTAATTCTAGACTAAATAGAGGTTCAGTCATTGAAGCGACGATTCATAATAAATGTCCACATCAATGTACAGTGTGGAGCCATAGCCATCACGCTATTGTCTAGACTCTAGACATCATGAACAAATAGTGCAGAATAAGATTGACCTAAAAAGTAAGGCTAAGAAGAAAAAGAAGGTGATTATTATTATTATACTTTTACAGATAACACTTTCAAAAAAGTTCATTTTTTGTTAGTTTAATGCAACATGAAATTAATGTATGTGAAAATATTTTATTATTTTAGCCATAAACTTAGAATATTTTCGCTTCATTTTAGCAATGAAAACTATTAAAAAATTTGAAACGGAGACATCTTTGCAATTTTTCTATAGATTGAACTTTATCCAAATCGTGTTTTGAACAATAATCTGCCCTCAGTGACATCTTCAAAGATTTTTCTTTTTTCTGAGCGGAAATCTATTTTAAATCGAAAAGTCGATACTAGTGGTGTTTCTGAACCTACCTCGCCTTAATACTGACCATTCACTCACTACTGATTCATGACTTACCGTAACAAGTTACATTTCTCGATCGGTAACGCATCTACACTGAGTCTACTTACTTATTCATCCATAGAAATTGTATTAAGTTGTCCTCTTAATACCAAGCATTAAATTTCGTTACTCATACTGATAAGTCGAACGTTTGACGCCTACTCCATCCGTAAAACATTCCTTTATTCATAGAAGAGCCGCGTCTTTATAAAAAAATAACATATGGATCTCTCAATAGCGTCTCCGTTTGTCCGTATGTCCGTTCCACTGCATTTAGATAGACATACAGATAACGCGACACTCGGGTATTGTAATAATTGTGATTTATTTTTTAGTTTTGTTCTTTCGTAGGGCTGTGATAAGTTTAATAAAATGCAGTTAACTTTGATTTAGTAACGTCAGTTTTCTTATTTTTATCCTTTTACCACAGTCTCGCCTATTGGAAGGAGAGGACAAGATCTAAAATGGAGCACACTTTCCGAAGTCGCCTGTCCTTTTCTGCATTTCTGTCAGGTTTTGACTACCTAATGTGCCAAAGTTTTATTATTTCAAGTGGTGTAAAGTGAACATAAAAATCTTTAGAAACAATATGGGGCTGATTATTATCAAGTATGATATCAATTAAAAAGAAACAAATGACTCTCATAAAATCAGTTTTACTCAAAAAACCAAAGCTACTATACCTATATTAGAGGTTTTCATGTTGCGTCAACAAATAATGTAAATCAGGCTACAGCTGCGTTGTATAAATTGAATCAGAAATAATCACTACCGTGCCTATGTTATTAACTAGGTAATTGCAGTATTTAAATTAATTATACACCTTTTATCTACGGCCAAGCACAAAAGCCACAAAGGGGTATCTCTTGACAAAAAAGGGGATTTTTATAAAGGAACACAACAACAATGCCTTTTTTTTACATACGAAATTCGTAATTTTACATACGTAGATTAATCGTAGTATACTTACATTCATCAGCCTAGTTTTTTCAAACGATTAGCTGGTCGGCTTTCAGTCTTTAACCAGATGACACAGATCTACACATATAGATTTCCAATTCCAACTTCATTACTGGGGGATACTCATATAAGTTTACACCAGAGGCCTTATTCTATATGACAATAACATGCCTTGTCAGTGTACAACCACGCTGATCTACGTCATTCTCATACAAAATTTTGACAGACCTTAGCAAGATATTAATATAGTTCAATGTAATCTTATTGGCGGCTGTAAAATGAGCTGCGAGCTTGGGTCCAAGCTCGCAGCTCATTTTACAGCCACAAAGACAGTCCAGTTGACAATAATTAGAATCGATTTCAACTTACAGGTTTGTTTATTTAATTTTAAAATCAGAATCAGCTGGATGGTACCATTTCTAAGGGAGAGTTAGCCGCCAATTAAATTGAATCCCACCGTGCGTGATTCTCATAGCGAATAAGTCTCAATCAGAACGCCAGTGACGTCTGTCATAGGTATTCGTATGACAACCGTAACAGACGGCCTAATGTGCCTTCTGAGACAGGTAATCGAGATTGAATTTAAATTACCTATTGCTAATATTCTTCTTAAGAAAACTTCTCTATAAATTAGAATGTACTTAATCCTATTATTACAATAATATATTATTATATCTACCCTACCCAATTTTTTTTACTGATATACTTACAATATTATTTAAATAAATAAATAGAAATAATATCATTCGATTTGTAGTTATTTGCATAAATATAAATACTTGATATAAAATTAATAAAAAGATAAGGGAAACATTGTGAAGCAGCCCTGCAAGCGTCGCAGGCGCAACATCGGTAGTTGTCCTTTATTAATACTTGTCACTGTCAGTGATAACGCGACACAATATAACTACCTAGCTATGACCTGTTTGTCTTTTTGTTGCACAGTGGGTGCAAGCGACGGGAATGATTCGATTAATATATTTATACATTTTTTATCAGACAGGTTGATACAATGGACGTAATGTGATTATTTCGAACGGCTTTATTAAAATGTACAGTTATAATAACAATAACTACAGTCACGTTACCTACTTTTTTTAAGCTCAAATTTTGAAATATGTAACTAATGATGCCGATTCTGTTGTTTTAAAATTAAACGAATTTAGTCTCAGTATGTATATATTCTAGCAATTAATTAAGTAACTAAGATGAAATGTAGCTTGGTCAAATAAAGACTTTTTTATTTTATTTTTATATTTCATTTATTTTATTAGTCTTTCTTAAAAATAACATAAGAAAAGGAAGGATAATATTTAGTCCTCTTGCTTGCTTTCAGCGTAAATTTAGTCGCCATCGCAATAGGTTACTAGGTCTAATTTTCTGTAAATGGTATGGTAGATAAGGGCAGACAGTTCTAAATGTTTTCTGTCCTTTTTCAATTAACTTTGTAAGAAAGAGATGTATTGAGATTAAAATTAGTTTAGTGCGCTATGTTACAGAATCGGCACCATTGCCTACAGTAATAATGTCTTAGAAACGAATAGGTTAAACGATATTCAAAAATTATAATTGTAAGAAATAGAGCAAGTTAAAAGTCGCCACAAGGTATTAAACATTTAAAACAAGAAGCCCAATTCTCGTAATTAAAAATGTTCAAAATATGTATAGCTCCGATCTCGTTCCGATCTAGTGTCTATGTCATAAATGATATTGTCCTACTCTAATAAACAACATCAAACGTGAAATTATATTATAATGAAGCAAAGTCGGTATTCTGCTAACATTTTGAATCAACACCGATAATAAAATTGGTATTCTCGGCCATACATAAACATGAAAAATGAGATAGAAATGAGCATGTAAGAAAATTGAATTCAAATCATACTGAAATCTGACTGAACTTGAGTTTAGTTCGGTCAGCTTTCAGTCATAGTGTAAATTAATATTATAAGAATTGGGCTTCTGATAGTACCTACTTTATGCAACAAAAATCCCACGGTCATTGAAGGCGCGGCTGTATTTGTACATATCTTATTTGCATTACTACCTACTCCATGGTATTTAATCAATCAAAACCGCAATGATAAGGGCAATGATTGACAGCTTTACTTTACTTCCCTATAATAAATATTCAGATTTAAGTTAGCGTACGTAAGAACGAGGTATAGGTTCCTCTATTAGAAAGGGAGAATTCTCTCACCAGGCGAGGTGATATTGCCTGGCGGGCCGAAGCCAGACGGTTGATGTCAGACATTTGTATGCATTGTATTCTAAATACGAGGATAATTTTACTTGCGAGATGCAGGCTTCGTAATCTGATTGGTCGAATTCGTATTGTATACTTACTAATGTAGTTGCTTGCTACGTTGTTCCTTATTGTGGCACTAGATGTCGCTACAAGCGCGATTATGTTTCGCCATACCCATATTTCCATTTTTTAATGATAGATAACACGACAGTTTTTTATTACCTTCTTACAGAAATGAATATACTCTTATATTGTAGGTTAACAAGTCATACCTAAATAGTGATTTTAAACATTAAATAAAAAGCTGTTGATTTATAGGTAGTTAAGGAAAGTAGATAATCATTATCAATTTTTTTTTGGATGCGCATAACAATAGATACATAATGCCCAAGGTTTTACTATGGAAACAACCTTAAAATCGCGAAAAAATCTGTTGTCCCATACAAATAAATCAATATTACTCGACTAAACGTATGGATCAGCAGATTTTTTCTTGTGATTTTTTTGTTGGTTCATAGTAACAGTTATTCTTAATGATCAATAAGGGCCACAGCACACTAGCTACTTTCTGCAGCAGATCAATCAATCAATCAAGCGTTTTCGTGTTCGTTGGCTGCCTTTTGCTTACAAAAAGTAAATAACGATCGCAAAAACGCGTGATTCTGCAACAGAAATTAGCTAGTGTGTAATGGCCTTAATTACTATAATCCCATAAAATGCCCCGCCAAAAAGTCCTTCGCTAATATAGTAGGATCTAAAAAAATTGTTGAAATTAGTGTTTTTTTTTTTAAATAACAAATCCTGCCTGATCAGTGAATTCTGAAAATAGTCGCAATTTTCGAACCAGTACTTAATAAGGTTCAACTCCGTGAAAGGACAAAGGAAGCGCGCAAAATAACGAAAACCCCGCCCCGTCAACGAAACTTTAAAGGAAATGCATCTCTATTTCCTCTACAAGCACAAGACAAGCTTAGCTTGACGTTATTATAGGAATTTAATCGTATTCTGATTAAATCCAAAGTCTATAAAGCTAAAAGAATATTTTATGGTTAAAACAAAGTTAATTTGGGACGAAAAAGAACCAAATTTGAATTTCCATTTAACATTTCTAATTTTAAAGTGAAGCTTTTTAAGTTACTCTCCAATTAAAGCTATTAAATCTATATATCAATTTCACCGAATGTTTTTTTTTTTTTTTTACTTTTTCATGAATATTAAACAACTATAATTTAACACGAGTGCTTTAAAACATAATTACGGATTATAAATACATATTAAAGTATCTACCATAGTCATTAATCCTAAATGAGGTCAAAAAGTTCCCACTATAAACTCGTAAAGGTCCGAAGCGTTCACTTAACCGACCGTTAACGTTAATTAACGCAGAGTAAAAAAAAAAGAAAAAAGGTTACATTGTTTCGTATCGGCTACCGAACAGCGGAACTACATTTTATTAATTGGATACCGTTGTTTAATTACCTGATGGCAGACCGATCTGATAAAAATGTGAGTTCAATTGAAAAAAGTTTACGGTACAGCACTTAGGACCAATAAAGATCCAAAGATTTTTTTTTAATTTGTGTTGTAGCTATCGGTTTCGAGATCTTTAACAATCCTGTTTAAGTAGTGCAAGTAGAAAATTTACGCCTTCCTTTAAGTGCAATATGCTGTTTATAGAACGCATAATGACAGCTGTAGGTAATACTTATCAGTTGTCAACCCTGCAATATACGCCTTTATAAAAAAAAACATTAGCTGCATTAATTTTTTTATCCCAGAAGTTTTTGAGGTAAGAAATTCATAATACGATTGCGTTAAATGCAATGATATTATACCTAAGTGCAGAATAAATTTCGTAATAAAACATTATCAATTTCTTAACTTACTTACCTAATAAAACTTTAAAACAGCCCAGAATGTAAATTGTAAATTAATTAGAAACTCTTAAACAACAAAACTTAAAAGTGTAGAGAGAGACTTACGCGCCTATTCATCCGTCATAATCTTATACAAAGTTTAAACTCAAACAAATAAAAAAACAATAGTTACCATTAGTTCCATTCAGTCCAATGAGAAGTAAATGCACAAATACAAGAAACACAAATTGGTTCCTTCCATTTATGGTGTTATCGCACTCATTAGCACCAACATCCACCATACTGCCACCAAATTATGCTTAATTTTCACACCATCGATAATTTACATGTTTACAATTTCACTATAGAGTTTCCACTATTTATTTTTTTCACTAGCATACTGTAATCTCCATGCGTTCTAAATTCGAATATTCAAAAATGTCATTTCATTTGAAAGAAAAGTTCGGTAAACAAAGTCGGCATCGCGTTCGGAGCTCCGTTTGGTCGTGTTCACACGACCATGCGGCTTCGAGTCTTGCGTCGTACTATCGCGTCTCCCTCCCTCATCTCTGTTTACTCTGTCCCAAATGGGGGGATAGGCGAGTGCTCCGAACTTTATGTAACTCTATTATGGTGTAAAGAACCATTATCACTTGATTTGACTGTCACAGAAGTAGCTAAGTAAAAAGCATTGTTTTTAGAGTGCAAAGTAAGTTGCGTAAACACCAACCCAATTTGTTCCAAGTCAGTTGCGTACGTAATACTCGAGAAACTTTTTTATGATCTGTTAAACAACCTTGCCTACTTGCTATTTCACACAAACAGGCGCTTTAAGCTTTTATTTTCACCTCTCTGGGATTGCAAAAGAATCTTGCAATGTTTTCGTGATAATTTTGAAAGTAAACCCCACAGAACAGTAAAAAATTGAATATGAGTTTAAAGGTTGATTTCTTTTTTTTCATTATCAGCTGTTTAGAGTAACTAATTTTCAGTTTCAACACTTGAACAGTTAAAATAATGTCCGCAGATTAATTCGTATGTCTGATTGCAACTATTCATTTCATCTTTTAAAACTGTCGGATATTTCGATAAAAAAATTCGTTCGGCAATCATAGGGTTGAGATTTATAATAATAATGCATCCTACATCAGCAGTAGGGTTGAGGTTTAGAAAATCAATGTGTGTCTAATCATCAATCACAAATCCTTCGATATTGAATTTCTATACATAACTTCAACAAAAGCGAACCCATAATCTTTACTAAGTTTTTGTCCAAACAAACCCCCACGATTGAAACTTTGAAGGCCCATTCAAAAAGGAAAGGAAATAAAATACGGCTTATTTCATTTGACGCATTTGTCGAGTTAGCGCATGCGCACCGGGCGGGCGCCGACAAAGCCAATGGGTTCGAATAAAAAACGTTCTAATTTCAAACCGGTCGCCCCTCCGCCGCACGCGCTCCTGCGCATCCCTTCGCCCATTATTATGCTGAAGAGGTCATTCACAGTTCGCACAATACAGCCCATACATGGGTGAGTTGCTAATAGGTGAGGCTGGCCGCTCTTGAATCCTTTTTGTACTTTTTAATATTGAATTATATTGTACGCATAAAACGCCTTGTAATGACTGGTCCAAGGTGAAATAACTATGTAGGACGTATGAAATTGTGCCCACACAAGCAATGTTAATGAAGTTTGAGATTTAGTAATAACAGTCATAATTATAGTTAAAGCTGGCGGCGGTACAAACAACTTGATTACTAAGTCTAAACTTTAGGTTCTGATATAAAGGGATAATTGTACGGAGCCAAATTATAACAGCATTTTATTTTGAATCACATCTCTGATAAAACTCAAAACTTAATAATTTCCAATTCGCAGTATCTGCCGTAAGAATTCCACACAGGACTTAATTGTGAAACTTATTTGACGGCTTCAAAAAACAAATAATGATTTTTTTCGATAATTATTCGGTAGTCTAATTTCCATTTTGAAAAGATTCCAACCTCAAAGATCAAAAGATAATTTCGTCAAGTATAACATATTCAAAGCGGTGACTTGTCGGGTAATGGCGCGCAGACTTAACAATCTCTTTAATTAAAGGGTGCCTGCTAATTGAACCGGTCCCGATACTGGAAGATATCAACACCGCCATGTGGTTTAACATTTTTACATCTTGTCGATGTAAGTTCGGTACATAAAAATTAAATTCTTGATGGCTTGCCTTTAAAAAAGTAGAACGATTGTCGAAATGCCAATACTGCAAAATATATTGTAACTTGATAAGTAGGTAGGTACCTACTTATACGCAATTTAATTAAATGCAGTGCCATAGTGAAATTTTGATCCTTTACTTACAAATGATTTTAAATTAAGCGATCGATAATTTTTTTGTTGAAAAAATATTCATAACACTTGATCAGTTAATTTTCGCTTAGATCAAAGATCAAAAGATAATTGCACCATTTCGTTGCAACATTCAAAATAAACGGTGACTTTAAAAATTCTCTAATTTAAGGGTCTCTGCTAATTGAACCGGTCCCGATACCGAAAGATATCAACACCGCCATGTTTTTTAACATATTTACGTCATGTTCATGCAAAATATCTGAGTCAGGTAAACAAGTTCAACGATTAAATTCTTGATGACTTTACTTTTGAAAAGTAGGGTAACGATTGCCAGAACTGCAAAATAAAATGTACATTGATAAGTATACCTACGCGTACGTTTTTTCTACGAAATCAGAACTAAATATCACAAATTGATAAATTGCGGTAGAACCGCACTCGCAGGTAAGTCCAACAGGAAGTTATGGGGAAAATGCACCGGATGCAAAATATAGGTAAGCAAACAGACACGAAAACTGAAATGGTTCAAGTTTTTATTTTCCCAAAAGTTATTGATCAAAATTCATCACGAGTCGTCCCTCTGTCGTGCCGGACTGGTAAAAGAGTCTCAATATCATAAAGGGTTATATTTTGCGAATAGACTGCCGAGTTAACAAATTTTAAAAAAAGCAAGCAAAAGGGTTATAAACAACAGATTTATTTTACCAACCAGTCCTTTTCTTAGTCATATCATTGCCTCATCCAGCCAGCATTATTGACCGACTACAATATTGCAACGCGCAGAACATAGAAAAAGATATTTTGTGATGCTACCTACTGTTTAAGTCTTCAATAGAACAGCATGTTATAACACTAAATGTTGATTTCCATACCAAAGAAAACATAAAAACGATAGTAGGTGGTACAATATTGCAGTAAACAATTTTTTATTTTATTTCAACATTAAATAAGAAACAATTTCAGTGCATTTGTAATCAAGGAGGAAAACAGTAGCCATACGGATGTCGCCTACAATGTACGTGCGTGTACTGACAATTGAGAGAAAACGGCCACCCAAAATTGAGCTCTAGAACTAGAAGAAAACTTCCATTTTCTCCTAAAAACTCGAGCCAAAGAGAGGTGTGAGGGGTCGTTATATTCTGGCTCCCATATTTTTATTGTCGGCCAGCTCAAATCCATAAAAAGAACCGACTTAGCATATATAAGCAGTATCGTAATAAAAAGACGTTATTGTTATTTATCTGGCCTAATTCGTGTCGCTGGCATATAAATGGCTTTTTATTTAGATGGACGCTTCATTCGCAGTTACTAAATCATAATTCGCACGCACAGCCAATTAAGCTGAACAGTTATTGAATAAAAAACACATATTCATTTTCGTCACAATTAAAAAATATTAATATGACCTTAAAAGTTCCAAAAAATATTTTGATTGCCCTCGCATTTTATGAAGCACAGTAGCCAGTTAAAAACTATTAAAAAATTAAATATTTAAATTTCGCTCCATCACATACGAATCCAGTAATTGAGGCATGAATATTCACTTCGAATAAATTGTTAATTAAAATTATGCCGAAAATATTGACACAGGTGTATTTTGAAAGGCTAACCGCGTTCAACTTAAACTTTTTCGATTCAGTTTTACAGCTTCGTACTTACAGCTACATTTTCTTTTAGTTATAAAACGCGAAAAATATATGTAAAAAAACAAACTTACACTGTTTTATTACTTTTTTCTTTAGGCATCATTCGTTTGCCAGAACTATCGTTGCGCTACATTGTAACCAGCAAAAAATATCTGAGTGAAGTATTCCAAGAATGTCTGAAGATGGCCATTTCGTCACATGTCAATCGACCGTGGTGTGAACACTAAACTTACTGTCCCTAACACGACTGCTCGTCACCGATGTATATCTGTTATGATCCCAAGAAAGATAAATTAATCTTTCGCAGAATTAAAATATCTTTAGGACAAAATCTTGTGGGAATAATACCACTTACTTTGTAACATTAAAATACGCTTTGAGAGACATAAATCGTTGATGTCAATAATAAATGGTTTATAGAATAAATAGCTACTTCTACTGAGAGCAAATAAGACGAGAGCAGTTGCATTTTACTGTAAGCACCGTTACAACGATGCGGTTAAAACGCAGCATTAGATAAAGAATTAATCGTTTTTAGATTACATTATTTTTAAAATTTAATTAATATTCTTGTTAATAATGTGAGAAGAAAAAACTTTGTACCCCTTTTTAAGCTTAGGTATTGCGCGCACGGAGCAATATGAGATTTGGCATACTTAAAGTTTATATAAAGAAGGAGCGCAGAAAGTTAAAATTACGGTCGAATTTCGACCCCTGGGCGACCACTAGTATCAATGAATGTGTTTTTCTAAATAACATTATACTATCAGGATCGCTCCATGCATTGCTTCGAGGTATTTCTCTAATTCAGCAATACCTAGAAATTACAAGCGAGGCCTGAATATTATGAAAGTTATTAGCTATGTAGTTTTTAGACTTATTTCGTAATTTTAAATGATACTTCCATTAAAAATAAACGATACTCCTAATTTACCCTTCAAAAGTATGTACAAATAAAAAAGAAGATTCTCCTAAACATGTCACACATAATTTACAGCACAATTTTTATCAGGATTAACCTGTCGCACCGAAAACAAAGATCAAACGCCATAAAACATAAAACGCGGCGTTCGGAACGCCCAACTGTGATCGCCCCAGCTTTTCCCAAACGACACCCATTGATTGATGAGCAGACAACTGCCGTGTTTTGCATTCAGCTATTTACGGGTATTTCCTCCGCTTAACCCGTCTAAAGACTGATTAATGGCGACCACCGCTGTCTATTACGCGAGGTGACTGCCTGGATGTTTGCTTCACTGGATCTGGAAGGAGTACCTGAAAGGAAGTCTATTTAGAGAGAGAGACACGTCAAGCCAATTTAGAGGTTAATCTATTTTTTGTTGGAATTGATTGTGATTTGTTTTTGGGCGAGTCACTGATATTGTATAAAATATTTGTTTGTGTATTGTTTATTGTTGAAAATCTAACAATACAAATGATTTCAGAAACTGGCTAAACATTGGCAAATGTTCCGAAATATCGTAGTAATTTATCTAAAGGTCTCCTAAACTGAGCGATATCGTGAAGATAAATTAGATATCAAACGACAGCGGAAAGCTAGTAAAAGCTACTTATATTTTACCTCACACGGCAAATATAGCTAAGGTTCATTCGACATATTCGAAATCTTAACAGGTGAAAACTATATTTATGATAATAACTCCTAGAATACTTGAAGGTCACGTGAAAGACCTTAAAATCAAGTTGTAGAAAGTGAAACCTGACGATTAAGTTATACCGATTTACAATCATGACGATGTTCGTGAATTAATGACTGTCAGTTTTGCTGTTATTAATATCCAATTATAATTATAGTGAAGTATAGCGTAGATCTTACCACGGCGCCTGCGCCTACGCAGCGTTGCGCCGACGCCGCGCCGGTCGAACATAATTTGCAACCTGCTAATAGCTATCGTGAAACTGCACGGTCTAGGATTTGTGGTGCAAGTGATTGGTTCCAGCTTTTATAAGATAAACGAGGAAAACTTTCTCCATATAAGTCTTCCTTCAAAGGAGGTTACATGAAGTATGAGGCATTGCTAACAAGCTACTGGAGAGTTGCCTGAAATAGTTTGGCTACGACTTGCATCGACCGAGGGAGTATTATCATCGGTAATGAATATCGTAGGTTAGCACTACCGGTATTGCTAGCCTAAGATATTAAATACCGATCATTACGGAAGTAAGATTTCATAGTAAACCCAACAATCACTGGCTGGATGTTGTGTAAGCCGAAACGGAGGTTAATTCCTCGTATTTCGCTTCCTAAAGCGAAAGACCGCCTCAAAATTTTAAAGCTGTGTGGTCCAGAATCATCTACTGAATCCAGGTTATTAGTTTTTTTTTCGATATCACTAAAGGCCATAGCACACTAGCCACTTCCTGTAGCAGAATCGCGCGTTTTCGCGTTCGTTATAAACTTTTGTACAGCTACAACTGTACTGCTACAGAAAGTAGCTAGTGTGCTATGGGTGGACACGCTGTATAACCGCTAACCGTCTTGAATTTATACCACTCACCAAATACAGCGTGGGCCGCCGTCTAAAGCCGATACCGGCCTTTCGCATCGTAACTTAACGCGATTGTACTTTAATTTTAGTTATTTAAGCGCCAGCCAGCTTGTTTCTGATGTAATTGATCATTAAACTTGTTTATGGTACGTAATCGTCTGTACTTTGACAATAATCATAAAGTGAATGTTTGCTGTGTGAATTCTGTTTACGATTTGTCATTTACACATTTATTAGCTCATTAATCACTTGGATTTGACGTGGTGTTCGTCATTTGTTTTAGTATCGATCATTGGGTGATGCATGTTGAGGACCAACCACGCTATTGATTCTTGAACCACTAGTGCACATTGTGAGTAAAAATGTCACCAAGAGAGGTAGGGCATAGCGGGACTTTCCGCTCAAAATTGGAGCTGCCCGACTGGGGAAGGACCTCCACCTTGCAGAATATCATAGCCAAATAACACTGCTCTTTTGCAGTGTTGTGATCCTAACGGTAAGCAAGGTTGCCAGTACTCTTTGTGGGAGCGTCGTTTTGTTCCCCCTACTGTCAACACGATGATAGTAGTAAGGTCGGCAACGTGCGAGTGACGCCCCTGGTGTTGCAAGGGTCCATAGGTTACGGTAACCGCTTGCCATCAGGTGGGCCGTATAGTTGTTCGCCCTTAAGGGGCGTAAAAAATCCTACTAGACGCATGATCTTGACAAAGTGATGATTTGTCCCCAAAAATATCAGCTGTGCCATACCTACATGCCACGTCGTATTTCAGTGTACTTATTTACTATAATTCAATTTGGTTTCGGCTCTCGAAAATATATTTTTAAATGATTAAAGGGTCGAAAATAACTTATACAAGGTCCTACGTTTCTTATCCCAATCCTTTTAAGGGGCCACTGTACTTATCATTTTGAACAAATTTTACTGTAGGACCAACCATGAAATCTCTAGACTGTCTAGACTTTCTTTCGCGATTTCATGGTTGGTCCTATAGTAAAATTTGTTCAAAATGATGAGTACAATGGCCCCTTATAGGTATCAGGATTAAAAAAGGTAGGTACGTTAATATATTAACAATATTTTTTGTGACGAAAACACCAGCGACTTCACGTCACAGAAGTACGTATAACAAAATGCAATTTATTTGAAAGCCACAATACATTCTTCAGAACTCCAATATACCAAATTCAATAAGACGTCTCGACAGCGCGTTTTAAGCAGAACAACTTCCAACTTCCCTGCACTATAATGAAAGGAAACAAAGACTATTTCAAGTCCCCTCCGGTCCGGTACACTTTTTCGTTCTCGCGAATAAAAATGTCTAAAAATACGTCGTCTTGTCGGAGGTACTTTTTATGAGGCTCAAGTGTTAGCAGACGTACTAAAACTTGTTCACAAGTTTCAAGCTTTATTTTAATTTTCCTTGCACACGCTGCCGCGGCCGGGGTGTTCCCGGGGAAAAAATGTTTAACTGTTTTGCACGTGCGCGAAATAAAATGCGATGTTTTATGAGAACCTCCTCCAAATGAGGGAGCTTAAGGCTGTTATCGTAATTGTAGATGTTCGTAGTAGATTACGATGAAAAATTTTAGGACATTTTAATCTTTGTTTTTTTAGGTACGTTTGGGTAATTAAAACTTACGGCAACATATCATGCATATATTATAAGGTCCTACTTTATAAGCAGAGGTTCTTTTGTGGAATGAATACCTACAGGATATTTTTTTATGTTCTGTGAAAAATTGGAAGAGTGATTGAAAAAATCTGCGATCAAAAACAAAACCAAAATTTTGATTTGACCCCTTCACAGGACCTCAGCTAATGAAGGACCTATATTATGGTGAGATGCCTTGGTTTATTCATATTTTTGTTGAAGCTTCAGTGCGCGTTGGTGACTATGCCAGCCTCATAGGTTCACTCTTATACATAGCTTAAAATATACTCAAATTAGTAAATGATGTAGTTATCTCGAACGGAACGGCTGAGGTTAGGGTCCTAGATATGATTCCTAAATCGAGCAGTGTCATTTTGTTTTTCTGTTAGAATATATTATTTTCGGTATTTGGAAGGGTGCCGGTTGATGAATAAGCTCGCCTCTTATAACATGAGGCTTAATAACGTCATCCGTAAAATTTCTCTGAAAAATAGTAGTTACACCTTTCCCGAACACATCGGGGAATATACAGATGCTATGTTATGTATAAGTATGCCGTTTGGATCCTGAATAAGATTCATCTCCCGTTCTCATCCCTCGGGAGTCGTAAAAGACGAAGAGATTATACATTAGGTGGATGATGGTTAGCATCATATTGCGGAAGCATGGTGTCCCTAAGGGTTACAAAGGTCGGACGACCATCGATCGGGTCACATGTCATTCGCCTGAACCAGAGCATGCAAAATAATGGACGAAATAAATTATTATTGTACTAATTATTGTAAACAATAATAATAAATGCATTACTACATACCTGGTACGGAAATTATGAATACTTATACAGAATGAAGATTTGGAAATTGGTGCCATGCCGAATCGGTTATCCTGTATACACGATAAATTTTAAGTCGTTTTGGATACATTAGTTACTAATGACTGGACTCGTGATAATGAACAACTTAGCAAAAAGAAAACCTTTTCTATGATACGATCAGCTGGTTGAGCTGGTTTGAGAAATCGAAAAACAAATTCGCGGCGTAACTTTTATTTTTTACTACGAAGCTATTTCAAATTTTCCGTGTATTCATACTAAATCCTTAAAAAGCTCTTAAAATATAGGTCTTTTTCTATCATTATCAAATTGAAAAGGATGTATCGTCGGTAATAGAAATCGTTACGCGACTTCTTAAGGCAGTACCCCTACCAAAACGCCGTTTTATATCGCCATCTCCTCCGTAATTATACCATATACAAATAAAACAAAAATACAGTCTTAAAGTTCAAGATCTCTACTTCAAATCCAACGTTAAAATTTTTTTTTTAAATTAGTTTATACAATGGTAATTGGCGTTTATAAAACACCTAAATCAGAATTTAAACCTTCATCTTCTTCGGAACTTTGAGCTTAATTTATTTCTGATTTTCAGCAATAGATAGATAATTCTTTTCTCTATAAGTCCAACGTTTAACATTAAAAAAAAAGTCAATTTTCAATTTTTCCATGAATTTAAACGTAAATCTGTGCCAATTTTCAGCTGAAGGGTCGTGTTCGGGTGACGGGCGGCAGTCTGCCGCTGGCTCTCGGACGGGATACCCGTGTCGATCGAGGCTAACGCGTTCGATTTATAAATTCAGAATTTATTTTGCTATCTAGACACAATATTGTGTAGAGGGGGCAACCTATATAACTTGCCTCAGTAGTATGGCATGTACTTCTAATGTTTTGATTTTTTTTGAGTACATATTTGAAATATTATTATTTTAGTAAAATCAGATATAGATAGAGTCTACTGATTTGTCACGTTATCTGTCAAGTCAATACAAATTGTGTTTCATCTTCTAAAATACTTCGTCTAAAATATAGGTACCATCTTTTTGATGTTTTCTATAAACATAAATTCAAATTCAGTATGTGACTACGTGACCGAATGTTTGAAAGCTT
Organism: Allophyes oxyacanthae; assembly: GCA_932294325.1. Lineage (NCBI taxonomy): Eukaryota > Metazoa > Arthropoda > Insecta > Lepidoptera > Noctuidae > Allophyes > Allophyes oxyacanthae. Next base: position 7,048,336 of record OW028620.1, on the reverse strand, counting down.
ATATCTCCCAAACTATGGGACGCAGTCCCATCATGTTGGTATTCAAACTTCATGTTTTGGTGAGATCTATGTGGCCACTTCACCAAAACTTTGAAAGCTTATATCTCCTAAACTATGGGACGCAGTCCCATCATGTTGGCATTCAAACTTCATGTTTTGGTGAGATCTATGTGGCCACGTGACCAAAACTTTGAAAGCTTATATCTCCCAAACTATGGGACGCAGTCCCATCATGTTGGTATTCAAACTTCATGTTTTGGTGAGGTCTATTCATATAAAGATATAAACCGTGACCACGTGACTACGTGACCAAAATTCAGAGCTACCTTCTATTAATGAATTGATAATTTGCCATAAGCAACGTTTAAAATAGTAAGTAATAATATGTTGATGACGATGTTGATCTAAAATAAATAAATGTTGTTTTTTTTTTAATAAAACATTTTGTCCCTCACTAGGATTTCTCCTGTATCGTGGGTAGAGTTTACAGACATACATCTCACAAGCACACGCACCCAGACTAATATTTGTTCCGTGCGCGTATCGAACCCGCGGCACGTAGCGTAGAAAACCACTACACTACTTGTAACAACCCTAGCCTCCACGCACTATCGCCACAATGTCTTGACGTTGTCGGCGAGATCAAAGGCGTCGTCCTACTGTTGTTTCTCTTTATACTATTCCTTTACTATATATAATAATAAATACTATGTAGGTGCCAACCTAGTTTTATTTTAATACTTATCGATTATACTTTATATATTACTAATCACCAACACTGCTACCAAACAAAGATATGAAGTAAGTGTTTATTAATCCCATTTATAATCGACTTCCAAAAAAGAAGGTTCTCAATTCGACTGAATGTTTTTTTTTGTATGTTTGTTACGCTATTACTCCGCCAATTGCATACCGATTTTGAAAATTCTTTTTTTATTTCAAAGGGTACTCTCAAGATGGCATTTAAATTTGTTGAAGATTTGATGAAGAACTTCGGAGATATACAATGGAACTCTTGAATGAATAACAGCATGTCACTTGCGATTTCTGTAATCGCATGATTATGAATTGTTTAAGCCACTCAAAATAGAAATATAAAATAAACGTTAAAAAATAGTATAAACCGACTTCAAAAAACTAAAAAGTATAATACATATAATTTTCTTAAAAAACTTATCAGCTTCTGAAGTCGTTGCCACTGCCAAGCTAGGTGCATTGAAGAATTTAAGAAAATTATTTACACTTTTTAGTTTAATGGTAGGTATTAATATCTAATAATCGTGATATATTTATATGAGTGAATATTAAATGAATCAAGCAATCCTTCAAATAAAAGAGCAAGTTATAATTAGTTAATACCAAATCATCTAACAACTCGGCAAGTGTAATGGGCATTTTTTGCTCGGAAGCTCGTTGACGAAGCATAAATTTTTTATTTCCCTTTTTTATAAAATTATTCATCATTGTAGTGATTGTACCACTGTTATTGGTATTAATTTTCTAGTAGTAACTCTGTTAAACAATGTACAAATATATATTTTACATTGCCACCTCTATTTATTATATAGTTTTTTAGTGTCTGGCGCGATGCTCGCGTTGACATGCTCCGAGCGGTTTCCGTAATATTACAGGGGGTCGCGCGGGTTGCGCGGGTGGAGGAAGCGAAATCGACAAATTCGTTTGCTAACTGACGCGCCTTAAAAGTTTTATAGAGTGAGATGGAATAAATTGGCCACTAACGTGTTTGATAGTAAACCAACTTAAAGTTTATCTATAAAAGGATGTAAAACATTTTCTCCGAATAAAACGAAGGCGATGATAAAATGCCTTGAATTATGCAAATTCTCTCGCTTACTTTCAATAAGGTTTCAATAAAGTAACATTGTCTAAAATCCACCTTTTTATTAGGTATTTCAAGTGTCATGAGATTAAATTGAATGTCTTGTTTTACGGTTCTACTTATCTCGGAATAATGAATACGAATTACTTTAGAAATCCATAATAAAAAAGATTTTGCCTGTTTTATAGTTACAGCTTCATTAAAGAAGTCTTATCGTCCAGAGACAATATAAACTTGATATTAATACTGTCTTTTAACATAAAAAAAACTTTTATGTAGTTTTTTTACTAAAGCTGAATTAGCAATAAAGCAAACACTTTGCACTATTTTCATTCTATATATTTTAGTTAAAGCTACAATTTTAAGGCGTTATGGAGCTTAGTCCCATTTATCAATTAATTTTTCCAACATTTGCAACCCTACATGGGATTCAAACTGAGAAGCACAAAGTCTGAAGGAGGCCTTGTAGTCTAGACCAATAAACAAAATAGACCAAAATAAAAACGCAAAAGAATCCAAGCATATCACCCACTGTACACAAAAGCATTGCCAGCCATGCGGTGTAAATCTAATACTAACGATGTGTGACTATTCTCTACCTTTTGTTAAGGCAGCTCCACTTCGGTACCTAAATACTTATCTATGCGCATGTCAGGCATTGTGCACCGTAGTTAGGAAACAATGGAGTTCCACGCGGGACGGAAAGAGTAAGCTGCTATTTATTAGCTCTGAATAAGGACTTGTATGTAGAACAACACCTCATACTTGAAATTGTAAAGTCTAACATACACCTTACGATTTATCGCATTCTATATCACGGAACAATATTAAGGGATTTATTGCATTTGGTGTGTGGTTCACGATAAACAATTTGCCGCCTGCTCTCTCGCCAGTGTCGTAAAAACGATAGGGATAATCTCAAAAGGACCGTTTGTCAAGCGCGGTGATTGTAATGTTCCTTTGAGACCGTAGATTGTAGTTGTTTTCGAGGAGATCTATAATGTATATTCAACAGTAGAAGTTTTGGCTATTATCTTTGATATAAATTGTAATAACTTAATAAAACGCCGGTTGGAGTCTAACTGATTTAATGACATTTGACAACTAACATAAAAAACATAAACATCAGCCAGTAAGATATAAAAACAAAAGAGTTCCAAATACTACATTTTTCCCCCTTAAAATTACAAGAGTCTGCTCTTGTTCCTTTTGTAGGCACGCAACGCTCTTGCCGATGCATTGGGACCATGTGGGGATTGAGAGCCCTCGATTGGTCCTATTGGTGGTAAATCTGAAGATTCAACCAAGGACTCCTCCGTCCCATCCCCGTTTGATGCATCGACAAATTCATCAGCATCCTTACACTCATCATTTTTACATAAACTATTTGAGCTGTCATTAGATGGTGGTCCCGTACTTGTGCACGCGAGCGAGTAACGATTCTTAACTGCGATTAATTGATTTTGACGCCATTCACATCCGTTCCCCATATTTACTTTAAAAGAAACCGATCCCGTCCTATCAACAACTCTACCTTCTGCCCACTTACTTCCCCTCAGTGAATAGTCGCGCGCAAGAACCGGATCACCTACGTTACAATCTCTGTGAGTGCCGCCTGCGTTGGCTACCTGTCGGTCCTGTGCCATGCGCACCACAGCCGCCACATTCGGTCTCACCGCGTCCAGTCGTCCTCGCAAACGACCACCCAGCATAGCCACCACCGACGACACTCCTGTCATAGCATGCTCACAATCACGATACTGAGATATATTATATATTTCCTCCTTCCGCGCAGAGTATGGTATTTCTTCCTCACAACTCGCGACCGATAGCCAATCAAACATAAGAAAACCAAGTATCTTGCTCAACAATATATCATTTTTAGTTTCTTTACCAATATCCTTAAAATTAATCGGTAAATAATCTTCTACTAAGTGTACATAACCAATAGCATCGGAAAGGCAACACTTGACTGACAGCGGCAGCCGTGATAACACGTCAGCAGGGCCATTGTTTGTCGAACTGACAAATTCCACCGAAAAATTATAACCAGCTAGTCGCGCAGCCCAACTTTGCAGACGGCTAGCAGCCGTTTGTGGTATACCGCCTTTTACACCAAATATGAAACTTAACGGTTTATGATCAGTGCGTCGCACGAACTTTCTGCCAAATAGGTACTGATGATGTTGTGTTATACCGAAATATATCGCTAAAGCTTCCTTGTCAAGTTGACTATAGTTCTTTTCAGCGGAATTGAGAGTTCGCGAAACGCAACTAACCGGTCGTTCAGAACCATCATTATACCTATGTGAAATCATCGCTCCCAGGCCACAACCGCTGCTATCCATTGAAAGCACAAGTGGTCGCCCCTCCTCATAATGCGCCAACAGGCGCTCGCTCAATAATGCTCGCTTAGCATCTCCGAATGCCTTAGCACACAAAAACTCCCACTTCCAAGGAGCTTCCTTTTTGAGAAGTAAATGCAGGGGATGTAACAGGGAACTAAGATTTGGAATAATTTTTCCATAATAATTTAATAATCTAAGAAAGCTCTTTAGCTGTGTCACATCCCTAGATTCGGGGGCATTTTTTATAGCCTCGATTTTAGCCGGGTCAGGGTGCAACCCTGATCGCTCTAGTACAGCTCTCAAATTACGCAAATGAGTACAAATATAATCTACAAATACTACCGTTCCTGGTACCCCACGTAGCGTCTCCTCCATCAATTTTTGGAATATTTCTGGTATGGACGACAAGCCATACGGAATGCGGCGGTAGACAAATGTACCAACGTGCGTCGTGATGGCCATAAATCGCTGTGAAGCTTTATCCAATAATACCTGTTCATACGCATGTCTAAGGTCTATCTTAGTGTATTCGTCACCATTACTTAGAGTGGCGAACAACTCCTTTATCCGCGGAATCTCTCCATTAGCTTTGACGACAGGTACTATTGGCGTGCCAAAATCGGAAAGCTCAACACGATATATCGAGCCATCCCGCTCGAGCTCACGCTCGATCCTGCCCCGCAGCGCTAACGGCACGGGCCGCGCGCGTTTGTACACACCACCGCCATCTGTGAGCTGTAGACAAAGCGTTTTCTTACAAGTACCTAATTTTTCACTAAACGTTGCAGGGAACTCCTCACACAGTCGGTTCACCAATTGGTCGTCAATCCTTTCATTGATACATAATTGGTTAATTTTTAACGCCCGTAACCAATCTCGACCCAGTAAGGGATGACCCCCTCCTCGGATAACATATAACACAAGGTCATTAGCTGTAACATAATTTAGCGTAACTTTAACAGAAATATAACCAAGAGGCTCAATTCGTGACCCTGAATAACTGCGTAAAATTATGTTATCTAAATTTATATTTTTATCTTTGAATAGTTGCAAATAGCAGTCTTCGTTAATAGCCGAAATACGGCTCCCAGTATCAATTTCAAAATTTAAGAGGACATCGTCCACCTTAAGATTAATGAGCAAAGGTTTGTTACCTATTGCCGAAACATGAAGATTAAAAAATTCTTCCTCCGAACTTTCCTCCAAGAAATGTTGCTGCTTAGAGTACTCAGCACGCACAGGATTACGCACTCTTTTGCACATCACCTTTAAGTGCCCGCGCTGGTTGCAATAGTCACAATTGTAGTTAACAAAACGGCATCGATCTGCCCTATGCGGCTTACTGCACCGCCAGCAAGCCATGTCCGTGTAGCTCCCGGCACTCATCCTCGCGCCTTCTTGCGCCCTTGAGCCGCCGCTGCTGCCACCGCCGCGGCCTCCACTGCCGCCATAGCGCCGTCCGCGCACTGCATGCAGGCCTTCGCCCGCCTCGCCGCCTACACCCGAGGCGCTTACCTCCGCGTGCCTCTCTGCGGCCTCTAATGCCAGAGCTAGCTCCACCGCTTCCTTATATTTGATACATTTTTCCGCAAAAATTCGTGACCGCATCGCACTATTAGCTAGACCAGACACGAATTGATCGCGAAGATTTTCTTCCAGCATGATTCCGAAATTGCAAGTGGTAGCGAGATGTTTAAGCTCCTGCAAGTATTCCGTCATGGATTCACCGGCACGCTGTTTGCGTAAGCGAAACACGTGACGTTCCGCAATTTCTGATCTTTGTGGTTCCAAATGATCCGTCACCAATCGTACCAGTTCATTGAAAGTTTTCGTCTCGGGATCAGCAGGAGCAGAAAGGTCGCACATCAATGAGTACGTTGTTTCGCCTACCACCGTGATTAACAACGGAACTCGAAGTTCATCCTTGATTTCGTTAAGCACAATGTACTGCTTAACGCGGCGAACATACGCAGGCCACTGTTTGGAATTTACGTCAAACGGCTCTAATTTACTAATAGGCATTTTAAATACGCACACGTGTACTGGATTCGAAATTATAACTAGAATAATTATCTCGTCGCCAATGTAATAACTTAATAAAACGCCGGTTGGAGTCTAACTGATTTAATGACATTTGACAACTAACATAAAAAACATAAACATCAGCCAGTAAGATATAAAAACAAAAGAGTTCCAAATACTACAAAATGATAATTATAGTTCAACATAATTATCGGATCTGCATACCATTTGATATGAAGATCGCTAGAGGGATCCGAAATTTAATAAGAAAATATGCAGAAGATGCACTTCTCAAACTAAATAAAACTTCTAGAAAATACTACGTTGAACTCGAAATTATCATTAAAATCATTTGATTCGGTTTACACCAACCGATATTTGTTCAGATCTATCTTGAGATGTAAATACCTGTAAATTGGAAGTCGTTTGGTGAATTTAACAATGCAGACTAAGGCGATAATTCAGGGCAGTTAAAGAAAATTTTGTATATCTAATCTTGATCTTACATTGTAGGAAGTATAACCGTTAAACTTGGCTCCAATAAAATTTTATTGGAGTTGCAAAGTTAGGCAGCCGTAAAAACTGAGATTGCTCAAATACTCATAGATTACTACGTTTGTCGAAAATTATACGAAAAGTTTTATTTGAATCATTAAAATATTTCTTCCTATCATTAACCCGTTCTGTTCCCATTTGGCCTAAGTTTAATCCCTACTTAGATCAATCTAGTTTATCGCATTAAAAATACTGTCTTTTGCGACATCTATATACTGCTTCTATAATACATTATGCATTCAGAATACGATTGTAGAATTCAAAAGGTATCTATCAATAGCATATTCAGATAGAATAAATAAACAACAGCTCATTCAGTCGAATCAAAATATTTTGAAGCAATCCTAATAAAATATGCCGAATAAAAATAGAGTTCATTCTGTGTCTTCGATCCTTTTCGTGTTACTACGTCCAATTGATTATGATTAGGATTCATAGTCAAATATCTAGCATTTAATAACAATCTTAAAATTTGTTGTACAATTTCATTTAAATTAAGATTTCAGTTCTCGCGAACAAAAACGTCTAAGAATTTTAGACATCGGTAGGAATTAGATTGTTTTGCTTTCGAGCATAGACCTCCAGATATTTCCATAACTCCCGATCATGATTATAAGGTCGACTTTCCAAAGTTGGAATATCAACTAAAAACTTATAGTTCTCCATAGCTAACTTCTAAGCCAGTTTCCTCATAGCCTCTTACTGTAAGCTATACCTATCCACAAACTTAGCTAACAACATCGACTCCAACTTTTGGAATTTAAAACTAGAACCAAGAATCTACTTCACTAATAGTAAGACTTCCCCCAGTAGTAACATGAAAAACGTTTTTTGCAAGGGAAAGTTTCCTCGTCCGCAATATCCCAGCTAAGCCGGATTTGCAACTCACTCCCGGCTTCTTCCTTCTCTTTTTAATTAAAACACTTTTATGGACACTAGAGAGATTTTAAAATGCAAGTTAATTGAAGTGATAGGTACGTGACTTTAGACCCCGGTTCGTTCTACCCGGATTAATTTCGGATTACATATTTTGCTTAAAAAGTATCGTAAAAGCGCAGATTAAATGTTGTGAAAATATGAAACGAAGTCTTAATTTTTTTTTTTGCTGACGTGTATCCGAACGTGTCTGTTCCGTTTTGTTTGGATACAGAGATTAACAGCAGTGAATATTTCAACAAAAATGATTCACACATTCAAACGATCTCCGATACAAAGAACTATTTTACCGACTTCCAAAAAGGAGGAGGTACTATGTTTTATTTTCCTTTTTGAAACAACAGTGGACGTACGTACCTATACTTATTAACAAAGTTAATTAAGTAGTTTCTAATTTGCATTAGGTACCGGACGTGGATTTTAACACATATCTACAAACAAAAACGTAGGTACTTGGTAACAAAAGCTTTTTGTAAATCAAAAGGTTATCATTTGTGGTAAACAGAAACTACGTCATACATCAAAACCAAACGAGGAAACATTTTCTTAAGCCAAAAGGAGACGTCCTTTTCATATTTTTATTTTTTCTTTCTTTTCATCAGTCTTGCGCGACACCTCTCAAGAGTCCTCTGCGTGACACGACACGTGTCTTCCGGGCTTTCGCGAGTTTTTCTTTAAACATACGGAAATATTACGAAAGGAGAGGGTTGAGTCGGGTTATCCTTGTGATTAATCATGAAGCATTAACCCTTATTCGTCGTTTAACGCGGTAAGTACGTGCTTATAACTTTCTCTAACCCTTATAATGCTTGTTCGTCTTTATTTGACGGGTTTCGGGGTTCTAATTTCGTTCCAAGTTAGAGGTAGGCCAAATATTGGATGAGCTTTATATAGGCAGTTTATTATTGTTGAACGTTGCATCGATAGAGATCTATCTGCCATATGTTGGGGTTCTTTTGAAGTTGTATTTAGCCGTGGATACATCTATAAATACTTGTACGTTGATGTTGTAATTATACTCAAACATACCGTTCGTCTTAGTTTCTCGAGGAAATAGAGTGAAGAGTGAGATGTAATATCCTACACCTTATAGTACGAGTATAGTATACTGGTGTAAGTCCCATTTTATTCATTTAATTCAGGCTTAGCCTTTTTATTATATTCAGAAGCCTTTATCTAACCATTCGACGCATATTTTTCTAAAATCCCATATTTTAGGTAACCAAGATTTAGAGATAAAGCCTATTTATTATCGTTGCCTAACCTATAAATTCTAGGACCTTGAAATCTACCTTGCGTGCTAATAGGACCTAACTAGTTACACGCTAGACTTATAACGCCACTAATATAACACTAAAAATTGTTGTTAAGTATGTCAATACAAAACTTCTTTAATTTTAAAAAAATATATACCATATCCTGATTTCAATCTCCAAAAAGGACTCGCATTATTTTTTTCATTACAAAACCAATTTATTTCCTACAAAGACGTATTCAATAGCCCTTTTGTTATTCCACCGACTCGATTCGTATTTTATTCGATTCGTGGATTCTTATCACATAACGACCGTAATATCTGCAATGGTTTGGCGGATAGGACGTTACCGTCATCCTTACTGGCTAAAGCTCGTAACTTGGCCAGTACTTTCACAATGAGCGTCCACATTCGTTGAAATGGTAATGGGTTACGGCCGGTAGTTTGAGTACGTCCGGGAAATATATCGCCGATTTGGCTAGGTAAGATATTTTTAGTGCTCAGATCGTTTGCGCTTGGAGTAATTTTTCGTTTATTTCCGGGGATTAAAATGTGTGGAAAGAGAGCAGTGTTTGTTCTATATGGTATCATGGTGTTTAAATTGTTGATTTAAAATCATGAACTACCATTTTATATAAAATGCGGTGTTCACTATTTGCTTTTCTTTGCAAAATCTAATTTCTATCAATTATTCACTTCAACTTTAAATACGAACAAATGTAAAAGCTATAAGAATAGAACAGAGTAAAAACAGATACGAATCTAAAAGACCAATTTACTAGCTAAAACAAAGATAACACAGAACAGATTTCTCAACTTAGCTTAAATAGAAAACTCTTCAAGCCAGACCTATCTCCTCTGTAAATCTGGCTTCCATCGACTTTATTAAGTAGAAATAAGAATTTCTCGCACGTTCTCCGAAAGTTAGGACAAGTAACAAATGAGACGTGGAAAAATCGTCCGAATATGTGAGCCGAGTTGATTTTCCCCGAGAGCTTTCTCTCCTTCTTTCTTTCCTTCTAAAGGTACTTTGTAACACATGTATGGTGCTTCGGATTAATGTGGCGATTTATCCTCTTTTGAAATATCACCTGAAATATTGATGTGAGGTTAGGGAACGGTTATTTTTGGGGTTGTTTGATCTCGAATTTTGTTTGAAAAGAGACATTTATTTCAACATGATTTAGAAAATATATTTAAGCTTTCTTGCGTTTTCTTTGCATCTAATAATATTATACACTCGAATTTTAGAAGAAACTTACAATAAATATGGGTTCCTGTTATAGGTCGACATTTTTTGGCGTTTAATATCAACAAAAGCTTCCCGTAACATGTGGTGTTCTAGATAGGTAGTTAGGTACTACGCCATAAAAAGGAAAATAAATATATTTTTATTATACCTTATATCAACAATGAATGCTATTCCATCGCTAACTGCCTAATTATCTACTTCTGATCCAATCAAAATCTACTAAAAAAGTAGAATTTAAAAATCAATAAAATTCTAAAAATAGTTACAGACATTCACCAGAATACCGTAAAAGATCCTACTTATCAATACCGCTGCATGTAATTGATAGGTCGGTTTAATATACCCTTGGGGTGTATCAATTTACTGGTAGCAGCAAGCCGATCGTCCCCGGGGCTTGCAACCATATTTATGGGACCCTGGCGACTTTAATTTCTAGTTCTGTTTTCTAAACGAACTTTATTACAACTGTAAAGTCTGCTACGTATGTCTTATTGATGGTACAGGAAAAGAGTTTAGATTGTGATTGTAGGTTTACCGTTTTAATAATTACTGGCAACAATCATCATCACGATCTTGGTGTTTATCGCGAGAAATTAAAATCTGCTGTTCTATAGAACATAAAAATCTGCTATTTCATACAAATAATTAAATATTACCCGACCATTGTATGGAACAGCAGATTAATTTTTCGCGATTTCAGCTTTCATCTAATAGTAAAAGTTGTTCTGAATGACGAGTAACCTTTTATAGGGATCGGCGGGTCTACCGCGTAACTAAAATTGTAATGAACATCGACATCGGTATTAAACTTCAATACGATCGTGAGAGCCTAAACTTTGAGCTAACTTGTAAAAAAAATACCTATCATATAGTTGGGACTCCTATCTTCATGTTCGGTAAAAAAAATGCAAGTTCAAAGCTCAAAGTTTAGGCTCTCACGATCGTATTGAAGTTTAATACCGATGTCGATGTTCATTACAATTTTAGTTACGCAGTAGACCCGCCGCCGCCGGTCCTTGTATAATTTATGATATGAATTGAATAACAAAAAATGAATAAGTAGATAAAGCTGAACAGGAATTCCGATATGTCAATATTATTGAGATGACATCTTGATGGTACGCACTCGCGAAATTTTGCGTCGGTCGCATCCGTCCCATGAGTCATTAGGTCAAATTAGGTCATGGGCCATGACCTAATTTGGGTATAACTGTTTAAATAAAATTAACTTATTTTTAGTACATAACGCTTTTGGGAATTGGTATTCTCGTTCACTTGAATTCCTTTCGAAGTAAAGTCACGGTCATGACGCGTAATTTCTTCAGAAAAACTCAATTTCTGAAGCCATTTCAAATTGGTTAAGGAACATAAAAAGCTGAATATCCACATTTTATGACAGCAAATTAACATACAAGGCGTGCATTGCAGTATGACGGGAGGGAACTTTAATATATTTTTATGAAAGGCGTTTTCGCGCGAAACGGGAATGATTAATGGCCGACCCTTCACCCGAGATCCGCTTCCGTCCAAGCTAATTCCGGAAAGTTTTCGCTGAAACGCTTCGTTTTTTATTAATTAAGCCGTCTGCTTTATATAAAACTGAGTAAAGTCAGAGTAATATTTCCAAATTATTCTAATTAACTGTATAAACGTTGAGTTTCTTGAAAATCCTAATTTAAGATAAGCAAAACCGGGAAACGAGTTCTTATCTTAATTTGTGTTTCTTTTTGCTTTAGCTCGAGTATAAAATATCTTAGTTTAAATATTCAAGATGTTTCGCCACTTGCATCCGAAGAAATTCATAAATGAATGAATGCAGACGCAAAAGTTCTATTTAGGAAAATCCTAGAGAAAAGCTGTACGTGACTTTATTAAATCTTATTGCATGTTTTTCTAGCAACGTGATCTTGGCAGTGAGTAGATTTCTGGCAACATTATAAAGATGTGAACATCTGGTGCCAAACCACATTAACATTTAAAGGCATTTTGTGAAATAACTCTACTACTTACGGGTACCAAAAATATTTTCTTTAACATTTTGACTAACAAGAGCGCTGACTTACAAAGTCGAACAACAATCCATATCCAAACTGAAAAATACCACACACGTGTTTCTTTGCCAAACATAATATCAAAGCAGCTTCTACAGTTCCAAATATAGGTAGTTTGTTAATCAACAAACAATTTTGTTCAAACTATGTTTGTTATCTTCAATGCAATACTTCTCCTTTATATCTACCTCTTCAAATAAATAAAGTTTGTTTATTACCAAATACTTATCGATATTCATAAATCATACACCACAATCACGTACAAATCGTAGAAACATTCGTTATCAAAACCAAATCGTATATTTGTCGTTCTATATCATCATACAGATACATTCATAACCAAATTTCAATAGGTACAGTCCCGTCCATAAATACAAACACAACGCAACAAATGGGATATCCGATTTATTCCCACTGAAATCGAATCTAACTCCAAATTGGATTTTGAATTACGACAACGGATAAACAGAGATTTAATAATTTCGGTATGCAACGGTTCTGTAAACATTGTTTGGTGTGTACATTCGAGTACAAAGCTGTTATTTTGTTACTTTGTATGAAATGTTTTTACAAATCAATCAATTGTGAGTGATTTATTGCGTTATGTTGGTTTTATTGGTTGACTTTTTGTGGGATTTCTGACTGAATTTATAAATATTTGGAGCAAAGGATTTATGAATACCAAAACAGATGACTCAATGATTTCATTTCTAAATTTCGCACAAAGGAGTCATTGTTATAAGCTATGTAGCTGAACAGAGCAGATGACGATTATTTTTAAAGTTCGAAAGATAATGAGAATTTCATACTATAAAATAATACCTAGGTACGGTCATTTTCAATTTGGCTAGTGAATGTTTCAAAATACACTCTGAACGATGAAGATAGCTCAGAATGTAACAAGAATACTAAAATTGCATAGAATAATAAAAGTACAGTAAAGACGGAGTAAAATGCAAAAAAAAACATTTTCCGCATTTTGTATCATGCGGCGTCTAGACATCGCCAGTTAGCTCTTCAAACGCCAAGTTCCCGACAAAATTAATATTTCTTTCGCACAAAGCCGCTGGCGAACTGATAAATGAGCTGTTTATCAAACATCTCCTTCCGAGTAATCACATTGAGATCTGTGCATAATGGCCTACCGCTGCCCAGCTGCTGTTTTGCTGTGAAATCATCTAAATTGTATCCCACGGGCATAAATCTCATCTCGTTTTGACCGGGATCTTTCGAATTTCAATAAGGATAAAACATGTTTAATAGCCTTACCTGGACTGCGCATAATTGAATAACGTCTGTTGTCTACAACTGAATCGCTAGCGATTAATCTGTATCAAGCCTATTTCGTGTGGTGATGATAGTCAAATTAGTAGGGTGGATTCAAGAAAATTATAAGTATAAGTCTGGTATAAGTCTGTCCCGCGTATCGAACCTTATATTTTTTATATTTCTTTTATTTTATTTTGATTTTGAATTGTACTAATTTATATATTTTATTTTGAATTTTGTAATTAATGTATTGTATTTTATTTTATTGTTGTTTGTGCATTCTTTGTTATATGATGGATCTCTGTTGCCTTTAAATAAATGATTATTATTTTTATTATTATAAGGCCGCTTGAACACACGGTTTTGGAAACTGTTCTGTACAAAAGACGTCTCTTTGCACGGATATAATCCTGATCAGTCATTACATACACGATTCCCATATAAATAGTGGCCAGTCCACAAGGGAACCTTGGATGTGTGAAAAGGGTCATAAGGTTCGATATCGGACGCCAGATGGTCTCCAAAGATTAGCTTTAACGATTTAGTTCTAAAACGTTCCTTAGGAAGTTATTTAGGTGTTAATTTGCGTTACAGTTTCTCGGGAACTTCGCAAGTTCACACATTTTAACGAGGTATTCCACGAATAGCACCGATCTGAACGGCACTAAAACGAATAGCACCAACGCTATTCCACGAACGGCACCGATCCAAATTTTGGTTTGGTGCGATTCGTGGAATAGTAAAATAATATTAATTTTATTCCACGAACGGCACCAACGTAAAATTTTCTTCTAGTGATGGGAACTATTTTTTGTTCACAACATTATTAAATAAAACATATCGATATAAATCAGCAGGAAGTACGTTTATTGATCATATTATTTTTTTACGTTATTTTTTTTATTAATAGATCTAACAATCAGTTTTCTTAACTATTTGGGTCACTTGCAAAAACAGCCTTAAGTTATTTATTACCTACTTACTATAAATACCTAAAATCAAATCACATTCTTTTATCACAATTTCTCTTAGTATCACATTTTTTTCATAAAAATAAACTTTTTTCTACTTATAATTTTGTATATATTTTTTTACTTTCTACTGTATAATAATTATTATTATCATATGTTAAAGTATTTGAATTACTAAAATCATCAATACCAGCCTTCAATTCAAATTTTAGGATTATGGCTCCATAATACCAGCCTTGCATTTGGATTATTTCTCAAGTGACTTTGAAGAAGCCGCTGTTAGAGCAGTGCTGGCAGTGTTTCCCAATGTTTTAGTAAAAGGATGCTACTTCCATTTTAAAAAGGCGTTGAAAAAGAAGGGGAAGGATCTAGGTCTCCATAAGAATAGCATAGTCAGGAAGCACGTTGCTTTGTGCACCGTCCTACCCCATCTGCCACCCAAGGTGCTGGATGATGCATGGCTTTACTTCATGAGTGAAAGTCCACGACAGGAAAACGTGACAAAGTTTAACGGTTATATGGTCACATAGTGGATCGAACACAGACTGTGGTCGAATAAATGGTCTTGTAAAAGATGCGATTTTAAAACTGAGTTGGTTTGCAAGAGGAATACTAATGGCAATAAAAAAAAACCAGTAAAATGTTGTATAGGTAGATAATACTAAGAAAGACTGATATTGTAAACGTTAATTGTGATAATAATAATTATTATACAGCAGAATGTAAAAAAAGAAATATACAAAATTATAAGTAGCAAAAAGTTTATAGGTAGATAATACTAAAAATGACTGATATTATAATCGTTAATTGTGATAATAATTATTATTATACAGTATAATGTAAAAAAAATTACAAAATTATAAGTAGCAAAAAGTTTATAGGCAGTTAATACTAAGAATGACTGATTTTGTAATCGTTAATAGTGATAATAATAATTATTATACAGTAGAATGTAAAAAAGTTTATAGGTACTTAATACTAAGAATGACTGATATTGTAATCGTTAATAGTGATAATAATAATTATTATACAGTAGAAAGTATAAAAAAAATACAAAATTATAAGTAGCAAAAAGTTTATAGGTAGTTAATACTAAGAATGACTGATATTGTAATCGTTAATAGTGATAATAATAATTATTATACAGTAGAAAGTAAAAAAAATATATACAAAATTATAAGTACCTAGAAAAAAGTTTATTTATATGAAAAAAATGTGATACTAAGAGAAATTGTGATAAAAGAATGTGATTTGATTTTAGGTATTTATAGTAAGTAGGTAATAAATAACTTAAGGCTGTTTTTGCAAGTGACCCAAATAGTTAAGAAAACTGATTGTTAGATCTATTAATAAAAAAAAATAACGTAAAAAAATAATATGATCAATAAACGTACTTCCTGCTGATTTATATCGATATGTTTTATTTAATAATGTTGTGAACAAAAAATAGTTCCCATCACTAGAAGAAAATTTTACGTTGGTGCCGTTCGTGGAATAAAATTAATATTATTTTACTATTCCACGAATCGCACCAAACCAAAATTTGGATCGGTGCCGTTCGTGGAATAGCGTTGGTGCTATTCGTTTTAGTGCCGTTCAGATCGGTGCTATTCGTGGAATACCTCATTTTAACGACCAACTGCTTTAGCAATTTAAACTATTGTTATTATTGTCCTGATGATTTTACGTAGAAGTTTTCGCTTGGTATTTTAAGCTTTACTCGTAGAACTGACATTTTCGCTTTTATTGTGGAGTAAAATAGTTTGATAAATGTGAGGATTTACTATGAAATCATATATTATGAATGGAATAGAAATATACTTTAATCCACACCAACACGAAAAAACAAACAAGAAAACTGAGTGTAGATAATAATAGCACTATGTAAATAATTAATCATCTTTATATAAGGTTTCTCCTACCATTTCCTAATAGGTACTATACTTTATTATTAAAGAGCCAGAACAGAAGAAGTCACATTAAAAATAAACTACATTACCTGTAAAAACAACTCTCACTACAAAACCTATTCCAATTCGAAAGCAAAACATTGAGAATGCCTTTCTTTTCTTCCAATGTTGTAATATTCGTTGAAAAGTAAATAATAGCTGCTAGTTATGATAATGTTGGCGCGGAAGAACGGGATCGGTCGGGAAATGAACGCCATTCTTCAAGCGGTCGAGGCGTTGATTGGCGCCGCCAGTTTCCCTTCGCCTATTTACGTATTCAATATGAAAAATTGAGTATTTATCGTGCTGGTTTTGTACGCGAAATAATGAAGATTTGTTGCTCAACAACACCTAAATGTATAGAGCAAAACGGTCGCGATATATGTACCTATAAGATACAAATAAACAAATTTTACCTCTTTATAGTATTAATATAGATTACTATATATAATTATATTATAGATTATCATAATAATCACGCTAAAGTAATTAAAATAAAGGCTCAGTCATCATAGTGATTAATATAATAGAAACCTTAAGTTGTCTTTTAGGACATGCTAATTTAAATGTACGTCACCAGACAGCATCAATAAACGTGAGTATATTTTTTTTAACAATTATAGGTGAAATCACTAGAATTTTACGGCAGCTTAAAAAATTCAGCACCGGTTTTATCTAATCACTAAAGTTTTACCGTAAAAGTCACCAATGCGCACAGGTGCAGCAAATGTTAAAGGTAAAGCACGTAATACCTTGACAGAATTGGTAATGTTAGTATTCCCATAAAACGTCTAGACGCAAAAAATCGCACGCTACACTTTTGGCGCCCACTTGAACTATCTGGGATCGATATCTCTTGTAATAAACGATTTGCTTTAAAAAAGGCACTAGAGAGAGTAGAATAAAAAAGCGCTAGGGAAGTCGATAAGACCACTGTGAGCCCTCGTTATCTTGGGTCATAAATTACCCCAACACCCTCGGGGGTTCAGGTAGGTGCCTCCCAAGCAGGATCCTTCGAAACGCTGTGAGGATTCCGGGAAATGAAGTGACTACGTGATCCAATTGCGATTTTAGGTGCATTCGATTTATGTGTGCTTTTAGGAGTCACGCGACATTATTCAGACATTTGATAGGTCATTAGTTTTGACGAGTCGTTAATAGGACAGTAAAAGGTGAATGAAACGTTCCTGCACGAACAAAAAGAGATCGATACCGATAACATACTAAAAAACTTAAAAATTTAAACTTGAGCTTGAACGAGTTTGAATCGATTAATCAGCGATCAGCGATTCAATCCCGTAACATTTGCGATTTCCGAGTTAAAATGGTAATAGAGATCGGTTTTGTAGGATTTATTCTCTTTCTCAAATGTCAAATTAAACCCATTTCGATGAACATCGAAGCTTCATTATTGCACGTTAAAGTTCGAGTTAAAATAGATTAATCAGCGATTTAATCTTTGGAAATAACAAAGTTTCGTGATTTCTCAGTTGAAACGGTAATAGACTTTTCCTTTCTCTAAATCTGGTATTTCATAGCACGTTAGGCTACGTAGAATTAAAGGTAACATTGTTATACACCACTTCATTATCTGACACCAAAATAATTGGACCAATATATTCTACTCCTACTTTCTGTTTAGAACAAAGCTCTTGTCCACTAAAAGATCTAATTTTTCACCGCACAAAACAATGTGCGGAAGTGAGATAACTATTAAAGTTAGACTATAAATCCAACAGTTCCGACGTCTGGTTGCGACCGCATCCGACAGCGTAATACATATTGATACAATATTGGTGGAAACGTTCCAAACACTTTCTATTTTGACACCCCAAAAACGGCACTCATGACCCCTAATGAAACAAAAATAAGGTGGACTATTGAATGGTAGTAGGCTCGTCTAGCTGCAGCACTAAGTTTGTTTAGTTTGAATTTTGACAAATATCTGCAGGTGACGGGTCTGCGGTTTCCCGCCACGGATGCGTTTGACATATTGCTTTGATAGCGGGTTCTGTACATATAGTGGTGCCATAAATTATAGACGTTGCTACAAAGAAAGAGGTCAGTTATTTGTAGGGGTCTTTTTGCGGAGGCAAGCAAATTTGGAGAGGACCCTTTTAGATAACTAGAGGTTTGGGTAGAAATCTTGACAAAGCGTTGTACATATAGGAAGATATGATATATTTTGCTCTTACAATGTGAATGTTTCATGTAAAACACGACACGGTTGGCGAAGTGGCTAAGCGATTAGCTTCCTACGCTATGTGCCGCGGGTTCGATCCCCACACAGAACAAGTATTAATATGATCTACAGATAGTTGTTTCGGGTCTGGGTGGTGTGTGCATGTGACATGTATGTTTGTAAACTGTACGCTCCCAGAGGGAGAAATCATAGTGAGGGGCAAAGCTACCTAATATAATTGGTCGAAAGCTTCCTACAAAAGTTAAAATTTAAGGTATTACCCACAGAATGGTATTACCAACCATTCAAAATCAGAGATAGCTCAGAATTTTCCTTGTCTCTTTATATTATTAGCATTAACTAAGTCCTACCTAATTTGACTGACGTTAATGGAAAACACGAGCAGTTTTGTTTATACTTTATTAGCGCTAAGAGCTTTATAATTGCTGTTAAAGCAAAAAAATCTCAGAAATAGAACAAAAAAGTGCTTACAGATAGTATTTCCCAGTCGCCGTCAATTCAGACAGTCATTAACATTAATTAGCCAATTACTGAAACGAGTGAAGCAAAAATTCCTCCCTTTATTTCCCTCCGTGAGGGCCGTCGCGACGGGACACCATTTATTTTTACACGCCTAATGAGAACTGACAATTGCTTCAAAGAAATGTCTGGTATCGATCCAATCTTGCAATTAAAAAGATCTTCAACGCAAAAATATGAAAAAACTTGATCGTAAATTTTGTCTAATAGCACTGTTTGAATAGAGAATAGTTAAAGCTTTTAGTTGATTAAGTGAGTTAGTAAAGAGGTTTTTCTTAATTAGTAACTCGTTACAAGATAACTTTGAATACCTACGATAGTTTTTCTCTTAGGGCCACAGCACTCTAGCTACTTTTTCCGCAGAATCGTACGTTTTCTCGTTTGTTGGCTGCCTTTTGCTAACAAAAAGTGAATAACAAACACGACAACGCGCAATTCTGCTGCGGAAAGTTGCTAGTGTGCGATGGCCCTAAGATAAGCCCTTAAAAACAGTGCACACTACAGACTTTTAGTCGCCGATACTTTAGTTGGACTACCTAATCCAACTAAACTATCGGGGTATACGGTTATATGGAAGTAAACATAATAAGCCGACTCGATTCCCATATAAAAATAAAATCGGGCAACTGTCGGCTGACCGTTTGGACTGTTGTGCACACTAGCTCTTAATTTATTTTTATTTTTATTGGACGTACTTACTAACTTCGCGGTCTATTTTAGAAGTTTACAAATATTATACTTTTTCATATAATTTGAAAAATTCCCAAAATCAATGTAAGAAAAAACAACCAAACCGATTTCATAAATTATAGTATTATTTCGACCTTATACCATTCAACCTTATATTACTATCGTACAATATTCTAAGGAAAATGTAATAAATAATTTCTCCCACAGATTGCCCACTGCCCTTCGGTTCAACGTGACACAGGTCGGGTATGATTGGATTACTGTGGTGATCAAATTAAGAATGTCTTCTATTTTCCGCTTCTCTGCGTATGTTATGTATAGAATCATAGAGGGCAATATCTGTCATTTAGGTAAGTAGGTAATATACGTAAAAGAAGCTGTAATAAGGGAAAATTCTGATAATCAAAGACATTTATTCAGGAATTAGTAGATTAAAATAAAACCACTAAAATGTATTCATACCTACTTATACTCACAACCAGATTCTAAAAGCTGGGTATCTTTTGTTCGAAAGTAGGTATTCATTAAGAAAATTAATGAATATGAATATTGGGACCAAATTCTATCTAAGTATTATTTTACTTATAAAACTTAACAACCTCTAAATTGATTTATATAAAAGAAAGAAACACTCCAGAGTAGAGAATTAAAAAAACAATTGTTGCAAGTAAAATTCAACCACGAGCAGGACTCAAACCTGTCAACCTTCATGGTTCAGTACACCACCCGCTCTTGTCAACTGAGCTACCACGACCCTTGCTCGCAGTGTCGAAATCTTCAGAAGGTTGCAAGGTCGTGTACTTACTGTTCGCGGTCGATTTTTTAACCTCTAAATTATATCTAACCTATGTAATATCCATAATTTATTATAGAAAACTGTGTACCCGTTTTTAAGCACATTGCCCGCACGGAGAAGTCTGAGATTTGGAAGGAGTGCAGAAAGCATAAATTTTTAAACTTATACTATGTGGTTGAATATCGACCGCTGGGCGACCACTAGTCACTATTATACTGAACATGTAAGTTCTTTAAAATAATCACAAATCAACCCATTGCCATACATATCATTAATTCAAGACATAAAGCAGCTTCTCTAGCAAGCACGTCAAAAGTGCCTTTAAAAAACATAAAATAAATACCTAATCGGCAACTTAAACACATAAATAGTTCGAGCCATAATTAATTCAAGGTAGCGTGCTACGTTCTACCAAGCGTACCTGGTTCCTGTACCCTCAATTTTAGTGCCGTGTAATATATGGGCCGTAAACCACACTTATCACAACGCACACAACTGCGTACATAAAATCTGTACCTACTATGATATCATTAAAGTTATGGGTAAGAAGGTTTGTAGATCCGTGTTGTAAGAAAACATCTTGAAATATTTATTTACCTTCCATTTTTCCTTGTTTTTAAAGGCCACGTAGCCAAAAGTCGCTTACACTTAGAAATCAAAATAAATTAGAATACATTCTTCAAAAATTTGTCGTAATTTGTAAAATTTCTAAGCATTAGGTAAGTACGCAATTCAGTTGATTTATATAAGGTCATACATACCTCTCTAGTCACGATCCCTTTAAGGGGTTATTGTATTCATCATTATGAACAACTTTTACTACGGAACTAGCCCTGAAATCGCGACAAAATTATCAGCTGTTCCATACATTAGTCGAGTAATATTGAATTTTGTATGGAACAGATAATATTTTTCTCGCGATTTCAGGATTGGTCCCACTGTAAAAAGTAAAATTAAAGAAAACTCAAGAGCCGCATCTATAAAAGATATAATGTATCCCACAGGTAATGATAAAATCCACAACGATACACCTAGGTAAAATATCATAAGTGAACCCGCCAGAAAAAGTAAGTGAGATAATAAACTTCTATTATAAAGAGCTTCTTCTACTAATTTACGATGCGGTTCGCACCCTTACTAATCCATACTTATTAAGGATAATGGGGAACCAATGAACAACTTTTCGTCCTTTATCTGGGGTCATAAATATCGGCTATCACGCGTCGCCGGTAGCCGGAGTGTCGAAAGTGCGATTTAATGGTAGTCTTATTACATTTCGTGTAATAATTTTAATGTAAGTCACAGCAAAATGTTTGATTAAGGTGGATTTTAGGACATAATTAGGTTACGCCTTTCGTCGCGTGTTTTTGTGTGCGCAACTGAAAAATATTGTCTCAATTGAAATGTTTCATAATGAGCATCGATGTAGATGGACGATTTATACCTATTATTTTTATTCCACCTGCGGCCCGCCACGCTTTTGCTGATGGCCCGGTCAGCTTACCGATTCCCTGCATCAGAATGCTGTTTTGAAGGTAGCATGTAACAGTCAAAGGCTGGATATAAACGCAATTGTTACAGAACAATTTCAGAGGTCTCACTATAAAACATAACAAAGTCTTTATGCATTTTTTTTGTCTTTTAGAAATACTAAGTACTTACTTACATATTTTTTTTTTTATATATCCTGCCACCTAACCTCTAGGAAATACGAGCCCGTGTTTCCTAGATGTTAGGTGAAAATGACCCACAAAATAAAAGGTTGAGTATGTTCGTACAAGATCTGGGTCTTTTTATATTCTATTAGCCACAGAAAAGCAACTGAGCGCTAAATAAAAAGCTTTATTGTACCATAGCCACGGAATGCTCACCTTAGATCGTACGGTGTCCTTTCAATTCGCCTCCAGTAGTTCGGAGACATGTAATACGTTTGACTATTGGAGCGG
Organism: Allophyes oxyacanthae; assembly: GCA_932294325.1. Classification (NCBI taxonomy): domain Eukaryota; kingdom Metazoa; phylum Arthropoda; class Insecta; order Lepidoptera; family Noctuidae; genus Allophyes; species Allophyes oxyacanthae. The sequence continues at coordinate 7,025,734 of OW028620.1, read as the reverse complement.
GAAATATTATGAAAGCTAATATAAAAACCAATAATATAAGCTGACCGCTGAGAATGCACAAGACGGGAAAAGTGGAAAGAAGATTTTATTGGAAAACTGATAATAATAATTCGGTAAGAGGACGTTAAGTTTATAACATACCTACAGTTATTTACACATTTGTGCATTATTCTTTAAATGATGGGAGATGGAGTGGACCAGATGAAACGGAGAACCGAGTAAAATTGCATATTATGGGTGAGATTCATATCCAACATCGAGCTAATACAGGCCGAGTTAATTGATTGATACTGATGACTGAAAAATTTAAAATAAGAATCGTCTAGGACGTGATGTATGCTAAAGTTGTTTCCAGTTCAAAACCGTAGTTAACAACTTGCGGGATTTTATCACTGTTTAATTTATTGGTTTTGTTTCTCCCGATTGTGTTGGCGTCTCTTTATTATCCAGAAACCCGTTGGCCTTATAATGTTATTATTGCTATATTAATTAAGTCAGGCCATAGTTAATTTAAGTACTTCTGTCACTATACCTGAAAAGGACTACTTTCCGCCGATATTGATAGGTTTAAAACCGCATAAACATACTAAGTAAAGCAAGGTAAAGTGACAATGGTCCGGCCAAATACCGTTATAGAAGAAATGTTGTCGAAAGGCGACTTAATAAAAAAAAATTGTAATTATTTCTTTTACGATTAGGATTTTTCAATCATTTTTACAGGTCTGTTTTTATATACTAGATGGCGTTAGCATTTTCTATGACTACCTCTGAGAAGAAACACTAAAACATTCTCAGAGGTCTATTTTAAAGTCTAGACAATTTTTTGTAAGGCACTATTTGAGAACAATGTAGGGTAACTACAAATCGGAAAACGGAGCATAAGACGACTTTGAAGAGACAAGAAGTAAAGCATCCTGGTTAAGATCGCGAGACGTGACTGGATTGAAACTGATCAAAACTGTTCCAAATAGAATCTCATGAGAAGGATCCAGCAGAGAAAGTCAAAACACTGAAAATGAAGAAGATGTTCCTACATATAATAGGCCTAACAAAAGAATACACGCAAGTACAGTCACTGGCAATCTGAGTGGAAAATAGGAGGATGCTCTTAGCCTTTTCCAAACATCGAGTTCGATTACTTTAGTATTATAGTATCAGTAGCAAATCCCCCAGGACCATTAAGGCAATCTGTAAGCGGAGTCTATGTTCAACCACCAATTCCAATCCACTCTGTCTTAGTACGGCTTGAGTCTTGTTCATTACACAAGGGAGATCGTTACCGCACTTACATAAAATATGTACAGTTGCGCTCTATAATATAGGAGTATCAGACATTTTCTTAGTCTCTGGTGTGAGAGATAATAAAACTTTCTTATATCTGCAATATACCCAACGTGGAAAGGTGTCGGGAAAATCCTTTTTTAGCAGTCTCTGCAATTTTATAGCTAGGTTGACGAGATGATGATATTGATGAGAGATTGCTTTGGAATCTGCTGCACGTTATAGCGGAAGTATTAATAGTTGATTAAGGGAAAACTATGTACATAGACGAGGTTAGTATTGGCAAATTGACACAATAGTATTTTTCCAAAGAAAGTTTTACTAGCGCTATGAAATAAATTACAATAAATAAATTACTCTACTAATAATAGAAGATATAAATATTTGATAACCTAGCGGTTGAACGCTTAACTTCCATGCAGGAGGGTCTGAGTTCCAAACTGGTCCGCACCGCTGAATTTTCGAATTTATGTGCGGAACGCAATTTGATTATCACTTGCGTTAACGGTGAAGTAAATATTTTCGTGAGGAAACCTGAATACCTGAGAAGGCTTCATAAATTCCTCGATGGTGTATGTAGTCCACTAACCCGCACCAGGCCAGCGTTGTGGACTAAGGCCTAACCGTTCTCATTCTGAGAAGAGGCCCGTGCCCAGCAGTAATGGGCTGGATTTATTTATTATTATAAATATTTGAGAAATGGGATCCTGATATTACGTAAAGTATAAATCCGAAATTTGTTTTTGCTTTCCTATAAACTGTGAAGAAAACGATCAGGCTCTATTTTCCTTACATGTCAACAATATTCCTGGTCCAATATCCACCTTACTATCCATCTCACACGATAAGCGAAAACAGCGTCATAACATATACAACGGACACCCAACGATCACTCACCGTATTCAGGGAGTTATGAGGCTCAGTCGCAAGGAGGATACATGAGACATATTGTCACTCCCCCGCCCCGGGAGGATTGGGCGGCTAATAGCGAAATAGTGTCGCGCCGAAGCCTGTCACTTATCATTTGCTACGCTAATGGAATATTTATAACTGGCTTATTATAGTCATGTTTAGTGTTTGTTTTGTGTAGTTTTAGTTGCCTCCTTCTTTGTTTACGTCAACCTTAGTGTACATCACTACCGTTCCGATACTAAATCATTTTATTTCAAACCTAAATTCAAAAAAAAAAAATGGATTGTTTGTTGTGGTAACAAACCTCAATTTATTTTCTTTGTTAGTGCCAACAGAATGTGTTCATGACCCAATTGCAACAGCTGCAGTTGTATTAAAGAAAAACAGCCAGCTAATAATAAGCGTGATAATTTCCACTAAAAATATAATTGTCATCAGCTAATTAATACCTTCCACAAGCAACACGGGCGCGTGGAGACCGCCAATTTGCGGCCGCAGCACATAACGTTTTATTTGATGCGAACAAGGGTTAGTATTTATTATTGTTTACGCAGTACGATGGCCTCCGGGCACAATTCGGTTGAGTTATGGCCTGGTCACCCCCGTGCGACCGTGCGCAGGTGGGGCAACCGCAGAAGGTCTCAATTTATTGCTAATTTTATTTGTATAGCGGTTCCTGTAAATTTTATTGTTTTTGCTCCTAAATATTCGGACTGGACGTTGGTACTCGCGATAAGCCACGTAAACATTTTATGGCAGAAGTTTATCTTGATATTTCCAAATATAAAACTGGGAACGCAGAATTTAAAAACCATACCATCCAATTTCCTGTGATGCAAATACAAAATGATGGAGAAATTGAGGCCGTCATTTAAAGTCCCATAAGACGCACGCTTGTGGGCGGAAGAAATATTACACTAGACTTGAGAGCAGTCGTTAGCAATTTTGATGTATTCGAGTGAATTTTAATGTGGACTACATGCATAAGACATTAGATTATATACGTACGCTTATAACACTGATAGGTAAGTTATACTTTCAAATTAATAACGATGAGAATATTAAGCAATTTTGCGAATGCTTTTATTGTAAAATTTTGAGCAAGACCAAGAAATCTGATCTATAGAAAGCAAATAATTGCTTTGATGATCACTCTAGCATAAACGCTAAATACATAATATTCTCTCTGTCTATTCCCTCTGTCCTTCCGAACACATTAACTGCACATAAAGCGAAAGTTCATTTAAATCTGCATTATTAACATAACTAATAACCATCAAAGCTAATGTTGCCGAGATAACAGTCATGTCTTCACCAACATCCCCACATTATCCCAAGTCATTTGCAAAACTGCTTCCACCTTCCATTTCCGTCAGTCCCTTACAATTCACACTTCACCTGGATTTCGACAAGAAATAAAAGTAGCATCCATTAAACTAAGCTACACGATTTTTCTCTGCGACATTATTCCAATGAAATTCGTTATTGGAAATTCGCGAGAGTGCTATTAAAAGAACGATATTTCGTTTTATGTCCTCTCTAATTAATTTCCTTGTCGCCTTTGTTTTTTGTCTTGCTCCAAGCTCTAAGCTTATCGTTAGATACTATCAGGTAATTTATACATTGGCCTAATGAAAATGTATCTCTGCTATTTATCAAACGAAGTGGCGGTGGACTTTGCGAACGTACCGATGGGAAAAGGTCTCATTTATGGTAACTGTTTCCAAGTTTTGCTGACAAAAGGAAGTAGAGATCCTTTTCCTTTGTCGAAGGATTTGGGTCATTGGTTATTTCTATTGGGAAAAGCTTCAGGTAAAACTTATGTATTGTTACAGAAATATATTTCTGATAATGCATGTTGTGCTTCCTTAAAACTAATGTGTTATTTCAATGTCTCAATATTTTGTTATATTTATACAACGTGTATCAGAAATGTGTGGTCACATTTGAGGGTGTAGATCAGACCATCAAATTCAATAATTTTCTCTAAAGGAACAACATCGTAATCGCGAAAAAATTTTCAGTTGCCCCATACAAAACTTCCATACTTACTTACTCGACCCAAACGTATGGAACAGATGATAATTTTTTCATGATTACGATCTTAGTAAAGAGAGATTCTTCAGGAAATTCAGTTTATTCATAAAAAGGAGACCTATCTACTAAATAGAAGCATGTCGAATCGAAACATGATGTACTTGTGGTCATGTTGAGGTGAATTATAACATAACTTGCGCAATGCGTGGTGTTCACCCAAATTTTGAGTAACCGTCGACAAATCAAAGAGGCACCAAGAAGACCTAATTTACTCTGTATTAATTGTCGTTTTATGTATATTTTTTCTGAATTAATAAATTAATAAAATAAAATATTGAATGAAGACAAAACCACAATGAACATCTTTCATACAATAATGCATTCGCATTTATTTAAAGCATAGGTAACAACACGCAAACACAGGTGAAGCAGAAGATATTACTCTAATAACATCTACAGTGGCTGTATGCTTAAGCAAGGATCATAAACACAAAAGCCACGCTTATAGAAGGCATTATTAACCCGACTTTCTCTAAGAGAAGAGATGTTTGCGAGGATTATTACAAGTCTAGCAATAAAGGGACGAAACGACACCAGGTAAATATTAAAAGGGAGAGAAATAAAGTGTTATGTTTGTCACCAAACGTGACTGAGGGTTTATGAATATCTTTATAACCCCACCTTAAGGTACACAGTAAACAGAGGTAGAATAGAATTGGTGTTGTTCAAGTAAAATATTAAAATGATAATATAATCCTAATAATATTTTATATATTATGTGAAAGTTTATGTTTGTGAGTTTGAGAATTTGGATGTTTGTTAATCAATCAGGCCTTAATGGCTGAACGGATCTGGATAACATTTAGCACACCGGTAGACCATGGCCTGCATTAACACATACGATATTTTTTATCCAGGTATATGAAAAAGTCCCCCTAGGATGCGAGTGAAACCGCGGACAACAGCTAGTACAATATAGTTGTGATAGATAAATAAGTATAACACGCTGTATTCTACCTTCAGAATTTATAAGGTAAATTAATTATCACAAAAAAATCGGATTCCTCTGTGACGGGACCACATTAATTTTCGAGCGAGGACCAAATTAATTACGTCCATTTATAACATCTTATCTAACACAAGGACATTTTTTGTAAGATTAGATGAATGGTACTTATGTAACAGGTAAAATAATCCGCCAAAACATAGTCCTCTCAAAGAGCGAAAAAATCCTCACTTCTACTAAAAAAATACATGAAATTCTACTCAAGCGGTGCCAATCTCCAAAAAATTGCGAACATTTCATAATTATTTCAATTTTGATCTCAGGATTCATTGCGCAGCTCCACATTTCTGTGTAAATTCACTGAATCACCTACAAGTAGCGAGGTGAACGAGACGATTACAGCTCACTTCCGAGACCTCCACTGCAGGATTAGATTGAAATTGAATGGTCTTTTAGAAAATGAGAAATGAAAAAGAAAAAAGGCACGTATACTCCGTAATGACTGGAAACGTACCTTTGAAGAACTATTTTCAAGAATGACGGAGATTAAGAAAATACAAACTCATTGGAGTTTTATGAGGAATTTCTAAAGAAAATGAAGGACATAGAGTCGAAGAAGCTGTAAATTTTTACTGTGCGCTTTACTCTGTACTTAATTAGACCTTATTGAGGTTACTTTTTCTTTACAAGAAGAACTTAATAAACTTAATTGCATTTTAGGCCTATCCAATGACGTAGTATTACCTTAATTTTCCATTTTCTTACCAATAAACTGGTAAAGCAGCGCCGAGTTTGAAGTAGTATATTTAGCCCGAATTTACCTATTGAAAAATTACGGTTTAAGATATTTATTTCCCAATAACAATACAATTCACTTGTCTTGAGAAATACATGGTATACTTATAACTAAAATTTTACAATATCTACCACCTAGTGCTTATTAAAAGAAAAATTATGATGTATGTATGAGAAAATTTATCTCTTTTTATTCCTTTTCAAATTATATTATAACTGCCTATTATATATAGATATTGTCATTATAATATTTCCTCATCATAATTAAAACATCTAGCTCACCATATTTTAATATGTGGAGTGTATTCAATAAAACTGTTTTAGCACACCCAGTTATGTCTTTTTTTAATACATAACATTATGCTCAAGATGGTGTATCTCATAACACGGACGAATAAAGAAGAATTTAATCTTTTGACTTTCCTGTGACCATACTTCATACAGGATAAATTAACTTAATAAAAATGCTTGCTGTGGTATATAGATTTTTAATTGATGGTTTTTTATTTTCTTGGATAAAGGCACAAATGGTTACACACGACGTAGTACACCTAGGTATACAGCTAAAACTTAACCTTTTTCAGAGCTGGAATCTGCACTAGGTTCGAGACCTATATGATGGCTGGTAATATATGAAGATGATTGCGGTGAGGTGAGACGGCTGCCAGAATTTAAAAAATACTATATGCCCCAATTTTCTTTCCGGGCGTAAAACAATAACATTATTGCCCAGCTTGAATAGGTTGTCTCCTCAAAAACACCAAACATAAAACTATTTCTTACACATGAAAATACAGTAAATATGTTATAATGTTATTTTCTGTATAATGTATCGATCCTAAATCCTCTAAACCCAAAACACCATAAACCATGGGTACCGTACTACCCTAATACGCGCGTGTTCTCCATAGCACGTCATAAACTGAAAATTGCCTTCCTAGTTGAATTCATCCGACGCGCGGGGACTGGGGCTCCTACCCTAATAACATTGCAGTTTCCTGGAAAATTTTAGTGTAGCATGGACCAACGGGGCGGAATAAAGGCGGCAGCTCGTTTCCGCGACTTTTACCCTACTATGACAATGCAAGAGTCAAATTTTTTGACGCAACTTTGTTGTACAACGCTGTTTTTGTTTGCTCCTCTCTCAATTTTGCTAAGCAAAGTACACAATGGACAAAAAAACTGAATTAGAATTTTTGTTTTTGGAGAGTGGATAGTAGGTATACTCGAATGCTTTTGGCGTGATAGAGGTGAAGTTTATCCGCCGGACTAACAAAGCTGAGCATGAAAATGGGTGCATAAAATGGATACACCTGGGTAATGATGTTTTTGGAGATTCTAGGCTTTATCAGACGAAACTATTGTACCAAGTCTGACTTAATTATTGTTCTTGGTACATTACACGTACTACTTTGTATTCTTTATTATTTTAGTTTACGTAAATTCGTTCACTGACAGATGGCATTGTTACAATAGGTACCACAAATTAAATAATACTTTTCGTTTTACTTACCACCCATTAAATTAAGTAGGTAGGTAGTGTACAATTATTGTACATACATCAATTACCTACTCAATATATTATCCTAAAATAAGTGATCAGGGTACTACTCACTACACAAACTCACATAATATTAATACATACACGTATGATGACGTCAAGAGAACTCATAAAGCCAAAGGTACGAGTTCAAGTGCCCTGCAGGGCGCCGGCGGCGACACGACACGAGGAACCCCGCGGGCGCCGGATTAACTATATTTCACTAACGAATTAATTATAACAACAGCTGCTTCTGCTGCGCGGGAGTAAATCAACGTACAATGAATGAGATGCAACTTATTATACTGCCACATTTTCTAGTAATATCATGCATACACTGTATGTTACCGATCGTCACTGGTCGAAACTAAATCTTAATTTAATTTTTAAATATCTGAGGTCAGTCTGACAGGCCTGATTTTTGTCCGGTCAGAATACTTACATAGGTAGATCTATTTGATAGGTACTCGTACTCCCTTAGCAAATGATGACGAACAAAAACTTATCAACATTGGCGATGTATAACCTAACCGTCAAAAACCCCCGATCCCAACTAGAAATAGAGCTGTAACTGTTGAACGGCTGAACTTTTTCATTAAACATAGCTAAGATGATACCCGATTAAATTAGCTAGATTTAAAAAACTGCATTGAAATCGGTCTATCCGTTTTAGAGCTACGATGTCACAGACAGATACACATATACCTACACAAATACACGCTGCAAACTTAAAGCACCTCTCTTTTTTGTCGAGGGTTAAAAATGGTCCGCATGAGATATCAACGTTTGTAACATTGAAGGTACTTGTAACAGTAATTCAATTTTGGAGAGGGAACAAAATTGCAGCGGTGTGAAATTGCAAGGGTGGAAGATGGAGCCTGAAGGCAAATTAAGATGAACAAGGAAGAAAAAGGCCACAGATTTGTAACACAAATATGCACTAGAGATGAGTCAGCTTTCCTAGAAATCTCAAGTAATAGTTAAGTTTACGTAATACCTACTTTTCATCGTCTACGATAATTATTCTTACCAGTTTAATAACTTATAACGTGCGTGGGACAAGGTGACGATATATTTTATAGGTTTCTTCGATTCTTGATCAATATCGGCAATTGGAGATGGACCATGAAATAAGTTGAGAGAAATATTAAGCTAGTTAGACACTTCCTGGAGGACTTGAAGATACTTGATACTTTATCTAAAGACATGAATACTAAAAATCTAATCAAACTTTTTGCATGTATTTCTTTATCGAATACGTTATTGGAACCTCTTTTAATTATTGGCAATGGTATCCGGTACCTACGATAACATTATAATATTACTGACATTCAAAACTTTCTCGAAATTAAAGTAAGTAGTAAAAAGAAGTTTCCATTCTACAAAGTTACGACTTTCAATGAATACAGTTTCATTCTATGCTACATTATAATAGCGCATAACTTTGACTCGAACAAAAACTTGGTCTTTTCCATAAATTCTATAAACTTTTTTAATACGAAAGCGGACAATAACATAAAATAGCTTGCCAGGCATTCGGACGGACAATCCGGCCGTCCGATTTCATCGGTGCTCATATAATTCAGTTAACCAATGAACCACATGCGGTGCACACGAACACACCGGATTGAATTGGGATCAGGAAATGTATACAATGTTCGTGTAAACTCCCGCAGAGCTATAGAAATCGTTACAGTGAAAAAACATTTGACAGACGAATACACAAAATTGAAAAAAAAAACACACATGTAGCCAGTTTCCGCCCAATATATTTGTGATATTATTCGGCATCGAGCACGCTCCACACGTTTATGCTAAACTACTTGTAAACTTTCCTTTACCTGTCGTTTTATTCGATATTCAATTATGCAAATAAAAACCAATTCCAACAAAACTTATCTGAACCATCTGTTGAAAGGTAACACCTGGACTAATAGTAATAACAATTTCTTTTTATCTCGCATATTCCAATTTACCATTTATTTCCAACGACTAATTTCTAAATTTCCACCGCGACTACTAATCGATTTATCGATAAAGTAAAATTACTGTTAGCGCAGGCGCACATCTACATAATCGATTCCCGATTAAGTATCGATTAGGATCTGGCGAAACTAACACTGCGATAATCATCTCCCGAGTCGTAGACCAGTATAATCCCACTCGTTACACATGCACATTACGGCATCAGCCGCAATGATCATGTGGAATTAAAATTCAAATAGAAGACAAGATCTATAAAACTCGAACATTAAATAGAACAGCCGGGCTCGACATGTCAGCGTTCTGTACGACCGGGCGGCGTACATAAAGTCATTTTGTTGTGCATTTTACGATATTGAAGCAGGCGTTCGTCCCAACTCAAGACTTCTAGAGCATGCAGACGTGTTATACTCGTAAGTTTGAACATCAATAGTGGCACACATGGCTGCGTGTTGCAGCTTGCAGACGACTCGGCAAACTGTTGTTTCATGTTTCGTTTTCGCAGTGAACACGGCTTTACGGCGGAAATCGGTGAATTTCCCTCGAGTGCAGTAAAAACCTCTCTGTCAGACGACACTCCATCGGCAGTTCGGTTCTGGGTTGATATCTCGACGGCTCGCGTCAAATATACACAAATCCGACGCTCAAATAACTTTTGTTTTTTATGCGAAGGGACCGGACTGAAGCAACAGTGCCGGTTCTAATGCCGATATCAGGATTATTCGCTCCGGTTTTCCCTTACGTAAAGAGATGCTCACTGAAATGGTCTCATTCCGAAATATTCTCATTACTTGGGCGGAATCTTTTTTACTTTACGTCGAAACGCTCCCCTTTTCTTGTTCAGTCAAGTACAAAGTTTTCCCGACCCTCTCATCGGCTGCGAAAGAAAATGACTAATAAGAAACGCAAATGATAGCAATCTGCTCGGGACTCTCGATCTTGATCTTAATTAAACTGAAGATGAAAACTTGTATCAAATAAAACTTCGGTGTCTAAATTAATGGAAAGATCGTTATGTTACGTGTCGCAATAAAAAATGTACGAGTAGACGCCTCGTTGACAGTGTTACAAGAATTCTTTCAACGCCACCATTACACGTAAAAGACCAACAAAGGGAATCCAATGAGTTTTATAGAACTTTCAAAAGACGTAAAAACTGCCTACAGTTTCTTTTTTTATCAGAGCAATAAATATGTCCTCCGCCCTCGCGCGCTTCTCCACTAATTCTCAACCAACTACCAGCCTATAAATTCAAAAGATTGATGTTAGATACTGAATTTATTTACTTAAGTACATTTGCCGTGAAACGTAATATGTCGTAACGCCTATTAATCTACAAAACACATTATAATTTATCAAGAAAAAGTTAATGGTATCACTTGTGTCAACATGACAGATTAGTTAAAAACATACCAGAAATAAAAAAGCGGGTCTTATAAAAATTACGACCACTAGTGGACCAATGTGTCAACAGTTCTTAATTTGTTCCAAGAAATTATTTATTTGTCGCATATGTTTTAGTCGAAGTTTTAATATGTGACATGTTTTTATATGCCCCATGTTTTCACCCTACTATGGAGCAAATACTCACTAAATTGTTATTACTAAAACAAAAAAATATGTAACAGAAACTGTTTATTATTTATCGAACCCTTGCTTTTGCATGTAACATCTAATTTAATATTATTTGAAGAAAACGCAAATATTCACCCCTACTCATCGTAAATTGTAATCAAAAAACCATCACACGAACTGCATAAATTATGACAAGCATAAAATCTGCGCAGATAAAAACACCGCATTTTACCCTACTTATTGATTTAACAGGCGATCCATATGCATCAGAAACTAGGCACCCTCAAAATAAAGAGACACCATTAGAAGCCACGTGAGACCCTGCCCTTGCCCCATGGGGTCTCATGGGGCACGGTAATGCGTGGTTCCGCTGCACATTTTTACTTTTACCACTAATTGGGGCACCGCGGGGATAAAAGTGAAACCCCACTATCCCCAGGGATGAGATACAAACACGGCTATTTCAATGTCACTTTATTTGTTCGTAATGAATGCGTTTGTGATGTTTAAGATGGATTTATTGGTTTACATTTAGTTTTATAAGATAAATAAGAATAGTTTATGCTTAAGTATTCTTTTTATATCAAATATAGTTAACATTTAAATAGAGTTTCCCAAAATCAGACAGTGACCAATCCTCATAAATATCATGCCATCATCTGTGGCAACATAAATAAATCCAGCCCATTACTGTCCCACTGCTGGGCATGGGCCTCTTCTCAGAATGAGAAGGGTCAAACCTTAGTCGGCCACGCTGGCCTGGTGCGGGTTTGCGGACTACACACACCATCGAGAACTTTATGAGGCCCTCTCAGGTATGCAGGTTTCCTCGGGATGTTTTCCTTTACCGTTAATGCAAGTGATAATCAAATTCTGATCCGCACATAAATTCGAAAAGTCAGAGGTGCGGGCCGGTTTCGAACTCAGACCCCCGAGGGCATGGAAGTCAAGCGTTCGACCGCTAGGCTAAACATGAGTAAAGGAATAAGTTTTTGAATTAAACTGAATCTAACATTACAAATCGTAGCTACAAATCCTTGAAACGTTGAAAAATGCAAACATACAAAAACTGCACCCTTCACCAATTTTATCAAATCTTTAAACCTGTTTTAGCTAACAAGGCCTTTCTGCCGAGATTCGTCAGAAAAAGCAAGTTACTACATTAAACTCGTGTAACGTAAGGTACCTTTGATATAAATTACTATACATTATATTCATAATCAATTTACACAAATTGAGGAAAAAATTTATAACACGCTACGCCGCCGCTTTATATTATAAAAACCGGAATTCACGTCCTAAGCTTCTTCGGACTAAATTATCTCATTACTTGAGGATAATTTACAAGGTTTTAGAGATTTCCGACAGCTATTATTTGTGTTTATTCTCTTTATAGTACCTACTAGACTTGTGCGCCGATGCCAGCTTCGTCATCGGCGTCATCGGCGCGCGTAGTGGAAATATTAGCCAGTCAGCTATGGTAGAATCGAGGCTGACTACCCAGGGTACGCCAGATATTCTGGTGTTTCGCCACACGTAGAGGTTCTATTCTTGCTTCTTGTGCCTTTAATATACAATAATATGTGCCCGAGTGATGACTGTGTACCTACGTCCAGCGCACCCTTCGTAATGCAGAGTAGCATGTTTCACAACAGCATGACCACAATGACTGTCACAATAAAAGAACAAAGGCCAAAATCATACAACGTGGGAAGACAAATATAGTCTATCATACTGTCCACCCCATCAATTTTGGCAGGTGAGTTACTCTGCGATTAACGAGAGTTGAAGTGTCATAAGTCACTCTAATAATATCATATCTACTGTTCGGTTTGAAGCATTAAAAAGTTTTAACATATTCAGGAGATATCAGCATAATTTATGACAGTAGGAAACTTCGTGCATGTTTAATCGCTCCTTCGGGAATTTCACCGACTTAGTTAATAAATCAGTTTAATCAGAATGGAATCTTATACCCTGAAGGATAATATATTGTATTCGATACACGTTTCCGAACACAATATATTTCTCTATATCTTAGCTCTATCTCAATTTGTATGTTATGTATTCAATAGATTCTAAAAGCACATAAGCACATATCCGACATATTGTTCCTTTCAATATCCACCACATCAATACCTCATTTTCAGAAAATCCCAATATTAAAAGCATCGAACTTTACAAAACCTCCAAAATCCTTGGAGTTAACAATGGACCTTATTATACGATGATCCCTGGTCCGTACTGTACGTATCTGCAAAATTTCACGCACCCTTGCAATAATAATATGGGAAAGGCTCTTATCTACCCTCGTCGCGATCAGACCGTCAGAGCCTAGAGAGCGGTGATAAAAGGGCCCTACTATATCATATTGGCACTTTCGACAGAGGATCTAGTAATATTTCGTACTCCTTAAAGGATAACGAAAACTCAGCCCCTCTTGAGAACGGAGATGTAAACCAATGATCTATTTGTCAGGATCAAGTGCGAACCGATACGTGGATATTGAATAGTCTTAGTTGGTTCGGCTGAATAAGTATCAGTTTTTTGCTGATCATACGCTATTATGAAAAAATATTTGAGTACGGCCTTAGGACGTATTCAAATATCATTCACATTTTTTTTTTCGTCTTATTTTTGAAAAATTTATGTAATATCATTCACATTTTTTTTTTCGTCTTATTTTTGAAAAATTTATGTTACGAAACATAAGTTTTACTTAGGTAGGTATATACTGCCGGATTGCTGCCCTGGGATCTGGAGGCGACTGCCCTCCAGCGCGTCTATGAATGGCGCGTGGAGGCGCAGCGCCGGGGCGTATCCCTGCTGCCGCAAGAAGTCGAGGCGCGGCGGGAAGAGCTCCGGCGCGATCTCGGGGCAGTATGGAGGGGACGATTGTCGCAACCGACGGCCGGGCACGCCGCAATCGCGGCGGTAAGACCCCTCTTTGAGGAGTGGCTGGATCGGCGGCACGGCGTCCTGACCTACCGCATGACGCAGGTCCTCACCGGACACGGAAGTTTCGGGAGGTACCTGTGTCTGATGAGGAAGGCAGAAACGCCTGGGTGCCACCACTGCGAGGATCGCCCTGAGGACACAGTAGAGCATACGGTGCAAGACTGCCCCGCTTGGGCAGAGCACCGACGTGTCCTCAGGGCGGCGATAGGCGGAAACCTCTCGCGCCCGGCATTGGTCGAGGCCATGCTGCGGGGCGAGACGGAGTGGGAAGCGGTCGCCTCCTTCTGCGAAGCAGTCATGCTATCGAAGGAGGAGGCGGGCCGCGTGAGGGAGAGGATGGCGTCCTCCCTCCAGCCCAGCCGCAGTGGTGGTCGCCCACGGCGTCGGGCGCCGGCCGACGATCTCCGGCCACCGTAGGCGCGGGCATGCGGACAGCGAGTAAAGGGCAACTCTCTGTCCGACCATGGACCATGCCCGGGTCGACGGCGCGTTGTGTTCCACGCGCGCCTCAAAGAACGTCAGCAAGATGACGGGGCCCCCCCTGTAGAGGGCCGAAGCCTGCCGGGGTCGCGGGACTTATCTCATTACCGTGACCCCGGAACGTAAAGGGCTATCGAAGGAACACCGTGGATTTTAGTCAGTACAAGTCTGACAGTCCCTCCCGCCCTGCCCGGGGCGGGAGGACTCATTTGATGATTTTACCACGCTAAAAAAAAAAAAAAAAAAAAAAAAAAAAAGGTAGGTATATACTACTTAATTTAGAATTTAAAATAAACAGCATCATTGTTGCGTTGTAAATAGGTATTCACAAAACGGTCTGAACAATTTCAGCTAAGGTAAATCATTCAACAATCGGATCCCCAAGATATTCAGCTTTATTAAAGCTCATTATGAATCCGTATAACCAGTTCCTCATCAAACTGCTGACGTGTAAATGTAAACAAAACAATGACTCGCTAATTCGCAGACGCGCCCCCTAGCGGTGAGGTCACGCCGGCCGAGGTGTGGCCTGCCAACTTGTATCCAGCGGTTAATGAAAGCAATATCGCAGGGAAATGACGTTTCTCCGTAATATATGATGGGATGCCCGAATGTGGGTGAGTTTACCTGGTTGGAGTTTGACGGGTTCGACCCATATACACACATTTGAATATTTGGGTACAATTAATCTTCTTAATATGAATTGATGAGAAAGGGTTACGGATTGTTTACTAACCGACTACGGCGTAGCTGAAAATGATAATAATGGTTTTGAACTTGTGTCCGTAGTTTAATTGTTTTTGTGATAATAAGGTTAGGTACATCTAAAATACTATAACAATTTTAATAAAAAAGGTCGGAATCGTTTCTTACGATTCGATCGATTTTTATGACAGAAGGGTTGGCGAAAATAGTGTTAATTTTTTTAAAATAAATGACTACCTTGGCTTTTGTTTTAGAGCCATTTTAATACTCTAGTTTAAAATTAATAGCTTTATTTTAAATTTCATGAAAAACTACGTACCTTATGCACTGACGTGCATGAATGTAATTGAAAAGTTTTTATGTGATTTTTATTCAAATTTAACGAAATTATGAAATAAAACAAGAACATCATGTTCGTGGCTATTAATATATTTTTACTACCACACAGAGTATACTTTCAGCATAGCTAACTAAAATTAACGGGGTTACATATTTGACTTGCGTTAACACAAGAACTACCACGATTTAGTTGGGATTTGTTTGCTGCAAAAACTTTAAAATAAATTACCAGCTGCTTAACTTTATTCTATCGCAAATATTTTTCAACGCTTTAATAAGCATCTGATATGTAATAAAGGAAAAACCTGTAGCAGGGATGCATACTAATAAGAAACAACATTTTATATACATTTTCATAACTCTATATTTAATTGATTAAATTCCTTAACAAAATTTAATCAATTAAATATAGAGTGTCTATCAATCAAAGTCGCAATTTGTCATAGTTTTAAAGCCCAACAATTTCAAACGTCGCATACGCTCATCGTTATCCTTACCTTCGCAATTTCCGTAGCATAACCTAAATATGTTTCTCTTCATATTTACTTGAATCGCGTGTCGCGACGGTCGACAACCACGCGAAGCTCTATGTCGTGTTTGAGGTATTATACCAATACTTCGCGTGTTGCCCTATTATAATATGATTTTAACAAAGCCGCCAGTAATGCGCACACAATAGCCGCCTTCAAACGCAAACTGGAACGATTTAGGATTACCAGCTTTGATATCGCAATCCACTTGTCTGGTTATTTGTAGGATTTGTGATAATGTTATCAAGTTGTTTGTTCGTTTATAGACTGATATTCCGGAGCCTTACGGCTATAAAGGGGTTTTCATGTAAAAGGTTAACAGAAACATGAATAAAAAAAAGTATAAGGCTACGAGACTACGTAGCGTAGACAGAATTCTATATACACACCATGTGGTGAATTTAACAAATAAATTTTACCTTTTCTTTTTCCAGGTGATAGAATACTTAGCTGATTAACTACATGAATATACAGTGTAGCAAGAATTATAATTTCGACACCATGTGGGCCTAATAAAATACTAAATCAATTTAAACTTTTGTCTTTTTGTCTAGCTCTACAGCTTTTTACTACTACGTAGAGTTTTACATCGATGTCATTGGTTCCTTCATTAAATTAATTAATTTTACCTTTTGTCTAGTCAGGTACAGTGTCACAACTAAGAAGTCGCATCGGCAAACTTCGTAAAACCGATCACTTTCGAAATAAGTGCGACTTCAAGACCACGAATGTTTATTAGTACCATAATAAAAAAATATCTTTACGCTGACGCAATAAATTGTAAAATTATCTAACCGAGCAACTACCATTGGTTGTTCGATCAGGTATACATCGATGTAACGTCTTAGTTGTGTTGTATTATATAGCAGTAGCAAATTAATAGCAAGCAGCCAATGAAGCTACATCGAATAAAATAGCATTGAAGACTCCAAATGAAATATTGCTTTCTGACGCTAGACAAAGAGGTTGCTATTTACCAACCAAACTCCAATATTCCATTTGTTCCAAAGAAATATTGATTTCCTTTGTCGACGAAATTAATAGCAGTCGTGAAATGAAATACTGTTGTCGCATTATAATTAACGCTTAATTTACTTACGCTCGTATCGCGAACATGGTGCTTGACTAAAACGAAATTATTATTTTTTACTATAATGCATATCACGCGACGTAATAAATATTAACATTAATTGCGGGTTACATTGTTAAGGCATTTAATTGTTAGTTTTGATTACATAGTGTTTTAAATGAATGGAACATTACAATATCTTGGTCTTAATCTATTTATCAATACGTGAAGAAAAATCTTTGTACCCCTTTTTAAGCATATTGCGCGCACGAACGGAGGAGTTTGAGATTTGGCATAGTTAAAGTTTACATGGATAAGGAGTGCAGAAAGCTAAAAGTGAATGTTAGTAACAGTTAAAAAAATATGAATACAAGTAGGTATAGTTTTCTTTTTTTGTTAGTAACAACTGACATAAAAAACATATTTTCATTGGTATTGCAGAGAATTAAGGCAAATAAGACACGTTAATGACGTATTTTTATAAGCTCGCAGCTGACGTAACAAAAGAAAATCATGAATGTTATAATATATGTAATGAATAAAGAGGTATACTTTTTGACAAAAGAACCTCAATAACGTAGAATTTTCTTTTTTTTTATGTATTACGGTCAAATTTCTGCCACTGGACGACCACTAGTTTTTATAAATAGTCGTACCGTCTAACTCTGATTACTAGTAAAAACTTACTACCAAGGAAGCCTTGACTAATAAATATTTAAATATAGATAAGTATGTAAATACAATTTTACCATGTCATTAACAATATACCAACAGTATATCATTCGACACTATACAAGGTAGGTACTTAAAGCTGTCTATTTATATTATCAACAATTGCAAGTGTACATTAAAATCAATTCCATCAAGAAAGTATTATCCCCAAATACATACAATATTCAACTCATCATTCATCTTTTTGTTACATTAATTTACCATTCAAACTGTCTGGCCACAAAAAATGTTTCGCCAAACGAACAATACTCTGCATCAGATTCGCGAACTTCCAAATTTAAAAATTAAAACCAAGAGCTAATTTACACCTGCCAGTAATGATTGACGGTAGACCCGTCAACTTTAATTTATCTGTCAATGTTTTGACTGCACCATAAAATGATAATGATATTCGATTAACATTCACCGAAAGTTCAGATGTAAGTAATTATAGGGTAGTTTACGGCAACAATTTACTATGAAGTAATATGGTTAATATCTGCTTAACAATATTGTAATTTTGAGGCAGTGGAGCAGAAAATAGTGTCAGGCTAATGTCGAAAAAAACGTTTAGTTCGGCTGTATTATTAGACTGACTAATTAACTTTTCCAGCTGTTATAAAATCTATGTATTACATATACTTATAGTTATAAAATCTATGATATCAAATATGGTGGTTTCATTTATGGTTGTTCCGTCGTCGCCACCCTGTATTTAAGAGATGAAACCTATGTATATAAAAGTTATGAAGAAGAAGATCTATTTCATCACTATAATATCTTCGCAGGTCGCAGTGACAAAGGGGCTTAGTACCTACCCTACCTCTTCTAAAATAATAATATATAAAATATCCTACCTTCCTAGTCTCGATCTCTTTAAAGGGTTAATGTACTCATCATTATTAACAACTTTTACTATGGGACCAAACCTGAAATCACGAAAAACAATCAGGCTTTCCATACATTTAGTCGAGTAATATTGAATTATTTGTGTGGAACAGCAGATTTATTTTGCGATTTCAGGTTTCGTCCCGTAGTAGGTAAAAATTGTTTTTAATGATGAGTCAATAACCCCTTAAAGGGATCTGGACTAGAAAGGTATGTATAAGTCTCAGGCGTACCTAATTAATTGACATAAAGGGTCAAAACGTAAAGAATTTTCAAATCAACGGCCTGTATATGACGAAGTCCAAGCATTCTAATACAGTATAGGTACCTCAAAATCTTGAACCTGCTGACAGTCACATTTTATAAGAGTTAAGTTTATAGAAAAGTGAGAAAATGACTGTGTTCAATTATTGTTTTTCTCTTAATTTAATTCACATTTTTATTGTTTTGCTTGTGATCTCTTCATTGTTGTGTCTTATTGTGTTGTACCTGAATGCATTTTTCGTTTTCATTCATACGTATGAAATTACAAATTAATTACGAAGTCGCAATTAGTCACATACGTAAATAAATCAGCGCTAATAGAATCGCGTGCGATGCTGGGCGTCGCAGCCATAAAAATTCTTGCATAAATATAAAGTAATGAACAAAATTAAATAAGCTGTATTGTTTCCTTAAAAAGTTCAAAATTGACTTTTCTTTTCTGAACGAAACACTTATTACTATTACACCTTTTGTCTTTCGAGAACCAAATCCAATCTCCGGAAAGTACCTACTTTAGTTAATCAAATTCAAATTTACCTTCAGATTTAAAAAAATCCCTTCCATTATCTCTACAGTACAGTCCAATACAAGATGTGATAATGGGCAAAAATATAATGAATGTGTGAGAAACATAGAGGACAAACTTTACCTAATCGCAATTGAGGAGTGATTTTTCAAAGGCGCTTGTTTCTATTTTTGTCTTAGAATAAACCTCAAATACCGTAAAAATGTATCTTCTATTAAAAAAACTATTACAAAAGGCACATATTGCCTACGGAAACTTAAGAATAAATGTGGCAAAGGTTAATTCCCCTTACTGTCACAGTGAATTTTGATTTCCAATTATTGAACTTGAAGGTTTAGTATAAAATTGAATATAGTGCCACAAACTTATCTGACCCGGTCATGGCGTCGCTGCCGTCGCTTTTTACCAAAGTCATCTCGCTACAAAAATGACATTTTGAAGTCAGTTTTGTTCTGGGGCGACGTTAGTTCCAATTTTGGTCACCGGGTCACAAACAACATAATTATGTAATGTAACATGTGTATAGTGCCACAAACTTATCTAAGTTTGTGGCACTATAGAACACTATTGTGACATTTCTGATCCAATAGATAGATTACCTATTGTCAGGATCATAACCCTTCCTTTATGTAGAGTCAAAAAACAACGGTCGTTAATGCATTACCATTTACCGATTGGCCCTCAAACAATAACTGACGTCCGGAAACGCAATTAACTATGTATTCGTTGGAAAGAGGAAATATCAATTCGCTTGTACAGAGGGGATCTGGTGCGTTTAGTTTACGAACGGACAGTTGACTCAATTATGCTCATATTATTTGAGCAGTGATATTTTGAGTGTGTACGGACTACGGATATGCCTGTTGGTTAATGTATGAATTGTTTCCGAGTTCACGTGAATGATTATGCTCCTATATCGCAATCAGTTGACCATAAATAAATTATTCAACTTAAAAAACTGTGTAGTTATTTGGGACCAGAAAGTCCCAATCGTCGCTTTAACACTATTGAAAACAACATTAACTATACCTACGTAACCATTACAAATACAGAAGCAACTTGGGCTTACCTACCTACCTACCTCTAAGTTGACCCTTACAACTTGCAAAATTACAAACACGTGATCACACCAAATTAATTTATACTCAATTTAAAAATTGACCCTTTGCTTCGTAACGATTACGTCATAATAAAAAAAGAAAGTTGAAAGAATGTTGGTCGCCGATCAATTATGCAATTTAAATCTCGAACGGATCTACCCTTTCCATTTTTAAATCAAAATACGAAATCCGTAGCTTTAGGGGAACTCGCCTATTCACCGATCGAAAGTATATCCGCCAATTTATCGGGAATCACCCGTCTCGCTGTGACGGCCAACGCTCCATTGTCCCGGGCTCAATCATGCCAAATTGCAGCCCGACGTATGCATTTTACCCGATTTTACATTCCAATGCCGTTTCCACTGAGATACGACTATCGGAAATAGCGACGGAAGGTAATGGCCGTACCATGTAGATACATAACCACTTATAATTCAGTAACTATTAAGTATTTTGTGATGGATGGCTTGTCACATTATGAATGTGTGAACGATCCAAACGATTTCACAATCGATTTAATTTAAATAGTAAAGAGCGACTACAATGTAATATTTGAGCTCAAACACCGTAACCACAACAGTATCGATTCAACAGTTATCCGATGACGTGTCGATTATATGCCTATCGACCCTAATAATAACGTAGGTGTCCATTCCATTTGCATTTAAAAATGAAATTTCCATAGCGTAGTAATTTAGACCGTTACCTACATGAATAATATTTTTAGTAGCCGCACTTAACAGCTATTAGATACATAATTTGTGGTAGGTTTGTAGTACGTATAAGCCAAGTTATGAAACGTGATAGAACTTCAGCATTAAATTAAATGACATAATCTTCTTAGGTGAAATATTGAATTTTATCTCATGATAAATTGTAATGAAGTCGTTGAATAAATGGACACTATTCCAAATTAACATCAACATCTCTATCTAACTTATAAAATATTCATTAATTCCTTCATCCGATAATCCGGATTACTAATCTATGACAGAAAATGTAACTGTATTTGTTTATTTATCACCTAACAATATGGTTCAATTTCTAGATATCAAATGTTTAAAACATTCAGTACCTAACTTATATATATTATATGAAAAATACGGATCCAAAGCAAACATTGAAATGCAAATCCGAGATCTTTTACAAACAAACTGGGAACGCATGATCTCACTAATGAAGTGTTCGCATTTAAAACTCGAGAACATCTTGCGCACACTTTTGATAAAATCAAAAAGAGTACCGCGTTCCTGTTTGAGTTATTTGTCGTCACATTAAACGAGTGTTCGGCAAAAAGTCGACGAAGATCAAAGCGGTGACGTGGCTGTCTGAAATAACGCCCAACCGCACGCACTTGTCAACGAACATGCGAAACTCGTACTCCTAACGCGAGTTACGATAGATACACTCTGTTTGGCGTATCTACATGTCTGGTAATTAAGTGACAGGAAGTCTGCCCTGGAAATATACTGAGATTAGTTTTGGTTTAGGTTTATATTTTAATGAAATTGACCCAGTAATTTTGCATTACTGTACGGAGACATAATTTTGAGTCCATGCGGTGCCCCACACATTCATGACAAAGAACTATTTCAGTTTATGATTCTTAAAAAAACATGTTTCTTACTTTTCTATGATATTTCATGATTCTAGAAGAGTTTATGCCAAAATATGTAGTATAAATAATACTCAATAAAAAGCGGCTACAAAACCCTTACCACTTCTGAAAAGTAATCAAAAGAATACGCGTACGAAAACAACACGACATAATTATACAGAGCAATCAGCGTGCCACGTGTCATAATGAAAATTGTTTCCGAGTATACGTGTATGGATAAAGCTTTCATATTTCAGACGCATGAATAACGAGCATACTGCGAGCATAAATATGGAGACAATGCCGCATGCCGCTTATAAACATTGCCCATCGCCAGTGCTTGCCGCGAGAGTGCCGAGTCACTCTGCATTCCTCCAACCATCCGTTAGATAAAGTTCCCTTCCTTTATTTAAATTCAAATATATTCAATTTAAATTAAACGCGTCAATCAATGTTCGATTTAATTGATAGCGTTTCAATTTCTGAATAACTCAATCTCGCTCAATTTAGCTGTATTATTTAGTTGGCAATCGTTTGGCAATGCATAGAAATCGATACTTGATAATTTCTGTTTTTTTGGGTCTGTCCTAAAAATATGAACTTATGACATTAATTAACTTATATTCAATAGATGCTTGATAATTTTTCTCAGCCACACGGACAAAATGACTTTGCGAGCTCCATCCGAACCAAGTTCATCGATCGAAATAGCAATAACTTGTTTATTTCTAGCTGTTATGTTATTTCAGTTTAGATATGTTAACTTGTAGGCTCCATCCGAACGATGTAGGTACTCGGTAGTAAATAGCATATTTTCAGTGCATAATCAAGGAAATATTCAGTGAAACTTTTATGTTATCTAGAGATAAATAATGTAGCCGTAAATTATACGTTTGTTAAATAAAGAAAGTCGCGTGACACGTTAGAAATATCATATATTATCACAGTATAAATCATAATGAAATGCAATAAGAGACAGATAATTCATTGGAATAGATATAAGGTTCTGTTCATTATAAATGTTCATAAAGCAGCGCCGATATTTATCTAGCAAGTGAGGTAGCGTTCAGTAGCGCCACTGATCGTCAGTGTTGCTTGCGGCTGTACTTTATTAATGCTTAAGGGTTCTAACTCGGACTGTGCCCAAGCCGACGTCTTGTAGGTGTACAACCAGTAATTATTTAGAACGCAAAGCTTGGAAATCATCGTGTAGGCAGTTAATCTTGGCGTCGCATGCGAATGTAAATTGAACCAAGTTCTCGAAACCTACGTACGTAATAAGGTGGGCAGAAAGTGCTTGTTTAGACTTAGACTTTGCTGGTTATAAAAATTGAATAGCGGATTTGTAGAATATATTGTAGAATCAATTCGTTGACATCTATATTATCAAGCGGTTCTAAATTGCGATATGAATATCAATATTAATAATTCTCGTCATACACTAGATCATGGCGACCCAATTCTGTCTTTATTAATTCAAGTCTGTTTAATTAATTCTTGTCTAGTGCTTAATAAAGTTTTCAAGCGACACTTTTTGCCATACATCAGGCACACGTAGTATTAAGTCATACTCAGATTTAGTCTGAGGCCGAGACAAGGTCAGGTAGCGTTAACACAGATAAATAATTTTCCGTATAAACAAAACAGTTTTGCTCCGCAGATGTGGAGAGTGCACGCATAACCTCAAAATGCTATGATTTTATAAAACTTTCAAAATGAAGTGCGTATTTATTTTAGTGTGCATATTGCTGTGCGTATATTTGAACGAAGGGAAGGACTTCACTATTGGTACGCGAGCGAACAATTTATTGATATCAACGGATAAAGTGAAATATAGAAATATACCGTTCATAAGAAGAGATAAGGACTACAGTTACATCGATACAAAGGAGAGGATAATTAAGGTAAAAACTCCTATTAACCCGTCAAGCGCCACGAAGAAGACACAATAGATAATCTATTAATTGCGGACGCCGGCGCCCGTTTGCAGCTTGATGTATAAATATTAAAGACTCATCATAAACCTTGCAATCATCGCCATATTGATAGAGTTCTCTATAAGAAAATGCATACAAATATGTAGACCGAAATAACGTTAGTGATGCGAAAATAGACGTAGATATCAAGACGTTTTTGATTATCATCATGATATTGAAGCAATTGGAAGAATTCCAATTTATTCTTCAAGAAAATTATGAATTCTTGAAATAATTTTACGACCGGCGAGACCGGGTAACCAAGTCAACTGGGGTAACGATGGGATGACCAATTAACTATTCGAGGACAGGCAGAAATGTCACTGAGTTGAGAAGGAATTACTGTACGTTTTATCTGGTTTCATCTTGAACAAAATTGAACTGAATTAAAGCTTCCTAACGACTACCACTGTCTGAATATTTATGTACCTACATTAATATGCTTACCAGTTGAATTAGACCAGATGACAATCTACAATTATTGTAAACAATATCTTCTTCATAAAATGCCTCTCCAACTAGCGAAGGTTGGCAGACAGCTCTGAATATTTCTTTCTATCTCTCGCGAGGCAAAACAGAAGATTTCTCAGCCACGATTTCTTCCTACGACCAACGTGTCTCTTGCCGGTGACTTTGCCTATCATAATAAGTTGCAAAAGGCCGTATCTGTCGTGTCTAAATACATGTCCCAGATATGCAACTTTCATAAAGAATATAAAATACATCGAATAATTCAGTAAATAAAGTAAGCCATCGAACAAACACGTGACCCGTAAACAACTGACCCACACCAAATATTACTACTGCAACGCGTTTGCACTATGCATGCTATGCAGAAATCGTATTGTATGAAATTGTTTACGTGATGTCACACCGAATCTATGCGTTTGAAACACGTGAATGGCGACGTTTGCGCAATGTGGTGTGCGCAGTACATTATTATATGTAACGCGTTGTTGCACACTTGCTGCAATCAGTGTGGTTGAGCGTTATCGGGTCAGCCCTCTAGATGAGATGACAATCTAAGATTAAATTAAATTTTGATCTCGTAGATTTAAACTAGAGCTGCCCGACTGGGGAAGTACCTAGGCCTTGCAGAATATCGTAGCCAAATAACATGGTCTTTTACAGTGTTGTGTTCCTCGGTGAGCAAGGTCACCAGTGCTCCTTGGGAAAGCTTCATGTTGGCAGTAGGGCGTTAGTAGTAGATTCGACAATGCGCGAGTGATGCC
This sequence comes from Allophyes oxyacanthae, assembly GCA_932294325.1. Classification (NCBI taxonomy): domain Eukaryota; kingdom Metazoa; phylum Arthropoda; class Insecta; order Lepidoptera; family Noctuidae; genus Allophyes; species Allophyes oxyacanthae. The sequence goes on along the minus strand of OW028620.1, from coordinate 7,000,230 downwards.
CATGGTGTAGCAAACGTCCATATTATGTTAGGTACGGTAACCGCTTACCATCAGGTTTGTCGTATGCTTGTTTGCCACTTTTAGAATAATAAAAAGTGCGACACATATTTTAAAATATATTTCTGTAAAGCTTTTTTACTTAATTCATCAAGCTGCGAACCCGCCCCAAACAATAGATTTCTATTCTCTCTCTCTCTCTCTCTATAGATTTATCTACTTTGCGTCACTTGACGGGTTAAATTAAATACCAACCAAATAACAAGAGTGATATTTCTAAACATTTGCATGATACCGATGAATTACCATTATTTATCCATTAAGTATGTATTATCTCCAAAGAAATAACGCAGTTAACTGAGATTCATTAATCGAGGTAATTGCTTAGCAATTGATTTATCTACATTATACCGATAGTTTATCCAGACACGAAAGCCTCGTTTACCTGCATTTACTCGCAACATTCTCACGATATTTTGTAACTTTAGATTTATTTTAAACACCTTTATTTACACAAACCTATATAAACTTACGCAAATCTGCAAGTAGAAGATAATCCATCCATTTCTCCTTGAAGGCAGGCAATGCATCAGTCACTTCTTTGGTTGCGGTTGTCCATGGGCTGCAGTGATCCACACGCTCCTTCTGCCCTCCTCCTCTATAAGACAATAACTTGTATTACTTAAATTTGACTATGGGAAGGTAACTCTTTGGAAATTTCCAGGTTGGGAACCTGTCATTACATTATACAATTTCTTATTCTATAGTTATTAGTCCCAGTTCTTGCTTGCTGCTTCACTTTCCTTTATATTACAGCACCTTGATTACCTAAGAAAAATCTTACAGCCACAGCAACCAACAAACAATGCATCCCTTTTTCACTTATAGTTGTTTTCATAATAGGATTCGGAATAGGACGTTTATTTGCGACAGCAACTGTCATATTTATCATACGTAATCAGGGGGCCGGTTGGCTCTCATGATACCCAGTTAAAGCTTTTTATAAGTGTACGAAGTCTTGCTGTGGAGCTACTTGGACTATGGCTACATTTATTACAAAATAGTTTCAGGAAGTTTTTCGACCGTAATCCATCATCATAAATTAATATGCCTTTCATCTAAATTTAAAAACTTTCGCCACACTCCGAAATCCGATAACTGAGTGGCTATCAAAAATAGCAAGCAAACACTTCATCAAACAGAGCCGCAGTAAAAGCGAATATTTTCGTTCGTAAACTAGTCGTATCCCACTTAGCTTTGATGAAACTTTGATGAACACAAACCGACACGGATAGCTAGCGTGTCGCAAATTGCTTCGGAAACGATGTCGCGTGTGAATATTGAATAGGCCCTTTGAAATAATATATTTACGTACCTACCTACCATACCAACGTGTTTCTAGTCATGCTAATCTTGGATTAAGAAGATTGGATAAAAAAAAAAATGACAGCTGCTCTGAAACCCGTAGTCGTAAAAATGGGAAGGGGTACATAAAATGCCTTGAGGCACTTTTGAAACTAGCCGTTGTCCTTTTACTGAGACATGCAAAACAAAGTGACCCAAACATCTGTTATGCACTATACAGTAACAAAGATTTTGTATCAAGACACGTTTTAACGAAGCCTTGACAAAGGAATATTGTAAAATCATACATCAAGTTGTTGATATCAATTTTCATAAATACTTACCCTTTTCCTACCTGTAAAATGATGCAGGCTAAAAGTAACTTATCATGACTATGGATTCTCTGTAATATAAAGTTAGTTTCATGCATGTACCATCATTAATTTGCAAGTTACAGGGATTTTCGTCTTCGACCCGTATTATTTGTCCGCGGGTGTATCTTGCAATGTTTTATTAAGTGCTTTATGGTCCAGTACAAGTTATTATAACCTAACCGTCAAAACCCCCCGACTCCAACTAGAAAAAGATCTGTAACTTTTGAACGGCTGAACAGATTTTCATGAAGCATAGTTAAGATGATATTCGATTAAACTAGCTTTTAATTAAAAAATACTGCATTTCATCTGTGCATCCGTTTTGGAGCTACGATGCCACAGACAGATACTCAGATCCACAGATACAGAGATACGCACTACAAACTTTTAACACCCCTCTTTTTGTCGGGGGTTAAAAACTATGCTAGAGTGGGGGTTATTGTTGCAATAAATAGTAAACAAATACGCAGTCAACATAAAGCCATCACGCTTGTGGCTAGCAATAAGCTAACAGTTACGACTCAATTCTATTGTTCACAAGGCCTCCAATGTAATGGTTCGTCACCTTTGATACTGACCGACCTTTGACATTTTCAAGATTGTCGCATGATACAAATAATACATTTTTAAAACGGTTTTTATGTATCGAGCACTAAGAATGGCATCTTAAACAAAGTCCTCTTGGTATTAGAATTTTAAGGTTTTTCTGGTTGTTTTGGAATATTTGATACTAAATTGATCGTTCTGTGCGGTAGCCTTTTACCCATAAGACTTTTACCATAATTATTTAAATTAGTAATTAGAACGACCGTAGGCCTTTTTCACTAATTAATTCAATGTACATAATGCACGAATCTGTTGAATGTGTTGAATTTGTTATGTACGAATAGAAGACGCAACTAGCATGCAGTTCTCTCACAGAACTCCTGGCATCCTGACAATAACTGAAATCATCCTTCATCCACATATCAACATAATATCTATATAATTAATTATCACACTTTGGATTTGCTTCCACAAGAGCGTTGATAATAAAGGTAAAGCCAGAGCGTTAATGTGTTTCTTAATATGTTTCAGGGCATCATCGCTCGGGATCTTTCGCGGACGGACACCGAAGTAACAGTGCTGGAGGGCGGCGTAGGCGCATCGAATGTGACGCTGCATCTACAGAGCGGGAGGGGGGAGGAACTCAACTACCTTATATTAATATTTAGCAACAATATTAAGTAAAATATACCTTATATAAAACCATATATTTTGAGCTTATGTTTGACACCAATGTTGTTCTTAAAGTATTTACCTGATCTCAAACAAGTTTATAGCAAGACATTTTAGATAGTATCAACTAGGTTAAAATGAAATATAAATTCACACGGTCTATAATTAAGATTGAGATTTTGAGAATTGATTTACTAAAGTAAACATAAACATGAAATCAAAAGTCAAAGCTATTAGAAATACCAAAAAAACAAACAAACCGAACAAAATTCATATTTAACAGGCCACCAAAATACCAAACAACGTCATCAACGGAGATAAAAATTATATAGCAATCACAATTTACGAACATCAGACTAAAGAAATATTCCATTTTGTTGCGTCAAGATAACTCAGACAGCTTGTGACAAAACAAAGCGGAAACAACGAGGAAGTGCTGTACAATTCAGATATGATAAGAGCAACTTGACAATCAGGGAACAGAATCTTCTAAGAATAGAACTCCATGGAGCAACTCCCAACAGACGCGCATCCAACATAAAACAAATAAAAATATTTAGAAACAAAATTTTAAATGTTTTTGATAAGAATATGAAATAATTTGACGAAATATTCAGCAATACTAATAATGATTAACATAATTGTAATAGTGACTGTATTTAATTTATTCAGTTACCTGTAGGCAGTATTTTAGATACTGTATATAAATTCAATTTAATTCAATTGTGTTATTACATAGTAGCTGTATAGTAATGAAACTAAAGAAAGCTTTTTCCTTACTGAAATTACTCTCTATGATCTTTGACTGATAACATAATAATGTAATTTTAATCGCTGCAGTTCAAAATTCGTAGCTTAGAGCTCTACCAACGAAGTAAGCGAGCGACTACTATTGGTTGTTCGGTCAGATACATCGTTGTAACTTCTTATTTGTGTCGTACCTACAAAAGGCACACCTCTAGTTTACCACGCTAGAAAAAAAAAACGTTTTGCATGTCCACATAAACGTAGGTACCTATATGAAGAATTCCTTTCCCACCCCCTGACTACATAATATGGACATTGTGACAGTTACTGTCGCTAATAAACATGCTATTCCGTATCCTCTTATGAAAAAATCTATAAACAAGAAAGGGATGCATTGTTCGTTGGTCGCTGTGGCTGTCAGATTTTTCTTACGTAATCAAGACCCTTACCCTTGTTTGCACTTGCAACAAGATAACAACATCAAACACAGTAACAAAGTCTTGCACATCTCCCCTCACACAAATCAATTTTAGCGAATTGTCAGTGCACACAGGGTGTTTAAACTAAGGGTGGGCTAATGGAGACACACGCATTAAACCGGGCCGCGTGCAGTGACAACATTGACATAGACCAGGGGGCCTAATTAGTTTAAGCTCGTGGCCGGCGCCCCGGAGATGGTGAGCATGGATATAAAGACGATGACTCCTCTAATAAAAATCCAAACAAAACAAGTACTTTATGTTTGCAAATATTTTAAGGCAAGAAAATTTTATCCGACACGGTAGAGATTTCTCTCCATCATCACGTAAAGAAAATTGAAGACGAGTACTACAGAAATGACACGATGGGCGACGCGATCATGTATAAATTCATAATAGATATGTGAGACGGAGAATCTGATGATGATAGTTATTCAAATCGTTCAAGCAGTTTGGATAATGGCAACTGACCAGTGTAGTATTACCATTATTGTAAGAGTCAGAGAATTGATCATGGATAGATATAGCATCGGTTATTTGGGGATTTTCGCCTATGACATCTCAGGGCCACGTAAATGTATAGTTATGCAAACAAAATTGAAAGAGCAACAATCACTAATTCGAGAAAATGATGAAAACTGCTAGATAAAAATAACAGAAAACGCCGCTATTACATTCTCTAAGCAGAGAATGAAATGATGAAGAAATTTAATAGAGCTCCTTTTTTTTAACACGCTTTTATTAGCTGAAGCTAATAAAAGCGTGTTAAAAAAAAGGAGCTCTATAGGAGCTTTAGATTTTCTTACATAGTTAGTTAGTTACAGGTGAACCTGTAACTAACTAACTATGTAAGAAAATCTTGGAAGTTAAATTTGACCCACTTCCTGGTTTCCGATTGAGCTGAAATTTTGCATACACGTTTAGTTTGGATGACTAAAGTGTGTTCTATAGTTTTTTTTAAACTATAATATTTTATTATTAAACAAAATCTTAAAACAATTTTTTTTTATCATGAATTCATGACATCTTCACGTCACTTCCAGTCAGACAACTCTACATCCTTGCTCAGTCCAGTAGGGTGCTGCTAGCCTTCACATTTTTATCCAGGGATCAAAAAGCGCCCGACTGTTACAATTTCAACGCATTATCGTAATATAAGTAATTCAATTCCGTGTCTGTTGGTGGTTTGAACGTCCAATTTATTAATGCGAGCTTAATTAATTCACAACCACATTACACTATCGGTTCATATAAATTAAACGAATTAAGTACTCCACTGATAACAAAACTGGGACTTGATTATCGAGTTTCGAACGGGAACGCTAATTTTACGAATTATATGACGTCCACAATGGGTTGGGTCTCCTGTGTTTTGACGTAGAAATTCGAATGGAGTACTTATTCCACCTCAATTAGCATTAATATAAATATGAATTGCTATTAGGTCAGAAATAGTGGGACCGTAAAATGAATACATAGCACGAACACGAAGATAGGTAGTAATAGAACTTGAGTACAAAGTTGTAAAGCAAATACTGTGCTAAATAAATTCAGAATCCTTATTCGCGGTATGCAAATTATGTAATTGCATTTAAATATCAGCATAAAGTAAAGGCAGAGTGTTTTGCTCATGATTCATACCTTTGCTTATCCCGACTTCCTGTGTATAAAAAAATACTTAAAAGCTTTAAATATTAAGTACTCACATCAAAGTAAAAAGATGCACGCGCCCAGTAATATTTTTAACCAGCGAATCGGTTTTGCAATGAGCTGCTTTTCCCTTTTTACGGGCAGCTAGGTTGGAAGAGATGAAAATTTGACAGTAATGTAGGGAACCACTTTCCTGCGGTAGACGTTACTGATATAAATAAAACATGGACATAGGTAATGCACTCTTTGCTTCCCTCGAATATTGGGCTACGGTAGTCACTAGCGTAAAATGTTATGTCTATTGCTCTATAGCAATAAACATAACATTTTACGCTACTGACTGTCGTTTCGTATTGATATTTTAGATTTTGCTGAATAAATCAGATATTTTGATAGAACGTTTTAGTGGGGGATATAAAAGAGTACTTTTGTAGATTAAAATCTACTGATATTTTTTTCATAGCTCCTTTGTTAATCCTTTCACAACCAATAATTTTTATTGAAAATATTTTCAATTCCTAAATGTTATATCTCCTTCGCGGCAGACGGCGAAGGAGGTGGGGATACGAGCTGGATAAAATTAATAAGGAATGGTCCGCACTGGCTCTGGACCGGCAGACCTGGAAGTCATGGGTGGAGGCCTTTGCTCAGCAGTGGGATGATATAGGCTAACAGTAATGGTAACTAAAAGTTGGCATTATTTCATAGTAAAAAGTTTTACTTAGTAAATCATATTACTCTCTGTTTTCTGAATAAGTACCATAAAGAAACTACTTTTATTGGAGAAGGACTCCTGCGATCTTTTTATTAGGAATAGGCCCTAACATGTTTTTATAACAAGATGGGGGTGGGGCGTAACTGTTTGGCAATACAAACACACGCTAACATGTTATTTTGTTTGTTTTGTTAAGATTCTTGGCGCAGGAGACCTGGCTATAAGATGAATTCACTATAACACAATTAAAATAACAAATAGATGGATTGCATCACGAGGAGTTTAATCTTGAATTGTCTTTAGAACAAGGCATGTATTTACAGATTTAATGCCACAAAGTGACTCACAATGCTTGTCGTAGGCGACGAACCAACACCCTGTTTATGCACTATTAAAGCATTTATGCAGCATTGCTTTACGTATCATTAAACGTCAAAACTAACGCAATCGTGTTGTTTAGCCAGTAACATGCCTTTCAAATTATAAGCCATAATAATAATTAGCCCAAAGCAACGAAGTTTGCATCAAATCCGAAAAGAGATGCTAACTTAAAGCAAATATTTTACATTACACGTTATGACCCACATAATTTTGTATTTAGCCAAAACAAACGAAACCAGTTTATATTTAATTATCGTAAATTATTGCGAGCATTAGCGTTTAAGGGTTTAATGTATCACCTTCTATGCGGTAAGCCCTCGACGGTGTTTTGTCACAATTTTAAACCCGTTAACCCGTGTACTCAACAATAACGGTAACTTAATGTTAGTATTATAATTTAAGTGTGACCAAATTTTCCCTGGAAGTAAAGATTTCCCTGCTTTGTTTTCCCGTTATACGAAAAACCGGCTCAGAGGGAACTCTCAACAAAATTCGATTTTGATGCGTCCCATCAAAAAGTAATTTTCCATGAAAACAAAAGCCGCCAAGAAAATTTCTAATTCGATCCAATCTAAATCCAATTACTGCTACCCCATGTTGGTGCTTACACGAAGAAAACACGTACGTGTGTGCCTACAGATTTACTTAGTTCTATTGATCGACAACACTATGAATAAAAGAAAGCTGGCTACATTATCAAACATTAACAATAAAAGTTCCAGGAAAGTTTTATTTATTTATGAATTAAAATATAAAGTTTGACGGTCGATATAAATTACTGACTTAGGATTTATGATTATAAATTATTCATATTAATATACATTATTGATTGGGTATTGGTTTACCTACAAGATGTTTACATATAAGGTTTTTTTCACTGGTAATTTTATAGACCGGAATGATTCACTTCAAAACATGAAAACAGATATTACATTCAATAAAATTGTTGAACAGTTCCCCTATTGTTAATTAATTAGTATTAGCAGAAGTGAGAACAGATTTTCCAGAATTTGTTTATATTAATGTCAGCAGAACCGACTGATGTCTGTCGACGAACTTCGCTACTCTGAAAGCTATAACTACAGCTCTGAGAGATACTATTATTTCACGCCTATTTTTGTTTACATCATGGTCGAAAACAATCATACTAAAACTACTTGCATTCGTACCGGTTGCCACCTATTTGACCATTACGTTACTGCTCAAAGCAGTGTTTATTGCTACCAGGCAATAAACTCTGATTTTGGCAGCGACTGGTTTGCTAAAGTGGTACACACGGGCACTAACGACTCAGCTACCGGGCTTGTTGCAAACCCTAATTGTCTCATAGTACGAAGTTCTATGGTTTAGTTACGAATATAGAATCCTATGGAACTGCACTCAGTGACATATTATGATCTAGACTACGTTGGCCTCCGGCAAAAAGCCGCAAGCATTGACCGCAGTGCGTGTCGCGTCGGTATGTCGGGAAAGCTATAAAAGGGGTTTTTCCACAAACTAAAATAGTTATAGCCCGTACAATATTGATTTGGCTTGCTCTGAGTTTGTATCATATTGGAAAGTAATTGATCTAAATCCTGGATTAACTGTTATGAAATAAATCGACGTTGTTCCCGACATGTAGGCTTTCAAAAAATAAGAATGTCATCACCATATAAGTGGTCGCCACAGAACATAAAGAGCAATTTTGTATGTCTTCCCAAACGATCGGCAACTTATTTGTAACTTTTCTGGTGTTGGAGTTAATCATAGGTTTTGATCATATAAGTACCATCACGAGAAAGGCATGCTTGCTTCCTCTCTTGAACAAATTGTACTTGTACGAAAGCACACTACACACCTAGGTACATCATCAGGGAAACGGGCGTCTGCAAAAATAACATTTACCTCTCACCGCCGCGTAGGAGTAAGTGTTTTACAATCCCATACTAAACCTATCAGGTTCTGCCACCTCATTAAAAAGGAGTACCGACTCATAAATAATCAGGGTTATAGCCATAGTTATCACGCAACTTGTCCTTAAGTCTCCTTTAGTTAGTATAAACCGCTTAGGCAAATTGTTAAAGTTTTATACCCGATAACACGGTTTACTGTTTCCGTTAAGTTGGCATATAATACCAACAAACAGAATAATAAAATACGCTGAGCTCAGAATGAAAGGACGGAGAGTATATCAAGTGCTAATAAGCTGTTGATATATTTTAATTTAATCCCATGTAAGTTACTTTAAGTAAGGAGAGTAAAGGAGCTACTGAAGGAGTCAGACAAAATGTCACAACTTCTCTTTCAAAAGCAACATCATTATTACTGATAAAATACAAGGTGGAGATGAAAATACGACAATAATACCGGATATTTGTCTGTTTTACACGTGCAAATAAAGAATATTTTGGTTTAAACATATCCCAGACCGAACTTCGCCTAGATACTTTAGTAAAATTAATATAATGAAAGAAAATTCCTGTGTCTAAACTTCTGAATGTTGACGGCTGTAGAACATAATACGTGGTACCATCTATAGTTGTATTGTCTCTACCTTGTATGAGGCCACCAGCGAAGCTTTTGTATCCAGTACTATATTTTGCACTATCGAAGAGATGCCAAAATATTAATTTTACTGATGCTATATCCAGAAACAAGGTCGAGTTTTAGTGACGTCTTTTAGATCTATAAAATCTAAAAATATTTTAGGTACATAGGAATTTTAATACTATTATTATCTATATAATTCTATTTATAACATTGTTATTCTCAGTCAAATGAGAATATTGACTCCCGAAGCATTCGGGTATCGCAAATTCATTGAATTGTCCTCGATCATCAGAATATTGTCCTAGAAGTGTCGTTGTATTATTTTTGCAAATATGAACTTTTATAGGAATTTTGGTCCAAAAATAAGCATGTAATATTTGTAGAAACCCTATAAAATAAATCCATTTACTATAATAATGTATGAACATGAATTACAACATCCAATTCACAACTTTTTTCTCTCAATAAAACGCTTGACTACATATAACAATAATCCCTTGGGATTATGAAGTTCCAATAAAAAATATAAAATGTCCAAGCGTTACGTTCACTTAGATTTTTACAACAATCGTGCAATTTGTTGACGAAGTAACTTAGACAACATTTTGTGTCAGCAGTGAACTAAACGCGCAAAAAATAGACCGCATTTAATTTTAAAAAATGTTGATTCTTTTTCTGCTGAGTCCTTTACTTTACCTGTTTTACAGAGATTTATCACAGGATTATAATTATTCACTAAATTGACGCTTTTCTATACATTTATAGGCATTTACAGAAGTATCTATAGTGCCAATTTGTAAAACATTATTTAAGATAATCCACAAAAATCGTCCCTACATTGACCAAAGAATTGCAACACAAAATTCGAAATAAATTGTCGCGATAAAAACGCATCCCTTGCAATCAAGAAGTTCCTATAAAACAATACAAAAACTCCAGGAGCTAAGTTACGTTCACTTAGAAGGTAACAAGCGTGCAATTATTGGCGAAGTAACTTAGACAACATTTTGTGTCGACAGTAAATTTGCTTAGTTGCCGACGCTTAATTACTTCGCTGTGGCTAAATTACGTGTTAGACTTGTTCTTGTAACGTTACTGGTATTATTTAAGATTGATTAAAAAAGGTTTTTATCTCTTTAATTTAAATTACAACGTCCACGTTGTAATTTAAATTAAAGAGATAAAAACTGGTAGAGAATAAAAGTGAAATACCTACACGTAAAGATGTAAGCCTTAATATAAATAAAAGGCATATTAAAATTTATTCCTACAATTACTTAGGTGTACAAAAAATTGACAATCTATAAACGTTCGATATTTACTACAATCATGTCAATGATTGTCCCTTTTCAGTAAACGAGACCATTTGCCATGTGGTCTCGGTATCCGGTCTTGTATAAAGATAGTCATTATGTATAATTGCGTATCAATATTAGGGATAAAATGTTATTTTTTATAAAACGTTATTTTGCTATTGCTTGAAATATTATGGATAATTTGGAAACTGTGTGAAATATGGAAGTTTTAGTTTAATTTGCGAAAATATGAAAAGAATAGATACCATTTCCGGATCTAGATCTTCATTTCGAAGCTAAAGAAGCGTAAACCATCGAAGAAGGAAAACGAATAAAGTGAAAGGACATTGCCAACCTTACTATGGGACAGTATGGGATTTGGTCCAAATGCAGCCACAAAATTAAACTATTATGCATATGGTGGCCAATGTCGACTTATGTCTGTAAATCAAACCGCATTAAAATCGGCACCCTGGAGACAATTTTAACCTATCCAAAATAATGTCGAATTAGGTACGGTAATTAGTACTGAATAACTTATAAAAATATTGATACCATCGCTTTACGAGATAAAAATAATCTGGTATCGGTCATATTACCATTCTTTTAAAATAAAACTATTATGCTACATTTTGATACCTATATAACTTAGCATAATGCCTGTATTCTCTTTTAGAAAGAGGTTTTCACCCAGAGTTGTGCAATTCCATTACAAAATCATTAAAAGTTACGACCTACGTAACTTTTGTTTTACCGGGATGTTTTTTTTTTTTCTATGTTGAATAATTATACTTATTGACGTTTCAGTTAATTCTGTGCGGCATTTAGATAAATCCTGGCAATTTCCTTTAAAGTCTTATGCATTCAGTATTCTCCATATAAATCCAGGCCTTATCAAACACCATAAGCTAAGTATTAATTTATTCTCATCTAATCATTACTAAATTAAAAAGCTAAACAACTAAGTTTAATGTCACACAAAACCAAACAAGAATATTCTTGTTCTACATTTATCCAAAGCTCAGTCGTAAATCTCCTTCAATACATTTTTAATTGATAACTTTCCTATACAAAAGATATTTCGATATCAAAGGGCTCATTATTTGGGCTCAACAAAACGTAACTGTCACTAATTCATTATGTTGTATCTTATTTTAATGGAATTCTATAAAAAATTGTTGCCGCCATGATTTATGTGTGTTATCGCTGCGTTGGCTTGTGTTTTTTTAACCTACGATAAGGGAAGTAATAGAGGAAGCAGCCTGTGATTTATTGTACAGGTCAGTTAATATTTTTCAATGAACCACTGTTTCTTGGACACGCAAGTAAAAATAAATGTTTCGTTATAAAATTAATATAAAAGTCATATTTATCTCCTCCCACGGATTATCTGGTTTCTTGTATATATATTTATTGTATCCGATAACATTTACTTGATTTCTGTTCAATTTATTCCCAATCATCTCATAAGAGCTTCCACTTTCACTTGACTAAGCGGCAGGGCCATGTTTATCGACAAATAAACAGATGTTTATTTAAAAAAAACAACCATATCACAACATGAAAGTTCATGTTAAAAGCCAGATTCTCTTTATTTGTCGGTGAACTTAGCCCATAAAGTAGAAGAATAACGTCGCAAGAGCGTGGGTGACCAACTTTTCGCGACGGATGTCTCGACATGCTAAAATGGCCGCACAAAAAGATGGATTATGATAATATCGGACCAAATTGGGCACGTTAAACTGCAGAATGCAGCTAATATATTCACAGCTGCGTTTGAGTACAGGTAAACAATAGGTACACGAAGCTGTGCTACGGGTATTGCAAGTCCATGAATCATCGGAACACCCTCACGCTTCCGCACGTTCGTATTACTGCTAATTAAAACACGAGAGACCGGAGTCCCGTCCTGTCTCATATCCCTAATAGGGTAACAAGAAGATGCTAAATGTTAGGAAAGTTCCAAAAGAATACTCCGCACTTTCAAATATTTGTCTAGACAAAGTTAGATTCGTAGCTCGGCATAGTCTTTGAATATTTGAATATAAAAGTTTATAATAGTTTTATTTCCTCAAGCTGCCGGAGCTTTCACCTACTTGAGAGTGTTTTCTTGCAAGAAACAGGTAAAAATCGAAAGGATTTCACCTGTATCTTTTGTAGAAATAAATTATTTTTCTTTCTTTCTTTCTTTATTTATTTCTATAAATAAGCAGGAAAGAGTTACGGAGGTCAGACGAAAAGTGAAATCCTGATATATTCGAAATATTCACCGCCATTTAAATTGGCGACCGTCTTTTCTTTGCTAATTATGAAGAAATAGTGTCTAGAAGTATGTACAAATGCTACAAGCTACAATCCAACCCAGCCCCGATCATCTGGCGACCCTGATAATTAAAATGCTGCAGTCCTGTACAAAATGTCAGTAACGTATCGCCCCAAAACGTCAGTCGCGCCATAAAACTCGCTGGAACACGCCCGCAATGACGCACGGACAGCTTTATGGAGGCGAGAGAATTCGGCGACGACTCCTCGAGCTCCACGATAAATAAGACTAAGAAAAAATATTCTGCCCGATATTTGCGTCTGAGTTCATTGTGTACGGAATAAACTTGATGGGAAACGACTGCATTGGCAAATACTACTGTACAACTATAAATATGTATATTGGAAAATATTTGCATATGATTTCGATCATTGCGGATTTCTTCAGGTTTTAGATTTCTGTCTTGCCCCGTTCCATATTTCAACACTTTAATTACTTTAACCACAGAATAAATAATAGTATTACTGTCTACTATAAAACAGAAGTGAGCAAGTCAAATAAGTTGTTTAAATCACTTATTTTTATACAGGCTTTAACAGTTAAAGACAGTGTGCTGAAAATTCGTATAAAATCATTTTATTTTGATCACTCAAGATCACATTTTTAAACACAATTTTATTCATAATTACGATTTTGCCATTGTTCTTCAGGACTTGCCATTCTACTGTAAGTTCGTGTCTTAAATCAATCCGTCATAGGATGTTGCAAGTATTGCCAATTTCCGAACCGGTCCTTTGCGAGTATGTAAATGTTGCGTTCGAAAATAGATGCATTCTGACGAAGTTCGGACGTTCGGGAACGAACACATGGCGTCATTAGGCCGTCTGTCACTCTGATAGGAGGATACTGTTACGAACATACATATCCACCCTACAGTTACTAAACTTACTCGAAACTAACTTCCCTAGTAGGGCTACCATCTCTAAGACTAATAACTTGGGACAATGAGTTTCAAAGTTATGAAGTTGCGATTGGACATCGATTTAACTTATACAGTTAGGGTGTTCATAGATGAATATGTAGATATATGTAATATTATCTAATATGTATGACCATTTTCAGGTGTTCTATTCAAGCCATAATTATTGTGAGTGGCGTTTTCAGACAGACTATGATATTGATTACGTATCTACTTAATTATTTTAATAAATTTTGAATGAATACAACTAGATGTTATAAGTTACAATAAGATGATTGAAAATAAAAACTGTATTTGTAAGCTGAAGCCTTTGCGATTTTGAATTTAACTGACCAACCTTTCATAATCCGGTCGGCTAAGAACGTATTCTCTTTAAAAACAATCTCAATAGTTATAAGCCCAAACGGGAACAAAACTAGGACAATGGTGTTTTCTTTCCACAAATCCGAATTAAAGAAAATAAATACAGAACGTTGTTATGACAAGATTATGAAATTTAAATATGCGAAATAATAGATCCAACTGGAACATTTACGAAGAAATCCAGACAGATGGCACCCGTACTATAAAATAAACGGTGCGTTTAAGAAACCCGCCGCCAAACTCGTGGGCGGGACTACAGGCACCGCCTGAGTCACTAAAGTGTTTCTACAAACACAACTAAAACGTAAACGCGATGGTTTGCGTAACAGTTACGTGTGAAAGTCCAAATCAGTGTACTGATACCGATAACCTAACGTTACTTCACTTAAAAGGACTGGTGATAAATAGTAAGAACGCTTTAAGACTAGATAAACAGTTTTAAGTACTTACTTAACGCTTTCACAAAACATTTAGTTCCGAACTACTATCGCGTAATAAATTCTTTGGAAATAATAGATAAGTTTAATTTATTCCTTCAATATATCTTCTTTATTTATATTTGTGAGTTTTATATTCTCCTTTATTTATTTTCTGTGTAACTAATTCAAGTGGAAGATTTTCGACAGTCGTAAAAGAGAAGACAAGTTTAATGCCATTGTTTACTTTACACAAGTTTTATTACTGTTTGAATTTCAATGTAAAGAGCAGTCTCGCAATCGAATCTATAAGGAAAAGCAGACGAATATAACTTCGAGACGAAAAAGACAATGTAGAGGACACGAAAACAGGAATATATAAATGACTATCGTACTGTCTAGGAAACAAACAGCTCATCGTAACAAAGTTAGGACGGTTCGTCAATCGCTCCAATATATTTTATTCATAAAACCGATCCAGCTGAATTCACAACACTATTCCTTGAATATGGGTAGACTGTCTCCATATTTGTTTATAGACAGGACATTTATTCCGGAATAGATAACAGTAACATTTCCTTTTGTCTCCCAAACATACAATCATTACAATGAAACATTACCATGAACACCCTTGGTTATCGTGGGAAAAAAACATGCATTTGTCACGGCAAACACTGTTATACTTACACAACTTTTCATTTTGGACCCCTACACGAACAGACAAAACCCATTAGGTGTGTGATAATGCAAGTTCATCGTGGCACAGGTATTGTTTAGTGTTGCCAGCGGAACAAAGCCCCTGGGTTGCCGTCTCATCTACAGACCTATTACGATCCATTGTTGAGGAAGCATGTACAAAATTAAAATGCAGCATTGTCTGGACTCGCATGCCAGTCTATCGGGGTTTTGTTTTAGTAAACAGTAAGATAAGTTGCTTAGTTTTGAGAAGTTGTTGTTGGTATTAGTATGGGCAGTTGGTAAGTTATGGGCAAACGCTGTATCATATTTCAGAGTTCAGTAAGAGGAATTGCTGTGAATAATATTAAACAGACCTCGTATGGCTAACAATGGCTTACTTCGAATTACTTAAGGTTAATGTGCACCACCGTTCATTTTTAGGCACAATGCAAATCTATTTACCAAAGGAAAGGATCGATCGTAAGCACACGAAATCTCTTATATCGACCAAATTTGGTAAAGCAGAAATTTAGTTTTTGTGAAAAATATCTTAGCGTAATACGACATACTTGACGCGGGAAGGAGTCATTACAAATGATCCAAAAGAATAGAATACAATAAAAGAATAGAATGGGGCAATGTTTTTTTTAAAAAGAAAAAGAAAAGAATAAATATTTTTTCGGATACAACAAAATGAGACACGACATACAGAAGTAACGAACATAAAGAAAACACATGAAGGAAGAGAATGGCAAAAAAATTCATTATAAAAAATCCCCTCTTTTTGCGTCAGTTAAAAAGAACAAAATCTTCATGGGCAAAAGCTTCAAATGGAACTATAAGTATTATCGAATTCATAAACTATAACCAATAACAACAACTTTCAGAAAATACATTCCCAAAAACTTCAATCTACCTTATTCAATACACAATTTAAATTTTAAGTGTGAAAACTTCCAAAGTTACGGCATCATGCAATTTTCCTTGGTCCAACTTATAAAATGTGAACTCCCTTCGGCCGCTCGAGCAACTTTAAATTGCCCTCTTCTTTTTTCACTATCTTTCCTCCCACTCACTTTTTCCCATTTAAACTTTTCCGTTTTATTTTAAAACCGACCGCGACTTTTTACGTGCAACTTACAAGTACGATTTTTATCGTATTTCATTTCAAAGGAAACCCGATGGCGTGGAATATTAAACAGTCGTTTATCCCGATTACAGCACATCAAGGACTTCACGTAAACAAATTGTATATTTTCCAAAAAAAAATAACACGAAATGAATTACATTCCAGAAAACTTGTGAATACATTCATGACATTACTAAGGTAATTAATTTAGTACCTGCTTAATGCACTTCTATCAAATAATCTATCTAGGACTCAACTTTACCAGAAATCAAACACTGCGAAGTAAGTAAATAGACGTCCCTTGTAAAAGAGGAATTAGAATCCGATTGCTCTTAATTCAAGCACTCTTGATTTAATCGTCGAGATTCGAACGTTAACACCGGGTAAGGTGCTTGAAATTTTCAAGCGAATATACCAATAAATAATTTTAAAAAAGAGGTGTTTACTGTCCAGTGTACGATCACGATACTTCGCGGTGATACATTTCGCAAAAAAAAAGTGCTTTGCTTCGACTGCAGCCCGTTTAGAATTAATAAATCTGAGTTCGGATGCCGGGCGCAAACGATTTTTGATCAGAAAAATCATCGACCGTCCAAATCTCCGTGACCAAAAACATAACCTTCGGAATTACTGTTAATTAAGTACAAAATATTACCTATACCAATCCATTTTACAGCCAAACTGACCACTAATCTAACAATTTTTAGCATATAAAAATAAATCATTAGTACTTGGCTCGTGTAGAATAGACATTAGATTTCGATTGCTCTTCATTCAAGCACTCTCGATTTAACCGTCGAGATTCGAGCATTAACACCGGGTAAGGTGTTTGAAGTGCACTTGCGAATATGTTCCGTTACTCTTTTTGTAAAGAGATGTGATTCTAAGAAATACTTTAATGAGACATGTGGATTTTGTGTTTCGTAGTGCGAGATTGTGAAAGAAATAAATTACCATACATTAGTTGAGAGCCTGATATTAATTTTGACTGTGGAACTAACTGTGAAGCATTTAGGTAGTTTATCTGTGTGTAAGCACTTGTTAATTTACTTAAGATATTTATGGGACGCTTAAAATAATATTTGAAAGAATGTTTTATTGTTAACATACAAAAATAAGGATAGATTAGCATTTTTTTCCATATTTCGAAAAATACATGAAGTAATGATAAGCAAATATGCAACGCAAATTATTTGTTCAACATCCACTTAAAGCTGTTTAAGTTAAAATCAACAAGCTGTCAGTATCTACCCACACTGGCATAAACAAACCAGTAATGCCTTCACTTAGTCAAAACAAAGATGGGTATAATTTGTTCGATGCGTTTGCTAAACGGACGCAAACTGCCCGAGGCGCAGCGCAGTACATTTTAAGGGAGAAAATAAAATTTAAAACAAAGGCTCGTAATGTTAACCCTTTCTGACCCCACTCGGGTACAGTTTGGCAACATCATATAACACCAGCTATAAAACGTGTGTATGAAATCAGTAAGACGGTGTTACCATTTTATAATTCTTCCCTTCCCCCTTACAAAAAGGGTAATTCGATAGTATATTTTTCTGAAAGATGCAAGATATTAAGCTTTCTATTCTTGCTTGGAGTAAGTCATTATAAAAGCTTTTTTTTATAATGTACATCATATAAATTGACAGTCAATTTAAGGGGGTATTTTACAGGAATGCCGCAAAAACCGATTTGTATTTACAATTTTTAGAATAGAAATTCTTATTTCTTTGTCCCGAAAAAAATATATATCAAACTTGAAGATGTGACAATCTTTGCACGGTTGTCCGATACATGATTGGACGAAGTTGGCTCGATAAAAAAAAATCGCAAAGTTACCCCTTTTAAAAAAGTGTTTACAAGATTATTTCTAAAACATGATATTATTTCAAATAATTTTTACATCACAATATTGGTAGCAAATATACCAACCAAAATCGGTTGTTATTTTTTCATAATATTAAGTATATTGGTCACAATTTGATAAAAACCACAAAATTCGTGATTTCTGTCATCTCTGCCATCAATCAGTCGCGTTTCGGCGCGCATCGAGGTCGGACCTGTGCAAATTTTTTTGACGTTCCTGCGCTACACTTTATTAAAAACCAAAAGAAAGAATGACAGTATAATCATTAAAAAAAATATTAAAAAGAAACAGGAAGTATAAGTAACTTGCCTTTTATTCAGAAAAACTAAGTATTTCGTTTATAAAATCAATATGCTAAAATAATTTCTTGACATCTCCGTCAAGAATTCATTTTATAGGATGTAGTATAGAAAAATCAGTATGACAATTTGTAGTGTTGAGAACAAAGAGTATGAAGTTTTATATATATTCTATTTACCTACTTATAGAACAATATTGATATAAAAATAGCGATGGAACTTCGACAAATATTCCCGCTACTAATGAACGTATTTTTATCAACTTTTGTAAACCTCGAAATTGACATGTCTACCAAGACAACCAGTTTAATTGGAATTTTTTGAATACTATAATATATATTATTTATTACTCATACAATTTTTTTATACAGACTAATAAAAAATACATAAATAAAATTTAATAAACTATAACCATTTGTTAGGTTTTTCCATGCACCGTTGGTCTGTCAACAGTCCATTACGCAAAATGTGATCGAACACAACGAATCATGTAAATCAAAAGACTATACTCAAGTTATTTTTGTTGAAGATAGTTTAAAATTGCCGCCTTTCTTTGTCGTTGTTTTTTTTTATCAGTGTCAATGTTGTTCTATGGTTCACTACTCTCTACTCTATGAATCACGAATGTGTGTTGTTTTATTTTAAATAATAAAAGTTCAGTTTTACTTCATAAAATTCGTTTAATTATTTATTTTTTACTATTTTATATTTTATTATTCAACATAACAACTAGCACATAATATGTATTTCTATCTTCTTGTATATTTATTTGATTTTAGTATTAGAGTTCAAAATCCAGCGCTGCGGTATTTATTTTATCTGTCGCAGCATATGCTGAGATAGGGACATTTTTTGGCCTCTTGCAGATTTTTTAACCCCCGACAAAATAGAGGGGTGTTATAAGTTTATAATGTGTATCTGTGTATCTATGTATCTGTGGGTCTGTCTGTGGCATCGAAGCTCCAAAGCGGATGGACCGATTTCAATGCAGTTTTTTTTTAAATTGAAAGCTAGTTTAATCGGGATAGTTCTTAAAATCTGTTCAGCCGTTCAAAAGTTACACCTCTTTTTCTAGTTAGAGTCGGGGGTTTTAGACGGTTAGGTTATTGTTATCATTATTTGAATTTTTTGTGTGTTTATTTAATTTCGTGTGCGAGTCCGAAATAAATAGTTTTTCTTTCTTTCGATTTTGAAGCTCTTCACCTGCATACATAGCGAGGAATCTGTACTAGGAATATGGTTTAGATCTATGAATATGCAATTTCTTTTTTGGTAAAATAGCAACCCTGTGAACGAACTTAAGTAGGTATGACTACGGAAACGGACGACGCCTACAGGTGTGGGTGAGAGTAGGTTATTATCTCAAGGCATGGATTTGAGTTGGTCTATTCTTCTAACATTACACACACATTGGCAGTGTCATCAGGTTTGTCGTGCCGATATATCGGTTTCGTTACGGCATTATCGGCTTAATGTGAAAATGCCCAATGTTGGTGGAGACAATTATGTGCACTTGCATAAACTCATACACAATAGGTATGACCGATAGTTTATAAGTAGATAGTTAAATAGGTCTAAAATCTACAAATAGATTTTCTAGCGTAATATAGGACACTGGGTATATGATATTATGGATTTATATTTTTCAAGTATTTGCTGGTGTCATACTGCATGTTGCTAATTAATATTGCTATTCTGTGACACGTGTGTCACACGGTCTGATACGTCAATTGCGCAATTGCGTGAACGGAGCTCCCCTAGTGGGTGGGGCTTAGGCTGATACTTCACCCCCTCAAAAGTAAGAAATCGTCGTAAAATACAACCTTAAAGTTCTTGAAAATTCTGAGATATGAACCGATTGCATTTCAGCAAAATTACTAAATGCTGATATGAAAAAGAATAATTTAAAAATGATATTATTTAATTTTTTTGCTTAAATTAATTGAAATCATAAATTGGGTAGTTGATTGCTTGTACTTAGAAAACTTTACTACTTGAATTTTGCAAACCAGATTACCCGACTAATCCTGCTCACATTAATTCACGAAATTAGAAAATTCTGGGGAATCTTTACGTTATGGCAACCCCGTGTATATTGTACCGAGTGGCATCACAATTTGCGTATCCACCTTTGCCGTCAAAACTCGCCGGTTGCCATGGCAACCCCCTCTGTGGTCCGCGCCGTGCATTCAGCACTGTTTTGAAATTTTCTCTGAACTCGTTGTTTAATCCGTATTAAAATAATAAAACAGCCCAATGTTTTGCTTCCCTGTAAACTGGGCAACGATATTAAATTTGTTGAAATATAGACTGCCATATTTATCCAGGATGTCGAAATTAAAAGCAGGTTTTATTAGTTTGCTATTTTTAGAATGAGTCAACAAGGTATAACTGTGATTATTGTTCAATATGATCGCGTATTTTATTATCATTCCTGCTGGATTAAAATAGATCCTCCGCCTTGACAATGCACGATTTTTTTCGCATGGTTCACGGACAATGCCTCGTCGAGTGATGATACCATGCGGACCTTGTACAGTCTGCCCAATTAAGTACAAACTTTCCTGATATGGCTCACCATTGCACCACTGCATGTGAGCCCACACAACACAAGAAGAACATATTATCAACGACGAAGTGACAAGAACTTGTATCTGCCAAAACTCAATTTCACTAGAAACTAAGAAATCTTTAAATTATTTTAAAACGTAAAGTATGAAAAAAGGAACCTTTGCTAATATTATTAGATATATTACTCTGTTCTTGCCAATATACGCAAAACGATTATTTAAAGTCTACGTGAAAAGCATAAAATGGCCAAAATGTCAGATAAGAGTTCTTGTCATTTCATCGTCGATATTTTAACGGTAAAACCGGGCTTCCTCTGCAAAACTGAAATGAAGAACGAGTTCGTTATTACCTATTTTTACTCGTTCAGTCCTCTCCGCTAAACTATTTGTTGGGAAGCACTTCTATGAAGTTACGGAGCCCGCTCCGCTGCCAGTGGGAACGAATCCTGTAAACGAATAGCCTACATTGGTTTACCGGATTTGCAGTCAAAAATTCATAGATACGAGTATAACGTATTGACATATATCTGAATTTTGACTGCAAATGCCAGCAGTTTTGTAAATGAGATGATTTTTACAAAACCCAAGACTATTCCAAATTTATGTAACTGCAAATGACTGCTAAAACTTGGTACTCAGATTGCTCAGGATAAAAGCGAAGTAATTTCGTCTACAACACATGCTGCATAACAATTGCAAAACAACATGAGCGCTAATACGGGGGTACAGGTTCGTAATAGACCGTTAAACTTCACGGCTCAGACGAACCCGACTGCTCCGAAATACACCGGTTGTAATAGAAACAGTACGAGTAAATTGTTATTGACGTGTATTCGGAAACGGGCAGGTGATTGCAGGAATTAGTGCTGTCGTCTTTATATTTGAAAAGTTATTTACTGCAGTCTGTTTAGAACAAATTTCTTTGGATGTGAACGAACCACTGGCAACTCAAGGCAGGTCCAATTTCTACTTCAGGACGAGCCATTCTAGCGTCTGCTTAAGCTATTAGTTTTTCATAAAAAAACGTCCCGATATCGGTTTTATAGACGTAACGTTTTTCTGAATTGAAATCCTGAGCAAAAAATCTGATTTCCTAGAATAGAAATACTCTACTTTCTCTTTCCCACTCTTTCTTTATTTCTTTTCTCCTTATTTCTTTTTTCTTTATCTATTTCTTTTTTCTCTTTCTTTATTTTCTTTTTGATCATTTTTTCTTCTCATAGTGTACTGTGTATTAGCTTTCTATCAAATCCGAAAGGTAAAGAAGTGTGCCATGAAGATTCCTACGTGATGTTTGAATTTTCTATTTAGAACCGGCGCGGTAGGCAGCACTACCTGTCATGTTAAACATGAATTAGCGGTGTAACATGAGATGGAGGACTAAACTTTAGCTGTGTTGACTGACATTCTTTTAAGTGTATCTATTGAAGCATTATATTTATTTATACCCAATAGGGAGGGATCTTGTGTCGTTTCTTGGATATAGCAAAACATCCATGATCTAAAACTTAGAAGCCTAGCCATAGCCGAAATCGACTAGGATAAAAAGAAAAGAATGAAAAAATTACTACTATGAAAATAGATGGATTTCCAACAAAGAAAAACTAGTTTAAAGTACCCTCCTCCCTTCCCATGGGTGCCATAGATGTTGAATTAGTACCTTAATATGTCAGGGGGATGGCAACTTGCAGCGTCTTCCGGTTCCCTAATAACAGCATACTAGGTACTGCGATCATCAAATCGTTTGTCAAACATTTTGATTATGGTAAGATACTTACAACCGTTACTCCTGCATTATATAAGGAAGCCTTTGTTAAGCATTGGACGTAGTCAGGCTGATAATATGACTAAATTAATTAAATGATGCCAATGATACAGTTCGATTATATGTCATGAATTGACATCATTTTTGTTATGACTGTCATGGCTGTTATTCTGGCTCCTGAATACAACGGTTTACAATGGCAACAACTTTATGTTTTCGTCGGCTTACAATAGAGATCGCCAAAATATTTGGTTAAACAAAGTGTATTAGAAATCGTGATCTTTAAGGGTGTGAATCAAAACTTCAAACTCAAAACCTTTCCCTATGGGACTAACATCTCACTTCAATCGACCCAAAAGTATCCCCAGAAAGTTATTCAGTTTGATGGTCTGATCCACTGAAACATACCACACCCATAAATAGAGGTGACCACTCTTTTCTGATACCTACACGTTGTAGAGAATGGGTGCTTCCATGGGTCCACGTATACATTCTCGAGTCTTTACAGTGGCACCCAACATTCTCACAGTAGGGATGAGTGGACCAGGTATACCTAGATAATAGTTATGAAACGGTGAAAGACATAGGCTAGCTAATTCCTACAATTTATAAAGATTTTATCCGTAACCCTTTTACCACTCACAATAGTGACGTATTAGGTACATCACATGACACTAATGCATATGGTTTCAAGTGGGTTCGACGCTCTTAGTATCAACTCTGTTTGTGGTACGTCATTAGGAAAAACAGGCATAGAGATAAACACTCGAATCGTAAGTACATCGACATTGTAAAAGTAACTCTTTCCAACGTTAACAGTGGAGCCACACCTTCGACTAACTAAAGGTTATATACAAGCGCATTGTTCAATACAATGCAGTGTCCTTACATAAATATTTCCATTGCTATAGGTATCGCTGAATGTCGATATAGACATGTAATTGGGCAGATGCGACAGCCGGCGGCAAACGCTAAAAGCTCGGTGAAATGGTACGGGAAAACTTTGTGTGGTTACATTTAGTTGCCGAAATGATAATTAATTTTGAAGTTTGGAACTTTATATTTAGAAAATTAATTTGTAGGAGTATTTAACAGGTTTATTCATTACTTATCTTCTTGTATTCTTTTAAACAGTGGATTATTTCTCATTCAAAAAAATACTGTAGATACTCGTATCATCTAAACGAATAAAGATAGTTCGTTGTTGTCTTACAAAAATTTAGACGTAAAATTTACCTTTTTAGCTTTATATTATGAAAGTCGAAAGTAATTACTGAGGTGTCTACGTTACTTAAAAAAAAATACTGATCCACTGTTCCCACAACGAGCCTTTGAATTGTTGTGTTGTCTGTGCCGTAAGCACTACAGCTAACATCAACAATATTACAAATCCTATAGATGCTATGTACGATGACTATGATAGACTAACAACTTTCTCAAAGGCCGATCTAATTTAAACAGCCGTCTAATTTCATATCAAGTGATATTCGATTGTTGTTGAATTGATTGTTAACATTGATCAACCAATCACGAGATTTAACATGAACAGAGATTTGACCAGTCCAGAAACCGGCGTAAGTTAGTAAGTAAATAAGGGCCCAGTTCTTTGCAGTAAAATAGACCTTAGTAACATCAGTGTCAAGGCTAGGTAAACACTAGCGTCTATTACAACGGTCTGCATATTGGTAAACTTAGCCATACTTAGGTATTGCACTCTATTCGTGATAGAGTGCATTGGATATATTAGCTATAACTCATAGATTAATCAAAAGCAAAAACAAATTAATGAAATGCTATACAGGCAAGTGAAATCTCCCATAAAACAGTGCACCACCAACCCCGAACTGTTAATATAAAATGTTAACTGGAAACAAAAGTACTTCGATATTTATACGCAAACATTAAAGCAATGTATGGGGACATAGGTATAAAGACATTATGTGTACCTATACTATACTATACGTAGGTACTAGATGCTATATAGTATAGGAAGTCTACTGCAGTCAATCGACAACTGAGCTGTGATGGGTCGTTAAACTTCACGAGGCTAACCGCGGTACTGCCGTCAATCCGGAACTAGAGTCGTGTAATGGTACATTAGGTTTTAAATGTGTTACATACGAGGAAGCCATGATTATCCACTCAAAGCTAAAACAGACACCAATTAAGGATGGTTTTTGTATAAAACAGGTAGATACCTAAACCTCACCAGCACCCGTAGCATGACCATTTCTATTTCTTTTCTTCAAAGCTCTTTCTATCCAGCTGGAAATCTAGACTCGCGTTAGACAAAGAGAAAATATTCTTTCCATAGCAACAGAGACGTAGTTAGTGATGTAGATATTCTACCAAATCCTATCGAAGGGTAAAAATATTTCTATAATCTGTCATTTGTCTATTCTTCCATAGACAAAATCCGTGTCTATGGTGGTCATACTACGTCTGCAGAGAGTAAGAATATCTAGCAGCTCATTCGATGTTTAATCGACTTAAATTAAATTAAATTAAATTCATTTATTTCAGGTACCTAAAATTTACCTTATGTACCTTAAATGTTCGATCGTAGGAGTTATCTCAGAAGTTTCAAGTGAAGGATGAAGGTACAAATCATTGCTAGAGAATATTCCCTACATACATTGCACATAACTAACTCCCTGCAATCCGGCGCATAAAATCGCAATGAAAACAAAAAACATTTTGTAACAAAACTTTAATCGAGACCTTGAGGTTCGCAAGAGGTAGACTTCAGCCACTCGACAAGGCAGAGAGCCTCAAGTGGTCTTCACTTCAAGCATCGAGCAGCTGTTGCGATCGGCTGCGCCCCATCACACCAAGAAAATATACGAACTGTTCAAACAAATGTCTCGAAAATATACGGCCGCGGCCGCGCACCGACCGATAGAAAAATAATATTGGCTGTTTACACTGCCTTGTACAAACATTTTTATAAGCGGTTTGTTAAATTAAAAACACATTTTTGGATGCGTTTCCAGATTTGAATTGCTGTGTGATTCTAAACGTGGAAACAGCCAATTTGAATTGTACAAACAAAAACAGCCAGGCTCTTGACGAATGTTAAACTAAGTAAGCAATGATTTTACATAAAAACTTCCAAATTATAGTTTTTTTACGATATCAAGCATAGAACATTTTACAGCTATTAGCTATAAGACGATAATGATGATGAAGTAACTGTAAAACAATCCTCAAAATGTATTTTAAACGGTAAATTTGGTACCTTTGAAATCTCTAATAGAATTCCATTGTAAAGCGCTAACGATCATAATAAGTTACAAGAGTGCACAGATAAAAAGGCACATGTAGATAAAACGAATGACAAACATTAAGAAATTACGACGCCGACGCAGTCAAGCAAATGTCGCGAGTGGCTATATCAACACAATGTCATCACGAGATGTGACTGTGAAAACAACGAATGGAATTTTCGGATAGGTATGGACTTACCTAATAATTATAATTCCCTAAACAGCGTGTTTGCTTCCAGCAAGGATTGAAGACAATATAATGTGAACCTTAATTTCTTCTCCATAGGACCTACTATTTGGAACCGCGCATCTAGAGTCTCGATTTTTCATAAGTGCCTGTATCTGGTTTACATAAAATGAAGGTCTATTCTATTCTATTCTAAAAACGGTCATTCAAAATGAGCTGAAACTTTCCTTGAAGCAATGATTCAAAAGATATTCGAGCCTTGGTATGTCACTTTTGTCTATTGTTATAATAGAGTATAAGAGGTTCTCTTATGTATAAAACTGAATATAAATGGATATCTTTCTTTAAAGAACAGTCAAACGAAGCGAATTCGGTCGAGGGTCCTTTAGGTTCGATCCTTCAGTCTAGAATCTTATGACTATGCACAAAGATATATATAAGTCACACGTAGCATTCATTTTAAAGATCAAAGTTACGGTTAATTTAGATAACAATACTGGACCAGAACGAATCACCCCAGTCCCTATAGTTCCAAGTCTATTTTACATTTAAAAGAATACTTAGTCAGTGCTTTAGCCAAGTACCAAGTATAGCAATATACCACACGACACATTCCAGATAGCAAGTAAAACACATAAAAGTAAACATTTTACAGGGACCGCTTTCAAGATTGCAAAAAGAAACTCGAAACTTGGTGTACCCGTACTTTCGTTGTAGATAGTTTGTTTAAATTGCTTGTTTGAATGTCTGGAGACAATGTTTATGATTCCAACAGGTGACAATCAACAATGGTGCAACGGACGTGGAATGAACACACCTGCTAAGTAATGTTAGGATCATAGTGCAGTTTTGGACGTGGTTGGCTACGAATATATTTCTGCAATGAAGTGTTTAAGATGCAACTTAGTTGGTACTGACGTTGTTCTATTTGCCAATAATGGAAACAAGGGGATTCTTTAAGAATCAGTGATTTTATTCAAAAATGTCGCAATAATAATCTTTTCTTCAACAACGCATCACAAATATTTCGTCCATAATATTATATCCCTTATCTAGAAAGTTATTTCGTTGATACATGGTGTATTCATGGCAAAATAAAATAAAAAAGAGGATGAGACTATTGGATGTCTGTCATTGTCTGTATCCGTAAGTTACCTATCTATTCATGATGTATTTATATTCAGACTCTACAAGTACAATATTGTATGATTTGCACCGTCATTGCACTGCACTCTCAAGAGGTAAGCTGTATGCACCATGGTCCATGCACATTACCTATGTCACGTAGGTGTATCTTGAGATCTCCTTATCTTAGAAGGGATGTATAATGATAATAATAATATGATGTATGCCAGTACCACAAGTATTAACCAGTCCTATATTATATTCTAAAATATAACAGAAGGCATCGAAATTATTTGAAGACATGCCAGTAAAAAGATCATTTTTGTATGCACAGTATGAAACAACGTTAATGGCTACTGTTTTCTAAAGCGACTATCGAATCCATAACTATTTTAATTTAGGTGTTCTGTTGAAAAGTTTAATGCAGGCGATATCACAAGAATATATTAGCTTACATGTAAATCCACTGCATTCTTGATCGTACATGACACATGACAAATCGCTACTGGCCCAGTCTTCAAAGTATAAATATATTAAATTAAATTAAAAATCTCAACGCTTATGGTTTACATATGGGATGACGGATATAGAACGTAATAGATTTAAATATGTAATAGTGCTAAGAGCACTTTCAACACTTCCAATAATAAAAGCTATAAGATTAAGAATATTTTTAAATCCAAATCCAGTTTATGGATCATGTGCAACTCGTAAAAACCTTCATGAATTACATGGGATTAAGCCGAAAGTTATAGTTCTGCGGTAGGTCGTACACCCGTCCAATACGATTCACTCAAAATTGGAAACGTGCACGCGATTGTCTCCCTTATTTTGTGAGAAGGATCGTCTAAAATGTCATGAAGTGCTTAGTTTTTTGTGAATGTGTACAACAAATCGAAACAACGTTCCGTGAAGTGCTAATCCGAAACATATGTGACAAAAAAAATCACTCGAGATAAGGGTCAGTTTCAAGAACACGCCTTGCAGCGCATACATCGCGCTATAAAAAGAGCATCGGATCAACGGATTGACAATGACAAGCGTTTAAGGGCCGCGTTTATTTATTTGTACAAGTATTTCCTTTTAGCGACGCCGTAGAAACAAAACAAGGAACTTTTAGATAAGCATTGTACGTTTGACAAGACAAGCCAAGCTACATTATGGTAATAACTTTGGCTCTTAACGGAAAGTCGAGACAGACAGTTAGTTACGACGAAACAGGATGTATTAAATTAGAAAATATATCTCTAGTACGAGCATTCTTAAAATTTAAAGCGAAATGTATGAAAGTTGTAAAGTTTGACGATAAATTCAAGTCAATGTGTCGGGCTTGCGCTTGTAATGCTTGAGTTACTTGTAAAACATCATGTATTAACATGTTGCTTGGCGTTGTTTTATTTTATGGTACGACTTTCTTATTTTATGTGAACAAGTCCGAGGAAACTATGAAAATTATTTTTAAAGTACTGGCAACTGTCTTTGTATTTTGTTGGAACTTGGAAACTAGCGAGGAATCGTAGAACTAATCTTGATCCTGAATTATAGTAGTTTGTACGACAATATACGGTCAGATTTGTACGCACCAAATGTCG
This sequence comes from Allophyes oxyacanthae, assembly GCA_932294325.1. Lineage (NCBI taxonomy): Eukaryota > Metazoa > Arthropoda > Insecta > Lepidoptera > Noctuidae > Allophyes > Allophyes oxyacanthae. Next base: position 6,970,996 of record OW028620.1, on the reverse strand, counting down.
TAATATGTCTTTATCAACCGTTAAATTAAAATTTAAAAACACACATAGTTGAATGTCCCCATAAAGGCGCACTCATGTATCGGGAGTCGAAACAGAACACAAAAACTATCGAATGTGTAATTGAGTCGTCGTGAGTCACCCGGGGCGGGTACACATCTGCTGTATTACGTACTGGTCGCTTTGTGGTAAGTAGCCGGGTTAAACTTAGAACTATCAAGTATCAATCATAGGAACAATCCCTAGAGAGTAGAGATTTAATATTTCATTTAACATTATTTAATATTTTAACGTGTTCTTCTGTTTTTACCTTTACTTTCTAATTTTAAATAAGTTAAGACTGACTGCGACGTCCTCAAATGCTAAAGATATAATGATTTATATAAATATAAGCCCTTAGCAATAGTTCAGTCGCTACTAGAGTGACAGCAGTTTGAATATTCGGCGGTGAGGCTACTAAAGACTAGTAGATTATATGCGAGGTACACGAATGACGTCATTAAAAGCATCCTGTTTATAAAAAATACTATCAAGTTAACTCAAAAAGAAAAGCGAGTTAAAAAAGAAGTCGTTTAAGAACTTAAAGCAATTAGATTCATTAATTTAGAATATTTTTTTTGTCTTGGTACCTATCCTAGTCTAAAATTACAGTCTCGAAGTCTCAAAAAAAAATGACGCCTCAGTTCTCATAAAATAATTAATAATAGTTGCCAGTATCCTACCACAGTGCCACCTCACCTATTCCCCGAGGTGCACTACCGCGGTTTAGTTCCGGTACTTGTGGAGTCTTTTGTTTTGCGCCCTAACCGCCCACCGTGTATTATTTAGCTGAAACCAGGGGACCCTTTTAATGGACTCCACAATACTAAAAACGAGGGGCCCGGAAAGATTAGATTTCTTATCAACTAAAAAAATCTTAGCACAAAAGTGTACGTAATACAAATTGTATTGACTGTTTGTGGAAAAATATTATTGAATAAATAGAAGGGAGAGTTTTTGTGGTAAACTAATATTATTGTTGTAGTTTTTGCGACTTATAAAACTGTGCTTGGTTTTGTAGTCGCTTAGCTAATAATTTTGACATAGTTTCACTTAGTTAAATATTTACAATGGTAGGCTCTGTGAAACAATATGTATAATTAAGACAAAGACTTTTAAAATCAATTTTTATACATTTAATAATAATTAGTTATTCATAAAATAGAGTTCAAGAAACCTTTTATTGTCGTTTGAACTGTGATTTAAGTGTGACCATTGTTTTGAATAGCTACAAGAGTTATGGTTACGCATTTTACTGCTGGAACTAATTGTGCAAATAATAGTTTAGAAAATAAAATAGAATAGTAATATTATGTAAGAAATTAGACCGCATTTTAATTTATACAGCCTTATCAAGCTCAAAAATCTAAATAACATAACAAACGAGCATCAATTTAATTTTCAAAATAGCCTATTACATTTGAAAATAGAACAAATTGTTTTACAGCCAGCCATAAAATTGTGCCCACTTATATAAAATTAACCACAGAAAATAAAAATTAACGCGAAACACGAGAATGTCATCCGTCGTCTATATCATTGTACGTTATCCCATATGCGGGTAGGCAAGGGCGCGATAATTATAATTAACGCGATTATCGTACGCCCACCTCGCTATTGTTAAACTTTAATGTGATGAAACTAATCGATGCGTTAAAGCGCAAAGTGATAATTATGTTATCGAGATATAAAAAATAAAGTGCCTCTACTCTACCACGATGAGTCAGTCTCGATTAAGCTAAAATGTACGTAAAACACTTTTGCAAACGAAGATAAGATGATTAATGGTTTTCAGAACACGTAAACTGCTGCGTAGGAGTTTTTGACGTATGTTTTAACGCTTATCTTTACGCCCATTTTCCTTTACGAAATGGCACGAAATTAATCATGTTTATTGGTCTGACACGTGCTTTAAATTTAAAGGTAAAATTCAAACGACGAATTTGTTGGCAAAAATAAAACGTTGGTAAACAGGTATAGCCTACCACCTAATGTCCTATCCTAAGTGATTTTGGAAGAATGTATTTTTTTTTATCTTGGGCGTCATAGTCCACTGTTGGTCGTAGGATTCTTTCTACCAAAGTTACTTTTAGTTAATGAATGAAGGAGAACCGCATCTACTGGACGTGGCTCTCTTCCTTTCATTCCAAAAATACAAAGACAACCTAAAAAAATTAAAGGTATTACGTGATATATAAAAAACGTCCCAAAATAATAAATTGCAATACCTTGCTTATTAAAAATAACAATATAAGGTAGCAGATAATAGAAATCCCAACGGTATAAATTATATTCTGTGATAAACATCTTTTGGCTCCCGCACAGTCGGACCCGCAGATTGTCCCCCGAAATAAATGTGACAAAATTAATGAATGGTGTTGCCAGAGCAAAAAATTCAATTAAGAATGCAACATTTCACGCTGGCTCTGTATGATATTGATGGGTATTTATATTATACTTACTTTGACGGACGGATCTCTTTTCTGTGAAGATAATAATGGACATAAGAAAGATGGATAAAAACATGTAGATAGGTACGTAAAGACTAATGATTTCGCTCCAATAATTGTACATTTGTGTATTTGTTTGAGAAAGCTGTTGGTTACCATAAAGTTTGATACAGTGACGAGAACCAATGGCTGTTAGAGCAGATTAGAGTAGATTATTCCTAGAACTGCAAACTTGCAATCGTACCGTGCGTGAGTCTTTATCCATTCTGGAAAAGACAACTGGGTTAGATGAATTCGGAAGGCTGAAAACCGGCTGCTGTGATGCAACGTGGGCCTTTGTCCAACAGTGGGCTAGGCTGAGTTTATTGATCGATTGACACTTTCGTGCTTTTATATAAGTGTGCTGCATTAAAAATTAACAGCACATTTCTTATAATGGTTTTCGGACGGTAGGTACCTACTTAAAAGTTTGTTTTCTGCCGGAGCCAAATTGCATTCCTTTAAGTTTTGTTTTTGTTCACTCTGCATCGAAAAATTATACAAATATAAGTAAGTACATTATTTTAAATTGAACAAAATATTCATACACAATGCATGCATAAACGAAACATTCCCAAACAAAGAGGACAATATACTACAGAAAATTATTCACAACATTCCAGAAAACGCCGATTCCCTAGCATAAGAGTCACTTTATAAAATTTAAGCGTTGAACAGTTTAGCCGTAGCCCATAAAGAAGTCGATGGGCCGAAGGCTGGCCGGAGGAGAGCAACAATGACGGCGGCCGTCCCAGGACATTCGGACCAAGTTTATTTTACTGCTCCCACTAAAATGTGCAGTAAAAACCCGCCCACGCGATGTAACACCCATGATATTCCTACTGACCTCTGCCCTCGTATAAAGAATATCCCAGACGCATAATCCTAAGGAAACTTTAATGTTACCCGATAATTTAATACCGATTCGAGCGCAAGAATAAAAATGTTCATGCTTTTCAAGAATAGAAAAGTAAATAACGATGGTTTTAATGATCTCTCGACTTTTAATACGGTTCCCCTCGTAAATCTTCCGCTTTATAATTGTATATCCTTTTTCGCTTTCAGCTTATGTCGTTCTGTACATGGATGTCTTCGAGACTGATTCGATAAAATCTTTATTATCTAGTCACCCGCAATGCAGCGGTTATATGCTGGCCAGTCTCCAGATTCCAGATTATGTCGAAAATTAAGTATACAGGCATCTTATAAAAGCAGTTCGTGGGACATACACTGACGCCATTTTTATCTACATAAAGACAAAGGAACTGCGTAATACTGGCTAGTTATATTTTTAAAATTGGTTAAATTTTTAAATAAAAAATTACATTTTTAAATTGGCAAGAGTACAAAAGTTAATAAACCGCATACAGGCCTCGTTGGTTGCATTCTAAGATAAAAGATAGCAGAAATATATTGTGTTTCTTAACAATCATTTATAAAGCAAAAAGATTGTAATAAGAATTTATTGCTTGCATATATTCTTATGTCAATTACTTAATACATCTGGCGCATTACTCATCGTAACTCGTAACATGACTGTCCTTTGCTGGGCAAAGTAGGTAAGTCAGATATGATGATGCATCTTGAGGGCAGGAGCTTTATTGGCCCGAGTCGTTTAACTTATTTAGTTTTATTGGGCATTCACCGTTTATCGTATTAAGACAACCCAGTTATTCTATCTCACATTCCGTGGGGTGTTTTGATAAACTGTTCAATTTACCAAAGGATGATACTTAATGGATACTATTTCCTTTAGATAATGAGTGTAGGCGTGTCTATTGCAGTGTAGATTGAAAGTTAGGTAATCCTAGAACTTTCGCTTATTATCGCTGAGGTTAGAGAAAGACGTTGATCGCTATCGAATAGATAATATTTTTAACCAACTTCAAAAAAGTGGAGGTTCTATGATATTTGAAATATATGATTTTTATTTTTTTAAATTTATGTTCAATGATTTCCCGTAAGCATCATAAGCGATTGGGTTGGTTTAAATTGTATTCTATTAAGGTAGATCCCGAGGTCACCGAGGTCGTCACATATATTTTTCTATGACGTGAAAAATGCCTACCGTTTTTCAGAAAATTGAGAAAACCCATGTATTTTTTTATTGTCCTCTATGATTTTTATCGTGTTTGTTACCGGATATCGTCCCCGTAGAGCGAAAAGTCATTAAGTCGAAAATGACCAAAACGAGAAACAAGGCCTCAAGGAAAAAAAAAAGAAAAAAAATCATAACTTTAATTTGACAATAGATATTTCTGAATTTATGATTTTATCTCATTGGTATTTGATTCAATTTTATGTTTTAATATAAAATATTAAAAGAAAATCATTTGTTTTATAGATAATTGAGAAAAACGAAAGTAATTAATTTTTACCCTTGAATCATTTAGTTTCGAAAAAAGTTAGTGATTTTTTGATCTGAGTTAGTGATTTTTTGCCCATCTTTAAACTAATTTGATAGAAATTAACTTGATTTAGTTATATTATAACTTTTTTCTGAGCACAATACAATATTCTGAAAATAATGACTAATTATATTATATTATTATTTTATCACTGCTAATAGTTATAATTGAGGATAAGAAAATCATTAAAATATAATCGATATTATACCATCATTAATCTTTATTAATTAGCAATCTCCAGCAGTTAATTGACAAACACACTAGATTTCGGCAAGGAAATCAAACATCAGTCCTAGATCTGGTCTTATCTAACGATGAGTCACTCATGGCCAATGTTGACCACCAAGCCCCTATTGGTAAAAGCGACCATACCTGTTTGTTAGCAACTATACAAGTACAAGAACAAAATAAAGGCACCGCCTCCAGGCTTAACTTCAATAAAGCCGATTATGATAAAATCAACGAAAAATTACGCACCACGTTACCAGAAAGTATAAGAAATATTAACTGCGCAAAAAGCCAATTTGAGATCCTTCTCAGTACACTCAGAGAAGCAATCAAATTATACGTACCTCGGATCAGACTTAGTCAACACTCCACGAATAAGCCATGGATATCTAGAGATACCAAAAATCTTAAACTACAAACTTGCATTATGGAATAGATACGTGTTGACTGGACTCGACGAACACTATAAGGATTACAGAAAACTAAACAACAAATTGATAAATCAAAATAGAGCAGCTCGCATAATATACGAAAAAAGCATATTGCAAGCTGGACCAAAAAAAATTTACTCCTTTATTAGACAGCAAGTAACATCAAAAGTTAGCATTCCAAGTATTCTACGCAACAAACATGGCCAAACAGTAACTCAGCCCCATGAAATTGCCAAGGTATTTGCGGAACAGTTCGCGAGTGTTTTTCACATAGAGCCGCAGATCCAGTTGCCTATCTTAGACCCTGTACTACATGAATACTCGATTGAAGAGATATTTTTCACCCATGACAAAATTCAACAGGTCATAAAAGAATTGAAAATAGACTCTTCGCCAGGACCAGACGGCATTCCCGTAGCAATGCTAAAAAAATGTGACCTCACCGAATGCCTTGCAACAATAATCCAGACATCATACGATACAGGAACCCTACCAGACTTGTGGAAAACAGCAATGGTGACCCCCATATTTAAAAAAGGAAGTAAGTTGGAACCATCAAACTATAGACCTATAAGCTTGACCAGTGTGGTATGCAAGGCTATGGAAAACTTTATAGTTAAGCACATCAGAATTTTTTTAACGACCAACAGAGTTATTGCTTAACAGCAACATGGCTTTTGTCCGCATCGCCCCACGGTATCCAACCTGCTGTCATGCTTGTCGTCATGGACAAAACACTTCAATAGAAAAGAACCAATCGACGTAATCTATCTTGATTACGAAAAAGCCTTTGATAAGGTTCCTACAAGAAGACTCCTACAAAAATTGGAATACGTGGGAATCTACTTAGTTGGATCGAAGCATTTCTACGGCAGAGAACTTTCCAAGTTAGAGTAGGGGAAACCATGTCAGATCACCGAGAGATACATAGTGGTGTGCCACAGGGCTGTCTTGGGTCCAGTGCTGTACATAATATACACCTTTGATCTTTTCCATTCCCTACAGTGTAATGTAAGCATCTTTGCCGATGACACTAAAATATTTGCGAACCCACTGATCGATTACGACCTCCTTCAGGACGACCTAAACAAAATAGTTAACTGGTCTAAGGAATGGCTCATAAATCTCAATGCCTCAAAATGTACGGTGTTGCACATAGGCAGTCGAAATCCCCGTTTGACTTATAAACTGAATGATGCTCAATTAATGGAGGCCAAGGTGCAAACAGACTTGGGAGTGAAGATCACAGAGGACCTGAAATGGGAAGAGCATACAACAACAGTTACCAAGAGAGCTAAAAGCCATTTCTACCTCGTTCGGAAAGCCTTTGGGGTCTTTACACCCGAAATGGTGCTCCGGATCCACAAAACGTTTGTCAGACCAATCCTTGAGTACGCATTTCAGGTCTGGAGCCCCTATTTCGTAAAGGACATTGATCTTCTGGAGAAGGTGCAGCGCAGCTTCACTAAAATACCACGAATGCTAAAACAACGACCATATGAGGAATGCTTAGAAGTTTTGAAGCTCACAACTTTAAGGGATCGCAGGCACCGTGGGGACCTAATTGAAACTTATAAGATCTTATAAGGACATTACGACCTCAATGATTTTGATAAGCTGTTTACACGTAATGATAACGTCCATCTAAGAGGCCACCACCTTAAGTTATGTACCAGCTTCTCAAATAATAACCCTCACAAACACTTTCTGAGCAATCGAATAGTCAGGGCGTGGAATAAGCTCCCAGAAGACGTAGTCTCAGCCCAAAATATAAATCAGTTCAAGAATCGACTTGACAAATATTCTCAACTGCAAGAATAAAACCAAGTGGGAAACAGCAGGATACAGGCACTTATCAGTTGTCTCAATTGCCTGCCTGATAAATAAATAATAATAATAAAAGATAAACAAATCAAATATCTTGACTTAGCACACGAGGTTGTCGACATGTGGGATGTGGACTCAGCAATCATAGTGCCGATAGTTGTGACGGCCAATGGCTTAATTGCCAAGAGCCTCGACCAACATCTTATGAGGCTCTCGTTGGGGGGCTGGATCAAGGGCTTGATACAGAAAGCGGTACTCCTCGACACGACACGCATTGTGAGCAGGTTCCTTTCTCTGCAGCCCTAGCCGCCGGTAGCTTGGACCCTGTTCCCGATGCCGGTGGCCTACTACTCTTTTATATTTTTAAATGTTTTTATAATCTTTTTTTTATTTAATTGTAAAATTATTTAAAAACATAAAAATGTGTAATAAAAAGTGAATAAAGGTCATTATTAATAAACATAGCTCGTTTCATTGTATTGTTGCACGTATGTTATCAAAATTATTTTATTCAACAAAAAACAATAATAATATAACGTGAGCTCCTTAATCAACGCACGTGTCGCGACTGGTTCGCCGCGAGAAAGATAACTAACTCCCCACTCGGCGACCAACGAAGGCGACAAACTTACTAAATCTCGCGCGAAATATACCTAACTGAATAGAAACATGTAAAGGGTGTTTAAAAAATCATTAAAACCTTTTAATGATATTACGAAAACTATGATTTTGTTGTATTTATGGTATAGAAAAAGTCCATAACATGATTTAATTATTTTTTGCGTATGTAGAAATAATGCTAAATATATTGATGCGTCTATCGAGAAATCACTAAGTATACTTAGTTAGTTTTCGCTTTTATATTTTGTAACCAACCATTTATTTTAAAATAAACTAAATTGTTTTGGTGAATTTTGAAACAAATAAGACTAATAATTATAACGTTTTAAAAAAAGAAAAAAATAACTAAGTTTACTTAGGTATTGTGTCTTGCCGATTTTAGGTAGTCATAAAATAATTAAGTAACTTGGGTATTTGTTCCTCAAACTTTAAGGTTCAACATGTCAACATGATGTGTTTTCGCATAAGCTAAAACAAAAACTAATATAACTTATTGAAATATAGTTAAATAGAAATTTGGAGAAAAATACGGTGAGTTTGATGGCATTTAAAACCATTTTAACCATTTTTGGACTTAGTGACTTTTCGTTCTACGGGGACGATATCTTCGCTAGTTGTGAACCGATTGTATTGTAACAGCTTCTGAATTCCCCCTCTTGCAGCATTGCACCGACTTCAGATGCCGTTAAGCTTTTTACGAAAATAATTTTATTCGTTTTAGTTTTTTAGAAGTCTTTTTTTACTTTTTTTTTCAGAATATAGAATGTGATAAATTTTAAGTTATCTCTAGTCTTTTCTATTGTGCCTGTTTCCATTGTTGCTCTCCGCCATAATTTTATTATTACCATGTAAGATTTCGTTAGTGTTGCACCATAATTATGACTAATGAATGTTCATTGCAGGTTTCTAAGGTACCGACGAACCCCGTGCTGTGCAACTAAGTAACATATTATCTACTGTAGCTGCATATTTTCCTACCACGGTACTTATTTTAATGTTCAATTAGTAATTTACTATCTTTTTTGCGTCTAGGCTCGTATGAGCAAGCGTAAAATGCTTAGTTAAGTATAAGATATGAAATACTCATTTGTAGAAAAAGATAAAGACATCGAGTGCAGTACCTACATGAACTCTAATACAACATGCATCAGAAATGCGAGGTTATAATTTAAAGTTGGGATCAGTACCATCAAAATCATGTTCTAAATCCATGGTATCAGTTTTCGTTACGATATCACTTACACCCGTGCTTACACCCAATATAAATCGGCAATGGGAACATGAGATGATACTGCTACGCGTGTTATCTACAGATAGAGGTAGGTACCTACTTACTGCCCATCCAAAAATTATAACCGCTTTGAATCCTTTAATGGAAAAAATACAGGTAAGTCCCTTTCATTAAAAAATAAATCAAGAGCTTTCAACTATTTTTTCACTTTATATAGGTAGGATTTCGTTCCAAACGCCAAATTGCTTCCACACCAAAGTCTACTCCATCTAAAATCCTTAGCCCCGTCAAACGATCACGGCTAATTGATAACGGACGAACGCAGCAAATGCACGTGACACAAAATCAATATGCCAGTGATAGATGGTGCTGAATTTTAATTAAAATCGCATCAACCTGTTAGCTGACAAAATGAGCTTATAATGGCAACGTAGTGTACACTGTACAAGTGTACGCACACGATGTCTAGCCATTATTCTAGATGTAAATATTGAATGTTCGTTAATGATATTTATCTGGTAGTTAGGTATCTAGTAGGTACTTGAACGATTATTTTGCTCTTACATTATTTTATATCAGATTAGACGCCAGTTTTCTAAAAATTTTTTGCAACTTTTCTGTATCCTTAGCTTATGTAGGTAGATACCTATTATTATAAACTTTATTTGGTTGTATTATGTTAAATATATTATCTATTTATTTTTTATTAATATTTTGTGCTTTGTTGATTCTATGCGGATTCGCACAAATATACAGGATGGCCTACGCAGAGGACGAAAAGGGGATTTTTTTTAGAGCTCCTCAATAACCCAGAAAATACAATTGAAAAAGGAGACAGTTTTTGCCAGATTTTTTCTGGCACGAAACAGCAAGACAATTAGGACAATTTTAGATACCTAGGTATTAATCTAAACAGTCAGCAAAAGTAGATAGTAGATAGGTACGTGTATACCACTAACCAAGTCGTAGGTAAGGAGTAGATATGTATGTAGGTAGACGTGTGCGCCGATGATAAAATCCCCGGCGGCGGGCGCCGATCAAAAATCGGCGGCGGCGGCGTGTTTTCGGCGTGATTTCGGCGCGGAGAATCTATATGAGAAAACTTTGTGGGGTACAAAGTTTTCTCTTTTTACGCATATTGCGCGCACGGAGGAGTGTGATATTTGACATAGTTGCAGTTTATATGGAGAAGGAGTGCAGAATGATAAAATTACGGTCGAATTTCGACCACAGGGCGATCCTAATGATCGCCCTATAGTTTTAATAACACTATCTAGCTTGTAGAATAGATTTTATTAAAAAAACATATATAAATCAACAGAAAACAGCAAAATGACAGTATTTTTAAGTAACGGCTGTCCTAGGGCTGTCTTGCCGTTGCAAGGCAGCCATTACTTAAAATAATGCTGATTGTCAAGCACAAATATAATTTTGTCAACCCGTGTGGACCTTTTGGCCGTCACCATCCAACCGGCAACAGAAAACACCCGCTCGCTAGGCGTGCTTGTAGCAGGCACTAATGAAATGAATGCTCGTTTATCTTGCCAATATTTAATAACGTTTCCGTCTTTTAAATCACTGACATTACAAGATACTGAATATTTCAGGCATTCTTTTCACTCGCTGGCACTATTTCTTTGATACATTTGACTAAAAAATCCACTCTTGTCGTATGATTACTTTCCATGTAATGGTCTATTTTTTGTAATTTGGTAAATCGGCAATCCCACGTCCGGTCGGTTGCTGACAACACCGACGAGTTCAATGTCGCTGTAGGATTGCATCAAGGTTCGGCTTTAAATCATTACCTCTTCCTGTTGATAATGGATGCTCTGACATCGGACATAAAGGAGGAGGCACCCTAGTGCATGCTGTTTGCCAATGACATTGTTCTCGTCGGTGAAGATGAATCTGAGGTCCAGAGCAAATTGGAGAAATGATAACAAAAACTGGAGAATGTTGGCTTGAAAATCAGTAGAACTAAAACTGAATATAATATTTTCTGTGATTTCAGCGGTCTCTCCAGTTTTAACGCCATATCGTTCTGGATGGTGTAGCCTTAATAATCTGCTCCGATTTTCGGTACCTCGGTTCACTCATGCAAAGCAATGGCGAAGTTGACCGGGTTCTCAAGCATAGAATTAACGCAGTATGGATGAAATGGTGGCAGGTCACGGAAACAATAGTTGACTCCCGTATCCCCCATAAACTAAAGGAGAAAATTTATAAGACGATGATAAGACCTGCCGCCTTGTATGTATCGGAATGTTGGGCGACGAAAAGGACGAATTAAAGGCAATTATTGCAGGCAGTGGAGATGAGAATGTTGAGAGTGATGTGTGGTGTAACAAATTGGACAGAATCAGGAATGAGTATATTAGAGGAAGTATGAAAGTCGCACCAGTTACAGAAAAGCTGCAAAGTAACCGATTGTCGCGGTATGGACATGTAATGCGGAGAGATGAGAATCATGTTATAAGAAGAGTTGTAAGTATGATGAATGGACTGTGTGAAACATGACATGATATGAAGGAAGTGAATCTGGAAATAACGTCTGATAGAGATCAATGGAAGAAAAAAACATATTGCGCATGTCAAAGACCAAACTTATGACTAATCGCACCAAAAGTAGGTTAGAGGTAAATGGAGAAGAAATGCTATATTTCCAGGAGTATATCTACTTGGGCCAGATAGTCTCCTTCCAGTCCAGACAAGATAAAGAAGTCGCAAGATGGACTGAAAATGCCTGAAAGAGCTACTGGTCCATGAAAGAGCTAAATCCACTGTCACTGAAGTGTAGATTCATGGACATGTGCATTCTTCCCATTCTGACCTACGGTGCTCAAACTTGGACTTGGACTAACCTTCAGAAGTTCAAACTCAAGGTTTGCCAGCGTGCAATGGAGCGTAGTATCCTGGGTGTTAAATTAACGGATAAGGTTCGAAACACCACACTGCGCTCCAAAACGCAAATCACTGACGTAGCTCAAAAAGCCGCTATACTAAAGTGGGATTGGGCAGGCCACGTCTGCCGTATGCTGTCTGAACTGTGGACCAAACTAACCACGCAGTGGAGCCCTGACACAGCAAAACGGCGACGCAACAGACCGCGAAAGAGATGGCGGGACGAAGTAGACATATTCAGCAAGGACTGGTCATCACTGGCACTTGATAGAATAGCACGGAAATCAAGGGGGGAGGCCTTTGCCCAGTAGTGGGATGATACAGGCTAACAGTAACAGTAGTAACAGTAAGGGCAGGAGAATTATGATGGTAAATCGGTAATCTAGCAAAGCAGCTGCTACGATGATGTTGGTAATTGAGAATCTATGATTGAGTATTTCCGCCATATTTCTTTTTACGTCGTCTAATCTAGTCGCGCCGATTTTACGCCGATACGCAAATCGGCGGCGGCGGCGTCCAAAAAATGTCGGCGGCGGCGGCGGATCGGCGCGGCGCACACGTCTATATGTAGGTACCAAGAATAATTATAGTTCAACTATTTCTTTCGTTTTAGATTTTGCATTTCAAAACTCTTTATTCCTCAAGCTTAAAGCGGTCATTCGAAAACTGTAAAGTTTTATTGACTTGCAAAATAAATAAACTGCGATAAATATAAAATTTATTATCTACACTTTAAAACAGTTAAGTTTTATGATGGTCTATCACATTCTTCCGTTTATGGCTGGTGCAGAAAGTAGGTTAGGATGTAAAGAATTACTTTGAGCCTAAAAACTTGACGCTAAATGCTTGGATGAATAGTGACAGAAATCTAGCCCGTATTGCTTACGTGCTAACGACTATTAGATTAGACCCATAGCATATTCGATACTATTAGCATCGGTGACTAGCGATTTAGTCGCTTTTCAGAAGCTCGATGCAGCGACTGAACGCTACACACCACACTCATTCAGATGCTAGTCGTAGCAATTTATTGAGGTTTTGGAATGCTACCACCTCGCTCGCTCTACTCCTCGCATCACCTCTCCGCCAGATGAAGCGAGTCGCCAAAACGCGATGCAGCACCGATGCAATCGCTAAATCGGTAGTCGCCCGATGCTAAAAGTATCGAGTGTACTATGGCCCAATAGTGACCAAATGGACACCACTCTTCTAGCTTCCTTCATCCTCCTCTTGAACAGTCAGCAAGAATCTACGTTGGAGTGACCAATATAATAAATAACTACTAAACAAAATATATATAACTATTATTAAACAAAAACTCAAAAACAGCCTTGGCAGGATAATGCTAAAAAGCAAAGCCTGCTAAGCGCTATAAAATATTTTAAACAACCTGCCAGAACCTTAACGTTAACAGCTATTAATTAAAGGCCGTAAAGTATTCATTACGTTCACAATACGAGCATCGCATACAAAGTAGAAGCCGAGACTCGCCGAGTGTCTCAACAAGTCAACAGGACGACGGACAGCGGTGCCCCCTGCCGTGGCAGAATGAATAACCGTGAAATTACTCGTAAAACCAGCATTAGTGTGGTAGTTAATAAAGCCGATGAACCATGTGGTCCTCTCATAAAACCCCACTAAAAGTATTAAGGTTTTTAAGACACTTCTTCCTCGCAGTAAAGTCTAAATTGAGATTATTAATAGCTAGTAGTATAATAATGTCATTAATTTTTATGAATCGAAAACTTTCGATTGGCGCTCTTGTAAGAGTAAAATATAAAATTAATATCATTAAAAGGTCATTAATTGTAAACAGGTATAAATATTAAACACAGCATGTTATTATTATCGGCCCATCGACTGTCGTAAGCAGTCTTTGTAATAATTATAATGAGACAGGAAATATTATAATGAAAAGAGCTTCTAATAGGCGTGTAAGTTGCATCGACTATTTGACAACCCTTCATTGCTATAGGTTTACGATACACTGGGTGTATTTACATATTGTTTAAAACACTACTACTTACGTTAACAGAAGTCGTGAAATAAGATGATTTCATTTGATAGTACTATTCAAACTACGGTCTCGGAGACAGCGAGTCTTATCCAAGTCTTTTATTATGATTGAAAGTCATCTCCATATTGTAGAGTTTGCGTAACTACGAATAAAACTAAATGTTTATTTTTAAACTTACCTAATACGTAACCATCAACAATGGTATAAATTGGCGTTGTCGTTTGGCGCAGTGGCTAAGTGATTAGCTTTATACGCTACGCGCCGCGGGTTTGATCCCCGCACGGAACAAATATTTGTATGATCTACAGATAGTTTTTCGAGATCTGGGTGTGTGTGCATATGACATGTCTGTTTATAAGCTGTACCCATAGACTTATTATCTGGAGCCCTGCTTATTATTTCTATGGCTGTACCCTCGATATAGGAGAAACACTAGTGAGGGGCAACATTCACAATAATCATAATAATATCATTTGTCAGTTTAGACACAGTCCATTGAATATTGATCGAATCTTTCCCGTTACATTCAGTCTCAGTGGATACTTTACACTACACACCATTCGTGCATTCCAACATCACACGTCAAACTCTACAACTTGACACAAATATAATTGCGGCCTGTTATTTCCTATAATCCGCAATTACATACTCCTTACTAGCTGTCAGGCGTTTCACAGTCCAATAGCTCCACAAAGAGGGCCTGGACACCGTGACATGATGAAGTGTCACCTCTCCATGATAAACGATACTCTACCTCGGGCGTCAAATGAGAAATTCAATTTCTCGCTCCCGTTACTTCGCTTAGCTGCCGGCGTGATATTTAAGATCAATCAGGAGTTACAGTGATTTTATTTATGTTGTTTTGTTACGTGAAAGGCGTGGATAAAGGGCTTGGAGCTTAGAAAGAGAAATGTTTCGTAATAATGCTGCCGTTCTTGGATTTATTCCAAAAATGGAAGCGGTTCCTAGGTTGCTGGAATTTACACTAACTCAGGAATCGTTCCTAGAAATATTGTACCTATCTTTAGTCATTAGTCTTCTATGACCGAAGATGCAGCCGAAATTCGTTTGCTAATAAACACCTTGTCATCAATGCGATTTGAATCAGAAGTTATAAAATCTGACTTCTAAATAAAAGAAAAACGAAGAAAAGAAAGACGAATGATAATAGGGAAATTCATAACCAAATACACGTTCTAATTAAACATTTTTTTGTGCGCTGCAAAGGACAACAAAACGCAATTAATTTGGAACTACATTCGTAATACAAGCGAAACCACATGCAACATGAATTCAATCAATGAATCCCCAACTGAAAATTAACTCAAAACAGAGGTGGACAATGTACGAAACATGGTCAATAAATAAACAACAAAACGGGCTGAAAATTGTTTCTACTAAAACCACGGAATATAATTCACAAGACTAAAGGGCAAGTAGGCGGAGCAAGTGTGTTATAATTATGCAGAGTTACGCAAACTTCATAATAGTTTGTTTTTTATCTTTGCGTTAATATTCCATTCTGTGGTTTTTTTTATGTGACCGGACTTTTTTTTTGTGATATTTTTTGTGAGCCGTGAATGTGTGACTTTAGCGACACCATGTTTTGTCGAAAGAAATATCAATGCCTTAGATTATGTAAACCAATGCCCTTTCCTCTTGTTTTTTATATTCCGTGGCTAAAACTGACAGCTAAACAGTGTTTGCGTAGCACTTAGTGCAGCACTAAGAAGGCGTTATCCTGTAGGAACTAGGTGTTAAAATTACGGAACAACTTAAATAATCTGTGGCATACCTACTTTACTAAAGTGCACCAAAGTATATCCATGTTTTGTTTTCTTGCACGAAAAAGACGACTTTGCTGACACCATCCGAACCAAGTTATTCTGCTGTTAATAGCAATTACTTATTTATTTCTGGCTGTTAAGTTTTTTCAGTGGTTGGTGGCTATCCACCAACCACTGAAAAAACTTACCAGTAATACAATGCTACGCTATTGAAATCAAACAATACTGATTGCATCTAAATTTGTTTTATGAATGAGCAAAAAATCTGGATCATCATTCATGATCACAGTTTAAATCTCAACTTCAGTTATTTGATCATTTTACTTTTGCGTTTAATCGTAGCATTGTTAACAAAGAACAACGCAACATTAGAAAACAAAAGGTTTTATGAAGAAGCTAATGATTAATTTGAGATCCCCACGGTTGAGTAGCAACGTTTGTTGGTTAACATTATAACGCCGAAACCCGAGTACCGATGCATTCATAACTTCCTTTGTGGAGTGCATAAAGCATCGTAAACGCGTATTGTTCAAGAATGCAATTATATTAAAGAAACTTTATCGGGTCTGTGCCATAAAATGTGGAATGTAGGAGCCGCCTAGCCTAGCCGGCCAGTCGCAACTCCAGCTATTGAGATAAAAAGTAAAACTGCACTTTCCTAGTAAATGGTCATTCAATTTACTGGGAATAAGTGCAGTTGTTTTAAAGTTACACGGTTACAAAGAGTGTCGATCGTTAAATTCACAAGTTAACCGTTTTATAGAAGACTTTATTACAATTTTGAGAAGAATTTGAACTGCTTTCCTACTGATAACTATAAAGTAGATACCTGTAAAAACTGAGATAATGTAGGTGTACCTAATCTAATTTATTGAATTCATAATTATTTATTTAATTATAAGGAGACCAACAGCAAATAACAGTAATATTAATGATAAGATTAGTTGCAACCAGCCAATAACAGGTCTCCACGAATAAACAACTGAATACAGTAATGTACATGGATACAAGGATATAGGTACCTATAAAGCTCTATTCAAGTGGATTTTTCGGGGATGCCCGGCTAGTTACGGACCGAAACGGAGTCGCATAATTGGCGATATCGCGGAACGAACTGGATATTTAATAATTATTCGACTGTATTTTTTGTCAAGCTGCTTGCTTCGTAGTAAAGTTGATAAACGATAACAAAAAAACGAAAGCGTAACAGATCCATCAGCGAGACTACGAGAGTGAGTTAGTGGGCAAGCGTTAGAGTGCTGTAAGATTTATGATTATGATCCACCAGCGTACAGCGGTGTACACAACGACATCACAATTTATGCGATAACACTGTTTTGTCTTCACAATAAATTAATAGTCCACTTGCGGTGCTACACAACTTTTCCATCCGCGACTGTCAAATACAGGACGAAGCTATCAACTGTGTCAAATTAAAAAAACCCTTTGAAATCGCCGTAAACATAATCGTATGAGTATCTATGTACTAAAATAAAAAAAGAGTGTTCGGTATTCGAGACATGTGTCCACATGTTGGTAAGAGACAAACCGTGTATAATGTGATAAAGTGGCTGGATATCGTTCAGATGACGAACGTCTTATTATTTGTGTTGAAAGAAAAAGTTCACTTTATTTTTAAATCTCAAATTCAGGGTGCGACTCCGGCGCAGGGTGTTTTCGTTTGGTCACAGTCGTTATCTACTCATTAAATCTCCGCTTTTAAAAATGGGAGTTATTTTTTGTGAGGATAACTATTTCTAGGGCGATAAACTTCTTGATTGTTGAAATAAATATATGAGTTTTTACAAAATACTTATTTAAATGTAGACTACTGTAGGTACCTGAAAATACCTAGTTGAAGTAATTAAAAAACGTTGACTTAGACTTTTGGCAAAAAATCTCATCCTACAATATATTTTAGATGAAAGCGCATTGTTTATCGTTGACATGTTAGATCCTTATTCCACATAATAGGTATGCCATTCTCAAGAACGTGAATAAATAGAAAATGGACATAGGTACCTAGCCTAGGACCTACATTTAACTATCAAAAATAGTTAGGTAGGTCTGAGCGACAGCGAAGGCAGCTGGTCTGTGTAGGTAGCGTGGTAGGTAGGTATCGAAATATGCTGCCCGTCAAGCGATGCAAAGTACGTAGGTACACAATAGACACAATAGGAATTAAATAATAATTGAGAGGCTCAGTCTGCAAACAAAGAGTTTCTGTTGTCTACGTTTAACTCTCTTATCTACCTAACTGATAAAACTTAGGCAACCTAAATTACCCAATAATCGTCAATCTTAAACCCTAACGATGTAATTAACATCATGAACAGTCCTTATCCTCAATCTCACCTGCAAAATGTTCACGTAACATTATCAGTAGATAAGTACCTATAGTGTGTTTACTCTGGAGCGCCTCATCGTCGCCGGGACGAGATAAATCCAAGGCACACTCGAAGCGACTTTCAAGATTCTCCCACGGCATGACACGCGCACCCCTGACATCAATGTCAACATGGATATCGTATCTGCTTTCTTTGTCCGTTTAGTGCTTTTTGTTAAGACATTATCAGTCTGGAGGGTAAATTATGATGGTTAATTATCTTGGAAGCAATGAATTGTATTGTGATTGCAGATGGTTTATGTCAGGAGAATTTAATAGACATTATTCTAAATTCAATGAAAAAATTAAACTAAAACTTAGTTCATAGTCTATACTTAGTTGAGTCGCCTCTGTAATTGTTAGCATATTTCTCTAAATACCTAGATAGCTACTCAGTTCCCTGGCAGACCTACCTACGTACCTACAGGTACCTTCCTGCCTACATTCCCACTTACCTACTTTAAAAAAAAACAGAAATCCCCAAACATTAGATACCTAAAGTGCACACTACACCCTGCACCTTACCTACCCTGACTTGAACTTGACATAAGTACCTACCTACCCTATCATGTAGGTAAATATTTCTATGTGTAAAATCAAAAACAAATCATATACTTATGTGAACCATATTCAGTTTGATGCTAACCAAATGTCGTAAACAAACAAAAGTGGGGTGTTTGCTCTCACATCGGTCGGCGCCTAATCTGGAAACGGTTATGATTATGAATTTTGGAGAAACCAGCCATCGTCAACGTTCACCACGTCATATAATAATATAGCAAAGAAGTAACAACCGATGATAGAAATGCAGTTCGTTTGTAATATACAACATAGTTATAGAATTTAATATATCATAAGCATGCAGATAAAAATGCATTCTCACACCCATGCAATGCATTGCATGCATAGAGGTATTGATGGAAATAGATCAAACCTCTTTCAATCAAAACGCACGTTTATTTTATCTTATTTATTTTAATTTGGTTTCTAAACGTACTAAAACGTTTCATTATACGTAACTAATAATAAATGTTATTTTTTTATGAAATACCTCAATTTTGTCCTTTATTAATCATAATATGAATATTAATTTATCTTATTTAATAGACAATTTTGTTAAAACCATGCTCTTATCATAATTTTCCGATTCTTTATTCCTTGTTTGATACGTCTAAGCAGTGACAGATGACATACTTGTTACCTACTTCGTATAATGGAATGTGGGTATTGTTTTGTAATCATAGACTTATTATCTAAGTAACAGGACTGTGCACTCTGCTAAAACAGCGAGCCACCTGAGATAGTTACCACAGAGTAATTTTATCTTGCTCTATTAGAGTGACCATCATTTTGTGCATCGAGTGAGACGTTGTCATTTTTAATTTTCCTGTGATGAATTGTGATGTAATGACTTGTGTGTGACTGTGTGTGACAATAATTATGTAGAATCAATTTTCTAATTGAACAGTTTTCTTAATCTTCCTTGATTTCTACAAACTTAGATATCAATAAAATTCCGTTTTACCAAGGATAGAAAATCTTGGACCATTTAACTAATAATGGTAGGTCTGTTTTATTTTCCCACGCATGCAACGGACGGACGGGTGGTTTTATTTAAAGTGGTACCTAATAGTTTCACAGCATTGCACTATCACCGCCAATACCAATAAGGTATGCGAAACATGAAATGAATATAATATAAAACATGCAGGTAGCAGTGGCGTGCACTCCGTGAAGAAAAAAGACACCTGCCTGCCTACTAGCCTGCCTACCTTAAAAAAAATAGTATTGAATAATATTATAATAATTACATTAATTGTGTGTAATATCAGTTAATTTAAATCTTAGAGTGAGGTGGCCAATCATAAAAAATCATATAACTTGACAATACAACAAGTAAGCTATTTTTACCTACACTGTAAGAAATGCACGCAGGTAGGTACTTGCTACATTTCGTTTATACACACGATATTAAATAACATCTCATACATAGCATCACGTCTATGTATTCCCCGAAAGTTTAGGCAGAAATGTAATACTATTGTACATCCACATTCCGCCGATACCGTTGTTAAGTAGGTCCTATGTAATAGAAAGAAAGAAAATAAATTTATTTTTTGCACAAAGGACACAGGATAGTAAAATAAAAATATAAAAACGAAATTATAAAAACTTTTAACGCAACTATACAATAAGCTTTTAAATTATAGTTTAAAAAAAACAAAAAACACGCTTCTGAAGGTGCCTGCAAGGGCCCAGTTGAAATAAAAACCTTCGGCTTCGGCCTCAACTTTGGCTTCGGCTTCGGCCTCGGCATCGGCTTTGACTTTGACTTCGAATTGCACTTTGTCGTCGACTTTGACCTTGACTTCGATTTTTCGTATTCTTCTCAGCAAACCCTGTCATTTGATACCTATATCATGGGAGTGCTTATTAACTCTTTGACCACTTTGGAAATCTATTATGTTATCAAATTAATCGGACCTTAAACGAGCGGAGAGGTTGATTAACTAGTTCGCCATCTTTGGGAGCCTGCCATATTGGATTTAGAATGACGTAACTTAGCTAACCATGCATTGTCATCTAAACTAAACGTGTATGTAAAATTTCAGCTCAATCGGAAACCGGGAAGTGGGTCAAATTTAACTTCCAAGATTTTCTTACATGTTAGTTAGTTACTTACAGGTGAAGCTAATAAAAGCGTGCTAAAAAGACAGGTTAACATAAACAGTATTATTTCGAAGCTATTAATTAGGCATTGCAGTCGGGTCGGTACATTAGTTAATGTATTTCGTGAACATGACTTATTGAAGTCATCTGGCTTAAAATGATGACTGGCATCGCCAACGAATTTTTCTCAAATTTTATAGTAATCAAAATTTTTAGGATGCCGAATAGCGAACAGGGTCCATGTGAACATATAATTATTATTATGAAGATCTTGTAAAACACATGTGATATGCAATAAAGAATTGAATTGAATTGAATTGAACTAATTATAATTAATAATTATATTTTAAAATTTGTCATTAATTTAATTTATATAGTGAAATCGTAGCACTAGTACAAACCCAAAGTCCGACAGTAATAATATGTAAATATTGTCACCCTATCAGCAACTTAGACAATTTTTTTAAAATTTCATTATATTCAAGGTTACCCGTGGAAGGATATTATTACAGCCAGAATATGTTGCAATTCCATAACCTTTCACGCATCACATTCACCATTTTTGTAAATAAAATATTAAAATACGATTAAATATTAATTTAGTACCGTCAACCTGTCACAAATTGAATGACACGAGCTTTTTTGAAGTTGTCATAATACACTAATAAAATCTATCATAAAAGTACGGAGGTTTAGTTTTTTAAATAATAAGATTACGAAAAAAAATTATGATGATAAAATTGTTTATATTTAAATTTAAAAAAACATTGTACATCTAGCAAGATAGTAAATTCATTATTTTAATAATTTTTGTGTACGATTCCAATATTCGTACCAAATCTACTAAAATGTACCAACTTCTATCCTGGCAATTGTTAAAACGAGACACATAGCTCCGTGGTCGCTCTTTCTAGAGGGTCTCGTCTCCTTTTACTTCAAATACAATTCTTAAGCGATTGTGATAAGGTCTGTTTTTCTTTGCGATATTTTGCTTATTGCTTGTTCTAGTTGTAGGGGCGAGCCCTACATAATATTTCTATGTTTGTAATCCTTCATTCGGGGTGTACTTATCCAATTTTATTTTAAAAACCATTTGTAGAAATGAGTCTTTGGCGACGAATTACCTCTCCTACCCTTATTTACCGTGTATTTAGACATGAGATTACTCAGAACTCCTTACATAGTTACGTACACAAAAATGTAAACATAACCTCAAAACTTGTAAATGTATATCCAAATAACATAATTCATAATACAGTTCGTTGGAAATCCAAAAAGGTTAGTAGAATTACATGGTATTTATTATTCTTAGTGAGTTATTACCATTTATTATTAGCTATCTACTGTTAACCTTTTTGTCATATTTAAAGGTCATTAATTTGGATAGAATACAATCATAAGGTATAACTTAGTATTTGCTGTGAGGGTATAACAACATACGACGGTACTTTCTGTTTGCACCAATTCTGTTGTCAAACTTTGTGATTATTCCAATATGACTGTTCATCATAGACCATAGTGGTCATTGGAAGGCCCAGCAGTGAAACTTACAGGGAAGTATGATAATAAAATTACTATTTCAGAGACAATATGATTCTGATGATGAAGAAACTGAGGTTGATGATGACTCATCACTATCAAAGGATTCTAAAGTAGTAAAATTTTCAACAACATCTATGAGAACTGATGTGGTGTTGAAGTCAGCACTAACTGTATCAAGAAAGTGAGCATTATCATGCACTTTATTTGATAATTTTAAATTCAAGTTATTTTATAATAAATAAATTATGTTTTCTTTCAGTAAAGTAGAACAAATGTTTTATGAAAGCAAAATTAGAGTAAATGGAAAGAAAATAATGAAGAAAAGTGCTTCTGTAAGTAATATTACTGCACAACTTATTCATAAGTAACTAGTTGAACCTATGATCCAGTAAAGACAGTCTTACACACACATTTTCTTGATATTGATGGTAGTCTTGCAGAATCAGCAACTATTCTGTGTATTCAGGATACATTTGAATATGAATGTTTATCACAATTCAATCAGGAGTGACGAATTCTTTATAAATCGAGTTTTATTCCAACCTACATTACACTACAACTAAGAATGTTTTGAAACATAAAAACACTATTATGCCTTGCTCAATCCACAATAATTCTTGTTGCAATGTGATCACTGATCAGTGGGGTTATAAACTTTACAGGTAAAATTAGGTGATGAAATTGATGTGATAAAAATGGTCAGCCCAAAGAATTCAGAACACATATATGTGGCCAGAGTAGAAATACTGAATGTGACTCCCAAAGAAGAAAGCATCCAAGTTACAGCAAGAAGGTTCAAACACTTACTCATAGATAATTATGCAGCTGATCCTCATAAAGTTGCAGAAATATAGCAGTATAACTTGATAAGTAAATTAGTAGCAATGTCCTTTTATTGTTTTAAGTTGTAATTAGTATTAGAGTTCAAAACGGGGTATTTACCATGTTAACATGGTAAATTTTTAACTCTAAAACGAATATTTGTGACCATGATAGTTTAAAAACTTTATATAAGTTGTACTTGTTGTTTATTTTGTAACTTGTCCATTTAAGTTTTTAATGTGACAGTACCTACCATGTCTTTGTGATAAGGTCTTCTTGTTATCAATTACTATCACTGAATTTTTAACCAAGAACTATAAAATCACGACAGTTGTTCAGCCCTTACAGTGTGTCAAAATTGTGGCTTTCCTACAACTAACCGGACTCTGCATCAAACAATCTCTGTATAGAAATGTTTATAGTAATTATGTTTATTTGTAAATAATGTAGATTAAAACTATGAAGAATAGTGGTATATTTGATTTATTTGAAAATTTTACATGATTAAATATCTAAATCTATATCACAATCTGAAGTTTCAAACATTGATATTTGTGAACTTGGATTAGACAGCTTTTGATTAGAAGAATTTGATCTGTTTTCTTTTTCTTTCGACTCTGCAATAGTTGTTACAAGATTTGATACAGAATCAATTGGTTTTTCTAATTCTAAACTTTCAAATATTGATATCTGTGATCTTGAAGTAGGTTTATTATTTGAAACATTCGTTTGGTTTTCTTTTAATTTCAACTTATCTACAATTATACTATCTGATGTTGTATCTAAAGGCTTTTCTGGTTTAACATCATATTTATCAAAATCATGTTTGCTCACAAACTGGAACTGTTTCAGTTTATTAACTGTTTTTAACTTTACTTCAATTTTATTCTTAGATTTATCTTCAATACTTATGTCTAATACATTATTTTCTATAGATGTGTCTGTAGATGCTGCATCTTTTGGTTCTGTTTTTACAATGTTATTTTCACCATCCCCTTCAGTATTATCTGTTTCAAATATGAAATCAATGCCCAAATCGGCTAATGCATCATTAACACTGGGTACAGCATTTAAAACGACTCTATCCTCATCAAAATTTTCATCACTATTACTTATGTGATCATCATTATCAACATTTCCTTTAGATTTTTTACCTCTTTTAGCCAATTTATTCTTAACCACACTAGTGTCGACAGTAACTTGTTTCCTTTTTCGTTTATTACCTTTTTTACTTTGATTACTCGGTGGTTCAATTTCACCTTTATTTAGAGTAGCGTGTTTTTTTAATGTTACTGCAAACCTTTTATTTATACCATCATCTTTAAATTCTTTATCCTTCCTGATATTCTCAACGTTATCATCCATGATTTCTATATTATCGTCATTTTTCTTAGATTTTTTGCTATTGAAATAAGAACTTGTTATAAGAGATGCCGATAACTGTATATTATCATCAGTCACGTCATCATGTTTTGCGAACAATTTACAATTTCCCGATTCCATATCATTTTCTAAGGTCTTGTGGTCAACTTGCAATAATTTTGCGTAATACAACAGCTCATTTCGCCATATATCGACTAAATTTAATCGTGTTAGAAGTTTCTTGGCTATGCATAAGTAATCATAGTCTGGATATTTAGGTATTGTAGAATGTAAGGCGTCGACAGTGTCATCTAGGGTGCAATCTTGCATTGATAAGTCGACGAGAGAGACTGCAACAACAGCATCCATTGGTAATATTGTTTTACGGTACATAAGTCTGCAGTGGGCTTGAGATAATCTGCAACCATATAAATTATTTTTTTCTCTAATACGGTATTGCGATGGTTAGGACATAAAATGCCGCATGCGGACTGACCGAACGATCGCTAACGAACGGGATTTCTTAAGAGGCGGAGGCTCGCTAGCTTTCGCTGTTGCATTCACACCAATGCAATGTACCGACAACTTGGGTTCATTGGCCCATTCACGCTTATTCGTTCGCCTTCGCTTGATGTATATGCAGCATATTAAGATGACATAGCTACAAGTGTTGTGATTATTCAATTCCTTCTGGATGAACCACTTCGAATAAAGACTAGGTAAAAGCAAAAATAAAAAATGCCATCAAAGGGAAATTTACCCTTTTAGGCCATTCTTTGTCTACTGATAGTGACTGATATTTTATGGAAACTTTACCTTACTAAGCTGTCCAGCATCCTAACAGTGGTGCGTGATGGATCTCTGTGTTCCGACTTCCTTTGAGCCATATAATACTTTTGCAGTATTATATTAGCTGATTTCGTGATCTCTGTATATTTTGGGCCAACTAAACTGATATACATCTGAAACAATAAATAAATACTTATAATTAAATAGCATCACGCCTAATACAGGCCTAAGGGTAAGGTAGAGGTATACTACTGTAAGCCCATATTTCGCCGATGCCATTATTGAGTCCCTTAAATAGAGGGTGAGTATATTGCCATTGACCGGGCACCATTCCTAACTTTGGCTGCTACTGTGAATTTAACAGAAAACCCCAAAAACTATGCCCGACAGGGTAATCGAACCCATACGGCAATGAGAATATTGACTACATTAGTGAGATCATAATATTATGGAATTGCAATTAACTACCTGTAATTTTTCAAGATTCCACTTTTTCTTAGATTCTATTACATTTGAATCTCCATAAAGGATGTATGATGAGACTAGTTTGTCCCATGTTTTGTTTTTCGAGTCTAATAAGATGAATATTAAGTCGAACCTGAAAAAATTTTTCGTTGTTTATATTATATTTGTGGCACAAATCATTTTTACATTTTCTGTGATATCTCAGTGCAATAAATTCACCATTCAGTAGTCAGAACACGCCTGGGTTGAGAACTTTGCCCAATCTGGTTATTATTTCTGTGCCTAGGATTTAAACCCTAATGCTTTCTGGGGGCCTAAAAAGGCCACATTGAGCAATTCATCTAGTGATCTGCATAGTAACTGTCAAACAAATGATTACTGAATATGAACCTTATGCCCATGACATTAAGAGTCGTCAATTAAGTAGATATTTTGACATTCGTAATATGAATCATATTGTGATTCATCTAAAGCGGCCTTTTTAGCCCCCCTGTTTCAGGTGCAAAAATAGGTCACTCCCTCTTTCTACAATGACTGAAAATGATTCGGTCTATAAGAGGGAATATGTAACATGTTCAGTTGTAATCTGAAGCCCAATTCTCGTAATTAATTTATAATATGACTGAAAGTTGACCGAACTGAGATTATATTATGAATTGACAAAAAGTCATGTATTCTACTCCTCTTAAAGTTCAGTCCGATTCCAGTATGATTTGGATTCAATCTTCTTACAAACTCATTTCAATCTCATTTTTGACGTTTGTGTATAGACGAGAGTGTCAATTTTATTATCTGTGTCAGTTCAAAATGTTAGCAGAATACCGATTTGCCTTTTATTCAACTTTCGATCTCATTACAATATAATGTCACGTTTGACGTTGTTTGTTAGGGTAGGAGAATACCATTTGTGACATTTATGACATTGGTAGTAGATCGGAATGAGATCCGAACTATATTTTGAACATTTTTAAATACGAGAATTGGGCCTCTGATCTGAATCTACGAGCTGTTATAAATAAAGAGGATTTGAGCCTTGGTTACAAAGCTCTAGTATAAGAGAACAATATTCAGAATTACCTTTACCTACTTAACAATGGAGTTCCAAGAGAAACATTGACACTGAGAGGTTGATCTGTATCATAGTGTCCTTTGGGATTGCAAGCAGCTATTATAGCGCAGCGGGTATTCAGTTTACACACTATACCAGCCTGAAAAGGTAAAATTAAATCTATATCTATTATATTAATACGTGAACTTTGTACCCCTTTTTAAGCATATTGCGCGCACGGAGGAGTGTGAGATTTGGCATAGTTAAAGTTTATATGGAGAATGAATGCAGAAAGATAAAATTACGATCTAATGTCGACCACTACTAGTATATAAAAATATATGCAAATGGGTTATTTATTATTCATACATAGCACGTGACATTCTGTAGTTCATACCTCCGTGGTATCTCACCCTATCCCCATGGGAAAAAATTGCGGGATGAGTATGTAAATATGCATAAAAACATTGCCACAACAGTGACGAAGTACTAGCACAGCCTTTACATAAAAATCTGATATCCTGAAGCATCAGTCTAGTCTCGTGTGAACAAGTTGTAAGTGTTCTACAATACATAATCTATATAAGGTCTTACTTTAATAATCCAAAATATTTTAGGAGGTAAATGTATAGGTTACAAAGACTATTTCGCAAAATAGTTATTTGTTATACAAGAGTGCAAAGTTGCTTTTTAACCGCGTGTTCAATTTTGATGACCGAGCAAGCGAAGGATTCTAAAATTGAATCACGAGCGCAGCGAGTGATTCAAAATTAGAATCCTGAGCGTTAGCGAGGGAATCAAAAGAGCACGAGGTGAAAAATCTTTGCACTCGAGTGCAACACGTAACTTTTCATTCCACCTCAGCGAGGAAATGACTAAATGCAAAAAAAAAAGTTTAATTCACAAACTTAGTGCACACGATGTTCTAAATTCAATTTACTTTATCCTCTAGAGAATAAAAACGGCTTTTCCACTCAGATATTGAAGATTAAAAATACTCTTTCCGAGATGGTGGGATGAAAAAAATATTAATATACTTATTCAACATATTTTTAATACGTTTTCAAAATTTATTAAAATAATAATCGGTGTTTCCGTTTGCATAATACCTTTATTCCTCTATGATTATGGATGGCACTAAGGTCATGAACTTGATATTTGAAATTAATTCTATACTATTCATGGAGCCTAGCTATCAAATGTTTTTTATATTTTACAATACTTCTTACCTTTGCAACTGATATGGTTTGCTGCTCCATCGCCTCATGAATCGCGGTGCGGTCGTGTTCACGAAGCTGTGAAATCTCATCTATACAGCAGACTCCTCCATCTGACAATACTAGAGCACCAGCCTCCAACTGCCATTCACCATCTTCCTGCAAAATAATTCGGCTTTTAGCAAACAAGATATACAGGGTGTAAGTGACATCGTATCGAAAACTGATACCACGGATTCAGTACATGATTCTGAACATCTCAGCGTAAGAATGTTGCGTCGGTCATTTCAAAAATTTTACGATTTTGTTCGCAGTTATTATAAATACCTAAAAAATCTACGAACAAAATCTTAAATTTTTTGAAATGACCGACGCTACATTCTTACGCTGAGATGTTCAGAATCATGTACTGAATCCGTGGTATCAGTTTTCGATACGATGTCACTTACACCCTGTATATGTAACATTATTAAATGAATCAGTTTAGAATCGATTTATCCTTATTCGATATTCATAGATGAAGTAAAATACTGATGTTTAGAAGTATCTGGTTAGACTAGGAGCCGAATCCCACGTTGTTGGGAAAACGCAGATGACCAGCAGGGCTAACATGCGACGCGTGAGATAATTGACGTTCGAGATGACAAAATCGCTCGAAATCGATTCGTTTGTCGTTTGCCCTAACATGCACGCCATGCTCGAGACGTTATCTCGTCGTGACTTCAGTTTTCTCGCGACGATAAACAGATGTAGCCATGTTGTAAAAACATTTTATTTTTTAATCTAGCAACATCGGTACAGATCCTTTTCATTCGTTCTATTTTACGACCATTTGTGTGAAACGACTTTATATAACGTCATTTCTTTACTATGACATTGACATTGGTGACAGGTGACAGTAATTTTGAGACATTTTCCCCACTTGTTGCCCTTATAATCGCGAATCCGACCAATAGTTACAAAAGGACATGTTAGGTTTTTGTATGGAGGCTGGGCTTTAATTCGAAGCTGCTTTGGACGGTGAAGAAATTATATTTTTATGAAAGTACATAAAATAGGGAGGCTTTGTATATACTTTTTTTTTTTTTTTAAAGCGCCCTTCCTATATTTATTGTATTTTTAATAATTATAATTTGAAAAATAAAGTTGCAACCCTCATTAGTTATTGACTTTGGCAACTCTATTCTGTTGGATGTCATTACTGTCATTGTGAAATGTGAACGTCAATCAAATGTCATGTTATGTCCCTAATTCCCATAGACATTTTTTTTTTTTTTTTGGATTCTTTTGTCCCATATGGGACAGGCAAAGGGAGCTGAGCCCATACAGCCATGTCTGTTTTAATTTTCTTGTCTTCTTTCTATTCTTCAGGCCAAAGCCAAGTCTTATTTTCTTCTTGTAATGTCATAAATTTAAAATTGTAAGGCCGAAGCCAAGTCTTATTTTCTTCTTGTAATGTCATAAATTTAAAATCGTAAGGCCGAAGCCAAGTCTTATTTTCTTTTTTTTATGTCAGTGTATCTTCTTTTTCTTACTTTTTCATAAATAATTAAAATATTATTTCTCCTTTCTCGTCAAGTATAAATAGGTCTGTTTCCAAGTGACATCGTTCGCATGTCAAAATGTGTCATTATTTGTCTTAGTTACTTGTCAATTTCAAATTTCATTTACAGTTGATTTATAATAGTCATAAATTGGTAAAAAACAATCTTTTTTCCTCAAAAGTTGCTGAAGTGAGCGCGGGACATCTTCAGCGTTTTTAAAAATACTTAAGAGACGGTCAATGAGAATGATCCTTTGGAGAGCAAAACTAGGACAATCGAATACTATGTGATCCAACGTTTGTATATCAGAATTACAATAATCACAATTTGGGGAAGACAATTTCCATAGACATAGGATAGTTATTAGTCTATGCATAGAAACGTGAACAAAAATAACAAACAACAAAAACTCAAACAAATTCAAATCACTTGTGTCCGTTCCGGGTTCCGTTCACAAACAATTAGTAGGGAATTAGCATAGACTAATAGTTATTAGTCTAAACAATTAGTAGGGAATTAGCATAGACTAATAGTTATTAGTCTATGCTAATTCCCTACTAATTGTTTGTGAACGGAACCCGGAACGGACACAAGTGATTTGAATTTGTTTGAGTTTTTGTTGTTTGTTATTTTTGTTCACGTTTCTTTCTTTATTTGACCTGGCTTTTAATTTGGATTCTTTGATACTGCACACGATAAAACAAAACATCATAATACCGCCTGCACAGTTTCTTGATAACGTAATTGTAAGGGAAGATGTTGAAAATGAAGAGGTAGAATAAATAACTATGTACAAACAAATAAACTTGTGCAAATACATTATACTTTTATTTCTCTACCAAATACATATGTTCACCTATTCCGACCCGCTGGCGCAACTATTTATAAATTATTAACAAGTCCAATCCAATCTAGAATGTCTGGTTTATTGGCCCACCTTAGAAGAGATGTATAACCATCAGTAGGCATTCTGCAGTTTACCGACTTCATGAAGTTTTTTTCATAGATTCCATTACGTGACAAAGGAATACCATACATCCAAATCATGTAGGTAATTCACTGGTTTTATTTTAAATATTATTTTATGATATTTTAAATAACATAAGGTGTCTTTTTTGCTATAACAAATGATATTTAACAGTTTTTCCTTTCTTTTAATGTACTAAAATAATATTACGATACAAAAAAAAACTGATTTTAAAATATTTATTTATTAAATAAGGGTGCTAATAATATTTTTTTTGTTTTTGTAAGCCCATCCTGGATAATGTTCCCTATCAGAAAAACCGCACATGAGAGTTGTCCAAAAATAAAATTAATTTAAGCCCATTTCCTAACATGTCCTTTGAGGGCTATTGAGTATTATTAATACTTGTGACTTAGTCGGATTCGCAATATTATTATTTTGCGATTTATATTGCGCAGTTCGGACCGCAGGGTAAATCAACAAAGAAAAGACTGCAGTTAGTTGATGTTGAGTATTTTATTGATTTTACAGTGACGTTATGAATCTAAGAGAGGATTCTTTGGTCATTGGTATTTTACAGTGAAGTTAAAGAGAGGATTCTTTGGTCATTGGTATTTTAGTAATAAATTCAAAGATTTAAATTAATATTTGAGTGGATTTATTAATATACTATGGCGTCATCAATACATAAGAAAGCGTAAGTACTTAGATTTGACTACATATCTGCATTTCGAAATTAATTGATGTAATCAAACTCACAACCAAAGGTACTGCATTGTTTCATATTGATTAGGAGTAATAAAGCACAAATAAAATTTTTGTGTGAGTACATGCGCGTGCATGTACGCGCACCCTGAGTTTGCGGCAGGGGACTACAAAACCCCAAACGGTGCTGCGCAGAACGATCTTCATATTTGGTTAAAATTTAATTATAATACGCCACCGCCATGTTATTTTTGCGCTTCAATTACACTTTAATCGTCTTCTCACGCTTGTCGTCGATGAAAATTATCAACGACAAACATATCGTTTTAAAGTGTCAAAAATCGAGAAAAATAAGGTGCCATGTTAGGCTTTGTCGAGAAAATGTCACGAAGTCTACATTAGACAGAATGAGATGAGTTTTTGTCATATTTTTGTGCTGCCATGTTAGCACCGGTAGACATATGACATATCTCGTCTGACGGACGGGATAACGCGACGAGAAAATTATCTCACGCGTCGCATGTTAGCCGTGATGACGTTGCAATTTCAAGTTCAAATTTTAATATCCTATATACCATCTATGAATAACAATAATAAGCCATTTTAGCCATTGAAATATTATTATTATTACCTATTTATTATTATTGAAATGGAAAGTATTTTATATTGTAAATATTTATGAAATTATTTAATTAATTAACTAATTCCTGTCCGTACATTTTGTTATGAGAAGTTTTTTGTGACAGTGTGTTAAAATTAGAGTTGAAAACTTCCAGGAAAGTTTCCTTTTCTGAGGAAAGTTTCCTGAAAACTTCCAAAACTTCCGAAACTTTGGAAGTTTTCAAATTATGTTTTTCTATTTATGAAATCAACAAATTCGTTGCTTTGGGATTACTCAGAATCAGTAACGGCAAATGAAAATGATCCTTTAATTTAGTTCTGTTTTTTTTTTTTTTTTATTATTTATGGTACCTATTGAAGCAAATTGATGAAATAACGTTTTGTATTCAATCGGCATAAATCATACGAAGGCAACGGGCATAATGTAAACACCGAGCGGTGTGACGGAAGTTTTGGAAATATTTATTTTTAACCTGTACCCTACCCCGCATCCCGTCCCGTGCTCGCTGTGTTCGAATATTTAAAATCTAGCTAAATGTAACATATTTTAAGTATAAAGTATCCCCAATTACTGTTTTTATAAGTAAAAAATCATTTCTGAAAACTTCCAAAACTGCCGCAGTTTTGGAAGTTTTCGGGAATATTACCGGTAAACTTCCGGAAAACTTCCAAAGTTTCGGAAAGTTTCCGCAGTTTTCAACTCTAGTTAAAATACCATGTATGAATTGGTGATAAAGAAATTATCAACAATTTGTTTAGCAACACCGATTTTTATGGTATTGGCGGCAGAAAATATCATATCAGTATGCAGTAGGCTAATTATATCAGCTATTTACAGGTTATGTACCCTGAGTGCAGCACAGGTGAGTCCAGCTCGCGTGCTGCCGGTTCCTGAAGTAAACACCGAGCGCGCAGTCAGGTCAGCACCGGTTCGAAGTAACTGCGATTTTCCAGTACCTGAAAAGTAAGTACATAGTTTAAAGTAATAGTAGGCGCAGGCTGTGAAAAGCGCTTGTTTTAAATGCTGACTATAGATAATGTTAACCATGGGGTACCTATCCAAAGGCTTAAGAGGATGGATAGCAGCCCTCTAAGTCGGTGGGATGACCTACTAATCACTAACTGGCCAACAATAATGACGAACAGCAGCATTATCAATGTTGGCAATTGAGAATGCTGATTGTGCGTGTGCAGTCAAGAAACTGGCCCAGTATGACGTATATGCGAATTACGTTTTTCAGAAAGCGTCATAACTCATTTGAGTCTTTGTCAGACTTAGGCCCGGTATCCAACAAGGCGGAGATAGGAACCAACCAATCGTATTTCGTTATTTGACACATCTTTACGCTTAGCTCAGTGGACACTGTTCATGCAGAGAAAAGAGCAGATTCTCATATTTGTTTAACGTGATCAAAGCGAAGAATTATTATGAGCGGTGTGCGGCGAATGTCGAGCGGCGCCATCGCCACGCCGCTAGTCGACTACGACTGTAAACTGTTCGACTAGTGAATGATGACCATCTCCGCTCAGCTATAGCCAGCACACATCCCCGCTCAGCTTCGGTGGACACGCCCCAGTTGCAAAGCTGCTCTTATTTCCTCTCCGCCGATCTCTGCTTTGGTGGATAGTTAGATACAGGGCCTTCCGCTTAGTACAAAACTAATTATTCAACTAGGAACCATACCTGGATCTCCCACTAGAAGTAAATGGCATTGTCCACGCACGCGAGTCGCATGTTTCTCATCTTGGCCAGTTTTCTTGTTGTCATTTTCTACAATGTGATTTGATCCGGTAATCACTGTGAGTATTACTGCTAATTTCACTAAATGAAGGCCATAAACCTGGAATTAAAGAAAATGTGGCATTTTTTGAAGATACCAGAAATGGGCGTTTTAATAATTTTGATATACCAGTGTCACTCTCACAATTATGACGAATCTAACGACACCTCGCAAGATAAAATCTATCAAGTTGTTTAGACTACAAAGCGTGCCAAAGAAATATACATACATACATTCGAAAAACATAACCCTCCTTCTGGTGCAGTCGGGTAAAAAGGCCTATGTTGAGCAGTGTCAAAGTGGTGAATAGTTAAGAGTTTTCGCATTTATCATGCAGTGTATTATGTACTCTATAGCACACTAGCTAAAAGTTGCAGCAGAATCGCGCGATATCGCGTTCATCGGCTGATTTTGCTTACAAAAAGTGAACAACGAATGGGAAACGCGCGATTCGGCTGCAAAAATTTGCTACTGTGCTATGGCCTTAATCGAAATGCGACCATATTACTATGCATTACGGTTTTTAAAACGCTTTTATTAGCTTCACCTGTAACTAACTAGGTATGTAAAAAAATCTTGAAAGTTAAATTTGACCCACTTCCCGGTTTCCTATGGAGCTAGTTTGGATGACAAAAGAGTTTTCTTTAGTTTTTTTTTAAACTATAATATTTATTGTGATTCCTTATAGCATTTTACGATCTTTTCACTTCTTTCACGTCTTTGAATGTTATTCACCATTCTTCACCGAATGTTATCAATTATCAAATTTCTTTACCTGTGGACACACAGATGATAAAATTCGATCCCTTCCTTTCATAGGACAAGCGTCATATTTGGACCAAAACTCGTTGAAGCAGTCATTTATGTCAGGCGCGGAAGCAATAACCTCTGATCTCTGAGCATTGCACACTTCTACGAAATTGGCTTGCAATACCAGTTCAACTTCGGATTTCTTGTTGTGGACTGATGGTCGCCATCGACGTCTTATTGTGCCACTGGGAAATAATATAATATTAAATGAAAAGCATTCTTATTCTGAAATCTTGGCTTTAGGTTTAGTTTCAAGTCTGATTACAAACCTACATAAAAGATGGGGTTGATGGGCGGTTTTCATGTAGGAACCCATGATCTTTTTGGGTCACTTAGCCAGTGCCATATAGTAACCCCCATGTAGTAGGCCCTATCTTTCTAATCCTAATCCTTTCAAGGGGTTATTGCACTCATCATTATAAACGATTTTTATTATGGGACCAACACTGAAATTGTGAACAAAAATCTGCTGTTCCAATACAAATAATTCAATATTACTTATCTGTATGAAACAGCTAATTTATTTTTCGTGATTTCAGGGTTGGTCTCATAGTAAAAGTTATTCATAATGATGAGTATAATGACCCCTTTAAGGGACTAGAAAGGTAGGACCTTAGTCATCAGAATGAAAGTGGAAATTAAGTTTTTGTTTGAACTTACCAAATAATAACATCATCTCCAGGCTTGCAGCAGTCTACCAGATCGTCTTCTAGCACCACCCACATGGAGCCCGGTATTGTGCCTATACTCAGCTTATTTACTTGCTCCTGTTAAAAATACAGAATGTTATTATTCAGAATCATTTAACTTGACAATACAAAACTAAGTTGGTTTTGCCTACCCTGTAAGAAATTTCTGTGCATACAACTGCCATCCAGTATCGGCTTGTTTTTACAATCCTCTTCTTCTTTTTTTAAAAATCCCCTCACTAGGATTTCTCCTGTATTGAGGGTAGTTTACAAACTTACATGTCACATAAACACACACCCAGACCCGAAACAACTATCTGTAGATCATACAAATATTAGCTCCGTGTGTATGATCATTAGTTCTTATTTCTTACTAACTAGAACTAAATAAATAAGAAAGAAATAAATTTTATTGTAAGCCTGTATTGTCTCACTGCAGGGCAAAGGCCTCCCTCACCTCTTTCCATTTCACCCAGTCTGTTGCAATCTGGGGCCGATCTTCAAAATTATTAATATATGGATATAAAAAATGTACCTGAATTTTTATTTCCTGATAATCTTTGCAGTGTTCTCTAGAAACTAGTGGCACTTGTGAAAATGTAGAATTCCTACATGCTTTGTTATCGTTAGCACATTTAGAGGGTGCTCTCAAAATGTATCTATTCTCAAATTCGGCT
Organism: Allophyes oxyacanthae; assembly: GCA_932294325.1. Taxonomy (NCBI): domain Eukaryota; kingdom Metazoa; phylum Arthropoda; class Insecta; order Lepidoptera; family Noctuidae; genus Allophyes; species Allophyes oxyacanthae. The sequence goes on along the minus strand of OW028620.1, from coordinate 6,934,922 downwards.
TCAATGCAGTTCTCATATTTGCATTTAGCACAAACATACTTTCTCTGATATTCTAACATTTTGGACTGAGTTACTCTTACCACTGTACCTGTAATTATAAAAACGATCCTAATGAATTAGATAGCCAATGGAAATAAACTCCGCCCCTAAGATGACCCTCTGACCAAAAACAATGGACAGATTCAAGGAGTCTGAAAGGGATATAGCACACAAATTGGCACAAACTTGTTTAATATTTATGTGCTTGAAATTTATAGGGTAAACTAATTAGAATTAGTATTACTTTATGATCTCAAGTTAGGACAACTTCTGCTAACCTGTTACTTTCAGAAAACATCCCAAATCCACATTCTTCGGGAAAACAGTCCGGTGGAGTTCAGGGCAGACTGGCAAACCAAAGAACCTTGCGTGAATATTGCGTTTTAAAAAGTTATATTCCAATTTTGAAATTGTTTCTTTATATTCATCACGTTCAAGGATGGTTTGTTGAGCTTTTATTAAATCTTTATCACAGGCTGGTAAACTTTCCACAGGACTACATAACACTTTATCTCCGACATCTGGATATGTTTCAAACAGTTTCAAAAAGCTGAAAGATGTAACAAATAATCAAACACCATGTAAACAATAGCTTTTAGAACCTCGGTTATTTTGGATATTTACTCGATTTTAATGCTATAATAACCCAAGTTATCCCTCTCCGATAAAATGTTTATACAATCTTCTAAATGGAACTTGATAACATAGTCCAAAATCATTTTGAAAACATATTTCTAAAATTCTAAATTCTTTAGAATTCTGAATTCGTCAAACGACGACAACGGCGGACAACGTTCCATGTTCCAGTGTTGCCATACTGTAGAGAGTAGAGAGAATATAATATTGTACTCTTTGATAGAGACTAAAAATCTGTACATCCAACAAAAAAATCCGTACAAAGTCCGTACATGGAATATATTATTTAAAACTCCACACGAAATTCGAACAAAACTTTTAAATAAAAACGAAATTATTATGTTTTTTTTTTTTTTTAACCATTTCTTTGTTTATTTCTAATATTAAAACATAAGTCATAAACAATCGTTGTTAGGGAATACACCCTTATATTCCCTAACAACTATTGTTTATGAGGTCTCTGTTGAGAGTGGACTTCTCTGTTTGGTTTTCATCATCATTAATGGCGCACTTTCGCCGAATTAATGGTTTTCAAATTCCGTACGAGTACGGACAAATCCGTACATATGGGAACACTACAACGTTCATTGGAGTTCTGATTCATTGGTTCTGATTCTGACATTCTCATTTTAATGTTGCCAGACACGCCGACATTCTCGTACATTTACCAAAAGCAAACCTTTTGGAATAAGCACAAAATGTTTATTCCATGTACGTTTAAAAAAAATCACACGATCGTGATGCTTAAACTACTTACCTAAAGCCAGGCCAGGGAGACAAGATGAAGAATCAAGAATGTAAGCAAAGTTTCGGAGGTTTATAACATATTTTTAATTAAAAATGCCTATTGTGTATAGTGCGATCGCTGAGAGATTGCATTCCAACTGAAACCTGACGTGATCGGACAGGACATAACAGAGTATATTTAACTGAAAATCGGACGGCCGATGTAACTTTGAAGTACCTAGCGAATTATGATAAAAATATTTATACCAGACTGCACGATGCAAAGGAGGGTAATGTTTATCAGCCTATGATTAGATTATCGTTTATCAAAAGTTTTAACATGCGGTCGGAGGCATCTAGGATGTAACAAATGCCGTAAAACATGCCTTCGAGGCTCCGATTGTATGTTATAATTTTTAATAAACTATACTCGGCTATCTTTTCACTTGTTTCCATATTTTAGTTCGTTTTTTTGCAGTCGGGTTTTTTATTTTTTATTAATTTGTTATTGCTTATATTAATTGCAAAACTGATAAAAAAATATATAATTCATAAAACATCAACTCAATAGCTCTGTAGCCTAAACGGCTTGGTGAATTTTATATGAGATGTTGTTAGATTCGTCTTATTTGCGAGAGTGACATAGGTTAATTATTATTATTCAATAATTTACTGTGTCTGCGAATCAAAATGGAAAAGGGGAATAGAAACAATTATTATATTATAACAATGTGGGTATCAAATAAAAGCAAATAAATAGTCAATTCCAAATATACATGATATAATAATAAATTTGAACACTTTTTAGATTACCATGTGCGAGTGCATTTCCGAAAGTACTTTCTTTTAGTAACTTTTCGTCACTATTTCACCCAAATTCTCCAAAATCAGCTTCAGCGTATAAAACTAGAAGCAAAATAAGTTTTTTTTAAAACGTACCTAATGTCTCTTCTCGGTCTGGTAACCCTGGACCCCCCCCCCGCATTATCAGTTTAGTATTACTCCCTTTACGGTCATCAAGAGATGGCGTTCGCGTATCAAAACTGTTGCTAACGCCATCTAGCGAGAGAAAAGAATGCTACAAATGACTACTGGAAAACTGCTCATTCATTGCAAAGAACCCGTAACCTTAGAAATAATAAGTAGGGCTCAAGTCTATGCCCGTACGTAACCAATGCCCGTAACTGGATTCTTCAGCTGAGAATGAACCCCATGGTTACTGAGCCCATGGCTAGCATAGATTTACACTTATGATATAAAATGATGGCTAGGGTCGAGGAGTGCCATGCTAATTCAATCAAAAATAAGAAATCATTGTTTATGAAGAAACTTTATTATCTAGTTGTAGTATATTCCACACATCTCGATGGATCCGTCGGGAAATATTCTTGACATTTTGTCATTAGTCTCTTCAATGCTTGGATGTATTTCCTTTGAGTTTCATCGTTCATAACGTGAGCTACGTTCTTGGAGAAGATCTTTTCTCGGCCTGTACGAGCGTGAATACCGACCATAGTGACACCGATTGGCCAAGGAGCGTTGCCTATAGCCATCTGCAAGTAGGCATCGCTGGCCTAAAAAAAATTAAAAGGAATTAGAAATTTAATAAAATATGGCGCACTTTGATTCACTTCGGTCTATTATACCTAGGGTGTGTTCAGTTATTGCGGCGGACGACACTCGACGACGCACCGACCGTCCGGGCGATCGGACGACGCTCGACGACGCACCGACCGTCCGGGCGATCGGACGACGCTCGACGACGCACCGATAGTCCGGGCGATCGGACGACGCTCGACGACGCACCGACCGTCCGGGCGATCGGACGACACTCGACGACGCACCGATCGTCCGGGCGGTCACACAAAACCATTCAGGTATTTGAGCGCGTGTTGTCGGGCAATCACACTGGTTATCCCGTAAAATAGTAGGGTGAAAGCCTTACTGCTGTCAACCGACCCATGACTCTAAGTTTGGTGACTACCCATGGATCACTCGGATGATTTTTCTGTACAAGTTACCCAACAGATCGCACAATTTAGTATAGGCTTTAAAAATAATTCAAAGGTAGGTACCATGATATAATTCCTTTCTAACAAGTGTTTTGTGATCTCACAAAGACTTTCACAGATATCATCAGGGAGATTTTTCTTCTTCAGTTTTCTAACCAAAGGTTTCAAATACACTTGAGTTTGAGTAAAAGTGGCTCTTGTCATTTTATGTTTCACTGCTGTCTTTTCTGCTCCTGTTGCAGAGTTGAGCTGTTGCCCCCATAGTTTTAGAAGAAACTAAAAAAAGTTTATATTTTAGTACTTAGGAACTTTATTAACCTCAAAGATATACTTGTGTAGATGTATAGTAAATCTCGCGACAAGCTTTTATAATGATATAAATTGTGTAATATAATGAATTGATGGGTTTAATTTAATTTAAAGTTTATTTTCTTCTTATTAGAGAATATAAACAAAAGCTTATTTTTAAAAGTGTTTTATTACGAATAATTTTTAGAAATAAAGTTTGTAGACGCACAAAATACTAGCAAGTATTAAAACAAAAATGGGTTATGTTTACAAGCAACTGTTAGATTTTGCAAACTGCAAAAGAATTTTCTTACTTGTAATAACGTCATGATAACATGCATATCATGGTTTTTATCACCCTGTCCCATAGTTTTTGCCATCTCTTGTATAAAGTCATAAGTGACAGAATCATCTAAAGCATCTTCCTTTGCTTGCAGCTGCTTTTCATTGTCACTCTGTAATCATTAATAGAGTAAATGAATAATAACACATAATGATGTATAGTTCAATAATATAATGGCATTTCAAATAGTTTATGTATGAGTGTATTTGGGTCCCTCACATAGAAATCCCTCAGTAATATGTTTAAATGGTACAAAAAATAATTACACACATGCAGGTACCAATTGTCAATGCCCAACAAAACAGTTTTATTCTATGTGTAGATTTTAAGGAGTACTTTGTTTTTGGCGTAATGTCTAGAGCTATAATAACCTGTTATATATTTATTGTAAGCTGTGAAGATACCTTTGTATTAATAAATACCTAAGTATTAAAGATAATAATTTTACCTGTGTTCCTAAAGCTAATATTTCATTTAAATATGCTTCATCCACCTTCTCCATAGCTTCCTGGAAGTCATTCCTAAGACCCTGAAAATTACAATACATTGTTAACTCATTCAATATCAAGCAGACACCTGTGGCCATGAACAATATTAATATCTGTATTTTGTCACATGGTGAATTAATATCTGTATTTTGTCACATGGTGAATTAATATATTGGAATATCTAATTTCTACCTTTGTGGCAAACCATAATAAATCAATAGAAGACTTCAAAAACACATAATTAAAAAAAAAAACACAAAGGCATAGATTTCGGCAATTCAACCATTTACAATGTTGCAGGTATAATGTTGTTTACTAACTCTATTTGCTTCTGGTTCTTGAATCTCTATTCTTCTTAATCTCTTAAATGAATGCAGTTCATTTTCACCATACAACCAAATTGGATGTCCTCTCTCCCTCAACCTTTTTATGACCTCTGTTCTCGGCAGTCCAACTATTTCAGTATTTTCGGCATCATTTCTTGCTTGCCTGTCATTTCCTAAAATTGTTTTAGAATATTTATTTATCCATACAAAGAAGGCAGAGATTAGAGAGACTAATTGCTCGACCAACAAGAGATAATATGCTCTTAAATTAAAGAAGAATTGCAGTAAGATGTATGTTATTTTCTTTAGAGGAATTAAGAAAGGCAATCTTTATAACTCCTTTGAAAATATAGGTCACATATTCTCTCTATTAAAAGGATGAAGTTAAGCAGCTGATGTTTACATGCTGATTATACAAGGCAAAAAATAGGGTCAACGACCAATATAAGCAGAATTGAATAACCAAGAGATAGAGCTTAACTTATTTGGTCTTATTACAAAAGATGGTAGCATGTCTTGTAAAACCCAGGTTTTAAGATAGCCCTCTCTCTTTTTACTATATTACGTTAGAAAGTTTACGGTTTACTTAAGAACTCTTATTTAGAACAAATAAACAGCAATTAAATATTGCATCAAACCTCTATCATTCTTAACATCTGACTGATTTTCTTCGGATTCCCTGATTTGAGGACCATATTTTTTTAAATACTCTTCCTGCTCTTTGGCCATAAGGTCCCCTCTCTTGAAATATTTCTTATTTTTTGTAGGGTCCTACAATAACACAAAAGTATGGTTAAGTACATTATATGGAAGACGGCATAGCTTGGATGTGATCGTGATCTTCCCCAGTGAGAGCAAAGAAGAAGTATATGCTTAATACCGTATTACAAACATATTCGTATGGCTCAATAAAAAGTCGAACAATAGCAAAGGGTGATAAGGAAAACATTAGGGTAAGGGTTATACTCACCAGTAAGTTCTTTTCTTCAAGCATCTTACGTTTCTTTGCAATTTCAGCCCTTAAAATATCCATTGTTATGCACAAATGTAATAATCATCAACAAATCAACAAATTCACACACACTACACCACTGACATTTTATTTGTGAAATTTAGGGATGGCGATCTGAGATCGATTAATCGTAAAATCGATTTTATGCGTCGAGAGAATCGATTTTTAATTATACTTATACAAATGAATCGATCCCGTGAAACGATTTCAGACACTTGAAAATCAAGATTGGACTTTTTCTGTTTTGATAACGGTATTAGTCTAATTAGTATTGTCAGATTCGGAATGCAACAATAATAATAATTTACAATAACTTGAATGGCTACGTTCAGTAATTCATTTTTCGGTGTGAAAGTCACTCGTGCAAATCACAGATGAAAGTATTATACATAAACCTTCCTCTTGAATCACTCTATCTATTAAAAAAAACCTACCATACATAGGGACAGACAGAGGGAAGCGACTTTGTTTTATACTATGTACATGTGTAGTGACGAAAAGGAAAAAATAATAAATTTCTGAGAAATCGATCATTTAGTTATCGATTTTTTCTGAATCGACTATTTAGATTTCGATTTGAAACTGTTCAAAAATCGATTTTTATTTGGAAGAATGGCCTATACCATCCCTAGTGAAATTGACATGTCGAAATGTCAATCTCAATTTTGACTTTCACATTCATAAATGTTGCCAGCTTCGATAATAAGTTCCATTACGGCCATATTACGGCACGGAGCAAAATAGTTCAGATATCGTTCACATTTTCACACGATCACGACACGAACAACACTGGCCCGGCAAAAAATAATTTTATGCCGGGAGGAAAAGTGAAAGTCTATGAAATTATAGTCTATCACCTTACATAATCTAAGCTATCACCACTCTTCCGCCCGTAGACAGAGTAGCCTTCTCTGTCTACGCTTCCGCCTGTGTCTTAGATTATGTAAAGCTAGCCTGTGTGGAAGTCGTTAAATGTAGTAGTAGTATATACATTAGATATACATAGTCTACGCGCGAGCTCCGAGTAATCCAGATAACAGAGTACTTTTATGCTAAGAGCAAATACTATAGAGGGAGTATTATCAAGTAAGAGCAGGAGACGTATATATGGCCCTACTCTCACTAATGTATTAGCTCTTTATTCAAAGTGAGATAGCGATAGAGTTTCTACGTCATCTTGAAACGCTGCGTGCCATCAGTCGAGTTGTTTTCATCAAGCTGGAGGGCTCGGTGCGTCAAGTGTTTTGTGAGATTATTTTTGAAAATATCAAGAGTGTGGTGTTTTTAACTATTTGTGCACATACAATAATGACAATACTGTGTGCAGCTACCGGCTGGAACAGCCGGATGGGTGTTTTGACTGAAAACGGTCAAAAAATATATTTCTATCAGTAAGTCATTTTCAGTAAATTGATAGATGTTTCTATAGTACAAATGGCCGCATTACTTCGCTGAGCGGTAACAGATAGAATATATCTATCTCTATTACTCTTATGACGTTTTGTTTATGTAAAGAGAAATGTCTATAGGTTTTCTGTTTATACGGGAAGCGAAAATATTCTATGTTTATGGTTTATACTCGATAGAAGGACTCTATAGTATTATTGCTCTTAGCTTTTATGAGTAATCGGGGGCTAACGAAGCGGGCACTGTGCGCCGCAGGTACTAGGAGAGTGCGGGGTACCTCTATGAGCGATGGTCGGGCGAAGCGCAAACTGCCCGCTTCATCAGCAACCGATTCCTCGGCGCTCGCGCGCGGTCTCTCCCTAGGTAGGTAGGTATATGAGGATTTAGTCAAGTGCGAGTATGGGTATAGCAGCATCTTCTTGAATACTCATTATTATGATACTTACTGCCGTTTGTCCAGTTAGTAAATTAAAGCAAAATTGTCCTTTTTGTCTGCAGTAAATATTATTATCTAATATTATAAATTCGTTATTATTATTTTAATATAATATTAACGTATGTAGGATCATTTATAGTAGGTAGGCATAAACGTGACTTCTGAATGTAAGTATCTTGGTTCAATTCCCAGGTCAAATTTTCAGTAGGTATGCAGCTCGAAGTTCAGGCTCGATGAAACCGAACACCATCATCGGCGAACTTTGGCAGGCGTGGTGGTATCTCTGCCTACACGGATCGGTAATTCGTCAGGTGTGATGCAAAATAGGAGAGGCGATAAAAAATTGTTGGATTAAATATTTGTTTATATTCTAGGAATAGACTACAAAATTCTGAAAAATATTAACCTTTATCAACTGTATCTATCGATTGATTTTCAAAATGTTATAGTAGCTGATAATAAACTAAGATTATTATCAAGAAGATTATTAAAGGGTTGATATTAATATATGATTAATGATTGGATAATATCATAGATAATTCTGCCTAAATGTATAACAAAGTACCTAATTCGATTCATTTTCAGTTTCAATAAATTGCTTGAGTGATTAAGTCGACAGAATGATCAATTGGTTTATTGTTTTCATTGTTTTTTTTAATTTCACTTATAAAGGAAAAGGTTTGCAATAAATTCCTCAGTGCGTTTATTGGTTGATTAATTCATAAAATTTTGATAATATGAGTGTGTAAACAGTTTCAGGAGATGAGTTCAGGATAGTAGGAGGACACATAGCGCCTGAAGAATATGGAAAGATTCACGCATCTGTACAAAACTTGAAAGGTGATCATGTTTGTGGGGGAGCTGTGGTTTCCAAGTGGTATGTGGTTACTGCCGCTCATTGTATACATGGGTGAGTTTGTATTTTAGACCTTCATAAAGGTATACATATCACAACACGATGTCACTTCGTTGTACTTTGTTATTAAAGTAAAACGATATCAATAAACACCCTTATTCTCAGGGCTTATGTCCAAAGTTGCCTTATTGCAGCCTGCTGGGGATAGAAGCTGTGGTAGGTATTCTGATTTTGAATTATTATTCTAACGGAGTATTTCAAGATCAGCCACGTAGGTAGCTGCAGAAAGGTTTCACAAGGATTATTAATTGGACCTACGTACTAAGTTTCATTGTGCTATACATATCTTACAGTTAATTTACTTTCAGCGCTGACCCTCGGCAAATGAAAATTGTAGCAGGCACAAATAATTTAGATGTCGGCGGGAAACAATACGATGTTGCATCGATAGTTATTTACGACAAATATAATAGTACAACTAAAGAACATGATATTGCGATTCTCAAAACAAAAAGTCCATTCGATTTACGTTTTATTCGAATCTTAAAGATGAGAACACAGAATTTGCGAGAAGGAGATGAGGTTGTTATTATTGGATTCGGAGCACAAAAGGTTGGTAAATGTAATGAAGCGATAAAATATTTAGTGGATTCTAATATTATTGCTAATAAAATTGGCAATTCCAGTTCCATATTGTGATCTATTTGTTTACCTTTAATATATCAAGTCAGCCTTCCACAGTCAACCGTTGGAAGGGTTCTCCCAAGTTGTGCAACAAGAGTCCGTCCTCCGCTTTCTGCATACACGAGAATTGAATAGAAATTCCATATCTATTATATTATATTCTTATCTATTATATTATATTTCATATCTATTATATATATTATATTCTGGATCTACTATTTGGAACCGTGCACCTAAAGTCTCGACATTTCATAAGTGCCTGTATTTGTTTTACATGAAATAAAGATCTATTCTATTCTATTCTAAACATACCTATCGTCTCATATTCCACAGGGCACCGTTATTGGTCCGATAGAAAATCTTAGCTCTCCCTATGTTGTTGCTTCAAGAACGGCTAATGACTCCTTCTACCTATATGGCTCGGTTTTTGTGCGGTACTTATTCAATGATAAATTGATCAAAATAGCAATAAATCTTAATTAAATATGACTTTTATTGTCAAAGTGAATTAAATTTGATATTTTTAGCCAAATGGAGTATCCAGCCGCGAAATGTACGCATTAAAATTACCAGTTTTTAATCAAGAGATATGCGAATTTGCCATGAGATATGCAAGGCCCGTATCAAAGGAGATGTTTTGCACATTTACTCAAATCGGCGAAGGTACCTGTCATGTAAGTAGTAAACTTTATGCTTTAAGTAGCACTTAATGAAGCTGGACACACATATCCATTGAAAGATAAACTAAGTTCTTTCTTAGACGTCGTTTAACGAAAGAAGCGATAGATCTCGAAGTGCCACACTTCGAGAGTAGGTAGCATTGTCTCTATGTTCTGTATCTAATAGAACATAGAGACAATACCTACTACTCGTAAAATGTTCTGTGGTATTATACTATTTGATATTAAAGTCAAAAAATATTCAACAATAATATTTTTTAGGGAGATTCCGGCAGTCCATTAATAAAAGGCGATGAGCTGGTTGGTGTGGTGTCATGGGGAGTTCCTTGTGCAGTCGGCTTCCCAGACGTCCACACAAGAATTGCTCCGTACGTAGAATGGATTCAAAATTATATTCAACAAAGCTTTTGTTATGTAAGTAAAAGAAAATTTTAAAGAGCATTCCTGTGGTAAATGCATATGAAATGTATAGATAAAATGAAAACACTCCCTTGATTCGTAGATATTTAACGTCAAATTATAATTACGTCGTACATTATTTAGTTGCTCAGATGAAGAACCCGCTTTTATCGAAGTGTAGTTGATATTACTTTGGATGTGATAAATGTTTTCTTTCTAGAGTTAAGTAAAATATTTGTATTTGTTAAATAAAATGTCAACTGATTAAAACGCATTTTATTGACCTACAAAGTAAAAAAATTAGCACTGCATGACCTAATCTCCGCATTTAAGTAACACGTTATCTGTGAATTAAGTAGGTGGTCCAATATTTTGGACCGTGCAAAATTGAGTATGTGCGGTTCGCTCATGCAGTAAAATAGTGTGACTTAAGTAGTCATGTACTTTATGTACTTATTTTAAGGATTTGTTGTATTTCTTGGTTTGAATCGATTTAATTTTGCCATGTTTATCTGAAAATACGAAGCGCATATCAACAAAGCGAATAAATCTCGTCTCAAATCAATAAAGTGATAAGATCTTGTAATCAGAATCAAATATTCTAATAATGTGACGGTGATAACAAACAATCATAATGTCTCATTTAAGTAAGTATTATATGATAATTTGTCAAAAATAAATAAATGGAAAACATTGCAATCGCGGGAAAATATTCTCTTGGTTCTTACAGAACTGTTTAACTATGGAAATTGACCAAGTTCGTCGTCAAATATTTACCTTGTATTCACGGTTATCATATTGAATATCCATTATAACAGCCATCACAGGTCTTCCATGTGCACATTGAAAAGGGGTTTTGCAGTCTGATAATGCAGTCAACAATTCAACACAATAATTCTTGGAAAGTTGGTCACCGAATTTTATCGCGTATCTGCAAGCCTGAATTACAAAATTTGTATTAAGTTTCATTCATAAGAAAATTTTAAGGCTGGAAAAGGATTTAGATATGTATAGATAAGTTATAACTTAAAATAATTCAAGTTACTTGCCTCACTAAAAACTAAATCCATGATTGATTTTGGGTATAAGGAAACACATCCTTTTTGTAATTTTATTAAATTGATTTCTTCGATGATCAGATTTCTCACAGCTTTAATTACTTTTTCAACCTGAGAAAATAAATTTGATTGATGCCTTTATTCTATCTTTTTTTCTGATTATTATTATTGTCACTGGATCGGTAACATAGCATGATTTAAAATAATTACCTCTCTCGCATTTTTACCAAGAATAGCTTCAGGAATAGAATTGACTGTTACTTCGTTATCATTTAAAATAGTCCATTGTAGACCAAGTTGAGTGAATTTATCTTTGTAGTTGTGTAGGTAGATAATTTCGTCATTAGACATCTTCATTATGGCGTTATCTAGAGGGACACTTCTCCATCTATCTTCATTTATATAATCTGTAAATGAGGACGAATTTGACTCGATCGTATTTTCAATTGGCGATGGTAGTATTTCCGTGTTGGCTCACCACTTGTTGGATACCTTATCGGCCAAGATCATCCTGTGAATTGTGATTAACGATTCAAGGATGATACTGTAGTAAAAAAATTCTTAGCTGTCTTAGCTTGTAATCAATCTTTTTGAATCTTTTTATCTACAAAGGAATCGATAACAGAAACAGAAGGTAGGTATGTTAAAAGCTATTACGTAGAGGTAAAAAAGAAGAAATCGCGAAAAAAACTGCTGTTCTAAACAAATAATTCAATATTACTCGACTAGGTAGGTATATGGGAGATAGTTGATTATTATTTTCGCGATTTCGGTTTTGGTCCCACAGTAAATGTTCTTCATAATTATGACTAGAATTGCCCCATTGGGATTGAGATTAGAAAGGTAGGACATAATAGGTAAGGTATAATAGCATACATAACCTACCTGCTAAGTTTTTCTCTAATCGTATTCTCTCATGAACTGCGTGTTGATCAAATAATATTAAATACTCTGTGGTCTTTTCCATTTCACTACATCGCTTTTTCATAATTGCCGCAATAAATTTACAATCAACTTGGCCAAGTACCTAGAATAATATGTTGTTGATATTAGACACATGTTGATTACTGAACGATTCTTGTGAAATTATAATCGCAATTTATTTAACTTTTAGCTTAAAATTTCTTACCTTAGCTTCTTTCAATGAAGTTTCATCAAAAACCAGAGATGCATTATCTTTCTTAACCTTAGTTTGAAACTTAAGAATATTTTTAGTGGTAAGATCTTCAACGTTTTGTATTATTGGTTCATATATGTCGGAATTAACTTGCACATCATTGGCAAAATTGACATAAATATTCTAAAATAATGAAATAAGTTTAAACATTCATCACTTTGTTTTATAATAATGTTTCATAAAATCTGCCTGATCAATTAAAAGCTACACTTACATCTTCATAATAATCTCTATCGAGGTCGTAGTCTGGTGTTGTCTTTGAACGGCAATTTTCAAAGATTTGGGACATGCCTAAAATAGATTAATTAATTGTTAAATTATCCCAACTTCTACATTAAACTTAAGTAAAATAATATATATACCTTTGGGCACAAAACGAAGCCTATTTTTGAAATTAAAATAGTTTGAATCAATATTGCAATTTATATTATGGCCGTTGCCATTGACACTTTCAATGACAGGATTTGGTAAATGCTCTGATCTGAATTCATTCCTTTTATTGATTTCATCTTTCCTTATTATCTGTATCGTATCTTTTAAGTTAGAGTCGCTATTGTCAATCACATTTGATTGTTTAGCAGCATTGCTAAAATGATGTGAAATATTTTCGACATCGCCGTGATGCGAAGTTATTTGGAAAAACTTATTTTCAATGCCCTCATTTGTATCTCCAATGTTACCAATATTGCCGAATAAAGAGTCATTAAGTTGATTGTTTGTATGATTGAAGCTAAAAGCAAATTCCCTTTCGACAATATCACTTTCATCTAAAATTGTTTCACATACGTTTAATGGTTCTATAATATTATTATCAAGCGGCGTGTCTGTTTCAGAACATTGCGACTTAGAAACGAACACAACGTTTAAGTTATTTCTATCGGGAGCTAATTCATCTTTATTAATTATTGGTTTGCTTATAATGTCGTTATTCACCTCAGAGTTTGAATAGTGTATAGAGTAGGTATTAAAGAATTCATTAGACTTAATAATTTGATACTGAGGTTCAATATTTATGCCAAATGAGTCATATGAAGGTTGTATTGTGTAAGTATTCCCAAGAATTGGGTATTCTTTATTATCTGGTAACTTGTCTTCATGATTAACATTTGTTTCATGTCGTAAACTTTCGTTGTCTATAGTAAAATCCGCGCTGTTAACAACGATATCGCTATACGCTTGGTTGCCATTATTATTTTCATTGCTCTTAGAATAGTCTATTATACATTCATCTATGATTTGTGTCATAAGAATATCATTGATTTTTGTTTGCTTGTTATTAAATATCGACTTCGATGGCATTTTTAAATATTTTGTTCTAAAATCATTCACAGTACCAAAATTGTCTCTAGATTGCTTAGTAATAAATCGTACATTTTGCCTTTTGTTTATACTACAAATATTTGTTTTTACGTTTGTTTCAAAAACTTCTTTGTTATGGTATTGATGACTTTCATATGTTAATTTAGACCCTAATGGACCATCCATCGTATAATGTGAAGTTTCTTGTCGCCTGCATTTTATATTCTGATTATTTGTGTAAATATCTTTACACCCAAATCGAAATTCTTCTGTGACGCTAGGTATATAATGAGATATTTCTTTTTGCCCATAATCACTGGAGTATTCACTGAAATTATTTTCATTGTCGTATGTTTTATATTGTACGGGGACACTAGTTGTATACTGTGAAGTCTTTCTTTGTTTGCCATCAATATCTGAGTATTCATTAATGATGTATTTATTATTTGTCAATGTAGATGTCTTTTGGTATAGTTTGTAATTACACTCATTACGTCGATCATTACAATCAGGTAATTCACTGTAACATCCTTTAGACACGTTATTTTTTTGAACGTATTTTTCTTCTTGTTGACTTATAAGAATTGTTTGAACAAGGTCATACGTTGTCTTGAAAGCCCTTGTTTTTAGTTTATTAATTAAATACTTGTCAATAATATATTTATTTATCTGTCGTCTCTGAGGTACATTATCATTGAATTTATTATCATCATATCTTCCTGTAATCATATTTTTCTTGGCCTGCCTTATATTATTTTCGTTTTGAGTTACGTTTGCGTTTCTTTTTCGTGTGTGGTATTGCAAAAAATTATCTGCATTTTGAGCTACTATTTTACTTCTTTTGTAGACTGAATCAGTTTTTTTCAACCTTTTAAATAACCTACAATCATTATTGTGGACCTTTAGCCTTTTATGTTTATTTAACATATTGTCTTGTTTAAGTGGTGTTTTATACGGTTTCCTTGTTGGTGATAATTTTTTGGCTTTAGTTTTCTTTTTGTTGATGTTTTTTTGCACTTGAATGTCTTCTTGTTTGTACTTTTTGGGGTTAGGTGCTTTTATTTTCTTATCAAGATGTTTTGAAATTCTTAACATTTTGTGTCCCTTGCTTTCATTTAAATTATTGTGTAACTGTTTAATAGGTCCTTCGGCACTTCGTTTGAAATTAATTTCATGTATACTTTTTGATAAACCTTTATCATCAATTGTTTTTTGATTGTCATTTTGACAAAACAATGTTGAAATATTAGCGTTCTTTTTAATGACCTTCTTTTTATTTTTTCTCTTTACCAATTTACCTATAGGGTAACAAGAAAAAACAAAAATTTATTTAATAAAAAAAGGGACCCCTAGAAAATCATTCACAGTCCATTGGGACTGTGAATGATTTTCTAGGGGTCCAAAGACGTCTCGTCTTTCAAAAAGGCCAGATGCGGCCACGCTGCCATTTTTTATTTCCACCTACCTTTAACTCCATTCTGTAATTGTGAAACTCCTAATTTTTTAGAGTTGCTTCCTAATATTTTATTCATGATTTTCTTTACTTGATCTCTAGTATCTTGATGACACTCAATATTTTTCTTCTCGTTATTTATAATGTTATTTTCTGATTTCTTAATTTCTTTTAAGTTAACATCACCAACATAAAATTTTATTAATTTTTCTAGTAGTTTATTCATTTGTTCCCAGTTCTTAAATTCTATAACTGAATGTGTGGATTTAGAACTTGTATCATAATCAATGTATGGACATGTAACGAAAATAAAATAAAACGGAATATTTCGATTGAATAATTGCTCGTCAGTATTTTTCTGAAAAAATCACGAATACGGTACAACATAAACTTGCAATATTAGTAAATGTAATTATAATAATAATTGTCGTAAGTAAATAAATCGTAATCTTACCTTTGATTTTATTTTTCGTTGATCTTTTATTAGTAAACATTTTTTTATATGCTCGTTTATTACCTTATGTAGCTTGCTATTACCATGTACAAACTTTCCATTTAGATATATCCAATGCAGATCAAGTTCCTTATCTGTCTTTGCGATCATACCTTTCACCTTATATTCATTCTTTTCTACTTGCAGTTCTTGTAGATCAGCTTTGTCGATATCAAACAAAGTTGATAGTGTTTGATAAATATCCCTTTTCTTGTGAATTTTGAATATGATTTCGTTTTTAGAATCATCCCTTAAGCTTAGCGATATGTTATTGTATACTAAAGACAGCTGCTCCAAGAACAGTTTGATGTTTTGCAGTTCGTTTATGGGATTTATTCCTCTTTTTTGGATGTTGAGATTGTAAAGAAAATCTTTAATGTCAACCTGTTTTATATAATAAAAAAGAATTAAATCTAACGAAAGTAAATTGTTGAGATACTTCAAACTATACGTATAAGGTACTTACAGTTGTTCCTTTCGTGGGCCTTGTCGACATTTTCGCAAACTTTTTCTCTTTGCCGTTAATAAACGTCTTAGCCCATGTTTCTTCCGTACTCTCATGTCTTGATGTTATTTTTACCATTTGTGAAACTGCTATAATGTTTGCGAGAAATTCACCTCGATATCCATGAGTTTTGGGAGCAGCTTTTAATGTTGAAATATCAGTAATTTTGCTTGTCATGTACCTTTGACCGAGTGCATCAAAATCATGTTTTGTTATGCCGTATCCATTGTCTATAACTTGTATCGTACCTCCTTGAATATGGATTCTTATCGCAATCGATATAGATTCCGAGTCCAGCGAATTGAAAACCTAAAATCAGTACATGATTTTCCTCAAATATGAATTTAGAATCGGAAAATACCTACTTCGAAAATATATCTATGTCAAACAGCCCTCAAACAGCCTACATTGGATAGGTTTACGTTACATTTGCTCTTGTTACGGACCGATTATCGATTTATCTAAGTAGGTATCGGCCAAAATATCAACGTTGGGCCTAATCTCTTTCGTACGTATTAAAATGTTTTTTGCATCGATGTCTTGTTTTTTGGATCACTGATTATGCCAACTCCGAAATAAAAATACTATAGATATTCCAAATACGGGCTCTAAATTATCTGAATTACCAAAAGCCAAACTTACTAATTCTTCAACAGCTCTCTTGTAGTTGTTAACTTGGGCGGACGCACATAATAAAGACTGAACATCGTTAGGTAATCTTTTCAAAGCCATTTTATTTTGTGTTAAAAATAACAGTTGAGTCTATTCTGACATTAGTTAATAAAAATTGCAGTCAATATAATATTTGAATTTCGATTATTAAAAATATTCGGGAGCAAAGAGGATTTTTTATTATAGGACTTTTTAGTCAAACTTTTATGACAAATAAATTATCATTTTGTCCACCATGAAGTTTATACCATGTAGCCTGATAACCAAAACCATGTATGTGTGTGTCCATGTAGCCTGTTTTTGTGCTGTATCAAATAAATACATTTTTCTTTCTTTTCTTTTCTTTCAAAATATCTGAAACGGATTCGTAAATATTTTAATACATAACAAAAACAACAATGATGAAATAAAAACATTTAATTTCTGCATGTAACCTCAACCATTCAGGCAATAGCGCCTGAAAGAATTGTATGCAGTACCTATGTGAATACATACCACCGACCTAATGTTGACGGTAGTATTCAATAGACTGTTTTGAGAGGTAATTCTTCGAAACCACGTTTAAATGAATAGGAATCGATTTGTATTTAACCCTGAACTCTGTTTGAAATATACCTACTATAGTGTTTGAAGTGCCGACGGGCGAGTAGTCGTTATACGGGCCCCTATATGACTGACCGTGTGAAACAGTAATAATGACTTTTTTAAATATTATATTAATGAAAAAACAATATTATTAACATTAGGACTATGGACTGCTGTAAATATAAACTAATCGTGTAAACAGTTTTGCTGATAGGTAATTTCGTTTCAATCACAACCAATTTTGCAGGATATTTTCGGTAGCCACAAAGTTAATACAGATAACATCTAAATTACAATCATGTTTGTACGATAGCTATCTTCTTTCGTTGTACGTGAATTATGAGTGATTTTGTTGAAAAGGAGATATTATTGTTTTGGGAATACGTCAAACGGTAAGTAACAATCCTCTTTTCTATCATAACGTAACGCATGCAATTTTAGATTCATAGACAAACAAGTTCGTGCACCACAGATTAAAAACTGGACCTATGTAAGGGTCTAGGAGTCTAGTCATTGTTAACGGTAATGGAAATAAAATATGGGAATGTGAAACAATTTGCACGGAAAAATTGTAAACAAAGTTCACAATCCACAACATCGATGTTAATCTCAATTTAATTTCAAAAATATATTTTTGTATTACAAATATCAAATAATCTGACAAAATCTGATAATTATTTCCCAAATAATGATACGATTTGGGACACACAAACACTTCTCGTAAAAATGCACTTTCTAAGAACTCTATCAGGGGATATTGTTCGTCAGGAGAAATTGCAGTGACTGACTAATGAGTAATGATTCATACAAATGACTAAAAGTATTTTTTTACGTTTTACCTGTTATTTAAGATAATTAAATAAACATTCATAATAATTATCACACAGACTTTTCCGATATAGGTAGGTACGTAATTAGTACTTAGTTAGTTATTCATACAAAAACGAGTGCCAGGCTACGTCTTCCAGGAGGAAATTTAAGAGAGGATGGCTATACAAATATAAGAAACCTCACGATCAAACAAAACATTTACTCCACATGGGACTCGACAAAATGACAGGCAGCCGTGAGTCGATTAACTCTCTTTTTGGCGTTTAGCTGTCATTACAAGGTTAATCGGAAAGGGTATTATACATCTGCAAGGGGGTTATTGTACTCATCATTTTGAACAACTTTTCGTACGGCACCAACCCTAAAATCACAAAACAAAACAGCTGTTCTATACAAATAATTCTGCTGCCTATTTCTTCGAGATTTCAAGGTTGGTCCTATACTAAAAGTTGTGCATAATGATGAGTACAGTCCCCTTTCCAGGTTTATAGTGTATTATACTTTCCGATTGTCATTGTATAGCGCTATTTAACTCCGTCAACCCTAAAGCATTCCGTTGCGTCATTGATGCACAATTCTGCACATTCGTGACAAGTCTTGCTATGGTAGAACAAACTAGTCCTGCTGGAAGAAATTACCTGGTTACTCTGGATGATAGTAATCTCTCTCCCAGAGAGGAGTCTCGACTCGCAGCCGTAGGAATAATACGCTGATACTGATGATGACTCTGGATGAGATGACGTCATACTACGATGACTTCACTTGCGAACAGGCACCACAGTCACAACTGTGAAGTGACTTCTACTTTCTTCTCCCACAATCGTTAACTTATCCTGTAAGGTACTTATTTTTGGTTTTGATATTCCGATCTATATCATCATAATACCAAAATATAGTAAAGATCCGTGCCTATTACGTTATGACATTCTGTGTTCTGTGGACATGGTTAACTATGGTTAATATATCACCATCAAGGCATCAATAGAGTAAGGAATCGATAAAAGAAAACGGGGTCAACTAACGATGTCAAATTGCCGCAAAGTAGGCATATGAAAAGAACTATTGGTCGTGCGCCCTGTTGCATTACTTATTCATAACCTAGGTAGATGTCTACATTTCCTTTGTGTATTTTTTCGAAGTAAATACTTCGATATCATCGATCGAAGCAATAGCAATTTGCCTAACTGCCTTTCGACGTAACGTAACGTAGGTGAATTATTGGTTAAAATTTTGTAACGAGCATTGGTCTTGGGTAGGTATTTGTAATGCTGGTTGCGTGTCCAAAGGATCTTACAGATCTTCACTGACGACGGCTGTGTTCTCCGATTCATATAATAAATATAAGTATAATATAAAAAAAAAAGAACTTTAGATGATATTCTTCATGCTCAAAAAGAAACACACAAAATTCCATAACTGGCTCTCTGTACGTGTTGGGAAACTGTTAATGCAGACAGCATCTGTATAAATATATAAAAACACAAAACTTCAGGATCGTCGAAGTCGAGAGCTTATGAGAGCATTATTCGACTTTCTCTAGTAAGAAGTAGGTGGTAGTAGGTGGTAGGTGGTAGGTGGTAGGTAGGTGGTGGTAGTAGTAGTAGTAGTATTATACCAAATACAGAAATTGTTTTTACACAATTACAGAATTTATGACATGTAAAAATATTAATGTATGATAAATTTCATTTCTCATTCGTATAATATGTAACATTATTTTATTTTCAATTTGACATTTTATTAATAATTATATCTTCACTGACTTTGTAATAACGACATCATTATTTTATTGGCTTTGTTTAGATATTTTGTGAGAACGAGCTTTCTTCAAAATCATAAATATATTGTAAGTTTTGCATGCCGATTGTTCGGTGAGACATGCTGCACTAAACCAATGTAACATCCATAAAACCATGTTTCCAGCAAATAAATATTCTTATTCTTATTCTTATTCTTAAAAAGCTCCTAATAAAAATTGCCTATTCAATTCTGGTGATTATTGGAACATCTACCACTGATTGATTAAATTATAGAAATTTAGAGGGCGGTGCTTAAAGGTTTCGCAGAGCATAAGAGGACGTAGGTCTTAGGCTATCAGATACTACAAGTTGAGTTTAGACGTAGGTAACATAAATGATTCTTTCTGCATTAAATATTTTAAACTCATTTATTTTGTACTGTATGATTCACTAAGACTTGTTCTATGTCAAGTTATTTTAAGTTTTCGTTGTTATATTGCGAGAGAGCGGTAAATCGTTTCTCATGGCGCCCTCGAAATAAAATGGGAATGAAACAAAAGCTACTGATAAGATTGCCAAAAATGTAACCCATTTGCACTTATGGAAGGAATTCACTGCCACATTCCAATGGTTTGACAAATCCTTATCTTCGAGCTCAATTCTGCCATTATAGCAAAACAATACATGAAGATAACCATAGTAACTATATGGGGTGACTTGTCACTAAAATAGAGGGTTCATATAAATAGTGTAAAACAGGGACAGCTTCAGTTCCTTCAAACGCGTCGTTGGGATAAGATCAAAATAGCCAAAGCTAAAGGTAAGCCTATCAAGAAATTACATACTGTGACTTTTGGGGTAAAAGGAATTCGAGTATTGAAATTCTGTTCAGGTAAAACTGGGAATTACGTTTTATGGGCATCATTCTTAGACACCTACGTTTAAAAAAATACTTATAATGTTTTAAAATTTTACTAATTGCAATTTTTAATACGTTTCAGATGTACAAAACGGTAATAGTGCTATTGGCTTTAGCCGTAATAGCGTATTCAGCAGACATATCTCAATCATACGCATTGTTAGAAAAACATACAGTATTCCAGCCTGAGCTCAAATCTGAACCTGTAGTAACCAAAGCCGTGAAAGACAATAAACAGGAGTCAGAACATCCAGTGTATAGGGCAGCGGAAGGCAGGAATCAAGGCAGAGCAAGGATTGAACCAGTTAGATCCTTAGGACCAGTAATCAAACACGATGCTATGTTGGCAGACCAGTCAGCAGCCTCCACTGAAGTTAATAGAATTGTGAGTATACTCGTATATTCCAGGCATGGAACTTTTAATGATTCGATGTTGTGAGAAGGGATCACGGTAGCTCGGTTGGCAAGAGCGGCTGGTGAACTGGACCAGTAGGTCGTAGGTTCGAGTCCTGCTCGCGCCCAAATGTTCCTTTCCACAATTTTTTTTATGGAACTTCTAAGTGAGTTTCTTACAAAAAATCTTACTTATTATGTTAGAAGTATTTATTATGACTAGGTTTCTCTATGTCTTAATAGATTGCAGATGTATCGTTAAATTAAAATGTATCTAACTTTACTGTTCTTTTTTTCAGGATGACGCTGGTGGAAATGGATACATTCCAGGAACGGGTGATGTAGCTTATCCTGATATTCCATATGCACCGGGCTACTTCTACGATTCTGGATACGCTGCGTCAAACATGTAATTAACATTTTAATTTTGTTATTACTTCATGGTGTAATTCCATGTTTATGCACTACTATTCGAAGACTCGCACGCGCAAGCCTTCCATAACTGGGAATCCATTGTGCGGTGGAAGTAGAATTGGAACTTACATAAATTAAATACACTTACGAGTATATTTAGATATCTGAATTATATTTTGAGTTTTTACTTTTGTTATTGTTCTACTATATTATGTACACACTGCTACATATCATGCTACACATTTCCAGTATAAGTTAACCTCGCATTATATACCTTTACCGTACAATGAGAGGTCAACTTATATTGCAAATGTATAGCAGTTATGTAGCCGTGCGTACTTTTACGATTACAATAATATTGGTCTGCATTGTCATGCTTTTGATATATTTCATTGAATGTCTTCACATTGCTTTTCGTCAATTTCCTATATTTTTTGTTTCAGTTATGAAGAACCCAACACCTATTTGATGGATCCCGATACGTCTACTTTGGGTCTGTTGTGGGGCCAAGTACCTTATGCCAGAGTAAGTAATGCTATTTTTTTTTGCAAATTATCAACTTTTATTCATCATAATATGTTTATTTTTAAAAATCAAACATTTTTGACGTTGGTTGCGACCGCGAACAATATACGTTTAAATATTTTAAAATAGGTTTTTCAACAATCTGTTATTGCTTTTCAGACCATGGTGGGCTTCGTCGGACGCACAATCTCCTGGATTTTCAACAGCATATTCGTTCTCTTCCTCGGTTCTCTAATTACAATCGGTGTTTGCACTTACACGAATGTGTGCAGCATTGCTTTCACCGGCGTTGGGCCCATCCACGAAGAAATGAGAGCACTCATAACCCCAGACCGGTTGGAGAAGATTGGCCATGCTGCTGACTTTGTGAAGACTGCCATTGACAAATATCAGAAGATCCAAAAGGTTACCGACGCAAATGGTTTGAGAAGACGACGTGCCATTTTCAATTACTGAGATGATTTATTTGTAAAATTTAATTTTGGATTCATATTTTATGCATTTTACTTTTATTAAAATCTTACACTCAGTTTCTAAAAAGCTGATCAAATTTCACCAGCCGTCAAATCCCATGTCAAGTGATATGATTGGTTGTTGAATTGATTGTTGACGTTGGTCAACCAATCACAACAGCTAACATGAGATTTAACATGATCAGAGATTTGACTAGCCTTTCAGAAACCAGGGGTGAGTCAATATTATAATGGGTTTGAATAATTTTCAATAAATCACTATGAATTAATTATATTATATATACCTATGCGCATATATGCAATGATCTGTAAACAATCAACATTAAACAGAGATGTTGATACGTAACATGTAGAATTTAATTGTTTTAGTATAATTTCCGTATCTTCACCGGTAGCTGAAATCGGCTTGGAGGAATTAGTATTTTCGTAGGAAACACGTAACAATAATTAATCGTAGCCAATTATTAGGGGCACTGTTTACATAAGCTCTTCATGAAGAGTTTGTTTTTCTTTAGATATGTAGCTGTAGTCCTCAATCGCTACAGATTCAATTATTTAGTTTGAATTTGACTGATCATTGTCGCAACGATCGGTCCTGGGAGAGCCAAAATTAAGGTCTTAGCTGTACCTCTACCATGAGTTTTCCGTGCCGTCTAACGTTCACGTTCACATGCAATATTTGTATAGTGACTTTAGTTCACTATTTATACCGCTAGAGGCGCTGAAAAAAATCGCATACAAATATTGCATGTGAACGTGAACGTTAGACGGCACGGAAAACTCATGGTAGAGGTACTGATGCAGTATACAATTGTAAAAATTTGTGACGTACTTAAGTAATTAAGATGCTTCTGTTTTTTTAATGGAATAATCATCGTGAAAACGGGTATCAATATGTAGGTAGATGGTAGCATCTACATGAGTAGGTACCTATCGTTGCATTTGAAAAGTAAAGGTCAGCTCGCCTTCTTGTATGTCATGCATTGAAAAATTTCATGGAATGATGATTAGAATCACGGATATATTAGAATAATAATTATTATGTATAAAATGCAACCTAAAAGGGTTTCAATTTCATGAATGAAATGATGAATTGAAATGAAATGAAATGAATTTTAAGAACTTATGTCCCGTTCAGAATAAATGGAACTGAAGAAAAGCAAACTAACGCAACTTGCATTGTTTAAATTGACCATTATATGTGTTTACATTATATTATCATAAACGAAGCTTCCATATTTTTTATAATGAGTGAGCAGAATGTGTGTCTGTAGAAAAAACTACTTTTATTATCTTTCCTAATTACTATGAATATAAATTACAAAATATAAATTACAACAAAGCCTTACTCTTGTGTTATGACTAAACAAGTAAATACGGTGTCATTAGGCTCGCATCACTCTGAATTCATAACATTAACTAATTCGCTATTAAATCTCTATAAGTATATTCATCAAATTCATACAAAATTACGCACATCCGCAGTAATGCAGGATCAAGGTTTGTTTTAATTTGCCGTGAAATTTTTACTATCTATCTGTAATACCTACCAATTATATTATCTATTATAAATAGCTTCAATTTAAATCACCGTAGCAAATAAGCAGCTATAAAAGTAATTTTAGTAATTTGTCTTTAATACGGTAATAAAGCTGGAAACAATGCATCTACGTTGTATCTCATGATAATTATGCAATTGATACTACAATGATTTGTGATTCTAACTAAGCATGGGTTAACGTCAACCACTAACTATCCAATCATGAATTATAATTTAAAAGCATAGGTTTGTTTACAGGTAGTACTTAAGTCAAGGGTGATTGTATGAAATATGTTATTTTGTCTTCATTTGATAATGATACCAGATTGCGGAGACATAACGACTTATTTGAAGATAGGTTACGATTAGGTTGTAGTTTACCACATACCAAAGATGAGATAATAGTAAAATGAACAATAGTAAAGTAAGTAAACTAAATGTTTATTTTGTCATCATCACATTGCACATACACAATAAAGAACATCATAAATAGAGACTGGTGATCGATTGAACGAACCGTAATAAAGGATTGTCTGATGTTATTTCAAATGGAGTATACTGTTAGTGAGGAAACAGCAGTAGGTCCTCTCTCTTCGTACTGAAATACTCCACCAATAAAAGCCAGGCTTTGCTTTCGATCACTTTGATACGATTTTGAATACTAGCCCTTACTTTGACTCGGAACCATTGAGTTTATACTTAGAAATCCTTTGCACTGAATTTTATTAGAGTTGCGACACAAACCCTTTTGTAACGTTTATACAATCATTCAATGTATGTTTTGTTGCTATCACTTATTTTTAAACATGTTTTTCAATTACTTTTGAATTCATGTATATATTTATCATTTCTTTAACATTGAATAACGTCTTGGATATTCAGTAAAATCTGTTTACCGTGCCTTTTCCATTTCATTGCATTAAAATACATACCTAAATTGATTGAATTTATTAGGTACAATTCTGAATTCGTTCCATACAATGACAGACATTATGAAAAAAATGGTGTTTAATACAATGACGTAAGAAGCCGTTTAATATTACCGCCTGAAAAGTCAAAAGGAGGTCTACTAAGCTTCCCTTCCCTTACCTTCACCTGTGCTGATGAGTCTGACGAAAAATGAGCTAGTGTCATGGTGAACTTTGTGTTCAGATTATACCGCTTAATAGGCCGGATTCTAAAGGCGTTGATTGATCGATCAACCCTCTTCCAAGATAAATATTGTTTCTCATACACCTTCGAGAACTGTATGAGGCCCTTTCAGGTATGCAGAGGACTTAAACTAGTAAGTTTCTTTTAACAATTGCGTTCTGTGCACCGATTGGCCTGCTCTAAGCTCTTCACCAAGCGCCGAACGCGGTCGATACGTAAAATCGAGATGGTTAAAAGAAACTTACACTAGGACTTTAGGTTTCCTTGCGATGTTTTCCTTCACCGTTAACATAAGTGATGATCAAATTCTGACACAAATTCGAATGTCAGAGGTGCGGGCCGGGTTTGAATTCAGACCCTCCTGCATGGAAGGTAAGCGTTTAACCGCTAGGCTATCACCGCCTATGTTATTATTCGCTTTATGCCTAATTTCTTATTCACAGAAATATGCATAGGTACCTACCTACTTCCTGCCAGATGTTCCACTTGCAGTGTTTGTTTTGTGAAGTCATTTTCAGACGCATCGTCATTGAATGTTGAAATGAGTAAGATACGGATTATAAGCTTAACAATCTTCTTGATACATACACTCTGTTTTTAATAATAGATGCCTAATTAGTTCATCAAGCAAATGTATCAAATTGTTAGAAGAACATGGAAAATAAACATTAAACGGTGATTAGTGTGCGGTATAAGTACTCAGATTTGTATCTGTATCTGAATCATTTTCTAGAAATAATCCATTATTATTATTATATTATTGGTATACAATATAAATAATGATGTCACTAACGATTAGTGTAGTAACATTAATATTGATATCGGTATTGTAATTACAATAATATTGAACAATAAACATTATTAAGGTACTTAACTGCATTAACACTTGGTGGAAAATCCATGTTGTATCATTTTATAAGAAATGAATACTGAAAAGCTTATTGACTTTATAGTCTTACTGCTACTTGACGCCACTTGAAACTATGAAATGTTACTCGTACCTATCTTTTGAAAATCTAACACGATGATAATTATTGATATCGTCCCTCTCATGGAAATTACTAGATATTGTTTAATTGCCAAGAAAACATCGTATTTTGACCAAACTCAAGATTTTCTTTCGTTAATATAATAAAATGTACACCTATGTTACTAAAATAAAACAAAATAAACAACAAAGTCCTTAATTTTAAAGAAGATCCCATTTTATTGTTTGAAAGTGACATACACACATCCGGTCAATGTAATGGCAATGTGTCATTGTCGCCTTATCTTGTATTTATATATCAGTAGGTACCTATGTTTTGACGGCAGAAATATCTTTCGAATACATTGCCAACTGCAGTTTCATTTTCACTTTATTTGGAAACAGACTTATCAGTGAGAGTGTCGCTACATTTAATTACAGAGATTCGCTTATCAGCATTTTTATCTTTGTTGAAGTGAGGATCATATTGGATACCGTCATTCGCGCATGTGAACCGGTGGATCTCAGACACAAAATGGGTAACTCAAAAAGTAAGAAAGTGAAAATAAGCGAGGAACAAACACAAAATGTTCCAGCAAACAAAGAAGAAAGTCGAGAACGTATTAATTCGCTGAAAACTGAAATAACAGATGCAGAATCGAAGAATACGAATGAAGGATTTGACAATGGAGAAAGTAAGGATCGGGATAATGCGAGTAGTGCATCTACAGTGGAAGCGCTTGATGACAAGTGAATATAAGATGATAAACTTTATAGTTTTAAGTATAGTTTTCAAGCCAAACGAAGTGACGTATAAGTTAATGGTACAAGTAACATAAGTGCGATAAATAAACCAGTTTTATATGGAATTCTTTATGAAATGTTGTGTTTTATTTCGACTGTGGAATTTTTTGCATTGTTTACTGGCGTCGATTATCTTGTGTGCACAATATCTTAGTGTTATATTGCCGGTGACATAATTGATAAGTTAACAACGCTTTTATGTTGTGTTTTTGATAGATTATCGGATTATGATTGGATAGTTCGCGGAATTTCCAAATTTTCCAAAACTAAGTTGTATATTTTGGCGGCAGCATTTTTATTACTATCTTTAGCCATTGACGTGTTAACGTTTCTAATAACGTAGATTTTGTCAAAATGAGGTGTTCTTAAAATGATTACTTCAACTCTCAAGATTATAAGTGTCTATAGTTAATTTCGTCGTTTTCCTATCGCCTATAAACACACAAATAAATAGAAATTTTAGACACCTGGAACCTGCACAAAAAAATCGAATACTGAGTTTTCTATTTAAATATCCATTATGTCAACGCATTCTAAATTACTTGCTATAGCCTAGTTATTATGTTCATGAGAATTAAAAACAATTCGTCATGATGAGTCACAAGCGTATTCGATATAGGCGTAGACAGACAACCTTGCATCCTTCTCGTCAACGATCTAAAAATAGAACTCATTTCAGTTTGAAAATATTTCTTTTACAAACATTATTTGCAACAAAGCAGACATTAATGAGAATAAATGCAATGTTTTTCTTTATAAATAATGTAGCCTGTCTGTGCAATTGTCTTTGTTTATGCGAATAAAAGAAGATAATTATGAAGTGTCGGTTTATTATCTTCTTGTGGAAGTTGATAAAGTCATCTGAAGTACATGATACATTTATACAGGGTGACTGGTTGAACGAGAGAGATATTGAAGGACGGTATTGTACACATCAATATGAACAACTTTTACTATGTGACCAACACTGAAAACGCGGTAGAATAAACTGCTGTTCCATATAAACTTAGTCGAGTAATATTAAATTATTTGTTGGTCAGTCCCATAGTTCAAGTTGTTCATAATGATAGCTCTCTATGTATTACCCTTTCCGCGTAACGATGTACGTAAGAAACATGTCTGTCCGTTTGTTCGTCATTAATTCCTCGTGACGTCACGTCAGAAAGAAGCTAGAGTCGGAGAAGCAACTAGACTACAGTCTGCTAATTCTCTCCATAAAAAGCAGATAAGGTCATCTGAAGTACACAATAACAATAGGTTACTGGCAGTCGTCTTGTAGGTCAGCTTGTCCTTCATTAAGTCAATGCGACGTCAGCAGCTAATGACGAATTAACAACAGTCTGAATTTGAGGTGTTTTTTAATTATTTAGTTTTATAAAGTAAAGTAAAGTAAACTTTATTGTTTTTGATAATATTGTAGGATTTGCTGGTAAAAGTAGGTAAATGTTTAATTAGAAATTGCCATGACGGAATTTTATAACTCGACGTTTAGTCTTTGCACAAACATGACTTCCTCTCTATTCTTCTTCTTTATTCTTTTCTTTTTCTTCTTAGCTACACTCATGCAAATGACGGTACCAGTGTCGTTCGGCGTACGAGCAGTCAGGCCTCGTTACTAACTTTCATGATCCTCAGAATTCTCAGCCCTGCACACAAGCATTAGATCAATGAGGTGTCACATACTGTTACTGTCAATCCACATCATCCCACTATTGACCAAAGGCCTCCCCCATGGCTTCTTCTTCCGCTCCAGAGCCAGTGTGGACCACTCTTTATTTATTTTGTCTAGCTCATGCCTTCATCTTCTTCGTGGTCTACCGCGATGCCATCTAGCTGTGTAATGGCTCCACATGGTGGTACTTTTGACCACAAGCCATCAGGCATACAGCAGACGTGGCCATCGCAATCCCACTTGAGTTCTGCGGCTTTCTGAGGTCACAATGTAATGTTCGAACATGGTCTGTTAATTTTATAGCTAAAATACTGCGTTCTATCGCACATTGTCAAATCTTGAGGTGTCACATAATTGGTAGATATTAGGTATTTGGGTTTGCTAAAGTTTTGTTTCTTAAATTCAATAAACTGCGATACAAATGATTTTCTATTGTGTCTGCATTGCATGACGGGTTAATCTGTGACTGAACACATCCAAATTATCTCTAATTAGTAATAGCTTATTATTTCAGTTTATATTCCATGACCTTGGAAATTGCGTGTACCAACAATACGGTCACAGTGATAATAATAACATGTTATAAGTTATCTGCAGTACTGGCTGTACACAAATAACATGCAATTCATCCGCCGCCCGTTTATCATGCTGTGGAATATTTTCGTTAGGGAAACTGGACACTGAGGTGTAACTCAAGCATTTGCTTCTATATTACGTAGATATAACAGCTAAGTAGTATGTTTCCCGATACTTGTAACACAGTCTTGGAATCATGAGTGCATAATTATATCTATCTTGTAAACAAGCATGCTTCATCACCGACTGCATCGTCACATAACATCAAGTGAGATAGTAGTCGTCTATCTATGTACTTTGGATAGTCGTAATTTACTAGTAAGGCTGTAAGGGGTGGAAGTACACAACGTGTACTATCCCCGTGTCCCTTAACCCCAACTTGACCTGCACTCTGACCGATGAAGCTCTGATAACCGTCATTATGATGGGTTACCTACATCAAAAAACGAGCATAAATGGATATTTATGCTCGTTTTTTTATGTAGGTAACCCATCATCGGCTAAGGATTTAGCCAATGATAGGTAGCATCACCGCTGCGACAGGCTGCGGTGTGGATGGTCAACAGCTTAGTAGCCTACCGACTGACTACTTACGAGAAATTCCTGCTTTTTGATCTCCCAATACAGGCCTTCCCATATTATCCCATATCAACGATTGGCTATGCTTATCTATACTGAAATCCCGTTATAATATACCTAGTGCTAATTTTACTGTATCAGTAAATTGTCAACCCGATAAAATATCTTTGGAAAAACCATTTTAGTATAAATTACATCATTGACTTTTAAATATAATTAGTAGAAATTGTTGATGACTCATCACGAATTACTGTTCCAACATTTAGATGCTGGTGCTCTTAGTAATCATCTAATCATCCTCTTGATCTGCTGACTATTAAACAAATTATGTCAGGCGTGGCGTGGGGAACATAGAAATCTATCAATACAATCTGTTCTAAGAGCACTAAGTTAGTGTATCCAGATCATTAAATTGGTAAAGTCCCCGTGAATAAAAATATGATAAAAAATTGAACAATGTAGATACACTGTTTATGTATTACTTTTGTATGAAGGTGCACATTGTTTTAGGATCGACTACGAATAGCACCACCTCATTTTTCAGGGGTATTTTAATAGTAATTAATTATATCTATATAATAAGTGAAGAGAAAACTTTGTACCCCTTTTTAAGCATATTGCGCGCACGGAGGAGTGTGAGATTTAGAAATCTATTTATATATAAAACTACAGTCGAATTTCGACCACTCGGCTACCACAAGTACCTATTATTAAATAAATATTGGCAAAAACAATCCGAGAGTAATGATAACCCGTTTCAAATTCAACCCTCTTCCGTCAAGTTAGGACGAGCTGTCACATTGGAATCCCTCAGGCCGTAGTAGAAAGATTAGCCAGTCAGCAGTGGTGGTACCTATCGAACCTGACCAGTGTGCGCCAGACGAAACCATCTTTTGTCACTCGTGGAGGATCTTTTAACTTTTAGTCGAATAGGAAGCCCCTTGTTCTGTAGGTGATTTGTACCGCCTGCTTGATGATGATGAGCTACAATACCTACGTTTTCAGATAATGAACTAAGAGTACATGTTATATAATTTATAATGGTTTGTAATTACGTCAACCACATGTATGACGTGACGTACGTACATACCACAATCTTACTTCTTTAATGCCACTAATATTTGAATATGTGAAAGCTTGAAGATGTTTGGTTATTTGGATGTTTCGATGTTTGTTACTCAATCACGCATAGACAGTTAAACAGATTCATTTGGATAAAATTTGGCACAGATAGAATAGTCTATGTCTATGTGTGTCTATGTGTATATGTGATAAACCAGGACATAGGTCCTGGTTTATCACATATGACACTTTTAATCTGGGTACATGAAATAGGTATTCGAGTGAATCCGCGGGCAACAGCTAGGCATAAATATAGATTATCATCATCATCATCATCAGCCCATATTTGTCCACTGCTGGAGATAGGTCTCTCCCAGTAAGCGCCACTGAACCCAGCCTTCGGCTCTCCGCATCCACTTTCTGCCAGCCACCTTTCGCAAGTCGTCGCTCCACCTGGCCGGGGGCGCCCCACACTAGGTACGTCTGCCTAGTCGCGGTCTCCACTCGAGAACTCGTCAACCGCAACGGTCATCGGTTCTTTGGCGTATGTGACCAACCCACTGCCTTGTCCCTTGTCGGAGAATCTCGTTGCGGATTTTATTGTTGAAAGTGAAGTCGAGCTCTATAACTCGCGGATAGACTTTGAATTGGTGATCTATTCGCACCGTGAGTGTCCACGTTTTAGCACCTTAGACCATGACAGGTAAGACGCACTGATTGAAGACTTTCATCTTCAGGCATTGTGGTAAATATAGGTGCCATGAATAAAATAAAATATAATATATTAATAAATAAGATATAATAATAATTAATAAATGCTTAATTGAATCAAGTCGAAAGGGTAACTACATAACTACAGTACAATCCGCGACCAGTCGACATGGCAATTTTCTAGTAATTTTCAATAAACAACTACAAGCAGCAATGTGAGCGAGATCGAAATCGATAAACGCGGTCGATGATATTCAGTATAATGATAAAGGAAATATAAAAAAAAAATAAAAAAAATCTTATAATAAAAAAACATAATAAATTAAAATCATTATTGCCATGTCGACCTCTCGCAGACTGTAGATACCTATGTACTTCTCAATATGTTTTTTACGTTTATTGATAAACTTTGCAAATTGAATTGTTCTTACAATAGTGTCGCATAAATTACGTAGATAGTTCTTCTCGACACTGAAGCAAAATTATAATAACAGTGTGCTATGTAATAATACTATTATTGTTCACTATAATTTTATTAATAATAAAATACTGGCTCGGATATTAAATAAGCTGGCTGGGGTATTTCAATCCTACATAGTAAAGTCTTCTCATTAAATGACTAACAAGTACGAAACCTTACCCCTTGAGAATATTATGTAACCATTTTCAGTGACGTCATGAATCATAAAATAAGTACCAGATGTGTGACCATCAAATCGCGGATCGAAATGACGGGACATGACTTGTCGTTCTGATGGCACCGCCCAACGTTACTATGGTACCCATGATCATAACAGTTTTTAGTCACAATCATAACAGCCTTCTATAAATCAGTATTTCTGCGGACGGTGAATAACGCGCCGACTTTCCTTCGTCGTCCGTCAAAAGCTTTGTCTGAAGTACGAATATTTTTTTACCAATAGCGTTCGGATTTCTGTAGATTTATTTATAAAATAAATACTTAATCGTGTGCGTCCGTGCAAAATATCGAAGATATCAACTAAATTAATTGTAGAATAATTATTTTGCTGTGCAAGTGTCACATTAACTAATTCAAACTGGGCCAATGTATGGACAAAACTATCGTCGAAAAAATACAAAACGCGAAGTGAGTTTGGGTCTAAAATCCTACTATTGTGCATGTTATTATACGGACATGTAAACTTGTGTATAAAGTTTATTTAGAAGTAGTTTCCGAAATAATTTGCATGTATAAATATTCTTTGCTTTTAATTTTTTATGATTGGAAAATGATCATTAGATTTCATGCATGATTCGTAAAAACAGTGCGAATAATAGAGGTTATCCAAATAATTTAAAAACAATAGATACGCTTCCTATTTTTAATGAGCTAATGAATATTCTTGCTTTAGGTTTTAAATAAATAGAGTACCTACTGCTAAGGAGCTTCCGGATATTCATTTGCTAATAACAATGAGAGGTTTAGCTTCTGCAGTCGCTCTGTTTCTTGTACTAAATGTCATTGGGTAAGTCATAGTGTATTCGAATTTGGTGGTGGAATTCGTTTTTTGAGTGCACAAAAGTGTTGATTGGCTCAAGCTCAAGCTGCGAATGGGCACTGGCGCCCGCAATCAATAGATTTTCTATTGTGCACATTAGTATGATACTGAAGTTGGTGCTGAGAAATAATGAAGTGCACTGCAGTGTACCGATATTTTACTAACAAAAAGGTCAAAGTTAACTGCACCAGTATTGCATTGCATGAACTAATTATAATTATATTGATGAAAAAAATAATATTGAATACATATTTGTTTTAGACTTACCTACAGTGTTTCATTCACATTCTAGCTTACCGTTTTATATGAAATAAAAAAAAACTAAAATCTCATACTTCGATAAACGTTTTCGGTGAATTAATATTTATTTATTTATGGACAGTCGATGTTGTTTGCATCCCTTCGCATCTCACTTTACCTGCAAATAATAGTATGTTACTATTATTATTACATTACTTAAAGGTTTTCGGCCAAATGTTTCATTTATTTGTATTCATTCGATGTTCTTGGCATCCCCTTCTTCATCTTACTTTACCTGCTAATCTTATGTAATGGCATACCGTTGTTGCGAGATTTTTCAGTATCGATCGGAGCGGAATCGATGGGGTAAAGTTTAACTCTGATTGATTTACGTTTAATATTTTATAAGGGAGAAATATCAGGTTTTAGACTCGGGCTCTGAAGTAGTTATCATTTGTATATCAGATAAAATTGAAATTTTGTTATAGGTAGATGTGTATGATGTAGACTACTATAACAATAGGTAGATAAATAAATAAATAGTCATATTGCTTTCCACTTCTAACAATTTTGTTTAGGTCGAAATGGAATGTAGATATTCAAGTGGAAATGGGAAAACTTTCTCGTTTGAAATGTATAATATAATTTGGTTATGATTATATATTTTTTAGTCGGATATTGGTAGAACTTTTTAACAATTTGATGGTCACGAGTCGTTTGTTTTATGAATCATTAATAGCCAGCGTCTAGTATTCTAAATAGAGAATAACAGAGAAATAGATAGATATGGTGGTGAGTATGTAGATTTGGTTCCTCATTAAGTTGTTCACAAAAACTATGAAATATTTTTTTTCTGTTCTAATCGGTGTTTTTTCCACGAGACTAAAAATAATGATGGCCAAATGTATGAGGTAATTACACATGATGGATACAACAACATAGGTATTATACGATGAACATTATAAAAGCAATTAGGTATAGGTACAGACCTTCGTAATGGGGACTCCCATGTTCAGCATTCATAAAAAATGATGATGATCTTATAACTTTTAATATTAGAAGTATAATATAATCCATTATTATTTTCGACAGCAACGCGGCAGCACGTTCTAAGGGCAAGATGCCTTCTCAACCGATCAAGATGTACTACTTGCCCCCCTCCCCACCATGCCGGGCAGTCATCATGGCTGCCAAGGTGTTGGGAGTGGACCTGGAGCTTGTCTTGACAAATATTATGGAAGGACAGCATATGACGCCGGAATATCTCAAGGTAGGTGGATCAATTAATAGCTGCTTAATGTCTACAGCTGGCTGTAATTGATAGCTATCTTTTTCCTCTTCAGCAACTTCCATTATAAACGGTCAAAGCATCTTCCTATTTTATTTTAGGCCGAGTTAGTCGCATTTCAATCTGACACTTACTGATGCAGAACCATGATATTTTTTTCTTTGGCTACTCATAATATAGCTGGAAAGAAAATGTTACATTTCAGAGCAGACTCTGGTCTACTATTTCATCCATCATGGTATAGTATAGGGATATTCAGTGTGAGGAGAGTAGGACATAATGACCCGAGGGCTCTATATCCCATCCTCGCGTAGGTGACGCTGCTACTAGTTATTCGAACCTCATCTGAGTATGTTGTCTATCGCTCCATTCAAATAAAAGTCTCCATTAAAGTAACCATCAGTCAGTGTACCTCAATGGATGTTGTCGTGTGTCTGACGGCACTCATTGAAAACAGAAACCATTATCCGATCGCGGGGCGTTCGGTCTATTTATAGGACACTTCACTATATCGTAGGCGTGGTAACAAGCTGAATTAGGTAGTTGGGAGATAGCATCCAATTGTTCTTATTTCACCGAATTTGGGTCAGTGGGATTCCAATGATAGCAGTCCTCTGGTGATGTATATTTTGATGGTATTTCTGGAGTGGAACCGAGCGATGTAACCTCTGAATATAGTAATTATGAGGTCTTTGGTAACCATATTAACATTAGAGGTGCTCGTAGCTACAGGCAGATCAGTGAGGTTATGTAGCGCTTGCCGTGGCCAGTCTTTGAATGTGTGATCGTTTCTTGAAACATTGAAGCCCCTCCGTGCCTCGAAAAGCACGTTAAGCAGTTGGTTCCGGTTGTCATACGAATACCTATGGCAGTCGTTACGGGAGTACAATATGTCTGATAATGGGTTTAGCCTTAGGATATCAGTGTGTCCCATTAATTGGGGGGGAGGTCAGATGGCTGTCGCTCTGTGTACAATACTGATATTCAGCTGCATCTGGTTAGACTGGGAGCCGATCCCAACGTCAAGTACGTTACGGAAAAGGCTAGGTGGATGATGATGGTACTT
The DNA here is from genome assembly GCA_932294325.1 of Allophyes oxyacanthae. NCBI lineage: Eukaryota > Metazoa > Arthropoda > Insecta > Lepidoptera > Noctuidae > Allophyes > Allophyes oxyacanthae. Next base: position 6,898,877 of record OW028620.1, on the reverse strand, counting down.
CATCTACCAATTCACATGACTGTGGTGGAATACGGTCCAGTCCTACAAAAGGAGAGGAGGTCCAGCAGTACCAAGTAATATTGAAATAGGCTGATGAATGATGATGATAACGGTGATTCACTACTACTGATCTTACTCTATATAATGAATGTGAAAATAACTCAATATCTCTCTGTTTGTTACCTTTTCACTACTAAATGTTGTGTGCATGATGAGGAAGGCTAATTTAAATTTAGAAATCGTAGCTTCCGAAGTCCAAACAGCATGTGTTTTTAAATCTTATGTTTTTTCTTTGATTTCTCTTGTATCGAGGGTACAGTTTACAGACATTCATCTCACTTGCACACACATCCAGACCAGAAACAACTATCTGTAGATCATACAAATAATTGTTCTATGCGGGGATCGAACCCGCAGCACGTAGCGTAGAAAGCTATTATAATCGCTTAGCTACTGCGCCAACTGTGTCATCACAATTTATAATAGTGAGTTAGTTTACAATATAATGGGTTGAAAAATTGCAATATTGCAGATATAGATACAAGATTGTCAACATCGCGTGCTAGTATCGCATTTTTATTTGTCGTAGTATAAATCATTTCATGGTTTGCTTTTTCATGATACCTACGACTAAACTAAGTTTAATGTCTGGTGTTTCTTGCCAAAAATATAGAATATTTATGACTGTTTGGTTAATCCTACAGTAAAATGGTTTACTATACATTGTATTTGGTTTTTTATTTGTAGATGAATCCACAACACACAATACCGACTATGGATGACAGTGGATTTATTTTATTTGAGAGGTATGTATTTTATTACTTTCTTTGTTTTAAGGAAACAATAATTTTAGATCTTCGCTCCAAAATAAAACAAATTCTAAATAATAATTATCTAATAAATTATATCTACGATTAGTTTTGCGAACGAAGTCTATAAATATTATGAATTGTAACGATGCGAAATACTTTCTTATTTTCCTTATCTTATCATACAAAACAGAAACCAAGGGACTATAGTAATTTTCAAATATATTTATTTAGTATCAAGTTTATCTACCAATCTAATAAAATAATGCACTTAACCCTAAGCTCTACTAACGAACAGTTTTAATATTATTATAAACACTTTATGAGGCCAGCGATTCGCCCTGAGAAGCTTAAAGATAATACATTAAACTCAAAGCAAAACAGGATTAAAATAATAAATAAAGAATAACAATCGTCTTCGAGGTTATAAAGAAATAAATTTTGAGGCGAAGAAGGATTTTTTATGTCAGACGAAACGTCGTGGGGCGAAAGTGGCGTAAATCATATTGATGCAAGCATTGAAAATTATTTCTATTATACTCGTAATTATGCTTTTTCTTTTTAGGTGAAGTAGATTACTATAGTGAGGATCCCTAAACATCAAGTCTAATCTACATGTTTTCTTTCAGCCGTGCAATCTTAGCATACCTAGCCAACGCGTACGGTCGTGATGACTCACTGTACCCGAAGAACCCTCGCATGCGAGCCATCGTTGACCAGCGGCTCAACTATGACCTTGGTACACTATATGCGAGATATGCTGGACTTTATGTGAGTATTTTTCTACTCGACAACTCCGAGAGAACTAGAGACGGCATTTTCATTCCAAGATATTTTTATTTCTGTTTGATTCGACAAATTGTCAGTAGATCTAGACTTAAGAATGAGGGGAGGGGGATACTTATCGATCTTCTGGAATTATATGATAGGATTTGATCATCATATTTGGTACCGTGATCTTCGAACTTACCGTGGTGTGGGTGGGAATGATACTAGCAGTTGTATGATGACACAAACACGTACCTCTGAATGACATTTTGATGAAAGATCATTACAAAATGATAATGGTAACATCCCCCGTTACCATTATTTGCATTATGAGGAGTTACCCTATAAACAATGCCCCCAGCATTGTTTATAGGGTAACTCCTCATAGGTATTGGAACCGAACCCCTAACAGTAAAAAAAAAATAAACTCCGTTGTATTCCATATTTTTACTGGTGATTCCTTGCTTGATATACATACAATTACATGTCCTTCAGTATTATTTTGGACTTTTGTTACACGTTGTATAGCAAATGCTGAGCTGGTAACCATTTTGACATGGGCGTGCTCATCGGTGCAGTAAAATCTCGTGTTTATTTTATTTTTTGTTCGTGTTTGTTATTTTTGTGATGTCTTTATGATTCAATTTTAATTTTTTGTGTAGGTACTTACAATGTATGTCCTATATAGAATAAATATTCTCTATTCTATTCTATGTGGTCGTGGGCGTAATATGCTTTTGATAACACACGGAAGATGTTACTGCCCATCTTACACCAATGGTCCATAGTCACCTAAATTATTCCAATCTCTTATGTTACAGCTGCCAATTCTATTCCATGGTGAAGCCTACAGTGAGGAGAAGGCTGAGAAGTTGAATGAAGCCTTGGGATGGCTGAACAGTTTCCTGGATGGACGCGCCTTCGTTGCGGGAGACAACCTCACTATCGCGGATATTTCTATCGTCGTTACTTTCACTAATCTTGAAGTAAGTTGCTGGATTTCATATGGATCCTAAGTTATGATCAGCCTAACCATTTTCCAACACAAGTCTTCGAATTTTTGGATCACGTTGTTTGTCTTCTCGTTTAGAGCCACTGGTAATGATTATTGCGCAAGTCGTAAGTCGGAATCACTGGGCATCACTGCTTCTTTAGTCAGAAGATGAATTTTCAGAGAATTTTTGGCCTCGACCGTAGTTACCGTAAAGTCAAAAATGTATGATAATAATGTACGCGCAGGTTTTTTTTTATTCATATTTTTGTTGAGGTTTCAGTGCAGTCCTACCCTTCTAGTTCCGATCCCTTTAAGGGATTATTGTATCTCCTCATCATTATGAACAACTTTTAATATGGGACCAACCCTGAAATCGCGATCGTGGATTTGCTGTTCCATACCAATATTTATTTCAGAAATATTGAATAATTTGTATGAAACAGCAGATTTTGCTATATGTTTGGGTCGAGTAGATATTGATGGGACAGCTAATTATTTTTTCGAGATTTGTTGAGTTGAGCAATAAAATTATATTCTATTCCGGGATTTCAGTGGGAGTTATCCACTCTATGTGTATGTATCCTTTAAGTTTAGGTAAAATATACTTTGCCTATTCCGATCGCTTCAGATGAGAGAAGAGCCTGGAATGTAACTGTTGAATCTTATTGTGATAAGTTCATCACAATAGAACTTTACGTAATTCTTCAGTTACACCTACAGCTATTCGCGTAACTACAATAGGTTGTACTCATAGTGTAGTATTGTCTATCACATCGGACAATTACTACGTATCTGTTGATTTGCATTCCAAGAAAATACACTTGCGAACAACTGGTGGCCCGCCCTCATTTATATTATAATAGTAAACTATAGGTAGTAATCTTTGGTAGTAATATAATAAAGCTGAAGTGTTTGTTTGTTTGAACTCGCTAATCACTGGAACTACAACATTGACAACTTAAATACATAACTCATCGGTGGTTAAGCATGGCTGTTGAACGTGAGGTCCTGGGTCCGATTCCCAGTTCTGGCAAAATGTATTTGCGATTTTCTGTTAGGAAATTCTCAGCAGCATCTAGGAGTTTGGAAGGACCCAATAACGGCATTGGCGAAATGTTTTTTTTTTATATCTCTCACAAGTGCCTCTGTGAGCGTTGCTTAACCGGATTTTTGGTGAGGCCTGAAGGGCCTCTGACCTAATAATTAAGTGATTTTAAACGAAACAGGGCAGACTGGCAGATTCCTGTCCCAGGGCGGTATAGTTTAGCTGTAGTATCATGAACATATCAGCCACTACTGCTGGAATTTGGACTCCTAATACATCGCTAGGATAAACAATAAAAATTGTGAAGGGATATCGCCATTTTCTCCAAACCAAAGAAGTATAATAACGATTGACTAGCTAATAATACCACTGTCTTTCTTTCCAGGCTTTCGGCTTCGACTTCAGTGCCCACGACAACGTCACAAAATGGTTCGACAGGACCAAGAAGGCTTTGGAGCCATACGGCTATAAAGAAGTGGACGTCGCTGGCGCACAAATCCTGGCTTCTTTCATGAAGAAAGAGTGATAACTTAGCGTTGTGTACCGTATTTAGTACTTGTATTAGTTTGATAAGGAAACACAGGTTGAAATATTATTTAGTATCCATTATGTTTCAAATTGTTTGTTTATTACAGTATTATAAATTATAAATATTTTATTGTGGTGTCTTATTGTGTATTTTTTTTGCCTGAGACTTCGTACGTGTTGATTTCTATACTAACTTTGAAATCCCATATATAAAATGGGGGGGATTTAAAAAAAAATCTTGTTCGTGCCTAAATTACCAAAGGAAACTCTGTACAAAATTTCAAGTTTCTAATCCCAATGGTTTGGGGTGCACGTTGAAATGACAGTCAGTCAGTCTTGTCAGATTTTCTTTTAAATATACAGAAGATAGGTAATAATTTGTTACGAGATGAAACGGCTTAGGTACTCAATCTGAAAATAGAATTATCGCAAGAACTGTGTGAACTTAAATCGTTATCTTGAAGTTACGAGGTTCTCCATAAGCTGTTACGAGCATTGTATCGTTGATCCGTAGTAGTACAATGTTTAGTAATGTGTACTCTGGCATCACATAAGTTTGTGTAACTAATATGTCACAATAATTAATCAATGCGTTAACCGTACGAAAACAAAGGACGATAATAAGGTGTTAGCCCGGAGCGTCCGACGTCCGGTCGCACGAGAACGCACCGTCGAGCTATTGAATTGAGGTAGGCATTTCTATGTGGCATAACAATGCGCCGGCGCATGCAAGCGGGTCGCGCGCCGCGCTCCTACCGTTCTACGTTTTCAAAACAAAACAGCCGTTCGATTGTTCCAATTTGAAAAATCCACCACAAAACGATCAAACACATCACAGTATTCACAAACAAAGAGCAACAAGTGAAACGGAGAGTGTGCCGTGTTCGCGTTGTCGCCTACTAGCGCTGGTTCGCGAAACACGATAGCTTCAACATTCTACAACATAGTCTTGAACTGAAAATGTGGTGGGTGCAGTGCTGCGGTTGATATGTGTAGTACAAGTTGACACAGCTGTGGATTGTTCTACTAACACGATGATATTCACAGTGGGTATTTTTATTTATCATCCATTGCATATTGTTATTCATAACTTTGCCCATTCCAAAACATAATAGTGGTTTTACAAGAATGTTCTAACGTTGTTAGTGTGTTTCACTTGTGATAACGCAGGTAGTTGGTTGCTATTACAACTTCCGTTTGTAGTGCAGTTTAAAAACTTCTGCTCTTGATAAGTCGAAGTAAGTGTACTTTAATGATATCGAATGTTTATGTTCTACTGTATATAGCGTAATTGGTGGAATTGAAACCGTTTTAAGTAGAAATTATCCTGTAATTATCAATAGCAGTGACTAAATCTCGAGTTTACTATATGAGATCATCTAATCCATATGATTGGTCTTACTACATCATCCTGCTTACATATCTCATAGATCAAGTTTCAATAGATAAAGTTGCGATCGCTCCTAACCACAGAAGGATGTAGTAATAAAAATAGTCACAAATAACATACATTAGCTAGAGTTAGTTGTCATGAAATATGATATAAACCGGGCAAGCCACCAGGCAATCTTAGATGAGTAGACAGAGGATACGATCATTATTTAACTAGGTACGTTACTGCACTTAAGCGGTTGTAAAACTGCTCTCACGCAATAACTGATACGGCTAGCTTTGGCCTTACAGCCATACCATTACCATGGATATCCATTATCATTATTATGGATAGCCTTATGTCAGCAACACATCCTGCCTTCAAAGAAGTCTTGTTCAATACACAAACGCTTGTATTGATAAACAATGCACCAGTTGGAACACACAATAATCACTCGTTTGTTGTTACAGCGATTAACATGCGTTCTAATAATAGCTTCAACGTCAATAGCCGTCCAGGTTCCACCGAATCCCACATCAGATATGTCTACAGATGAGAAATCTCAAAAAGGGAATAAGACGTTGGACCAGTCGGAAGAAAGTGGTCATGAAATAGAAACAGATGTCGATGAAGTCAAAGAAAAGAAGTTCTTAGATGATGCCATGAGAACCGTACTAGATCCTAATACATTAATAATTAAGACGAATGATATAGTTGAAACGTTTAAGTATCAGTTAGAAGAGTTAGACAAAGTGAATACAAGTCTTGATGTGTTCATGGATGAGATGGATAAGCTAAGTTTGGATGTTTGCAAAACGTCACAAGATGCTCTTTGGTCCTATGTAACTGATATAAACAATGAAGCTAAGAAAAATAAAATGGTGAGAACCAAACTAATAATGTACAATATTTGTATATTTCTTACAGTTTTCGTAAAGTTTCTTCTTGAAAGTTTTATGAGCAATTAATACAAGCCCTAATTGTTGAATTTTATTGCATGACTTTGATTTCAGGTCCGAATTGCTGCTGAAGAAGATGAAATAAAGAAGCAGTATTGGAATATATTGAAGAAGAAATATTTGAACGATGACCAGGTTGTGAATGATCCGAAGATGAAAAGAAAGATAAGAATCATAAAAGAGCGGGGAACCAACGTACAAATGCCACAAAGCAAGGTATGTAAATTTACAATTGGATCACGAATGCAATTATACTTATTTATGCATGCTTTTTATACTGAAGATGTTATCACCTAAATGAATAAATTCATGTAAATCATGGATCCGCAACATGGCACGAGTTGTTGATAAAACATTATGAGTATGATGATAGTACTATAATATGATCTTCGCGTGCATATAGATACGAAAAAAAAAACTGCGCCAGATGGGCACTCAATGTTTAGGTACTATCTAATGTTAAAATGAAATGTTATAGAATAATGATAACATAACGTTTATTATATGTGTTGTGCATTATAATATTACAGCAAAGAGAAGAAATAGACACAATGCAGAGAATTTGGAGTCGAGTCACTGTATGCGCATATAATACATCGTGCAGCTCGGAAGATTCGGTACGAACGATGAGTGGTCAGTCAGTATTATTTACTTTTAATCACTATTTATGTAAAATAGTCAATAATATTAGAAACTTTATTGATTATTCAAATACTTTTAGCTACTACATTTTATCAAAGGTTTTATGACTTACCTCATTTGCTCATTGTTGGTCTGGAATTTGTTGATTCTAATCCATGCAGAACAATTAGTTCATTAGTGTTTTCCATCTAATACACCTATGTTTTGTGTCATTACGCGAAAACATAAATCGTAATCGAATATGCTGTTAACAATAGAAACAATTTTTCCAGACGTTATATCGATCTTTAAAACAAGCAACGATACAAAGGAATTGGCGTATTATTGGAAAGTTTATCGCGATACGACTGGCAAGAAAATACGACCAATATTCAAAGATTATGTAGTGAGAATGAACAGAGTGGCAGAATCAGAAAATTTTACTGATGCTGGCGATATGTGGCGATATGCTTTTGAAGATGATGACTTTGTTGAAACTGTGGATAGAATCTGGCAGGAGATAAAACCGTTCTATGATTTACTGCATGATTACGTCAGAGCTAAGTTGAAGTTCGTTTACAAGGACCTCTTGAAGAATAACGATAAATTGATTCCAGCTCATATTTTAGGTGAGTTACAGACGGTAAACGCCTGATAGTCATTGAATCGCAATGTGTTTGTAACAAAACACTTTATATCTTAAGTAATTTAATACTTCAATTATATTTACTTGTCATCATTATTAAAATTCAGTAGTATTTTATTCCGTCCTTTCTTTCTTTGGTTTTGTTTAGTAGGTATTTCTATAAATAGGTACCATCATAATAATAGTTCTTCCAATAATTTTCAGGTAACTTATGGGCCCAAGAATGGCAGGCCATTTATCCGAAAGTGGTTGCGTACGCCGATTACATGAGGCCTAAGCTTCCAGAAAACGAGACCATACGTTCCAAGGATCTGTTCGATGCTGTCGATGAGTTCCACCAATCGCTTGGGTTTGATAGCGCGAAGGAATCCTATCAAGATATAAAAGAGACGATGACGACAGCCAACTGTTTGCCGTCCAGTCATGACATGTGTGATGGAGTTAATTACAAGTAAATTGAGATTGTTTATTATTTGTAAATTTTCTTTTTGTTTTGGCATGCGAGACATTTTGTTTAACTGACAAATAACTACTTTGTTGGCTTCACGTGGAAGGTACAATTTTAGAACCAACGCTCACAGTTTAATCGGATATTGATCTATAACAAGTGTACCTTGGATTAAATATTAATACCACAATTTATTAAACTATTTACTACCGTTTTGCCGATAAATGACAATAATTATCAATAAGACTCAATTTATGTCGATAATAAAATGGCGTCATTTCTGCGATAGATGGCGTTACTGGTCACTTTACAAGCGTGCATTACTCTTGATTAGCTACGTTGCGGGGGTCTTTATTCTTCGTGCAGTTAATCTTAAAAGGTTTTATTTTTATTTTAACATATCCCTAATTTGGTAGGTACAAAATAAAAGTCAATCACTCTTTTTTTAATGTCAAGATAACATTTCAAGATTTTTTACATGAGGCATTTATCCATCATCTCATTTATAAATCATTTAAAATGTCACCTGTAGAAGGGTACTAATTAACCTTTGTTACACGACCTTCAATCCCACAATAAGTTCTAGGTATAATTAGTTTTTTATCTATTGAGTAAAAAAAACTTAGTACGTGACTTTTGCTTCACACAACTTCACAGCTACCTACTGTTTTGTGTTTGTAGTGACTTTGTAGTCTCATAACGTGTTACGACTTTGTACTGAAAATTAATATTTTTATTTATTTAACAATTAATATAAAATACATACGAAATTTGAAGTATTACTTCTAAAGAAATCTCCTCCAGTAGATCTATGAGAGGAAAGTTTGAATAGAATAAATGTAAACAATGTGTAAAGGATACGTGTAAATAATTTTACATAAAATATATAAATACATATAAATATACCTATCTAAAACAAATATATACCTATTTATATAAAATAAAAACTATGTAACAGAGGAAAGATAGGTAGTGTTTTTTTAAACGTTTCTTGAACAATGAAACAGTTTTACAGCTTCTTATATCAGGCCCGCCATTTTGTCTGCTTTTTGTAAAGAATTTGTTGCAAAATCATCTTCATTCGGTCGGCTATTAGGCCAATAGATGAGTACACAGACATCTGATAACGAAATCATTTATAAATAGCCAACTTTTTCTGCTAATCCTCGATACATGCTGTATGCTTAATTTTTAATCATGAACGGATATTATGTATTTAATCGCAACATGTTGCTATTATCAGGTTTGTTTTCAAAACAACAATACAAATAAAACATTTTTTACGGGTGTCATGCAGATTTAATATTGTAACTTTAAGTTTTATAGTAAAATTGCCCAACTTTGCCTAGACTCCTAACTTTGCCTGGGTTCGAAAGCCTTCAATCACTTAGGTACTTGTCATAATAATGGCAACACTTAGTCCAGAAAGGTAAGTACAAGGCAAAATGCCTCCTAACTCAGGCGCGCAGATTTACCTATGTTGTACCAGGCAAAATTAGGAGTCTAGGCAAAGTAGGGAAGTTTTACCGGTACCCTATTTGTTCTGGTAGAAGAAATGCGGGGAGACTTACGAATTTTGGTGAATGAGCCTGAATTCATAGGTGGCACTTACAAACATTTTATAAAAGAAAGTAGTAGGTAACGTAACCAAAATGTCTGGGAATGGCATTTACGGATCACGTGACCATATGTTGTGGCATTTCATACCTACCATTCATTAGTTTCTAATAAATTGGGAAGAGTAAGAGATAACGCCGGGATATAGGAACACAATATATTTAATACGATGTACTGGAAAGAGCCTCCACGAGGGACGAAACCTGGAATCGTCTGGCGTACCCTGGGCAATCAGCCTCTAAACCACCACTGCTAACTGGTTAATCCGCTACGGCGGGTGGTGGTTCCACTACGGCATTGGCGATTCTCATGTGACAGCCTGTGTCGAAACGACAGAAGAAGAAGGTATTTCTAATATTGTTTAAATTTTCCAGAATAAAATGGTGCGGCGAGAAGGTGACAGATGTCGTTGTGGGCTTGTCACGAGCCGCAAGGCTTTTGGGACACGTCCAATACTTCAAACATTACCGGAATTTACCACCCTTGTACAGAGATGGGCCAAATCCAGGTATAATTTCTACTTCTTTAATATAAAGCCTAACAAATTATACTTGGACTAACTTGAAAATACAACACTTACCGCCGAATACGAAAACACTACTCAATTTTAAGACGCAATTAAAAGTCATGCTATCGCTACTGTCCACCTTAAAATGACAGTGAAAGCACGAGACTTAATGGCAACTTAACCTTGAGATGTGTTTGATTATTCGGGGGTAAGTTGTTTTTGCCTACCCTGTAAGAAATCTCTGAGCACGCTTCTGGGGACCATCTATTAGTTGTCATCCTTTATTTAATAATGTTTATACCATGAAAATGAATTTAAAAAATTGCGCTAGTAACAACATTATTAAAATTTGGTCATAACGTGTGACTATTTAAATATACCTATTTGCTGAATCATGTCTGAAGCAAAAATATTTACTCGGATATTCAAATCGCAGTGAATAGCAGTAATCAGCATGCTGCCCGGCTGGCTGACAAAAAGGTTTTCACTGCTGACGAAATCAAGTCCCAAGTGGTAGGTCGCAAGCCTATCGACATTATCCGGTCACAATTCGGTATTAAACATTTTTTATTGTTTTAAATTGGTTTTCTCTTTTATGAAAGTAAATTTAATAAGTACGACATAGCCATATTATTGTATCAAAGATTGGGAACGGACTATCTCCTGAAAACACGAAGCTAGGAGTTAGGGACTTATTTAATTTATTATTATTGGAAGTCAATAAATTATTAATAATTCCTAAACTGAAAGATGTAAAACAAACACGTGGTGGTCAGATGACCAAATGTATCTAGGTTCGATTATCAATGGTTAATTTCAATTATTATAGCTATGTAGTCAATATCATTGATGTAATTATATCGCTATTTCCGGGATAAAATACTCTCCCGTCTAAAATCCAAATAGTACCATGTAATGTTAACAATGTAATCGACAGATATTATACAAATGCCTCACGAAGTCACAATCAATACGTCTAAGTAGTAAAACGTCCAAATAATCAAAATGTCTATTTAGCAATAAACGTCTAATTAGCAAATTGTCTTTATAGCAAAACGTCCAACTATCGAAATGTCCAACTATGAATATGTAGCAGAATGTCCTATTGTCAAGCACTTGATAGCTCTCACTTTGAATTAGTCCTATGAGTAATTGTTATCCTGGGTTGAAAGCATAAAATTATCAATCTCCGTGTTATTTATTTATTTATTACATTTGGAAAACCAACAGCTTCTAAAGTAAAATAAGTAATAATAATAAGTGTCATAAAACCAATTACAGGTTTTCACAAGTAGCCACAGAAATTAAAACAAAAACTTACGGAACTCGATTGCAAAACAATTACGGGTAACATTGAACTAAAAAGTAAAATAGGTAAACAGTGACAGGAATAATTAAAGAACTAAACTTAAAAAAAAAAGAAAAAAAAAATTATCTTAAATTTTTATAAATCTTATTGAAGTAATTGCTTAAAAAACATTTACAGAACGGACTTGGCAGCGTGTACAAGAAAAAAATAAAGACTCCATTCACTTTAGAACTGAATACATTAATGTGCAAATCCTGGAAGTATCTTAAAATATCTATGCTTGACCTTTCGAGGATTTCAGTCGTGATTCTTATCTTATACAAGATTTAATTAATATTAATGACAATCGTGATTACCAGCGTTCCACGATGCAATCTCCGACATCGTTGCGGTTCAGTTGACCTCGCCAGAACACTTAAACACCCTGAACTTGGCGAAGGTTGATACAGGCCCGGAGGTCACGTTGAACCATCTCCTCTGGGTTGCTTTGGAGAAGTTCCCTCTAATGGCCTACGCTTATGTCCTCGACAAGTGGCGGTGGGATGTCTTCGGGAACAGTAGTTTGGAGAACTGGAACCAGCATTGGTGGGATCTCAGGTTGGTAAAAAAATAATGTTCCACTACATATTGGTCGAGATTCTAAAGTAATTAGTTCCGTGTTTGTTTTATTTTTTTATTTTTGCACAGTTCATGTCTCAGGTGTATACGGAAATTGAAGAATCGTTATTCAAATGTGTAAATGCCAAAATTACGTATGTTGATGGCATCTGAAGCCAAGGATTGCAATAAAAATAGCTTATTCAATTTATATTTGTTTCAAAATGTTACTTGAACTTTTGAACTTTATTTGTGCCAGGACATTTACAAATTCACCGTGCGTACCGTTTCAACGCTTACATTGTGTAATATTTGTTTCTCTTCTTTTTGGATGCAGTCTTGACAGAGCAGCAGTCGTGGTCATGTGGTATTGCCAGACTCGCTTACATTTGTTTTACGTACCTATCAGCTTATTATCTGTCAATTATTAGATAGTGAACAAAGTAACGATCCAAATAAAATAAAACCTCTGACTTCGTCCATGCTGATATACATATATTCGGGCTGTATCCAAATTCTATGTTCCACACAATTGTTGAGCCGCTGGTGGGTTTTAGGAACATAGAAACTTTGCGGATATAGATCACACTTTATTTAATAACAGTAATTTTACATATTCTAAGACTGCGGTATATGGACCTACAGCTTATCTCTTTTATACTACCACTTTTTGTGTTGCCACTTTTTTAATCTCTTTTTACATTATTTATCATAGCAACTTTATGTATGATTTTAGGTCATAAACATACTGGGGCCTCGGCCATGATATTTGTATAACATTTTAATTTAAAACAGAAATTTATACTAACATGTACTGATGAAAACAAATACTATATCTAAACTAAAAAGAAAGTTTTCTCAGAATAAAACTAAAAACAAACTCTTTACAAAATAATAACTCACTAATTATAATCTATAGGCAGTGGGCAAACTTTCATCACACTTGTTCTAATTACAGAACCTTTAGCAGTTTTTATATCTAAAGCACGAACAAAATTATCTTTCCCTGGTATTACCTTAACAATTCTGCCCACAGGCCAGTTTAATGGTGATACATTATCAGATCTAAGTAGTACCATGGTACCTTAGAAATGCATCGATTGAGTTTTACCATGCATTGGTTAAATAACTGTGAAAGTTCTATTGAAATCCTATCAGCTGTTCTCAAGTGACGCGAGAACAAACTGATATACAAACAAAAATCTGATAACTGTTGATTCTAATTAATTGTAAACAATTAAAAATATCAATCTAAGAATACTTGGGATTTCATACAAGTATACAAGGAAATAGATAATAAATAAGACCTCCAATAGCTTTATGTGTATAATACACAGATATTGATTATCGAACGGATTATTACAGATATAGATATCTATATTTCTGTGTGTACAATGTACATATAGATATACTTATAGCAGTAATAAGGAACGGTTTGCAAAAGCATCGATTACACAATGATCTATAATCTTATCAGATTCATGCGTTTACACGACTTTTTAATCCTTATTCTCGGTTTCAACTTTCATCACAACCAAAGAAAAAGTTCACATTTTTTGGCGACAGAAATGGTTTCGTTTCTGTTAACCAATAACTGGTATAATGACAAAATTAAGATAGCGATCTTAAATTACACACGTAATACACGCTCAACAATTTTGCAAGAAGTTTTTGCTGGCTCGCTACAAATTAAGGTCGAAAGTCTACGGTATAAATAATAAAATCTAGTCATATGCGGTGATTGCTTATTAGCAAGTCAATGCAAGTCACTACTGGATCCTTTTATAGGCGCAAGTTAACTGTACATCTACCTGTTTATTTCCTTATCTCCAAGAGACATCTTTTAGCATTAGGTCACTAGACGTCATCTTTAGTCACCATAGTAAATAACCCATTCTCCTTCGCAACATCATTTGAAATTAAATAGACATTATGTGCTGCTACTTAATCAATGATCCAGTATCAGTGTGCGGTCCATTCATTGTTTTTATTCACAATGAATGAATCTGTTACTGATAGCCGTTTTCACATAAAATGGTATCGACACCGATAACGATACCTATCGATGGATTAGAATGTCTCTCTTTTACAATTTTTAAAACGCTTTTATTAGCTTCACCTGTAACTAACTATGTAAGAAAATCTTGGAAGTTAAATTTGACCCACTTCCCGGTTTCCGATTGAGCTGAAATTTTGCATACACGTTCAGTTTGGATGACTAAAGCGTGTTCTATAGTTTTATTTAAACTAGAATATTTTATTATGTAATCCGTTGCAATTTGTTTATTTTTATTCTAGGTATTTATTTATTATTAATTATTGTTACCAATTTACTTTCGTGATTTAAATTTTCTAGCTAAGCGCCTTTAAAAATATTAGTGGGTATGTCAGCAAACTTTTAGCTTTGATGTGAATGTAAAGAAAGGCAATGCTATCTAAAGTTTTGTTTCAGGATAAAAGAGACGGGGGTTTCCCCTCCAGTACCCAGGAATGAGAGCGACCTGGATCCAGCAGCTAAGTACCACGTTGTGTCACACGTACAATATATTACGTAAGTTGCATTTATGTAGGTATGCTTATTTATGCACTAATAGGTGAAAGTGAAATATGAGGAGAATATAATCGAAGAACGGTAAAAGAATGAAGTATGGCTATTAATGAATACTGTTTATAGTTACGATCTGTTCTCTGATGAGGTGATTAGAGTAACTAACGATGGAGAGACATAACTTTACTAACATATGCGACAGTGGAATACCCACACGTGGACGAATTGTTTTGTTTATCAATATAATTATAATTATTTATTATCCTATTATTAATTTATATACAACCTAACATTTTTATTTTTTATTATTATTCCTTTATTCGTTTACACACACACAAACACATACAAAATATTATTAAATATTTTCACAAAAACATAAAAATATAATTTAAAAATAACAAGTAGTAGTCCACCGGTATCGGGACAGGATCCAAGCTACCGGTGGTCAGGGCTGCAAAGATTATTATTACTATTATCAGCCTATGCTGTCCCACTCCTGGGCAAACGCCTCCCTCTATTTTCTCCATTTCTTACGATCCCGCGCCTTTTCATTCCAGTCTTCAAGGAATGTATCCATTTCGTACCGCCATCTCTTTCGTGGTCTGCCGCGACTCCGTCTTATGAATATGGCGATATGGCTCAGCAATCCAAAGATAATCTTGCCTGTGACACCAAAAGCCGCCATTCGCAAAATAACCTACAGATTTCACAATAATTACGATTCTTTTCTTCTGTCTTAGATATCTTAATATTGACGACGAAAGTAGGCGAATATGTAACTCAGCTAGATATCCAGTTCGTTATAAGGTATTTATAGAATAGACTTCTTTTGTTGCATCCGTTTTGCATAAAGAATCGGGTCGTGGTTATTAAAAAGCTGCGATTTAAAGTTGATAGAATTGTTTATTAGTGACTCACTAGTCGTCTACCTATAGTCTGTCGATTGACTGACGATATTGATGTTTAGATCATGACTAGATTATATCTATGTAGCTATTGTAGCTGCGGTTTCACTCGAATTCTAGAGGAACTACCAGAGGATCTTACTATTTGGAATCCCACACCTAGAGTCTCGACATTTCATAAGTGCTTGTAACTTGTTTACATGAAATAAAGATCTATTTTAAGAGTTTGACTCTTTTCTGTGTAGGTAGCATTTTCCATTCTCGTTCTTTCCGTTCTTTGCACATCTTGATATCCGGCTTTTCCTTTATTTGGTCTACGTAGCTTATCTTATCTGCTCCATCCTTCTCTGCTGGAGAAGAATTAAGAAGATAAGCTGGACAAATAAAGTAATAAACCCAGAACTGCTGTAGTAAAGGAAAGACGATGACTTCTAGGGAATATTGAGACAAGAGGAAGAAAAGTAATAGGCCACCTACTACGTCACAATACCTTAATAAAAACAAGAAAATATATTGCGCCAACCCCAAATAAAATGGGATAAGTGTAGGAGAATGATGAATAATGACCTTTATAAAAACATCATGGAAGGCAAGGTAGAAGGAAACAGAAGCAGAGGAAGATCTAGATGGAGCTACTTCATGTAGTCGGATGAAAATTATCCATATTTTAATCTAAGACATGGATCACATCCACGTGCTAAATTTAAATTAAATCCATTCAGCCTCTTGGGCTTCCATAAGGAGACGGAATCTTGTTGGCAGTAGCGGTCCGCGTGAGTTATGTCCATAGGTTAAGGTAACCGCTTACCATGAGGCGGGCCGTATGCATGGTTGCCCCAGGGTGGTATAAAAAATATACCTCTAATAAACTTCTATCAATCCATCCAAAATTTAAGTGCTAGAAGACACTTGTCAGTGTAGCAATTTCCACCCAGTCCTATCCAATGCCAAATCTTTTAAATCTTTATATGTTTCTATATTCACTTTTTCTTTCAGCAGATCAATGTAGTTTCTTCTTGGTCTTCCTCTTTTTCTTTTTGCCTCTATTTTCCCTTCTATAATGTTGGTAATTAACGTATCGTGCCTAATCAAGTGACCAATCATGCTTTCTATGTGTTTCAATATTTGTCTTTTCTCATTTACTCTTCTTTGTATCTCTTCGTTGGGCACTTTCTCCATTCGACGACAACACCACATTTCAAAAGCTCCTACCCTTTCTCGATCTCTTTTAGTGAGGGTCCATGTTTCACATAATTTAATAAAAATTAAATGAAAACTGTTTAATCGACTAACTATGTATAAGTACTTGAAACATAGAATCTCAGTCATCCCAATGTTACAACTACTGCAGGATGATAAGACATTGACACATTATGTTTATTCATAACTCACGCTTCAACGAGGAAAAAACTATATTTTCATTTTCAGATACCTGATATCGCATGTTTTGGAATTCCAAATACTGTTATCGCTTTGCAAGAGAGCGAATCACACGGGACCTCTTCATGAATGCTCCATATACGGCGTAAAGGAAGCAGGAAAACTTCTCAGGTAAATTCAGCTCATTAAAATGCATGGGAAAATATATCGTCGACTCTTTGTCTATCAAGGATATGGGTCGTGTAATTCAGATGTATAGATATGACATATATTTATAAATTATAACTAGTTAATAAGAAGCTGTTTGCCATATAATGCTATCATAAACATGTTGTAGGTCATCAGTGTTATCATAAACTGATGTAGAAAGAGATCAAAAGATTCAGTTAAATATAAATGAATTATTATTT
Organism: Allophyes oxyacanthae; assembly: GCA_932294325.1. Taxonomy (NCBI): domain Eukaryota; kingdom Metazoa; phylum Arthropoda; class Insecta; order Lepidoptera; family Noctuidae; genus Allophyes; species Allophyes oxyacanthae. The sequence continues at coordinate 6,881,413 of OW028620.1, read as the reverse complement.
AGCTATTCTTAACTTAGTTCACGTTTTGTAAGTAGGTACTTATTTTTGTGTCAATTATCAGTTTCTTTTGTGAGAATAGCCTGAATGACGATTGAGTGATTTCTCAAGGCTTATAATAGCGGGTTTGATTCCCATGTTCGTTCATTTCATTCCCATGTTTGATTATGTGTTACGAGGGAATCCCAGAGACGTACTTATAACTTGGAAATATTAAAAAAATATGAATTCGTGCAACATCAACAAAGCTTTATTTAAATATTTACAGATTGTTCATTTTGTTAGCATACAACTTGTATATGGATGGATTCGAATGATGTTGACATTTTTATTGCCGATACGCCTCTGAATTTTGTAGAAGGAGGAAAACCTCCAAATGCCAACAAAATACGTCAATAGCTCGGAAAGTAGTGATCTTTCGGCTTCAATACCAGCCTATACCTACTTGTACCTATGAGTTGTCTATCTATATTTTATTTTTCTGGTTGGAACGAGTAGACGGATAATAGTGGTGGTTTTGAGTTAAACCCAGGCGTTGGTCATTTCCAAACCGAAAATTGGCTTGATATTTTGTTGATGATGTTATGTAATAAAGGAAAGTAGAAGGAAAGTTATGGAAGAAAACTCATTCTGAGTTAAGCTCGCCTTTGTGCATATTTTTTTTTTAATTGTTTATTTTTTGTATATTCAATATTTTGTGTACAATAAAGAATAAGAATAAGAATAAGAATAATAATACTTACTTTTGTTTGTAATTATTTTAGTGATGGCATGGCACTAGGCGCAAGTGAGGACTGGAGAACAGTCCTTCAGGCCATAACGGGAGAAACAGAGCTATCAACAGACGGCATCCTACAATACTTCTCAGAACTCCAAAAATTCCTCAAAGAGGAGAACATCAAATTGGCTATTCTAAGTGAAGGTGATATGGACCAGAGCGCACCGATAATAGTAGGTGCCATAGTGGTGTTATTGACAATTCTAATAATAGTACTGTATTGTGTAAAGAAACACGATGTTGGTAGCAAAGTGTTTTCCGTTTGCGGTTTAAGTAAAAATGGTTCGTTGGACATAGTGACGAACGAAATCCCACAAGGGAAGAGCAATGAGGTTGATGGTATAAGCGAAGATAAGGTTTAAAATAGTACGTAATATAGATCTGAATGTGATTACACTAATGTTTATTCTCTAAGTGAAAGTATTGTAGAAAATTAGGACAGGACGCATAGCTGTAAGACAAACAATTATGTAGCTTATCGTGTCAGTGATAATCAACAAGTTATGATTTGATTACATAATAAGACAAATTTAAATTTATTTGTGTGAAAGTTTTGGATTATTGTTTATGAATAAGTTTTGCCATTGTATGTTATTTCAGAATAAATTTTATTGAATGACTGTCTAGGTATTTTTACTTTTCCTTGTAAGCTTTTTGTTTCACCTAGTGCCTAGTAAGTGCATGCTGTGGTCTCCTATAATTGGAGATGCACAATTAATACCAACAAATGAAATTGTTTAAGATGTCATGTGTGTCTGTGTAGCCTTTGTTGGAGGTCCTATAAATAAATAAAACAATAAATGAAGCTATTTTAATTTTTAACTAATACGGCGCATTTCTTTCTTGGCAAAATGATGGCTGTTGGAAAAAACGAGACTTTCCGTTTCACCATGTTATTCTTGCAGCTGAAAAGATCTACAGTACCATGGATATAGTCGAAAAGCAAGTGTTAGCTGCTATGTATAACAGGACAACTAAAATAGCCAAACCTGATATTACACTTTTAGATTCGATGTCTGTACTTACATTGCTAGTTGAACAATGCAGTAAATAAGGCTCGTCATCCAAGGTGTCTGCTTGTAACATATTTTTGTGAAGGTATCAAAAGTTCTAGGACAAAGTACAATAGCTGAACGAATTTGCCAAATCATTATTGTACAATTTAATTTCTTGTACAATTTTAGGCATTTTATGAATGAATTTGTAGGTAGATGAAAGTGAACGAATTTATGTATAACCTAACTGTCCAAAAACCCCGACTCCAACTAGAAAAAGAGCTGTAACCTTTGAACGGCTGAACAGATTTCTACTGTGATTGTTTATAAGGCAGCCTTCTGACAACCTGACTTTTGAGAAAATCGCGAAAACAGTCTTCATTATATTTTTTTATAATCCATTAAAAGGTATTTAATATCTCAAAAACTAAATAAGATACAGAAAAAAGGCTTAGATAGGTCGACGCTGTGGGTCGACGTGCCTTTTTTTCAATTAACTCAAAATCGGTAAATTGTCAGATGACTGCAATATAAAGAATCAGGGCAGATTTTCATGAATCATAGCTTATTAATACCCAATTAAGCAAGCTTACAATTAAAAAAAACTGCATTGAAATCGGTCCATCCGTTTTGGAGCTAGCCACAGACAAACACACAGATACACACTACTAACTATAACATAACACCCCTCTTTTTTGTCGGGGGTTAAAAATAGCCGAATGTAAGTATTCTGAAATCATTTTAGTCAGTGGGCTCTTTATGCAAAAAGAAGATACCTATAGGTATAATATAGGTAGGCATGTAGGTATAGATAAAATAATTGTACTTGTTAATGTCCTATACTAAATAGAGTGTAGCGATATAGTTCTGTTGTTATCAAATTACAATTTATTTAGCAGGGACACGGTATTACAATAATATGTCATGGTCTAATTGTGATCGCGTTGGTTGCTCTAATATTCAATTAGAACTTAAAGCAAGGATGCTGACTGCAAACAGCTACAGAAGATTGACCTATGTTATTGGTAAATTCGTGTACACATTGGTAATTGACCATATCTGGCCATAATTATATAAATGAAGGCACGAACTACGTCAAAGTATCAAATTGTTGTGAACCAGCGCCAAGCCTTAAATCGAAGATAATAACCACACGTGATTACTACAAAATATGTGAATGTAACTGCCGCAGGTCACGGACGAATGTTATTTTCAGTCAGAATTGCAATCAATTAATGCCAGTAAACCCCTAGTGTGCTCGCACAACCTTTTGTCTTGTTTTCCTACCCGGAATCAACGGTACTTTTCCGAATTTATTGAATGAAGTTATTGTTGTAAGAATTGATATTAAACAATCGATCGTTCCTCGAGTTCATATAAGCAATGATTGCTATTGACGGCCAACGATGTTCGCGACTGGCTGTGGACATCCGCTCGTAACCGACTTGTCGAAATGGTTAAGAATGTGAGCCGGTGTGAACTAACTGCAATCACCTAACTGTTACCGCTTGTGACGAACGCGCGCACCTAGGATCGCAGCGCAGGAGTTCGCGCGCGATTTGCATATTCAAAAATCGAACGCTGCGACTCTCCGTTGCGAACTGTATTCTAAATTAAATAGAATTCTATTTTCGAATATTCTAATAATAAACGTTATTAAACAACTAAAGGACTTTTTAATAGATATTGCAATAAATAAGCAACGGCCACAACAAATGAAGCCTAAGTGAAGTGATGATACATGGTTGTGAATAAGTTTTATTAAGGAGAAGGTAAGTTCAAAAAAATATACTCCTTCCCCTTCTGAAATAATTAAAACCAAATAAAAACTATAAAAGATTCCTGTAAAATAATGGAAAAAATATTAAAAAACTATTTTTGTTTTCCAATGTTGAACAAAGAAATTGTCGTGAAATTCCGTTTCATTCCGCACATCAACAAACAGAGACGATTGCGTCAAATAAGGTGGCCGCAAGAAAATAATTTGTAATATAAAATTACCTACTTCCTTGCCAATTTGCGCAGCTGTTGTTGCTATGTATATTATATTTTTTAAGACTTGCAGAGTGAAGATAATAATGATTATACCTACCAATTTACGCAAAACCACATGTTTTATATATTTCATGAATATTTTAAAGGAGAAAATGTATGATTGATATTCAAGGGTGGTAAATATGTTCATAAAAAGTATGATAAAGAAAGAAAGAATGAAAATCAATTTATTTTTTGCACACAGGACACCGAGCATGCACACATAACAAACATAAAAAAACAGAAAATTACATAAAATAAAACAATGAAAAATAAAGCATGGAAGTGTGTGTGTCTCATGTGCAAGAAAATGGGCATCGATCAGCTTGTTGTCATAAAAGATTAGTTACATAATAGTTTTATACAGAAAAATATAATTCTGCATATAAACCATGAATATAAAATTTATGTTACATACCTACACAGTTTTTATGCCAAATGTATTTTATTCGTTTACACATAAAATTGCGTAGATGAGATTATAGATTGCTAAAATAATTATATACAGCAGGTTTTACTAGCTTGATTCGCTTCTATACTTTATTTATTGGTAAATATCATTTTGCCATTTAAAAAGAAAGCTTCGTTTTTTATAGGCCCCCCACCCTCCGTCCCCTTATGGCTGCTGTGAATTCTCTTTATAACATTTATTTAAGTAACTCTTTTTGTTCAAAATTTGTTAACTGCTGGATAAGTAGGTACCTACATGTTGATGCAAAATCTTATTTATTCTCAGTTAAGGACATGAATTGCCGAAATTTTTACAATAGCAAGGCTAACCGGCTGGTTTCCATTCCATGAACTTTAATCTGTGGAAATATCGAGTATACCCACGCATATTTCAGTTTGATCATAAAAATGCCACACATCTGTAAATCTTGAGATCATTGGTACCAACAAGCCTTTATCTCTGTACGATGCAGCAAAGGTTGAATTTTTAAGAACGAGATATACGAGTAACTCTACATAGTATAAAATAAATTCGCTTTCCACGTCTGTCTGTCTGTCTGTATATCCGCTAACTCCTCCTTCACCACGCAACGGATTTTGATTCGATTTTAAACATCATTTTAAGCATTTCTACCGGAATGATTATATGCATAATACTTTCATGTTTAATGTAAGGATCGTTAAGAAATTGACGGGTCGCTAATTAATACTAAAAGTGAATTTGCAAGACGTTTGTGGTGTAACGTGAGACGCGTTTTACCCTTTATCGTTATGAGAAAGAGAGGGAGACAAATTTCAAGACATTTTACCTTTAGTCTGTAGGATATCATTGATAGAAAAAATAATTAAAACAATTGAATGCCTACCAGACATATCCTTATCTAAACCGCAAGCATTACAATTTCATTTGATTTTACAACAACACAATTCAATAAAATAAAAAGGCATACAATAAAATGAAATTGTGATTTAAATCCTTCAAAAAATTCAATGAAGACTTGTTTAGAAAAGAAGGACATTTCATTGAAACTGTGGGGATCGCATAATGTAAATTATTAGTATTCGAGTTTAGAACGGGGTATTTATATTTGGCATGTTTATAGATTGTTTAGAGCTTCCGATATTTCGGCACCCTTACAAGTGCCATGATTATGGATAAGAATCTATAAACAGGGTAAATACCCCGTTCTAATCTCTAATAGGTTCTAATGTTAGTGACCATACAGTGATCGGTATCAGGTTCTACATGGAAACAGGCAACTTCTTACATTATAGTTTACCGTGTTTGATTTTACGCTTCCTCTATACTTGACTTGGTGACTTGTCTCTTACTTTCTAGGACACTGAGATAACAATAAAACTTCTATTGTTTCATTCGGCGTCCGTGAAATTAACGGGATATTGTACTCATAATTACGAACAACTTTTATAATGGGAATAAGTCTGAAATCACGAAAAGAAAATCTGCAGTTCCCTACAAATAATTCAATATTACTAGGCTAAATGTATGGAACAGCAGATTTTATTTTTCGCGATTTCAGGTTTGTTCCATAGTAAAACTTGTTCATAATGATGAGTACAATAACCTTAAAGGGATCGGGACTAGGAAGGTATGACTTTATATACAAATTAAGGTGACTTAAAACATAGTTGCCTCTACTTATATGAGTCAAATGATTGATTTATGATTTGATGACTCGGTTAGCGCAGTGGCTAAGCGATTAGCTTTCTACGCTACGTGCCGCGGGTTCGATCCCCGAACGGAACAAATATTTGTATGATCTACCGATAGTTTTATCTGGTCTGGATGTGTGTGCATGTGAGATATATGTTTGTAAACTGCATCCTCGATACAGGAGTAATCTTAGGGAGGGGTAAAGATAATAAAATAAAAAATAAGGTGATATCTGATAAAACTGGCTTTAGATTAAAAAAAACTGTATTGAAATCGGTCCATCCGTTTTGGAGCTACGATGCCGCAGATACACAGATCCATAGATATACACTACAAAGATATAACACCTCTCTTTTTTGTCGGGGTTTAAAAAGAAGCTTATAACAGTGTTATCTAGACACCGCTTTTGCATCGCTCCGCATTTTAATTTCAACATGGCCGTTGACCTTTTCTCAAAAACTTCTTTTCACGCAACTGCAAGTCACGTTACCATCTGTCACAAAGCAGTATGTGGTGCTCCTGTAACAAAACTTGAATACAGCTATCAGTCACGGTCAAGTTTGCGAATTGAGTTAAAAATACATTATTGCCATTCACTATTAAATCACTATCACAAAACCTTACTTTTATAAAAGCAATTATGTAACAATGTAACAATTATTATATTATATCCTATTTTCCTGCTACCAATCGATTAATAGCACCTACAGATTTTATATAACCAATGCACAGACTTGGTTTTTTATGTCAATTATTTAGTTGAATTCTTCAAATAACTATTTGTAATACAATGAACTCTAAACTAATCTATCTACTGTCCTAAACTTAACTATACTCTGTTTCATATTACTTGTCTTATTTAGTTTTCAATCTTGACACGTTTATAATGAAATAATAATTTAATAAAATACAACAAGTAATTTACTACATGTAGAATCGATAAAAAAGTGATTAATTATCAAAGACAGTTAAATGTAATATGATTTTCATATTTTAAATAACGTTTTTCGTTAAAAATACATGTGAAAATTGTATAATCCCTTTTCAGCATTCGCTTATACTAAAAATAATTGGAAAGCTCTATTTAATTCAAACCTTTACCAGTACCTAAGCTTTATTTTATAGAAGTATGGTTTGTGTATCGACCTTTCCGCGGTTACTGACTTTCTATTTACTGTTGAGGTGTATGAAATTAACCAGATAACCGAAATTACAAACACAAAAGTTTGTAAATTGCCGTAAACTCGTTTACAAAGGAAAGGTCTAACTCTAATGAGTCTAGGAATAATAAATAATAAATTATAATGAGCTGCGAAACATTAATCACAACGAAGCTTGATAATTGTTAAATGCTTTATGATTGCTTTTTAAAAATAAAATTATGTGAAATAATGTTACAAAAAACATTCAAAAAAGGTACCTAACTAATTATTTTGTCAAAAACGTTGACGTGATAAATATAGAATTCAATGATTTTCAAATTTTGTTGCAATTACCATTACAATGTCATCTTTTTGTCATGGGAACTCCACTACATAAACAGTAGACGTAATTATTATCATTGATTCAAAAAAAATATTACAAATTACACAAAGCCAGCAGCGTGAAACTTAAATTGTAATGACGATTTAATTTAAAATAAAACTGACTAAGGGCCATGTTTACCGACAATATAACAAATGTTTAAAATGAAATCGCTTGATTACTCATATAACAATTCATGTATAAATAGCTAATTTTGCTTTAATCGCCTGTTATGTTGTCGAAGAACTTGGGCCTAAGTATGCGAATTACGTCCATAAATACATAATTATATAAGCATAAAAATAGTAAAATTTACTGTAAAATGTTTCCTGGCATGATTACAGAGGATTTTTTCTTTTTTTTTCTGTAGGCCTAGCACGAATTTGACGTATAGTAACGTTTAACGTAAGCAAATTTAGAATAAAAAATACACGTTTTCCATGTTTTTTTTTAAATACATCCGGTATTTTTACATTTTCATGAAACAAGTGTGTATGTTGCATTAAATTGAACAAGAATGCGATAGATTCATTGTATTTTAGAATAAAAATTTGCTTAAGTTAACGTTACCATACGTCAGAAACATTCGTGCTCAGCCCTCTGAGCAGGATAATTCTTTTTTTGTGATTTCCTTTCTTTTTGTTGTTCAACTGTTTCAATAACCTGACACTAGCCATGGTAGTTTCAAAAAGTACAACACTTTTTTACACTAAGATCTACCACAGTACACTACACTAAAGAAAATTTGGCTGAACTTCGCAGAACCAATAGCAAATTGCAATTTTTTTCAATTTCTTACTAAATTAAGTATAAAAGTATAAGAAAATGCCTTTGTAGTATATTTATTTATCATTTTTTTGGGTTTCTATCTAATTTAACGTGGTGCAACATACTTATGTAAATACATAAAGATGGGTCGATGGGATGGGCAGTTAAAGATAAAGTATGTTTGAGTCATTTGTATAATCCATACGAAAAAGAAGTTTAGGGTTATGTATCCAAAGTGTATTTGTATTGTTACAAATTCAACGACGCTAATTCTGATCTTAATTTTCGAAATCATTAGTTCACTTTAAACTTTTCTAATCACAACCGTGCACATGCGACCGAGAATAATAATAATGTCTGTCTTAAATCACTTAATAAATTAAGAAAAGTGCAACACAATTAAGAATAATCATTTATATCAAAATCACCAAGTATAATAGCGTCTCCTTCTATATCTAGTTACGGCTGGCGTTCGTAACCAATATTAGGACCAATATCCTTACGAGCTAAGACCATTATAATTGTCCGACTTCATTTTTGCTTTTGATGATTGACATACATAGGTACTAGTAGGTAAACACTTTGTTCATATTATGAAGAACGATTCTAGGATTAAGTACAAAGGCAGTGTTAGAGTAGGTTCTGATGGTATCTTGTCTAATGATGGCGACCTTGTGTGCTCTGTCATTCTATTGTTGCCCAACTTAACATACCATCAAGTAATTGCTGTGCAGAATAATTGTTTGTATCCGGATGTTAAAGTGATTAATAGTAAGTTATGGGAATTAACGTGAATTTATGAAACAGCAGCATTCATCAATGAAGATTGATTGTGATGTTTTCTTCAGACCAAAATCTGTGTAATGGTAGGAACAACAGTCATTGAAATGTAAATACGCATGATAAACCGTAGAGAAACAAAAAAAACACATCATCAAGAAAAAATGTTAAAAAAATATTGGTCATCCTTTATTCTTACTAAAACTTTGCTTTATTTGATAACAATTTTATTGTTTGTTTCCTAAGATAAATTAAAAAACCGCGAACACTTTCGTCTTTATCATCCACAATTGGTGTTTGTGGCAAAATTCCATCATTATCATCTAGTGAAAGTTTTCAAAGCTATACAGTATATCATTCAAACGCCCGTGACGTATTATCTATTGTTTTATTTAGTGTTATCGCCTTGGCTCTACCTACATGATGACTAATCTTCATTGCGTTGTCTATTTGCATCTCTAAAGCTGCATCCTTAACCCAAAATTAAGAGGCTTTTGAAATAGTTTTACCCAAAACAGATACAAGAGAATAACAGCACAGGAAGAACATTGATCTAATATAAAAATGTTCTGGGATCAAATTGTTCATGTTTCATTTCTAAATCTTATATGAACACAAGCCAATTCGACAGGTACATTCTAAATCTCGATAATATCTATAGAAATTTTAGTCTGTTCTTTATATAACATTCTGCCCGGTTACTTAAACTTCCTTTGAATCGTGACTCCGAGATTATTAGTTAAGAAATTGCCCCTCAGTTGCATGTTATAAGCATGTTATGATAGACTAGACTTGCTTTACATACGTAACGATACGATCTTTTACTGGCGGCGCTAATGTTGCTACATCTGCACCTGTGATTATGGGTCTCTGCGATTAAACCGAAACAGAGAACTGTGATTATATTATTACGCTATATCAACAAATGGTATCCTAATATATTAATTAAAAAAAAAATTGGTAATCTTTTAATCTTCTTTTGAGGTATTTATCTCATGAAAAAATCTTTGTGATTATTAACGTAATGTTTGGGCTATGTACCAAATACAAGTACTCTTTGAATTACTGCTAAACCCCCATTTTCACGTTCTGGGCTTTAGTAGAATTAGTCTCAACTGTTACATAAATCGAATGGCTCGTTCCTTGTAATCGACTAAATGAACATGAGTTTTTTATCTTTATTTCTCAAAGGTGGTTTGATCACATTTGAACATGTCACCTTCATAAAACAAGTATTAGTTGTATATGGAGTCGTTTTGAGTCAATAACTCCAGGCCTGCAAGCTACCAAAAATTGGACATGTTTAAAAAGTGTGCCAATGTGCGCATAAACAGTGATGTATCGTGTTTACTCATAAAAGTATAAAATCAAGTGTGTACAAAATAAAACAGTCTATTTTTATCTGTCTGCAGCAATTCTATAAATAACAGTCAAGTACATTTTTATATCAGATACAAATACAAGGAAACCATAGTGTAAAAACTGCATACTTCATGGTATCTTATTTCAACGGAATCGGTTTGGAAAACATCATTGTAACCCCGCATTGTTTTTAATTGATTTTCCGGGGACAAAGGTTGGCTGACCGAGTTTGCTTTCCTCGGTATACATTACATACCTAAGGCTTGTATTTTAGAATGTATGTCAGCGATGCACGATGATAAGAGACGATAGTTTACGAATTTGATACGAACATGATTTATTTATTGCATTAATAAATTAATATAGTTTAAAAAACTTTAGAATACGCTTTAGTCATCCAAACTGAACGTGTATGCAAAATTTCAGCTCAATCGGAAACCGGGAAGTGGGTCAAATTTAACATCCAAGATTTTCTTACATAGTTAGTTACAGGTAAAGCTAATAAAAGCGTGTTAAAATCATTCTCAATAAAGTCCCAAAAGAAATGAAACCATACGAAGAAAATAATTATGAAGCTTATAATAAATTCTGAGAATTTTTTTTTTTATCAAATTTCTTACGCAGGAACTCCAAATTTTCATTTACGAACGGCTGCTACTGCTCGGGTTTCTTCCTCTTTTTCTTAGATTATACTTGTGGTCCGACATAATACTAATATTATAGTAAAGTTTAACGTCGCCATTAACTAACTAGCTAACGAGCGGCCACCTGTGGCCGAGATCAATACAAGTGCCAGCACCTCATCAGTTCAAAAAATTTACTTGTTGAGCGACCTTTAGGTTACACTAAAATATGATCGAACTTCACTCAAAGTTATAATCGAACTAACCTGTAGGTAAGTGAAGTTTATATTAATGTTGAAATATGTACATAAATAAATTTACAACTTTTTGCTCCATGCACGTGATAACTGGAACCTATTTTATAGGTAGGTACAGTCTCGGTCATTAATGCAGTAGCAGTCTCACAAAGCAATAGATTAACACTAATGAGTTGACTTACGACCTTCTTTACGAGTTTCTATACTCGATATCGTGTTCATACTATAGAAACTCACACACACGCACTGTTGTCTGCAACCGATTGTATTACATAATTTCAATCTACTTAGAATATGGCATGCTAGCTTAGCGGGTAAGGTGCTGTGGTAAGTGTGTTTAAACAAAGGTATGCGGTGTGTTCGAATCTCACGTGCGGTTATAGTTTTTGTAAAGTTTTATAAAATATGGTTCGATAATAATAACAAGCCTATCGCGTTGTCTTGTTCAATTATAAATTGTAAAGTAAGTAGGTAGACAACAATTTTTTTTATAAATTATTTCGATTTCTGTAAGGTAGACAGATGCAGTTACGACTCAGTCATTTCTGATCGGATAGAACTTTGTTGGAAGTTATTGTTGGTTAGTGATTTGTGTTAAATCTATTATAGTGGTGTTGTGGATAAAGTTTTCAAAATACAGGCAATAGTATTATTATTGAAGCGAGAGCGAATACCTATTATTGCTCTGCCTAAAAGTGGACGTTATAAATAAAACACAAATATCGAATGAAATCGGACTGACTGTGAGTAATTTATATATTTTATTAAACATAAAACTAAATCAAAGATTGATGATCCTTTAATTATTTTTCAAATGTTTATTATTGATCATGATGTTCAAATAAAACAAAAGAAAAAGATAAATCATTTATAAGTTTATTTATTTAGATTATTGAATGATGAATAATAATTCTAATAACTTTATTCTTATTATTGTTTTGTTTCTTTAATTATTAGATATATAAGTATAATTATATATTTTTATTATATATTAATATATAATATATACTTATATATAACCTATTTCTTCACAAGTTTTAAAATCCCAGTGTATTATCCCGACCCCGGCGCCCTAGACCCTCAGGGAAAAGGCAGTTAGGTTATATAAGTATTTAATGTTATTTTGTTTCTAAATTATTAGATATAATATAATAATTTAGAAACAAAATAATATTTAATATATAGTATATATAAAAATAATCAGTTTTAGTATTTTGCTTATAGATGTTTAATAGTATTTCTTTTTATTGTTCTAGAAAAATACTATGAGTCGATGGGTTAAGAGATACCTATGAGGAAGAAAGTAGCCTTGGTAGTCGAGAGCGAAGTGGAAGGCCGGGCAGCGACGACACATGGTGAACGAATATGAAACATCAAACAAGTGGTTTTATACCAACTAAATATTTTGCAGAAGTATTCGACACGTCATTACTAACTGTTCGCCATGCACTCCACGCTGAAGGTGTGCATCACCGAAGACCAGCTCCCTTTTTGACAGAAAATCAAGAACGTTTCGCAAGAGAATATTTATACTTACTTCAACTGAGACACTTAATTAACTACTATATTTTCAGATGAAAAAAATATTCTATCTAGCCAAAAGGGAAAACTTCATTTATGGTGTAAGGATAACACACGCTATAGTGAATAATACATAGTTATGTGGAAGTATTATATGATGTCGTATTGCATGCAGTGTCTGTTTTATTTTTATTTTTTACTGTTTAAAGGTTAAGTTAATTTTTATTTTATTTCTCTCTCGTGTGTTGTCACTGTCCGTGCTGAATAAATGTGTTTTCTTTCTTTCTTTTCTTTAGATATGAGAAAATATAAGAGGAACGTAAATATGTTTTAATCTTGTGCTCAATGTGTCGACACTTACTTGACTGTATCGAGAACAATGGAGATCATACTAAATATTGAAAATTTGCAAGTGCTTTACCCCCTTATTAAACACTTCATTTTTATTCACTCATTGTCATTTTCATATCAAAGAAAAGAGATAACAATAAACTTAACCATAAGTTTATTAGTAAACGATGGAGGGGTAAAAGATTTAAGTTGTAATTGCTGGCCATATTAAAGTTAGTCGGTAGATAAAGAATTAAAAGATTGAGGTTTAGTTTCAATCTTCTTTTCGTCAAGAAAACGAATACTTTAAGCTTACCTCAATAACTAATAAGTGTTACTGTAAGGATTATTATTGTAATTAAAACAAATAAACATATTTTGTTATAATTCTTTTTATTTTTCTTAATTTTGCATTAATGACCTAGAAAATAATCACTTACTTTATAGTATTAAATCAATAAGCGAATCCATCAATTAATAAAAATGAAAAAAAGAAATACAATGTTTTGTCAAGGATTCGAACCCACACGCCTCGTAAATCGGAATCCTACGCATAACGCATACAGCTATAGTTGCTTATAGCAATTTCTTGAATTATAGAATTACAACAGTGGAATGGACCGTCCAAGGTCATCCATACTGACAAGCGAAACAGACGTATTCTTTCTTTCGTTTTATTTAACTTCTGAGTGTGTGTGGTGACGTCTCATTACGTTGTGTGCGTTGAGTCATCACTCACACAAACAGCGCGTACGCCCCGTAGCACGCGATTATGGACTCTAACATGCCACTGGACTTTTGTCCCCTTACTGTACATAATACAAATGATGTATTCGAAACCGCAAGTTGTATTAATTAGTAGTTCTTTTTGCGTTGCAAATTGATTGTCATGATTACATTGGGTTTACGCTATTTTAGACTATGGAAATCCCTCCTCAATCTTTAGCAGAAAGAACTAACTGTTATAGAAATAAGTTTTTATAAAATTAATAGGTAGTTATAGCTAAATTACAAGACACTTTGCCTGCAATTAATTTCGAATAAGTTATCTTTAAAGGTCTCTTTTGTAAACAATGAGTGCAATAACAGTCGAGCGGTGAAACGCTGGCCTCAACTGCCGAACCTCTGACTTTTCGAATTCATGTGCGGATCTGAGTAACCTGCGTTAACAGTAAATAAAAACATCATAAGGAAACCTGCACATCTGACAGGGCCTCATAATGTTCTCGATGGTGTGTGTAGTCCACCAACCCGCACTAGGCCAGCGTGATGGACTAAGGTTACACCTTTCTCATTCTGAAAAGAGGCCCTTGTTCAACAGTGGGACAGTAATGTGACGGATTTATTATTTGTAAACAATAACAGCTTCATTCATTACTTGTACCTGTAGGGTTTTCTGTCAGGAGTAATTTGTTGTGTTTTTGTGTCTTGAAGCCCCATTATTGCATCTCATTAAATCACTTTAAGCTCTTTGTAGTTATATGTGACAAGGTTAGTTTCTTTTGGTCACCATTCAACAGATTTTTGTTGTTTTTTGTTCACTGACTTCATTATAAATTCGGTTTTCGTGCTCATACGATTATTGTAAGTGTTCCATTATCACATGGTACAATTCTTTGCTGCAGTGGAAGTTAGGAAGAAGTTAGGTAACGTATTTTTAAAGACGTTTTAATATTATTGTTTCAGAGAATAACTTTACGAATAGAGAATTTCAAATAATTTGAAGCTTTCCTCACTATATTATGCTTTATTATTTATTGAAAAAATCAACAATAAAAATAAACTTGGAAATAAATTGCTAACAGCTAGACATGGACATTAATGGACAATGGACATTGCCGCTAATTGTAACATGAGTGACTAAACAAAATTCCGCTGCCGAGATGCTGTCAAGTTTTATATTTCTTCAGGTAGGGCTAGCGCGGCGGATAGTCAAACACGTTTTCTCCACCCTCTGTCTCCTTGACAGAAGACAAAACGAAAAATCGAGCGAGAAAACGGTTAAGAGATGATTTTGTCCTCAACTTTTGCTCGGACAAACCTCTTTTCTCTTTTCTTTTTCTCTAACTTTAAAAAAACAGTAAGAGATGGTTATGCCCCCGATTCATCTCTCTTCGCATTTTTGCCGCGCTAGCTCTGCTGTTGTACAATGTTCATACACAAGGATGAAAAGTAGCTTTAAAAACAAATTACATCTATATCGACCTTTGAGCCGCACCCATTTACAGTTTAGCTGCACTTACTTTACTAGGACTTTAGGAGGTGAAGACAAATAAATCTAAGGTTCACCGAACATTTAAATATGATATTAAATGAAGTTACACAGTCATCTGACGCACAAGGCTCTACAATCACGCGCCATTAAAATAATTTCAGGTATAATTTGATGTTTGTAGGTATAAATATATTTATCTAAAGTAAAATGATGTAAATTTGTTCAACAAATTTCTCATTCGTAGCCTATTGAACATTAAGATTTAATTTTGACTAGTCAAATGTGGCATGGATTTTCCAACCACATTTTTTACCACAAGTCTAATAATAAAAAACCCCCAATCTTCAACTATTATTTTTGTTTACAAATAGGTATAACTATGCACCAACTTGTGTTATTTGCTGACTTCGGATAATAAGTGACATAAGTCTCAGTGCACTCAAAATGAATCTCGTAGGTTTCAGATGGTACAACCGTCAACTACATAAAAACGAAACATACGAAAAAATTATCAACTGTTATAATTACTTTTATATTTACATTTTTTTAAGCACATTCGAGCGTATGGCACCATCGATGTATGTAATCATCGGTGGATGTATGTTTAAATAAGAGACAAAGCCTGAATTCGCGAAAAAACTAACATACATACACAAATATACATTTAGTCGAGTAATATTGAATTATTTGTATGGAATTATTAATTATATCTACACAAGTGTTAAATTTATACTAATATTATAAAGAGATATGTTTGTTTGTATGTAGAGGATAATTAATCTCTGGAATTATAAAACCGATTCTAAAAGTTCTTCCATAATAAAAAGCTACACTTTTCCTGAGTGATAAAATAAATAATAATATTTTATTTTGAGAAAAATAAAACCCGCGGGTGGAACGGCAGACAACAGGTAGTTTAGTAATAGCTCTAAAGTGTACCTACTTATATATGCTAATATTTTTATGTATCGGTCGTGTAACACATTTATTATTAGCATTTTTAAAGTAGGTGCAATTATTAATATTATCATTTATGTCAGTTCGTTTCGCTATAAAGTAATCGAGTTTTTGTGACTAACATTGAACTTTTTGCTTTAAATTACTTCCTCGTATTGAACGAACGCCGGAGATTCCTCTTAACAAGCATAATAATGACGCTTATGAATGTCACGGTGCATATTTAGCGCTGATGTTTATGTAAATTCGGTAAATACCTAAAGAGATAAACAATTTTGATGTATATTGCAATAAAACAGGATTTTATGATTATGTTTTTGTTCTTTTAGTCTGGTTATGACAGACTCAATCATTATTAATCGCAGTTTAATTTGAATTTAATTTAATTGTTTTATTTTGATTTTTTTTAAACCATTTATCAATTGCATAACTACATTTGATCCTCCGCCTTCTGCATAGTCTACCCCAACGTCTTCAGGTCTTAGATACGCTATGTTTACTGTTTCGCGGTCGCCAGCACTCGGGGACTCATCTGCTTCAATTTACCACTAGTATAATAAGTTTATGGTTTCAATATCCATTGATCGATTCGTAATCTATGTCATTGTCTCTAGTTCTTATCGAGATAGGGCTGTTATAGGTACTTCAAAATCATAGTAGGTAGTGTTCCAAAAAATATTGATCGGAGACTGCAATATCCCAAAATTCGATAGCTTAAAATACCATCATTCTACTTAACTTACAATACACCTTGCTAGCAAAATAGTTAGATGGATTGCAGAAAAAAAAAGTTAATAAAGAAGCGCACAGAAATGAATCATCAGTGTACCTTGACGGATAGACAGAAACAGTGGGCTTTGAAGAACCATTACCTAATTAAAGATTCCTTGAAGAACAAAACTAACTTCCGTCAAACTCATCAGCTTAATAAACTCTTCCTTGGAAAACTACTGAATAGACTCTTCCTAAAACACGTGCGATCTGATATTAACCCTAGTACCTATTGTTTTGTCAGGAAATTCTCGAGTCCATTCAATTTTCCTTAGTTATTTTGTTATTTTAAGGCACTACGCAGAGTCAAGGCTGTAGTTAGACTACCGCTTGAAAGTAACGAAGCTGCTCACTTCATTTTTTAGAGCTGTTTAGTGGCAAACTATAGCATACGGCCCGCCTGATGATAAGCGTTTACCAAAACGCTTGCAATACCAGAGGCATCACTCGCTCGTTGCCGACCCTACCACTAGCGTCGTGTTGGCAGTAGGGGTTCCCCAAGGAGCACTCGCGACATTGCTTACCGGTAGGAACACAAGAGCAGTGTTATTTGGCTATGATATTCTGCAAGGTGAAGGTACTTTCCCAGTCGGCAGCTCTAATTTTGAGCGGAAGGTCCTGCTAGCTCTACCCATCTCTCTTAAAACTACGTCTGAAACAACATGTCTAAAGACACCAAAATCACTGAGCGAATGCGAGTGGAGTCGCAATTTTTCCGATGAAAGGTCTAAAAATATCTCTATCGGTTTTCCTATATCGAAAGTACACTCGAGGCTTGAAAACCAATACATTGTTCACTCAACCTTGGTAGTGAACGCGGAATCAGCTGGACAAGGTCAATGTGATGACACCGCTGAGTTTTTGTTGCGGCCCCGGTGTATTGTCGAGTATACAACAAAAAAAAACTCTTGTCAACACATGACAGCACTGCAATTATATTATAGCATTCATAAACCAAATAGGGATAAAGGACCAATAACCAAAACTTGGTCCTTCGAGACGAAATCAATTTCATTTGTGGAGGTGTTTTAGAATAATAGCCAACTCCTACGGAATCAAATTTCATTAAGTGCGACGCTTACGGAATATTTTAATTTCCCGTTTTGTTTTTTAAAGTCTAGAAAAATAAAAGCAATAATTTCAATCACAATTTATAAAAAGGCTAACTTTTGTTCCTCTGGATGCGGAGTTAAAACTGCCGGGAAAAGGTTTTGTTTATAACAAAACTGAGCTGGTATTTAAATTGGAATCACTGAAAAGTTAAGTGAAGCAGAAAACGAATGCATTCATTGTTTTTTGTTAAGTTCATTGAAATAAACAACACAGTAATCGAATCTTTGTAAAAAATTAAAGAAGTACTTAACCGAGAATAAGCTTTATTTATGCAATTTAAAGACGAATTATATATATCACCATGAATTCAATAGCTGAATGCAGTTCTGTTCTTTGCTACAGTATGAATGAATACACTGTTGCCTCTACTCAATACCCATTGTGAATGAACCGGAATCATAGTACCAATTTATTTAGTGATGTATCACGGACTTCGAATTCACAATCGTGTAATGTATTGTGCGCAAGAGTCATGCGATACTTGTTATCGACTGGAGATGGATTTTTTAAGGTTTATCTACATTCATAAATACAGTTTGAACATCATTACGAAGGTATTCTATTGCAGAATGCAATTAAAGTACACACACACACACACACAGTAAAGTACACAGTAATTATATGCACACGAACAAAATGATCAAAAAATATGTAACACACGCACATCCTGAAGTAGAAAATGAAATGGAAATCAAGACAAAAATGTAAAAACCGTTTTTTCTTGACTCTCGTTTTATTTTCATTTGATTTGACTGTTTAACGAACGGGTGACTGTAATTTATTTCTATCAATTAATTAAAATAATAGATAAAAAAATGGCTTCAATCGATTCAGTAACCGATCCTTAACCAACTATTTTCAGGGTGTGCGTTTATTAAGTTACAAGTTGTATATATGTTGTATTTCTACCGCACATAAAGTTGCTTCTTGTGTACCTAAAAATATTTTATACTCAACATTAGTTTTAATCACAGCAATATAAACATTACGTACAGAACTATCATGCTAAAATAATTTGTTGGATATAATCGAAACGTGTAATAATTATCGTGGTTGGCATGACCATACTATGAAAATACGATAGTGTTGTAAAACTTGCGAATTATAACTTCATTTTTGATAAACAGTGCCATACACAAACAGTGACATTTCAGGACTAAATTCGTTTCGATGAAATCAAAATCGCCGGCCGGAAAACTTATTTCCGCTACTCAATCAACCGTACCGGACCGTTAAATTAATTAATGGTATTGTGATCATTCAAAATCCGTGTCGTATCACAGTCTACAATATATTATATTTATATACTTTAATGTGTGTTAAAGTACCAAATGATTCTATAAACATTGATAAAGTAACCATACATACTAATCCTGGGCACAAAAGATATTTACATTGTACAGTTGTACTGTTCTCTGGGACTTAATGAAAAGGATGAAGCAGAATGATAATCATAAAACCATTGTTAGCGAGGTAAAGTGGATGCAGTCACAGTTAGAGACGATTACGCTAAGCATGTAGACAATAATGAAATGATTACCGCGTCCGGTAGTTCATTTACCAATCAAATGTACAAAAGCCCAATGAGAAAAACGAGATATTCACAGCTAAACAGATGTAAATTGTCATAAAATTTTATGTACTACTGTAAAACTTATATCGTGTTCAGCTATCAAAAGTAACGGTCGTAAAGGTAAAAAAATAATTAATGTTTTTGTTTCAGATACGCGTGACGCAGTCATGGCTGTCGATAGCAAAAATGCGAAGAATAACAAAACTCCTGATAAAACTCTTAATGTTAATGGTGGTGACTTAAATGGAACTAATGTAATTAAGAATAGTTTAAGTAAAGCTAAAGAATACGAGAACATGACAAACGTAAAGCTGGATAAAGAACAAGATAGCACCAAAAATGAGAAAAATGACGAAGATGGATGGGAAGGTCTAGGTCATTTTCAGAAATTAAGACGCATGATCTCTCTCATCACGGTGGAGCCTATTTTGGCTTGTTATGTGATGCCATCAGTCTTGTCTGTGTTAGCTACACAAAATCTTTACTTAGAGAAAGCCTGTCGTGTAAATCTCCAGTTTGATCATCATATATGTGATGCCTTAACCCGAAGAGACACAGCTAATTACACTGCAGAAGAAGAGGCGGTACAAACACTAGTAGCATCAGTAACTGGTTGGAAGACTGCACTACAATCATTCTTGCCATGTGGAATATTAATATTTCTTGGAGCATATAGTGACAGAGTTGGTCAGAGAAAAGTTTGTATGCTTTTACCGATTGTCGGAGAATTTTTAACGAGTATAGGCTTGATTGTGAATACCTACTTCTTCTATGAGTTACCAGTAGAAGTGGCAGCTGTGACGGAAGCTATATTCCCAGCCATGACGGGTGGCTGGTTCACGATGTTTATGGGAGTGTTTAGTTACATAGCAGATATTACAACAGAGGAACAGAGGACGTTGAGGATAGGGATAGTGAATCTATTTCATTCCGTAGGGGTGCCTGTCGGCGCGGCTCTTAGTGGGATATTGGTGCGGAAAATTGGATTATACGGTGTGTTCTCTGTTAGTGCGACACTTTATGTTTTGAGCTTCACCTACGGATTCTTCCGCATCAAGGAAGTGAAGAAAATTGATCCATCTGTGGTGAGTATAAATCACTTTAATTGACACTTACCTACTTACCATAATCGTGATGTTTATTCTACACTGTTGTTTATTGAATAATAACAGTTGATACTTATTGTGTTCAATGAGGTCTCCATCAGTTTATATTAGACACCTTTGCAGTAAGTTAGTATTAAACGGTTCATTGAACGAAACAACAGGCTTTGTGTATTTATCGTAATTACTGGATCGATAAGATAATCCTTTAAGGTCGGTAGTGTTTTCAGCTAATTATAGATTACATTGACAACTTAATTTGTATAATTTTATACATAGATCAAGCATTCGCAGTTTGAGATAAATGAGATATTGTTTACATCAATGATCTAATGTATGGTCTTTGTATGATAGCAAAATTTCCAGTTATCCTAGGTGTTAACCTCCGTGGTTTCCATCGTTCTCTACTATCATATAATAATATAATTATTGTATTGCTTAATTGATATCTATTATATTAAATTAAAAATAACGTCGAATAGGTACTACAAATTTTAATTTTAGCAATTCTTTTTTATGTCCCTCTCTCAGAGAGGTGCTCTGAGTATCAGCAGCGAGGATATATATATATAGAAATACGCTAATGATGACGAACACAAATTAAATGAGTGTTGATACAGGTTTTTAAAGTAGAAGAAAGTGAATACAATGTAATATTTCATGCACACTTTTTTAGATAAATTTTTAGTGCGTTGTTCTCCTTCAGTCGTATAAATTATTCGTATGAGGAGGATCGTAATTCGTAACCTGGAATTCCAAATTGAGCGGGGCCGTATCCCCAAACAATAGATTTTCTATTGTCTACTTTGCGAGGCTTGGTGGTTTTTTTTGACTTCATGTAGGTAAACGTAACTATGAAATAACTCCTAGAATTAAACTAAAAGTACTTTTTACCGAGATTAATATAATGATAGCTTATTTGAATTACATCGAGGACATGTGTTTTGATCCATATTATATTTGTGTTACGTGTTTTAATCCAGTGTCATTCGGTACGGTGAATTTTGTCCTAAAGAGCATTCGATCTAACGTACCACTTAAAATGATTTTCGCTCCACCGTGGGTCGCAACAACATCAATCGATCCAGTGTCATTCGGTACGATGGATTTCGTTCTAGAGAGCATTCGAACTAGCGTACCACTCAAATTTTTTTTCGTGCTAGCTTGCTTCGCTTCACCGTCAATCGAAGCTACATACTAGATCTGTCAATTTCAAATAGTACAATACAATACAATACACTTTATTGCACACCAGTAATAGAAGAAAAGATACAGTAATTAGAAAAAGAAATGTACAAAGGGCGGTCTTATCGCACGTGGCGATTTCTACCAGACAACCTTAGGATGGACAGATTTGCAGGTTAAAAGAGAAAAATAATAAATAGAATATCAAAATTCAAAGAATTCCAAATAGAGAATTAGATTAGAGAATTTCAAATAGTTTGTTATGCAAAACGATAATCTGAGAAGATTTTAGAGGAATCTTTGTCTTAGATGATTTAGAATTTTAATTTGATTTTGAATTTTATGATGATACAAGTTTTATCTAAATAAAATTATTTAAATAAAAGTTGTATTGTTGTACCCATAAGTAGGTACATATTTAGATTTCAAAAAACACTAAAAGGCATTGCGCTTTGTATAAAAATACTTTTAAAAAACATGTTTTTTTTGTCCATTTTTAGTCATTTCAATCTGTGTTCTCCAAGGCTAGAAGTACAATTATATCTAATACTCAGCAAGCAATCTTTATGTCATCAACCTCCACCTTTGTCCCATTTGACATAGCCTCGGATTTTGAATCAAATGGAATGATTCAGCTCAAAGAATCATAATAACACACTTAAACGGTGTTTCTCTTAGGGCTGATTTTCCAATCGCCAGATAATGTTTTATCCAACGAATAAAGACACTTGATAGATTTTGGATAGGAAAGCTGTCAAAAATTCAAATTTATTCCTCGGATAAAGTTATCTGGCGATTGAAAAATCTGCCCTAAGTAAACTTATTAATACTAATAAACGCTGAATAAGGATTTGCCTTGAATAACGTCAGAAATTTTATAACCATACATTTTTTTTTAGATATCGCTTTATTTGGCATTCATTAGTAAGACGGATAATGTATTATTCTAATAGTTTAGAACCTAATAATCCTCCTGGTAATCAAGACAAAGTATAAGAGGTATTGTACGAAGGGCACCGATTTGATTAGAAACGAAACTAATAGCACCAAATCTGTTCCACGAAGGGCATCAATCCAAATTTATATTTTAGTGCGATTCTTTTACCTTTCAAATAATATTAATTTTATTCCACGAAGGGCACCTACGTAAAAGTAGCTTCTAGTGATGGGATCTATGTTTTGTTCAGGACAATATCAAATAAAACATATCGATAAAAATCTGTAGAAAGTACGTTTATTGATCTTAAAATAAAGTTTTTAGGCATTTTGTTTATTAATAGTATCACGATCAGTTTTCTCAAGTATTTGTTTTAATTGCAAAAACAGCCTTAGAATATTTATTACCAACTAGCATCCCAATAAGTTTTCTTATACATTAAATATAACTTTATACTGTAATTACAAAATCAGCCTTAAGCTATTTTCTGCCCCTACACTTTTAAACATTAAAAAAATCGTAACTGTCTTATGTCATATTAATCGAACCAAAAATTCGAAAAAGCATTATAATATAATAGTATATAATATTATATATAATAGTATATCTTAAAAAAGTGGATGTGATGCAACCGGCTATACCTAAGAGTAGAAATAGTTGGCAATCTGGTATTCATAACTTTTTTGTTAGATAGTTAAGATTTTCCCAAATGTAAGTACAAGCATAATAATTATAAACAATGTGTTTTTATCTTCCGTCTTTTGTACTTAACAAGTACTTATTATAATAACAATTAAATTTGAATATCTGCTCACAAAAATTCTTCTGTTAATTAAGTTTCTGTCACATAAAACTACCAGCTATGTGATTTTGGCAACATTATATCGTAAAGATTTTCCCAGCACTTATTGCGCGCAAAAAATTTACAGAATCATCTAGAAAAATATGCATTTTTATTTTGCGGTGAACTTCAACGAGTTAAGTACTTAACTATATAAATTTAGGTTTCAATTGGTTTCAATACTTAGCCGTGTCATTGAAGATTACGTAACACATGTGAGGTGATTGTATCGGCAATCAAGAATATCAAGATATCGCATATATGCACTTGTTCACAGGGCCACAGAAAACTAGGCTAGTGAAGGTAGTACGCAGAAACTTGCGGCTACAGCACGAACATAACATTTATATAATACTACATGTGGAATGAAGGGGTCTAAGTACGGCGCAGATCGATCGATCTACGAAACAAGTGAAGGCTTGGGTGGGAATCCTTCGATGCTAACGGTCACGCACGATAAAGCTCTGTCCCGGATCACACTGCAGGTTCTTCTAGATAGGACCTACTATTTGGAACCGCGCACTTACGTAGAGTCTCGACATTTCATAAGTGCCTGTATTTGGTTCACATGAAATAAAGATCTATTCTATTCTATTCTATGTCTAGTATTTTTTAAGAGTTTTTAAGAGGGGTAGAGGTTATCGTTCTTTTTTTCGTTTTATGTTTAAGGATAAGAATATCTATTAATGACAGTCACCTGTAGTTTCCCCACTAGGATTGCAAGAAACTGCGATTGAAAGTCTTTCCTTTTTATGGATTTCAGCCCCGTCTAAATTAGACGAAACATTGTAAAGTACGATTTTATCTCAGCAAAGCTTAGAGTTATTATGATTTAAAAACCTAACCGTAATTGAGACCATATAGCCGGTATTAAAATAATTGCCGTTATTAATGTCAATGCACTTATTACTAGATTGATGTGAGCAATCGAATGGAATAAGGTTGTTTTGATAGTCGAACCTTGTAAAATGTACTTTCGTAATATAGGCAGCGGAATAATTATAGTCTTTGCCGTGGCCCGATGTCATGTGTATTGACCCTTACAAAAATAAGCCTTCCGCAAAATTGTGAACAAAAACTATCTTCCATCTTTTTTTAAGTTATCTTTGGGTAATTTTTTTTTTTTATATTTTTTATAATTGATTGAGTGGCCGTGAAATGAGCGTATCGTAATTATATAACAGTTTGCAAGTTCAATGACTAAATTAGATCATTCGTGCGTAACAATACAAAAAGTCCGTCAACTTGACCCAAATTGGTGTCACACTCGGATGCAACGAAGGACTTTGTGGTCTAGCATTTTCTACGAAAGGTAAAAAGTTTTAGTTGATCTTCTCTATTTTAGTGTGAAAGGTAAAAGTTTTCATTCAATTAATATATGTAGGTATACCAGTGAGTTACATAGGTAGATGCTGCTGTAATAGACAACATATCCTTAAGCACCTCTTAGGATGCGAGAGTCATCCTGGGCCCGGACAATGCGATTTATTTGTCAAAATTTTGCATAATTGTCGCAGTGTCACGATTGGTGGTATTTAATAAAGCAGATAAATATTGACATATTTGTACAGTATCCGTTAAATAGCTGTCGAATTGTCGGATTTTCAACCGTCTTAACTCGACGTCCTGTCGAATTATTTTGACAATTCTATAAAATTATGTCCACCTCTCCAGAAAATTTTGAAAAAATTCCCATACAAATATTGCATGTGACCGTGAACGTTAGATGGCACGGAAAACTCATAGAAAAGGTACTGTCAGCCGATTTTTAAATTAAACAACATTCGGTATGTCTAATTTTCATGACAATTCTACAAAAATATGTAAATTATTTCATGCCACATTTTTAGTGAACAGAAATCTGTCCAATCATGTTATTGTCACGTTTATTAAACATGCTCTTGAATGACGACACCTCTAAGTACGTCCGGTGGACCCTGGGCTGACAACCTCGTTACAAACCTTGGCAACGGGCTAATTCCACCACGGATTAGGCATTTTTTACTTTTAAGGCGATATCACCTCATGCCACCAGAATAAGACACCCCTTTATTTATTAGGTTACGTCAACTCTCGCGCAGTACCTTAAATTGAAAGACTTTTCACTGTATACATTTATTTTAAGTAATTTAAGAATTTTTCCTCTTATAAAACCTTGGTTAGTTCCTTAAACGTGCTTAAACTGAGGTTATTATATGATAAATAACACTACAAAACACAATAACACTCAGGGTGATGACGGAACAATCACACATCTCCTAAAAGCAGGTAGAGCTCCAAAGTTCTTTTAGGGTAATGAAATGAAATTGTTTATTTTGTAATTACTTAGGATTTTTCAGTCACATTTACAGGTCTTTTTAATATAATAGATGGTGCCGGCATGTCCTATAACCACCTCAGTCTGAGAATTAATTCTAAAACAAACTCAAGGGTCACAGTTTATCTCAGTCTTGTTAAATTTTTGTAAGGCATCGACGAGTATATAAGTACAATGTAGGGCGGCGTCTGGAATGCCTAACAAAATGACATAACTATATTACCTGATTCATTTCATAATATCGGCTTACAGACATTATAATTGAATAAAATGTAAAAAAAAAACGAAGTAGGTACGGAATGTTTTTAAAAGTGATTCATAATTTTATGCATATTTGTACTTAGCACAAAATCTCAGTGATTCGGCAAACTTATTTATTAAATTACAATTCAAGTCACTTTCGTCTTTGAAGCCGGTCTCATAACTAAAAGACCAATTTGCATTGATAAATGTGTTTGAAAGCTGTGACTCAAGATATAGGTAGGTTCTATAGAGATAGTATTTATACATAGGTACATGATAGATTGACATTGACATAAGTGGATTGACAGTGACTATCCTCTCGTAAACAGATAACATCACACGACATGACCCTGGCTGAATAGTCGACATAAGACATCAGCTCAGTTGCATTAAAGGAAAAAAAAACAAAAACATCTCACTATCTAACATAATATAAAATATTATAAACAGATAAGATTTGATTGTTTGTTTAATATAATATAAATAAAATATTTCAAGGAGATAAGATTTGATTGTTTGTTTGTTTGTAATGGATAAAATCAAAAACTACTGGACCGATTTAAAAAAATCTTTCATCAGCATAATGCTATATTATCACCGAGTAACATAGGCTATAATTTATATCACGCGGGCGAAGCCGCGGGCGGAATCTAGTCTAATATCATTATGTACTTGTATAGTTTTTTCAAGAGGCCATACACTTTCAACTATAAGTACCTGACAGATATGTTTTACAAGTAAAATTTAACGGTCTTATAATTAACCCAGATTGTCCTAGGACTAACGGCCATAGGTGTCAGCCTACTTTTGTCACTGTCAGTTGTTTTAAAATGAAAAGGATAGAGGACAGTTAATTCCTACGTTAAGTACTAGTAAAAGTTTAAAACTAACTTTGCCTAGGAAAGAAAACCTTCAAATTCTTAGGTATTTGTCATAATTATAATGGGCAACGGTTAATCCAGAAATGTTATAGGTAAGTACAAGGCAAAGTTACTCCTAAGTCCTAACTCAGGCGCGCAGATTTATCAATGTTGTACTAGGCAACAATGTTGTACCAGTAACTTACTTTTTTTGGAAAGTCATGGTTTCGGACAATATAATGTCTATTATAATGCGAAGGATTCCTAAGCAAAATTACTTTGTATTTTTTATAGTTAACGTAGAATAAAAAAATATGCGCATTGACGATAAAACCAATTGCTTGTGAAAACGATTATATTTAATGTCTTCTGCGTTATCGTAGTTTTATTTTAATATTGAAGAGGTGTTACGGCACGTTTTATGAACGTTTGGGTACATACTCGTAGTATGTATAACATAACAATATTACGTCTAGGTGCATTATTGTACTCTCAAATTTCACCGATGTCATTATAAGTCCCATGAAATGGGGGACCAGCATAATATAGTCATCTTCTTTCTTATTTTTATGAAAAGTTGCCCCTCACTAGCATTTCTCCTGTATCGAGGGTACCTACAGTTTACAAACATACCAAAATCTCACATGCACACACGCCCAGACCCGAAACAACTATCTGTAGATCAAACAAATATTTGTTCCGTGCGGGGATCGAACCCGCGGCACGTAGCGCAGAAATCTAATCGCCTAGCCACTGCGCCAACCGTGTCGTCGAAATCAAATGCATAATTTCAAACAGTGAAACCTTATCGGTCTTATTACAGAACAAGGTCTAAACCAAGTCTAAGGTAAAACTCAGGTTTAGGCTCTGGTTTTAGAAAATTGTTATTACAAAACAAAGTTTAACGAAAAATCTCAGTTTTATCTCTGGTCTAAGCTAAACCAGGCCTCCCCCTAGTTTTGCCGTGGTTTAAGTGACGTGATCTACCTACGTTTCGTTTTCTTGAATACATTATATGCCTTAAAATCCTAGTGATTATATCTAATAAATATTCTTTTTGGTATCGTAACACTTCTAAAAGCTTTTAAATCGCACTCTTTGTAGTCAAAACAAACTTAATATTATCTTAATTATTTACTTTCATCATAATCTAATGATCCAAATCTTGTAAGGTACAATTTATTTAAAGTCATCCTTATAAAATCTGCACGAAACGAAACATTTCTACGAGGATGTGACTTTGAAGTATTTATCTGTGGCATTTTGGAGTAAATGATAAACTAATACTCGATGGTGATTGGTCCGAGCTCGGTCTAAACTATGGTTTTAGTAGACCTCGGAAAAAACTGATTTTGTAATAAAGTCGGATTTAAACCAAGGTCTTAATTTGACACCTGGTCTTGTTAGACCTGGTCTAAACTCAGGTTTAACACATCTTTTGTAATGAGACCGTATAAATCCAAATCTCGGAGGATTTAGTAAATACAAATGGTGTAACTTAAATGCGTAAAAGAATTTTAACTGTATGTAAAATACCGGTAAATATAATATTAAGCATAAGTGTAACTTATTTTTTTTTATGCAAAAGGTACCTACGTATGCGATGAAATGTTTCTAGATTATAATATAAAGGAGTTACGTCTGCCAACAAATAGCGTTACAGTTTGGCAGATGTAATTTTTTTTTAACATGAGGAAGTATTTCAAAGAATTAGAATTTGAGAAAACAAAAAAACAAAAAATTATTGATGCTTTTTGAAACACTAATTATTCAAATATTTTTTTCTTTAACTAATTGTCAGCCCTGCGAATCGAATCTCTCAATCGTTTGAGACGAATGTGGTACTGAAACCGAGGTATTCCATGAAGCACACCCAAACCAAGCACACCCAGACGAAGCACACCTAAAGTATTCCACTTAGCACACCTGTAGGTGGGCTTCAAATAAATTTTTTAAATAATTAATTTCCTATTCCACAAAGCACACCTACGAATATCACTCGCATAGTGCGGGGGGATTAGGAAATAAAAATGTCGATAGAAGAAAATATTTATTATTTAAAAGACTAACTTAAAATTCAGTTTCATTATAATAATGTGACACAATATTTGTCATTTTTGTAATCTTACTATTTAAAATCACAGATATTCACACAGATATTCATAATTATCTTTCCAAAAAAAAAATTATTTTATATTTTTTAACAATTTTTCTATTATGTTCCTTTTTTGTGTTCTTAATAAAATCACAGATTGTTTCATAATTATGCAATAAAAACTTGGACAAATATCAAAAACATTGTAAATATAGTTTTCCATAGAGATCTATGTTGAAGTTTTCTTATAGCTACCTGTTTAGTGAATAATAAAAATACTCTACTTTAACATAAAAAATCACAGATTGTTTCATAATTACAATAAAAACTTGGACAAATATCAAAAACATTGTAAATATAACTTTCTATAGAGATCTATGTTGAAGATTTCTTATAGCTACCTACCTGTTTATTTACACACTTATTTTTTGAACACTATGAAAATGACAAGTATTGTATCACATTTTATTGAAACTGATAGATGTTAGATATTTATGTTAGTCTTTTAAATAATAAATATTTTCTCCTATCGACAATTTTATTTCTTAGTCCCCGCACTATGCGAGTGATATTCGTAGGTGTGCTTCGTGGAATAGGAAATTAATTATTTAAAAACTTTATTTGAAGCCCACCTACAGGTGTGCTAAGTGGAATACTTTAGGTGTGCTTCGTCTGGGTGTGCTTCGTTTGGGTGTGCTTCATGGAATACCTCCTGAAACCAATGTTTTGGTTATATTTGAATGTAAATTAGGTACCTACAACTATGAATAGATAGGCCTTATCGGCACTTGTCACACTATGTATTGACCAGCAAGGCTTTGGCAACTGATAGTTGGGATAACCATCCATCTCAACACTCTAGACGTCGAGACCGATAACGAACCGCATTATAAGCGGTGGGTGCGAGAGAGTTGGTTCCACAGTCATGTTACCAGCAAGCTAGCCAGGTAACTCGCTGTCCGACCATGGACCATGCCCGGGTCGACGGCGCGTTGTGTTCCACGCGCGCCTCAAAGAACGTCAGCAAGATGACGGGGCCCCCCCTGTAGAGGGCCGAAGCCTGCCGGGGTCAAAAAAAGAAAAAAAAAACATAGCCAGGTAATTGTAATTATGGGGGCTAGTATTTACTTTCGATTTACGTTGTTGAGAAGCACGTTGGCGACTTTTTTTTTTGTGGTACCTTCGTACCTATTCTAGTTCGAATGCTCTTTAGGATCATAAAAGATAACATTTGGGAACAACGCAATGAACATTCTTGAACTATCAAAATTATAGCGATTCCGATTCCGAGTGTGTTGTAGGGGCCACTCGCTCCTCGTGGTTACTATGGACATTTCTCCCTCTATAATATTTGTGGTAAACAGAAAGAGCCTCCCAAAGTGACATTACTTAAGTACGTAAGGCGTATGCTGGACAGTCAACCACCTTGATAACCTTGCTTCAATAATTCCCACATGACAGCTCATGCCGATACAAAAGAAGATCTGGGATACCTTTTATGTGAATGGCCATTGTCAAAAATTTAACTGCGATTATACAGAATATTTTTTTATGTAGTGCGCATAATTTGTAGAATGTACGAACGCAGTATTGGAATATATTTTAAAATAAAACGAAAATTCGACTGAGTATGGGGGACACGCATAATTTAATAGCGCAAGCCATACAAAATCAATTTTTTATTTTGTTTTGGAGTGAATTTTTGTACTGCGGTTGCATTTGAGAACGAACGCTGAATCACTCTGCAAATTATGCGCACTATAAAAATTATATATTTATGATATATTTACATAATATCTAAATATGAATATTATACTTAGTAACATAGTTCGAACAGGTTTTAATATGGTCAGTAAAAGACTAGAATACCTACTGCAGGGGTAGCACGGAAAAAAAGGGAAGAGAGAAACTCGGGGACAAAACTATCCTTTTACCGTCTGGCGTTTTTTTTCGTAATTTTTCGTTTTATTTTCTTTGAAGCCAAAGGGAAGAGAAATCGAGTTTGTCCACGGAATAGTTGAGACAAAACCATCTCTCTATCGTATTCCATCTCGATTTTTCGTTTTGTCTTCTGCCAAAGAGACAAAAGGTGGAGAAAACGGGTTTGTGCACCCGCCGTGCCCACTGATGAGAGAATGTATAGATTACAATATATTATATTACATCAACGCTACCTGCATATTTAGTAGTGATAATTGCACCAATGTTCACTTTTGGTCCCAGCCGTGCGCATTGGCCACATGATGATTATAATAATCATTATAAAGACATTCTAACTAGCTTGTCTCTCAACTACGCCATTTAGGCCCAAGATACGAGTATAACAGATTATTCGAGCAAAAAATTTTTGTATGGGCAATCAGCCGATTTCGTTTTAAACATCCGTTATATTGTTGGTGAACATGGCCCTTAGAATGTCATTATAATCATTAATGGGTATTCGCTATAATAATGTGTTACTTCTTTTATAAATAAACTAGCGACCCGTCCCCGGCTACGCCCGGGTGCAATTTTTGTATTATCCTTACATTAAATATGAAAGTATTATACATATAAACCTTCCTCTTGAATCACTCTATCTATTAAAAAAAACCGCATCAAAATCCGTTCTGTAGTTTTAAAGATCTAAGCAGACATAGGGACAGACAGCGGGAAGCGACTTTGTTTTATACTATGTAGTGATTAACCCTCGTTGATCGCATGTAAATTCCCGGGTACAACTAAAATAAAGTTTCGAGTTTTTATTATTTGCAAACATCTAGGTGTAATATTATATAATATTGTGTAAATTGAGGTGGAATTTTAGCCGGGGCCGCTCCCGCGGCCCCACATTTGTTGTGTAGTAAGCGTGATTTCTGAAAAGAGTATCCATGGAGTTTCTTGCCGGTATCTTCTCCAGGACCAACCCACTTGGAACCGTGCGCCTAGAATCACGACGTTTTGAAAGTGCCTGCAAAGGCCCAGTTGAAATAAAAATCTTTGACTTTGACTTAGGTAGTTAGTTTCAATAAGATTTGAATATAACAAATTCGGGTCTCACTTATTCACGGCTAGTCGGAAAGGGTATACTAGGTCCAACCTTTAGAGTCCCGATCTCCTCAAGAAGTTATCGTTATTTATCTTTATGAACAACTTTCACTATGGGTCCACCCATGAAATAGCAAAAAACTGCTGTACCATACAAATAATTAAATATTATTCCACTTAATGTCTGGAACAGCTGATTTTCTTTTCGCGATTTCAGGGTAGTTCGCTGAAAGATTAAAAAAACCTTTTAGCTACAGCTTATTAACAATTATTCATCCTTCATTTTATATTTTCAGAAACCACCGGCCAATTGTTGCGATTCGTTGCGGACTTTCTTCGACACTAAGTACGTCAAGGAGACCTTGACAGTGGCTTTCAAACGAGGAGAAAACAATAGAAGACTAAGGGTCATCATGTTGGTCGTCGTGATGTGCGTTATAATTGGACCTATTTATGGTGAGTGGATAGTAAATAAATTAATAATAAATCCAGTCCATTATCTACTGTCCTACTGCTGGACACGGGCCTCATCTTAGAATGAAAAAGGTTAGGCCTTAGTCCACCACACTGGCCTGGTGCGGGTTGGCGGACTACGTCACCATTGAGAACTTTATGGGGTCCTCTCAGATGTGCAGGTTTCCTCACAAGGTTTTCCTTCACCACTATCGCACATCATAATAAAAGAAAAATCCGCACATGAATCCGAAAAGTCTGAGATGCGGGCCGGGTTTTATTTAGGTAGTAAGAAATATCAATCAAATCAGCTTATCGCAGCTGGAAATAAGCCTCTCCTACAAACCGCCACTACACCCGGTCTCATCTTCCACATCCTGTCAAACCCAGCTACCTTTTCAGGTGCTCGCTTCTTCTTGAAGATGCACTGGTCCATGCTACTTTTAAATGATTAACTAGCTGCAATACCGTGACACTAGACTCCGGATACTGAATTGTAATTATATCAAGCCAACAGCCTTTTTAAAAAATCTCTAAGATGTAGGTGATAACTGTTTCGAAATCGAAATGTCAGAAAATGTAGGTCAAATTGCATCGAAATCGAAATGATAGAAGGTGTAGGTGAAAACTGCATCGAAAATTATTTACAGGTTCCAAAGTTTATCGTAAATACATAAAGTTAGTTAGCTAAACACAGAAATCGTAGGTATATTATAGAAAAAAACATAGCTACCAATAATACCAAAAAAATATACGATACAAATTAGGTTTCTCATAATACATAATTATTATTATTGAAATCATAGTATGGTAATTCAAAAACTAATCGCATATTCACCGTTTTCATATCATAAATTAATAGATATAACATCAGCACTTCAAATTATCTTTTATCAATTTGCAACTACAATTTTGTCGATTAGTTTCAACAACTTTAATTAGCATTGACCCAAAAAGTTATTAACTAAATTTATATTAAATCACTTCGGATAATAATTAAATCAGTATTTCTGAATGTATGTACTTTCCCATACAAAAAAGGAAACATTTTTCGCTATGTTTTATTTCAAGTTTTCTATCTCAATGGTCTAGCCATCACACGCGCGGCTGCTGTGCGCAAGGTCCCAAGTTCAATTACCAGGTCGAGCAAAATGCTAATGGGTTTTTCTGTACCTAAGGGAAATCTTAGTTCTTAGCAGCCCAGAGTCTGAAATTATAGCCGGTTGATGACGATAGGTTCGCTGGACCTTACATGGAATTTGGTGAAACATGGCTTCCGCGAAATGTAGATGTGCAATCAGTCCTTCTTCCTATCCCTTAGGGAAATACAAACGTAATAGAATAGAAGAGTTTTTATTTCAACCAAATATCAGGTAAGACTAGGTGCACTGTTCCGAAAAGTTGGAAGAAGAACCAAGCAACTCTACGGATGCTATGATATACAATTTACAGAAATATTTATATTCTACTAGCAACCGGATTAAAATAAGTATGGCATAGTCGGAATTGAGTTAAATAAATATTTACCACCATTAATTGAACTACCTACTTAATGACGTCAACAGTCTTTATTATATTTTTTGTGATCGTTCCTTACAATCTAGATCAGTCATGTCTCGGCATTTTGAAGTTAAATGTTTTACCTCCATTATACGTATATAGATATATTTTTTATTACACGACACTGCCAGTGTCTTTGCTTAATGACCTTTACTTATGTAAAATTATATTAAAACGTATACAAATATGCATAAAATTCATGGTGTCATTGGTTCTGAAAAGTTCAATTGTAATAATTCCATTTTACGGAACGGTTGGCGCAATGGCTAAGTGATTGGCTTTCTACGCTACGTGCCGCGGGTTCGATCCCCGCGGGAATTAAAATATTTGTATGGCTTTTTTATATTTGTTCTGAGTCTGGGTGTGTGTGTATATGACATGTACGTTTGTACACTCTGTACCCATGATACAGTATAAATAATAAAAGAGAGGGGTACTTAAAAAAAAAAGTAAAATGTCTCTAGATAAATTAAAAGCTTCCTCAGAAAATCTAGTACCTACGATAACTAATCAAATCCGTTTTCACAGTAATTCTGGGCCTCAAGTCTGCTATTTCAATTGTGTCAAGCCGGGCTTCCACTGGCAGCGGAGTCGGCTCCGTACGGCCTCCGTTTAACTCGTAACGGTAAACTTAATAGAAGTGCTTCCACCAACAAAGATTCTAGCGGAGAGGACTGAACAAGTAAAAATAGTTAATAACGAACTCGTTCTTCATTTCTCTTTTGCAGTGGAAGGCAAATTGTCAAAAATCTTTCTTGAGAGTAAGTAAAACCTATTTAGCTAGTTGGGTTCCGTTCCGTCCACCTATTACTTGCTCATTACCCTTTCGCAGTGGAAGCCCAGCTTTCGAATGGACTATCATTGACACTACTCTATCTACGCATTGACATCATAATTGTTGGTTTTGACAGTTTTGGTAATCTACTAATCCGATAACGTATATCAGCGAGTCCCTGGTCGACCTTATCTATAGGTAGGTAATGTATCTACAGATCAGCGAAAGTGCACTGAGCAATATATCTCGGGCCTGGTTTTACAAGGCTTTATCTTGTCCACAGTACGCCCTTGGCAATGAACTGAAGTTTCCATCGGTCGCAGTAGCGTGTTAGTTACGCCATCGCACTTTCTCTTAGTTTCGCTTTCTACAACCGCTATTTCTAACGCTAGACTAAAGTGTGATATATAGATATCTATTTTAGTAACAAGTCGAAATCAGAAGCCTAATTCTATGAGAATTCAAAATATTCAAAAAATTGATCCGTTCCGATGTTGTACCGATACTTATCATAAATTTCACAAATGGTATTATCCTCATAGAGATAATAGTATGATTATCCTACACTAACAATCAACGTCAAACGTGAAATCATTTAAATTAGGTCGAAAGTTGATTGAAGCCAAATCGGTACCTATTCTGCTAACATTTTGAACCGATACAGATAATAAAATTGGTATTTTCGTCCATACATAAATTTCATAAATGAGATTGAAATGAGTCTGTAAGAAGATTGAATTCAAATCATACTGATATCGGAGTGAACTTTAAGAGGGAATACCGATTGTCAGTTCGTAGTAAAATAATTTCCGCTTTATTTCGTATTAACCGTCTAGATTCCGGTTTTAGATTGAACCAATACCTCCAATACTCTTATATGCTTTATATACAAGGCAATGCTTTGAAGAACCGACCACTTTGATTTTTTTTTTTTAAACATTGCCCCTCACTAGTATTTCTCCTGTGTCGAGGGTACAGTTTACAAACATACATGTCACATGCACACACAACCAGACCCGAAACAACTATCTGTAGATCCTACAAATATTTGTTCCGTGCGGGGATCGAACCCGCGGTAAGTAGCGCAGAAAGCTAATCGCCTAGCCACTGCGCCAACCATGTCGTCAATTAATTAAAAATGACATTTTATTTTTCTGTGTAGTGTTATTAACTGTAATGTTTCTGGCACTAATTTAAGTAACGAGTACTTGCAAAATACTTAACATCTTATGCATAATAAATGTCACTTTCTATAGTTATGTATTTATGGTAAATACGTGGCACTTTTCAGTGTAGTTTGCTGTAACCATATATTATGCTCAGAGTTGTAGAAACAGTTAAAGAGTTGTCGAGGACACTATTTCATAACCTACGTACTTAGTGTACACACAATGACATGACAGGTATTAGGAAATTCCTCTTTTGACGTGTCGCGGTCGTAGATACTAGGTCAAAACTTGATTCTAAAATATTCAAATTCGAGATAGATACTTCAGGCGAGGTTACTGAGCGTGAGGTTATGGGTTCGATGCCTAGGCCGGCCGAATCGTTATTGTTTTTCTGTAAGAAAATAATTAGTTGTAGGCTGTAGCTCAAAGTTTCAACGATATCAGTGATTGGGTGTATACTGTGGGTGTATAACACGTACCTACTTACATTTTTGCCTGATTTTGCAAGGAATTCATGCAGGATGCTTTGTTTTCTGTAATGATATTTAGTTTACATCTCTGCTTAACCTTTCGGAAAATCCAGGCGTGATGTTTTGTTATCCTTAATGATGTTTAGTTAAACAAATACGGGACACCAATGACATTTTTGTAAAATGTCGTTGCGGGCACCCTTTTTTCTAAACTAATATTAAAAACAAAAAAAGAATTTGATTTTTGTATGTTTGTTTGTTTTTTATAATGTATAAACTCAAAAAAACGACAAGACCGATTTTAAAAATTCTTTCACCAGCGGAATGCTATATTATCACTGAGTAATATAGGCTAACATTTATAAAGATATCACGCGGGCGAAGCCGCTGGCGGAAGCTATCTACTATAAACTAAGTTACTATTCTATCAAATTAAGTTATGATAACCCTACATACAATTTACGAGCATCTACTTATTAAATTAATCTCTTAGAATGCTTGTACGATTCCCTCGTGTGATTGAATATTAAGCGAATTATCATGTTTCCTGCTATTACGTCTGAAATGTTTTCTGAAGCTATTAATAAAGTCGCATTAATTAATCTCAGTTGATTAAATCCACACGCACCGAACTAATCAATCTTGCAATACCTACTCAGGTTTTGTACCTAGCTGGACCATAGTATAAGTAGGTATTTCAAGTCGTCTATCATCTGGCCATAAGCTACGAGCCGGCTCCCTAATTACCGATGTAGCAGACAGTTTGTGACAGGCGTAAATGGCGCGATAGCTGCTGTCAAACATCACTTTGGTATTATGTATTTGCCGGTAGCGCCGTGAAAGCCACCGTTTACGGGTTCGACTTCTGGTGGACAATAAATGAACTAAAAAGTGCATACTTGGTGCTGCAAACGCGACAAGTAGTAGCCACAAGCGGGCGAATGCCATACGAATACGAATACCATACGAATACGAACGCATACGAAATACGAACCATACCATACGAATACCAATTGCCATACGAATTTGTTTGACAGTTCGCGACTGATCGCGCTCCGGCTGCTGTCGCGTGGCTGTCGGGTCGCTGTCGGGTGATTTTTATGTAATTAGGGTGCGGATTAGTAGAAGAGTAAACTTTTTTTTTTTTTTTTTTTTTTTTTTTTTTTTTTTAAAACGTTGCCCCTCACTAGGATTTCTCCTGTATCGAGGGTACAGTTTACAAACATACATGTCACATGCACACACCACCCAGACCCGAAACAACTATCTGTAGATCATACAAATACTTGTTCCGTGCGGGGATCGAACCCGCGGCACGTAGCGTAGAAGGCTAATCGCTTAGCCACTGCGCCAACCGAAACTGAAAGTAAACTTTGCGCAGCCTCATTATTGGCATTCGAATAACTTATGATGTTAGTCTAAAGTATTGAAGATCTTAGCCTATGAAGATATTGGCTATTTTATACACGCATTTGAAATGGTACCTATATACATTTTGCATTTATTATTAACTTAATTAAGTGTGTAGTTATTATTTATTTAATTCTTCTTGAATACCTTGAAGTATACATAAAGCCTGAGTTTTCCTCATGGCAATGGTCTGTTCAGCAACAGAAAAAAAAACAATTGAGTAGAAGATAAAAAAAACTAGATACCTACGCTTGTTCTTATGTGCAGATGTTTTTTTATGGATATTAACACCCAGTTTCTCAAAAGCTGTTCTTTAACCAGCCGTCAAATCTCATGTCAAGTGATAATTATGATTGCTTGTTGAATTGATTGTTGATGTTGGTCAACCAATCACAACAGCTAACATGAGATTTAATTATCTCAGACTTTCAGAAACCGGGGATTTTCTATGTTTAAAATACTCCTAAGTTACATACTGAAATTGATTGAGAATACCTAATACCTCAAAATGCAAAGTCGTGAAGCCCAAAAGCAATTTTACATCAACTAGTCTACTTTTAAGACAAATCCATAAATTAATTTGTCGGTTAATCTCTAGTTTCGTAGACAGTTGTTGGCGATCAAACTACGGTTGGTTATTTGTGTAAAATATAAACAGGTTTTGGGAAAAAGCTACAACACAGATATTGAATTATAACTGCGTCATGATTTAAATAGTTTTTTTTTTATGTCATGGTCATGTGAAATTACGATATGATAGTTTAAAAACATAACTGAAGGAAAGATAGAAGGAAGGAGATGTACAGGAAGTCCACGCATAAGTTAGGGCCATAGCACTACCTTTTCCAGCAGAATGGTGCGGTTTTCGCGTTCGTTGGCTGCCTTTTTTAACAAGTGAATAAGGAACACGAAAACGCGTGATTCTGCTACAGACAGTAGCTAGTGTTCTATGGCCCTAATGAGCCAAATAAAAGAAAAGTTTGCTGTCATGTCTTATAAGTACCTACCTTTTTTATTTTTATTTTACGTTTTTCTATCCTCCGCCTGGGGGGGATGGAGGGGTGTGCTGGACTCTTACCGGCTAAACTCACCACGGTGGTCCACTTCGGCACCTACAGGTGAGCTTCGGGTACTCTTAAAAGATCGCGCCGAAGCCCACCTCGGTGCCACACCTGTTAGGGCACTTCTCGGGGAGGGAGACTGTAAAGAGGTCCCCCTCCCAGGCACGTCCCGGGGGAGACTGTAAAGAGGTCCCCCCGGTACCCTCGCTGTGCGGTGCACGGCGCGCAGGGCCGACCACTGCGCGCCGTCTTCTCGGGGGTCGCTTCGGTGACAGCGTCACAGAGTCCCCACTCTGTGCGCTCGCGACACCGGAGGCATCTTTTAAGTACCTATGTTAAGAAGACTGCACTGAAGACGGCAAAATGGAGAAAGCTGTATCAGCTACACCGACAAGAACAAGGCTCTTAAATTTAGAGAAGAAGGCCTTGGGAAAGATTTATTTAGTTTTTGGTCTTTTAATTAGATTAGGAATCGTGATTATATCTGAAGGAGTTAATAAGTAACGTAAGAATTCTTCGACCCGAAAATCAATCCCAAGACCATACAAAGATCTAAGATTACCTATGTTTAAATTATATGTTAATCTCTTTATTTCTATTTCCAGGTGAAATGTCAGTACTGTACCTCTTCACGAGGTATCGGTTCAACTGGAACGAGGTGGATTACAGCATGTTTTCGACTTATGCCATGTGTACTTCATTAGTAGGTAATTATAATTTGTTTATTACCTATCTTGTTAGCAAATCGCGAACAAAAAACACAACATAATAATATGTTATAATTATACAACTCGATAAATTACTACACGAAATATAATATATAAAATGCAGTACTTGTGCAAAATTCTACTTACTTTTTTTTTTTTTTTTTTTTTTTGCTTTTTTGCTTGTTACTTGTGTATAGTTTGTATAGTCCTCGAAGAAGCGCTATCTCAGGTATCTTCGGATACGGGAGATGTGCGTAACTACGGTGTCCATGATGTGTATGTTGAAATCGCGAAAAAAATCTGCTGTACCTACCATAAAAATTATTCAATATTACTCGAGTAAATGTATGGAACAGCTTTTGTTTTCGCGATTTCAGGTTTGGTCCCTTAGTAAAAGATTTTTATATGGATGAGTAGGTGTACCAATTTTTGAAGGTAGAATTCCTCAATTTACTTTCCAGAAATGTTAATTTTAAAATTTTGTATTTTTTCTATATTTATTATAAGTCCTAGGTATATTTAATTAGCGATACCTCATCATGACAGGTTTTTAACATTGGCTACACAAAAATATACTTGGGCCGCAGGAGGTTATCTCCGGATAACTCGTGCAACTTATACGAGGTGCATTCAATAAGTACCTAGCCTCATCGCCAGAGGGCGCTGTAGTTTCAAAAGAGTTTTACCACAGTGTAGCACATTCTTTTTAAATTCTTTTTTCAAATTTTCATTCCAATCCCTTCATTTGTTTTAATTTGACAACTTATGGAAGCCAACGTGTCGATCGGTTTTACAAAAATGGAAAAAGAGCAATATCGTTCGCTGATTCGATTCCTATTTTTGGAAGGGAAAACGCGCATCGAAATCAAAGAGCGCTTGGATGCTGTGTACGGTGACTCTTCTCCATCGATGGCCACCGTCAAGAATTGGTTCAACGAGTTTGCACGTGGCCGTACGTCGGTTTTTGATGAACCACGTCCAGGTGCACCGAAAACAGCTGCTACGGAGGAAAACATTAAAAAAATCCATGATCTCGTATTGGCAGATCGCCGATTGAAGGTTCGGGAGCTAGCTGAGACTGTAGGCATTTCAGAAGGAACAGTGCATCATATTCTTCACGAGGAACTCGGCATGAGAAAGCTGTCGGCGCGATGGGTGCCGCGTTTACTCACACCAGAAAACAAGCGCAACCGTGAGACCACATCGGAGACGTGTTTGGCGCTGTTTAAGCGGAATCCAGCGGAGTTTTTGCGTCGTTTTGTGACCGTCGATGAAACCTGGATCCACTGGTACACACCAGAGACCAAGGAGCAATCAAAACAATGGATCCAGACCGGGGAACGTGCTCCAAAGAAGGCGAAAACTGTAAAATCGGCCGGAAAAGTTATGGCCACCGTTTTATGGGATTCACAAGGTGTGATCTACATCGATTACCTCGAGAAGGGTAAAACAATTACAGGGCTTTACTATGCCGATTTATTGGGCCGATTCGACGCCGAATTAAAGAAAAAACGACCCCATCTGGCGAAGAAAAAAGTGCTGTTTCACCACGACAACGCACCGGTTCACACGTCTGCCGTTGCCATGGCCAAATTGGTCAAATTACGCTACGAATTGCTGCCCCATCCACCGTATTCTCCAGATTTGGCCCCTTGTGACTTCTTTCTGTTTCCTAATCTGAAAAAATCACTCGCCGGGAATAGATATGGATCGAATGAGGAGGTCATCGCCGCCACGGAGGCCTATTTTGCAGAGTTTGACAAAAACTATTTTTCGGACGGATTAAAAAAGTTGGAGCATCGCTGGGCTAAGTGTATCGAACTAAAAGGAGACTATGTTGAAAAATAAATTCCCACTTTTCCAAAATTTTCGTTTACTTTTTGTAGGCTAAGTATTTATTGAATGACCCTCGTACATACATACATGTACGAATTACAGCAATTTATCTTTTAAAACCCGCTACACACGAACATCATGTAACTAAGTTGCAGCAGGTCGCGTCACCACATTTGTATGAAAACTATGGTCACGCATAAATCCTATAATTCAAATTAAAATACTAAAACCTTAAATTTTAATTTTAATTAAATACGACTTTGTTTATTTCTATGAAAGTAATGTTTTCACAAAAAAAAAATATGTTTTTTTTTTTCAAATTGGGAATTATAACAAAGAATGATACAAAACATGACAACGATTTTCTAAAATTAACCTTACAAAAGTTGCATGACTAGCGTGACACGGCGGAATGGAAGCAGATAGGTAGGTAGAGATAAATATCTCGTAAAGGAATGATAACAACACATATTAAGATAACAGTTTACAGAATCAAAGAAGCATTAAAAAGATAAGCAGTTTTTTTTTCCTGCGATATCTTCCACTCAAGCTCACCTAACACGCAGTTTCATTATCTATACAGGATATTTTTTATGTAGTGTACATAATTTGCAGAGAGATTGAGAGTCCGTTCTCAAATGCGACCGTTGGACTAAAATTCACTTATGCGTCCCCCCCATACTAAGTCGAATTTTCGTTTTGTTTTAAAGTGTATCCCAATACTGCGGTTGTATTAAGGAACAGATACTGAATCAATCTTCAACTTATGCACACTACATAAAAACATATCTTGTATAGGTCGCCTACTGAATATTATTGAAATTCGGGAAATTTTCAGGAAAAGCTGAGATACATTGCGATATTTTTAACTAGCAAAATTTGGACAGACCTTGTTGCATTTTGTAGATCTAATCACGCTCACAAAGAATGTCGAATAAGTAATCAACCTGTATAATCACTACGAATTTTTATTAATATTAGATTTTTTTGAATTTTCAGGTACTTTATTCTCAGTGGGAGTATTTAGTCATTTACTGAAGTTCGATGATGCGATCATTGGTGTCATATCGTGCACCAGCAAGATATTGTCTGGATTCATGTACGCCTTTGCCACAAAGACTTGGCAAATATACATAGGTATGTTATAAAGTATTAGATTTGATGAATGTTAATTTAAGAGGGCTTACGAGTCTAAAATTGTAGGTTCAAAAATATAGGCGTGCGCGCGCATCAATGGATCAGATTATTTATGTGCGCATTCTTAGATTATTGAAACTTGTAAAATGTGAGCATAATGTAAGTAATAATGTATAAATATTTACTAAATACCTGCATGTTGTCTGGTACTATGAGTCTGTCATGCTCACTAAAATGTCTCGCTGATGGTGTCGGGTCGTTGAGTTCCCTTCATTGTGGTCGAGCTTGGCGATGCTGACACATGCGTGAACAGGTGCCGTCTGTCGGAACTGGTCAGCTTGTAACTGCTATGGCAATCTTATGCAGAGGCAAATCATTATTATC
This sequence comes from Allophyes oxyacanthae, assembly GCA_932294325.1. NCBI lineage: Eukaryota > Metazoa > Arthropoda > Insecta > Lepidoptera > Noctuidae > Allophyes > Allophyes oxyacanthae. Next base: position 6,838,120 of record OW028620.1, on the reverse strand, counting down.
CTAGTCTTATTTGTATTCTCATTTAATTGCATTATTCTCGCAGCTCTTTCCACAACATTGTACTGATAAAGATTGTAATCTATTATTTGAAAAGAGTTAGCACGGAGTTTCATGCCGGTTCTTCTCCATAGGATCTACTATTTGGAACCGTGCACCTAGAATCTCGACATTTCATAAGTGCCTGTATCTGGTTTACATGAAATAAAGAACTATTCTATTCTATTGATTGGTCTCCGCTGCCGCTCCAACGCGGAGACCAATCAATAAACTAAGTGCGCATTTTTCATTATAACTCTCACCAGTGGGGGGGGGGGGGGGGGAATTCTCGTACCATCGAAAAAGTCTCGAATTCGAGAAAAAGTTCGGAATCGATTGAACTATTCTGTAAAAGTTGAACGCATCATTTCTCAGAGGAAAGCCGATCGAATTGCTTGGACTGGTCGGTGACCAATTGCGTCGACCGCATTTGGTTTAACCGAATTTATGTTCGTTTACATTAGATCGGTCGCCGAATTAATCAACCGCATTTGGCTTCTGAATGTATTTCCAAGAAATACCTAAACACTAGTCGATTTTTGATCGAATAAGCTCAACGTAATATAAATTTTTCACAAGTCGGTGACCAAAAACGGGTTGTGATCGAATACGGCCAACCCAATAACTATTGGCACTAGTTGGTCACCGCAAACGGGCTGCCATCGAATACGGCCAAACCGATTATTGTAAATAAGCCATTATTAGAGGGAGCCAGACTCCTTCCAAAAGTAATTAATATTGGTGGCTGGTGATTAATACTGGTGAAAGGGTATAATTATGATATAATTTATTCTTTTTACAGCACCACTGATTGAAATATTCAACGGAACATCGTTCATAGCGATGAGGTCAATGGTGTCCAAATTGGTGGATAGAGATGAATTGGGTAAGAATTATTGTTAACAGCGCCATCTACCGTACTTTGTTAAAAATTATATGAACTTTCACTATGAAACAAAGTAAATGGCGTTAAAATATTTTAATTCTCAATACAAAATTAATAAAATCCACTTTTTATCCGTGTATCAGAAATTCCATCTGAGAGCATCGAAAAGCTTTAATGAGCCAAATAGCAGCGGCGGACCATCTGATCCTTGCTTCCATAACCCAGGCTACAGGTTCGATTCCTGGCGTCGTTGAGTAATTTATATAATACCTACGTCTGGATATTTTGGGAACGATATAAGTCCAGATTGGGAAACTGCTTGAAGCGAATACCGTGTTGACATCGAATCTCTATTTAACACAGTTCACTTGCTTATGTATTCCAGGCAAAGTAAACTCATTCTTCGGTGTGGCTGAAGCTATGATGCCGCTGATCTACGCGCCCATGTACACCACAGTGTACACAGCGACTCTCAAGACTTTCCCTGGAGCATTCTTCCTCCTTGGCGGAGGACTTACCATGCCGGCTGTTGTCATATTCTTGTAAGTATAAAAGATCAATCAATTATTTTTAAATTTGGGATTAAATGCATTTACGTCACTGATAAGCGATCACCGCTGTCTAAGCATATTAACCTAAATGGCCCGGTTGGGGCAGTGGCAAAACGATGGCGTTATAAGCTACATGCTGTGGGTACGATCCCCGCACGGAATAAATAATTATATGATCGACAGATATAGTTGTTTCGGGTCGGGGTGTTTGTGCATGTGATACCTATGTATGTTTGTAAACTGTACCCTCGATAAAGGAGAAATCCGAGAGGGAAAACGAAGGTAAAAAAAATATTCATCGTCCATGTCGACCTTTAATGAAGACAATAGTCACTCATTTCTTGAATATGTAATGAGCCCTGTTTCGGTAGTGGGGGTTAGGCCGACCACACCTGGGACAGTCTCCCATTTGGCGACGGACGCTCTGATACAGGGAGGGAAGACAGTGGGTAGGTAGGTAGGTAGTAGGTACCTGGGTACCTGCCAAGTTACCGTCTTGCAACCCTGCGCTGGTAGCGTCCATCTCTGCGCACCATACCATGTTGCGCACCCTGCTATGCGCTTCTGATATCCTCGCTTGGCTATGGATAGCCAAGGAGGGGGGGAGGGGAGGGGTGATGACTTCACACTTATGGAAACTACAATAGTAGTTTCCATAAGTGTGAAGTGAGATATCACTTGATACTTGTTCTTCAGGGTTCCGTTGGCTTCTAGGTACTACTTGATGTTTCTCCCGCTGTTGCTCTGCTGCAACTGTGCCGATAGCTCACCTTAATCTTCTACACTTCCCCGCGGGGGGCGGGGGAGTGAGGACTCGGGGTCTGGGCGCGAGCCGCATCTCCCGAGGGGTTCACACGCGGCCCATAGGATTATGGGCCGGTCATTGGTTTTGTGGCTTTTTTGTTACTTGTGACGTCATAGCGGTGACGTCACAAGTTCATTGGCTGACTGAAGGGGTGCCGATAGTGCAAACGACCGCTCGTTTTATACAAAAAAAAATAAGTTCAAAAACTAAAACCCGACTACTGAAAAGAAAATATTAATAGATATATATTATATTGATAGTGATGTTCAGAGGATAGCCGTGGTCGTATGCCACTTTGCTCTAAGGCTTATGATCGCTTACTACTGTTAGACTGTATTTTTTTGTTAGGGTAGCTGTAGGTGGCATACGACCACGGCTATCCTCTGAACATCACTATGAATAATGTATCTATTAATATTTTCTTGTTTCATGCCTTTTCAATAATCCGGTTTTAGTTTTTGAACTTTTTACTGTATTTATTACATAAGTCGGTAGGTACACATTATATCTCAAAACACGCGTCTCAGCATTATCTATCCAATTACATTATATACCTAATAATGGTGAGTCTATTACATGAAAAGTTACTTCAGCGAAACTGATAAAATACACGCTTGTCGCATATTGCGCTTTAAATCACCTATAATACGGTTACATATATGCTACCCTATTCCTGACTTTTATTCTGTCGGTGATAAACAAAAATTATTATCATAAAAATTATCATTATAATTATAAGAATCCAATAGGAATTTATATGTAATTACGAAATAATCTAACAGGAAAAAGGTTGAGAACATACTAATCTGTTATCAATACACGCATCTAATAAGAAATAGTCACATACAATTAAACCATGAACTAACAAGATTCTTATATATTTTCTTATTTATCTTATTATAGGTATATTTACGTCTTTCTATAACATGCTATCATAAACAATAATCAGTCTCATGAGCTGACTATTCATATTATACAAATAATATCATAAGATCGTACATAAATACGTAACCATATTATGAAACAAATAATCTAGCTATCATCAACATCTGTCTATCTATAGAATTTAACCTTTGATTATACGTAGAGCGCTATCGCTGCATGTAAAAATGTAAACAAACATGGATTAATATATTTTACCTAAGGAGTGTCGCCAACAAGCCCCTTTGCTAGTATTCGGGAAAACAGCTGATTTAAGCTATACTTGCAAATTGTGACAACGCGATATCTCAGAAGTTAGAAGTTATCATAAACATCATCATCAGCCATTAATGTTCCCACTGCTAACCAGGGCTTCCTTTCAGAGGCTTTTTATCGGCCAATAACTAATAACACTACCTACTTAAAGACGTTATGACGCTATGACTGATGATTTAACTATGTAGTCTGTACTTTGGGTCACTAGTTCACATAATTAGATCAAGATTAATTACATTGGGCATTAGCAAATGGTCAGTAGCCCCCGTAAAACACCCAGTCCATAATGTTAGATTGAAGTTAATTGTGTTCGAGACTCAATACTAGATGTTGACAAGTATTTTCTCCTTTCAGATGGCTGTACTTGGCTAATAAGAAACACATTCAAGCGAACTTAGATAAGGAAGCTGAAAGAAAAGCTAATGAAGCCATGGAGAAGACCGGTACGGAAAATAAAGCTTTCGAGGCTGATGAAATTGAAAAGTCACAGAAACTAAACGCTATTCAGACAGAAGACAGAAACGATAGTATCATACAGTCACAAATAGAAATGGGCTTCATAGAAAGTATGGTAAACAATAGCAAGGTACAACACTAGTTTAGAGAAAAGCCTACCAATGTAAATAACTTTATGGTTAAAGAATTATATTTACAAAGATTAATTACGTATTTAAGAAAACTTAACGGTGAAGGAAAACATCGTGAGGAAACCCACGCATTAGGCAGGTAACGCACTAAGCAGGCGAGCTGCGGTCGCCAAGATGTCGGTCGTCGGACCGGCAGGCATCACGTCTTGCAATATATTTTATTGAACATCATTGAGCCAAAGGCATTCTAAAGTATAACTGCATGCCTGTAAGTAGTTTTATGTCAAATGATAGTGTGTCTGGGACTTTATACCCAACTGTGAACTTCGTTCACGTCTTACTCGGAACATAGTTCGTGTATGGCAGCAGAATTAGGAGACATGCTTGGCTGCCTAATGCATAATCTGCCTTATAATTTTAAATGTAATATATTGAGTGCCGAAGATAACTACGATGACACTGTTATACTTTTATATAGCTGCGGAGAATTTAAATGTAATGTCATAAGTGATGTTTCTAGAAATTAATTAAATGCAAGTTGACTATAGATTTAATATTACAAATGGTATTGCAAAAAATGCCATAGGAGAGCTTTTTTATGTTGGAAATAGATAAGTATATCTGCAGTATCAAAGCCATGAAGACTTATTACTTGATTCATGACAAAGGTTACCATTATCTCCGGACTTGACTTAAAGATTTTAAAAGAGACGAAATATAAAGCAAATCGTAAAATAATGATTTACCTAAATGTTTTGATAAGTGATCTCCAGATTTTAGGGTTCTGTAGATTTAAAAGAGTTAAACGTTTTTCAGAGAAATGGTCGATTGGAATCTTTCTCGAATTGATGTATCTCTACTACCCTGCGTGGTTCCCATCTTTAATTTAGAATTTCTTCATTATTTATTTTGTATAAATAATTAAATCTATGCATTTATTTGATTTTATTCCTCTTAATTTATATTCACAAAACGACGACACGGAACCCAAAAAACCTAGGAGTGTCGCTATGGCTGTTTATGCACTTCAGGGAATTTAACAGTGTTTTTCCAGTCCACCTCCGTTTGAAAAAGATGCTGTAAACTTCCGTGCAGTGCCCAAGCGGCCTTTCGTACATCGTTCAAAAATTTCGCATGACAAAGTTCTGCGTACCTAATGAAGTGATAGTATATTATGTATTATGGATAAGTTAATGTACCTAGATGATATTTAATAATATTATGTGTGAGTACTTATTTGAAGAAAATAAAGAAATATTTTTAAATTATATACCAAGTTTATATTAATACCCAGAGTAGACCATTTATAAAAAAGATTTATCCATAAAAGTAATCTGCATAAAGTCATCGATTATTTCGCATTATTGCAATGAACACCGGATGTGTTTATTTAATAAACTTAAAAAAAAAAGTAAAAACCGACTTCAAAAACTAAAAGGTATAAAATAATTTTCTTAAAAAACTTATCAGCTTCTGAAGTCGGTGCCACTATCAAGCTAGGTGCATTGCAGAATTAAAGGCCTCGACTTCAAAAGCTGATAAGTTTTTTAAGAAAATTATTTTATACCTTTTAGTTTTTGAAGTCGGTTTTTACTTTTTTTTGAAGTTTATTTTATTTTTCAATTTTGAGTGGCATAAACAGTATTGGTTATGTTTAACACATCACACGCGATTGCTGTAATCTTATGTTTATGTATATAAACATGAGATTAGACCTTGCCTACCTTCGTGACGCCAAGATAAGGAAGAGGATCAAATATCCATTTAACCATTGGAGAATACTCTGAATATTACTAATACGCAAATAAATCCAGCTCATCCTCTTCGTTATTATATCTTTGTCTAGACAAACTGTTTGTTGAACTAGTTCATCAAGTTCATTCAGTGAAGAAGAAATGCTTGATGATGAAGATCGCAATAGTGAGATAATAGGGCTTGATGACAGGCATATAGGTAACCAAATTTTATCATCACTAGGTAGGTACCTATTTACTTTAAGCAATCATTCAATTGAGTTTATCACCCACTTATTATCTATTCTTTTTTATCAGGTGTTCAAAATTGTTACAGATAGCTTCAAATACCATTCAACCACTTTTCGATCCCGAAGAAGATTGCGACGATTCAGATAGAGACGGAGATTAGCTGCCACATACAGAAAGCAGTAGTACAACTGAAAACGAATCGACTTCTCTGTGTACAGCTTCAACTCATAACAATGCGCTACTGATTATATCTAACAGTCCTGAAAAGAAAGTATTACAAACTCTTTGGTTATTTTTTAAATTCTTTTTATATTTTTACATTTTTCTTGCCATTTAATTCATTTATTAATAAACCATTTTTAAACACCTCAAACACGTTTCATACAGTCCACCTATCGATTCCATACATTTTGGTCCTTCTCCCATTTTGTCCAGTGCACATTATTTGTTTTTCTTTAAATTTAAACTATAGTACAAATCCATAATTTTGCCAAGCTACCTATGTTTGTGCAAGTGTTTGCTTAATCACTTTGAATTCCCTATCATTTAATTATACTTTACTACATTATAACTTAAGTTCATGTTTAACGAATTGCTTAAGTACCCACATACAATAATTATTTCACTAAACTTCCATTTCATTTAAAATCATTTGCAAGTTGCCAGAATAACTGCTTATCATAAATGCGACAATATAGCACATCACCTCGCTTGCACGCTTATTGCTATCAGCTGTTTAGTCGTCTAACGGTACATTCCAGGCGTTCGGTGCACTGAGTACATCGTCGGCCGGCTGCGGCTGGCTGTGCGACGTCACCCATTGTTTACGCGCGGCAACAGCCGTCTATGTACATGTCTATCAGCTGTTCGACTGCGCATTGCTTCTCACTATCTTCGCTGACGAAAATCGATCTCTGCTGTACACCGGAGTGCGGAACGAGGAGCTTATCATATTCTTTCGTTATTATTATATACTTTTTGATATCTAATCGCCATGACTTTTGAAACAAAGCTTAAAGATTTAATGAATAAACGTAGTTCTATTAAGGGACGTATAACTAAATTCAAAACGTATTTAGATTCACTAATTACCTTAGATTCAATTTCTTCTGTGGAAATCAATAAGCTGGCAATGAAGTTATCGCGAATGGAGGCGTTATTCATTGAATTCGACGATTTGCAAAACCAAATAGAAATACAAAGTGAGGCTAATGAGGCTAATGAATTAACTACTCGCGATTTAATTGAACAAGAATTTGATAATTGTATTTCTTTCGCCCAAAATTTTATACAAACTCATAGCTCACCCCCTAAAAAGGAAGAAAGTTATATTCCTACTTGTTCTCATGTAAATGAGTGTCATAATCATAATCAGGATAGTTGTAGTAATCTTTCAACGGCCAGGAGGATGTTTACGCCACTGCTTAACCAATCATCAGGCTTAAATATATCGTTATATTTGTTGACCATTGAACGCCGCCTAATATGTCGTCATAATTAACAGCCAATCACCGCAGCCCAACATCACGTGAGACCGCGCGCATCCAGCGATGATACGACACTACACCATCGTTTCCGAAGTATCAGCTACCTAATCGTGCCTAAATTATTCAATATTGTAAACTAAGTAATTAAACCCTTTTACGCTTTTATCCATAGTTTTCTTTTGTTCTATCGCGAACAACCTTCTTTATCTAAAGTTCTGGAAAAAAATATCAACTACAGATTAGTATCGTATCTAGAAACTAATGCCCTGTTCTCTCCTTTACAATTCGGGTTCAGATCTAAGTTGTCAACGGCAGACGCGGTACACCACTTAACCGACTATATCACTGAGGAATTTGGGAAGGGTAAACAAGTAACTGGGATTTTCCTTAATCTGGCCAAAGCCTTTGATACAGTGTCCGTTCCTATTCTTCTAAATAAATTAGGGGTACTAGGAATTAGAGGCACTTAGTTAAAACTGTTCGCGGACTATTTACATGATCGCTATCAATACGTCAAAATAGGCGACATCATCAGTGTGGATATGAAAAATCCGCCATTTGGAATTCTTCAAGGAAGTATCCTAGGACGTTCCCTTTTCCTAATTTACATAAACGACCTCTGCAATTTAAATCTAGACCTTGGCAAAATAATTTCATGTGCAGATGACACTGCTCTAATATTTTTCGAAGACTCCAGCACGGAAGTTCATGATTAAGCAAAGCGTGGGTTTAATGTTGTTAATAACTCGCTTAAACCCTTTCACAACACATTAAAGATAGACCAAACGCACACTAACAACGCGCGAACCTCAGACGTGTCCGTACCAACTTTTAATAAAATCAGAACTTTTTTTTTTCTTCCTGTGTTGGCCTTCTAAAAATTTTAGTCGACCAATGTTATAAATGCGTTCATGGAGAACCATCTACTGTCAACATTGCTCCTTGGGTAGCTAGAGTAAAAAAATTGTGGACCGTTTCCTAAAATATACAATACCGTCACCGTACACTGTACATTTTACGGAAGATATGGGTGACCGTATTCGAGCATTGTTCGGCGTAGGGTAATAACACCAGCTCTATTAAATATCTTGGTATTATAATAGGCGAAAGTCTTTCTTTTATACAGCATTTTGCCACTTCAGCGAACAGAATACGTATGTTAATATTCGTCTCTAAAAACCTGCGTTTGTGTCAATCAAGTATCCAATACTGCATTACTTCGTGGGGAGGTGCCCCAAAAACCGTAATGCTAACTATTGAACGAGCCCAAAGCAATAACATTTTACAAATAGACGGGCCATACACCAACATTAATGCACTACAAAATGGTGTAAACTTTACTATAGCTACATAGCAGTACATATAATTATACAGTGCGAAGAAGAAAGGGAAAGACAATGAAAGCCACCAAACGCCAAGTCGGTTGTTAGAAAAAGATGAATATAGACGTTTAGTTACGTGGCATTAGCTGCTGCATGTTTATTCTCTCAAAGTCAAAATCAAAAGTTTTTATTTCAACTGGGCCTTTGCAGGCACTTTCAAAACGTTGTGATTCTAGGTGCACGGTTCCAAGTGGGTTGGTCCTGGAGAAGATACCGGCAAGAAACTCCATGGATACTCTTTTCATAAATCAAAATAATTGTCTAACAATAACATATGGAGCCGCGGGAGCGGCCCTAGATAAAATTCGACCAGAATTTACACAATATTACAAAAAATAAATAAAAAGGAACAGCAAAGATCTTATTAAGTACTACTACAATTTAAACAGTACAAGTACAAGCATACTCAACACTCAAGCCACCCAGTTTTCAAAACAAGGGAAACGTTATTAAAATTAGCTTGTGAGGACTGGAAGCAGCGGGTCACCAGGGAAGCCACATGTGCAGAAAATAGTCACTTCCATACGTCTCCATCGTCAATATAGTCTTTGATCTTGTAATAGGCTTTCTTTATGAGGACAAGTTTAACGCGAGTTTTAAACTTTTTATCAGTAAGATCGGTTATACTTTTTGGCAGTTTGTTGTAGAAGCGTACACCGTTCCCTAGAAATGATTTATTTGTTTTAGTCAATCTAAACTTAGGGACCACTATTTTGTGTTCATTTCTAGTATTAATGTCATGAAAATCGCTATTGATATTAAACATATGCAGGTTTTTTCTGACGAACATAATATTCTCTAAAATGTACTGTGACGGCAGTGTTAGAATATCGGTGTCTTTGAAAAAGTCTCGTAAAGACTCGCGAGGGCCCATGTTATAGATCGCACGGATCGCCCTCTTCTGTAATATAAAAACCGAATCCACATCAGCCGCTGATCCCCACAACAGAATGCCATAAGACATAATGCTGTGAAAATATGCGAAGTACACTAATCTGGCCGTAGCTATATCGGTTAATTGCCAAATTTTTCTAACTGCAAATGCCGCAGAACTAAGTCGTTTCGACAGAGCAGTGATGTGAGGACCCCACTGCAACTTGGAATCAATTGTTATCCCTAAGAATACGGTTTCATTAATTATATTTAGCTCATTTCCATCAAGCATTAAATGTAAGCCTACGTGGGCTACATTTGGCAGTGAGAACTTTAAACATTTGGTTTTATTAGCGTTTAGTAATAAGTTATTAGTTGCGAACCATTTAGAAAGTATAGTTAGGCTATCGTTAATATGTAAGACTTCCCTATCTTTTCTACTTATTTTAAAAATCTCAGTCGGTGCAGGGCATTTACCTTGCATTTATCTTGCCAATATAGAGCGCGGGCAACGCGTCTATTTGTAAAATGTCATTGGCCCAAAGAGCAATCCTGAAAGTAGCCACATCCCGTCCATTCCTGTTTCCTACACGCCTATTGTATGAAACTTGTAATGTATTAACAATCCACCAACTCTTCATAATGCACACTGTACTAAAACAGCACAGGATCCATTACATATAATGTCAACCTTTCTAAGCGACGTTGTGCGTTTTGTATGTTTTTACACATTCTTAGGCCCTTTCCTTTCCAATAAGCTAAATAAAAACCTATCCATATAATTATGACTGTAATTATTCTAGTTCTACGTTAACTCTGTATAAGTATTTACAAACTTTGACCAATTCAATTCAATTCAAATTTAAAATTTAATGGCTCCATCGTTACTTTGTGTTATGATCAAACGGAAGTGTTGATAACCATTGTCAAATAAGTAAATTAGGTTAATTAGGTCTATCATAAGAAATTTTTACATTACAATTTACATTATTCTTTTTTTGTCTTACATTTTAAGGTTGCTAACAATAAATATTGTTAAAAACTTTGTTCCTTTTAAGTACATTATTGTGTGACGAAGTCCTCTTTTATCACCTCATTTATCATTTATTATTGGCAATCATCCTATCAATGGCCACCTCAACCTTCCAAATTTAAATTCAAAATTAAAACATTGCGCGTCATCATATTTTTCAGACTCAATCTGCTAAGACACAGGCTGTTGGCTAATTATTTTTATTTTCTTATTATAAATACAAGTTATACTCCATATTTATCATGTTTAACAGTTTTTTATTAATTTTAAATTGACTATAATATAATTGATTTTATATCAACAAGATGTAATACTAGAAATATATACCGTTCTCCTGCATTTTCCTGATTATTTTCTGTTCCTGATTAGGTATTTCCTGATCCATCTACTTCTCAACGTTGTTCCGTGAGTCCTCCCTCCCAGAGACTGAGCATTATCCGAAGCCCGTAGAGGGACGGAAACCGGGGCACTGGCCCCAACTTTCTAGGAAATTATAATATTATTAATTACGAGCGGTTGATAACCCGAAAAATAAGCCTCGATCAATAATAATAAACATTATTTATTAAAATAATAATTTACGAGCGGTTGATTACCCGAAAAATAAGCCTCGATCAATAATAATAATGACTTTTTATTAATTTTAATTACCTACTTAATAAATTGCATAAAATAAAATGCAAATACTTACCTTAACTTAATCTTAATCTTATTAATTTTAATGACAATATAACTTATCTTATCATAAATACTTAGATATTTTAACGTGTTTCAAACTCGTTATCCTCCTTTTAATAATAGGTATGTTTAGCCTAATTGGCAAATTCCATGTAATTATTTTTTATCACAGAGCGGATAGGAACTCTTAAAATAAGCCAATACTTATTTCATGTAAGTCTGGTGGTGACTGACTAAAATAAGCCTTCAATAATAAAGATCCATTCCACGAATAAACTTTAATACAACTAAAGTTACTCTACGTTTGATATTTCTTTTTCCAATAATGGAACAGACGAATGACGATGAATGCATGAATTATTTATGAAAGTTGCATGCGTTGGGAATCTAATCTAGTGTATAATTCACATTGTGAAAAACACCCAGGTTTAACACACTTTCGATCTTCCGAAAAAAAAATCATCATTGGTTAGTAGAATGAGGGTCAGTCATACCTAATAGCATCCTGAAAACAGTAGCGGAGAATAATTGTTCTCCTTTTTTGAGGCATTTTGTGGGGTGGATGGTCAGGGAGGAAACGCATTTCTTGCTTGGCCATCTTCTGCGCAGAGTGCTTTAAACTTTTATTTTATTTTATGTTTGTACATGGCGTGTATTGCTAACACTAATTATATAAATTATTTTTCTTACTAAACACAATGGATCTTTTGTTGTTCGAAATAAAGAAATTTGATTTGATTTGATCTAGCACTCCTCCATCTAGCATTTCTATAATTTTAATTAAAATATTAAAATAAAAATCATTTTTGCGCAGGGGATCCGGTTATTTTGACGAAGTCCTCTTTTATCACCTCTTTTATCATTTATTATTGGCAATCACCCTATCACTGGCCACCTCAACCTTCCAAATTTAAATTCAAAATTAAAACATTGCGCTTGCGCCTCATCATATTTTTCCTTTATTTTTCAGACTCACTCTGCTTTGACCAATAAGACACAGCTGTTGTCTAATAATTTTTATTTTCTTATTATAAATTTTACAAGTTATACTACATATTTATTCATTCATGTTCATTCAGTTTTTTATTAATTTAAATTGACTATATAATTGATTTTATATCAACAAGATGTATTATCCAGAAATATATACCGTTCTCCTGCGTTTTCCTGATTATTTCCTGATCCATCTACTTCTCAACGTTGTTCCGTGAGTCCTCCCACCCAGAGACTGAGCATTAGCCGAGGCACGTAGAGGGAAGGACTCCGGGACAATTGTAAACACTCCTGCCGCCTGCGGCACAGGTTTATCCTAGTACAGGCAGCTATCAGTATGATACCTATGTTATTACTAAGATTTATATTTTGTTTTTACCTTAAGCAATTTTGAATAAATTTTATCTTTATCTTTTATCTTTATCTCTTTAAATATCTGTTATTTTTATCTGTGACGATAAATACGCCTTACCGCTAATATATAAATACTGTGAAACCTGTGTCATAACATAGTGGAATTCTTGTGCATAGCATTGTTATAGCCGGCTGGCAGAAGAAACTAGGCAAGGTGCAGCAATTCCACGGTAAGTCGTGCACATTTGTGTTTTTGACTTACGAACTTGTTGCCAACCTGCTGCCTATACATTCGACAAGTGATAACGACCCATCTGTATTTGCCCCAAATTAAACTGCTTTCTGTGATCAGTGTACAGTCAAGTTTGCGAATTGAGTTAAAAATACATCATTGCCATTCACTGTTAAATCCCTATCACAAAACCTTACTTTAACAAAGTGACATATTATATTATATCCTATTTTCCTGCTATCAATTGATTAATACAGATTTTACATGACCAATGCACAGACTTGGAGTTTTATGTCAATTAATTAGTTGAATTCTTCAAATAATTATTTGTAATACAATGAACTATAAACTAATCTATCTACTGTCCCAAACTTAACTATAGTCTGTTTTTTATTGCTTGTCTTATTTAGTTAACAATCTTCATACGATTATAATGAAATAATAATTTATTTTAATTAATTTTTTATGGTTTAGCTGAGTCAATTATCAGATACGGAGTTATATTTTGGGGGAATAGCACGGATAATGAAATAATATTCGGTGCCCAAAAAAGGTGCATTAGGTTATAATCCGTATTAAAAAAAAAAAAAAACATTGCCCTCGTTGTATATCTTGGAAATAGTAATGTTCGTCAAGTCCAATTGGAACTTATTTCCGCTCTTGTTAGATGCATTTCTTAGGAATAGACGCAATAATTGCAGGCTCTGCCTTCACGAAGCTAAAACAACGCTCATGCGTAAGAGTGTCTTTTGCATGGCTTTTAATTTCAATAAATTGCAAAATAAATCATTCATGGAAAATATAGAATATTTCTGAACTTAAAAAAAGTTGAAGGTTTTCTTAGGAGGAAAAGTGTATTAAAGTACCTACATACTCTGTGCTCGAGGCTATATGAATCAATAAATTTGCCAATTCCTACTGCTTTTTGCTTTTAATATTTAATAATTATCCTGTAATTTTATTGACATTGTATTCTATAATAATAATAATTCCATAATGTAATGACATAATTTCGTGTAATTGATGTTAATTTAAATTTGTTACTATTTCAAATCATTGGAATTAATTTTATTCAAATAATGCAAATCATTGGAATTCATTATTAATTTATATTAATTGCTGACACAAATTATGCTTCTCATCATTTCTCATCACTAATTTGTACGCCACCATATGCGGCTGAACATGACGGAACAAAATTTATTTTTGTTTAATATCTTGCATGCTTTGTTTAAACAAATAAAAAATATCTTATCTTATCTTAAAAAATACAACGAATAATTTACCACATGTAAAATCGGAAAAAAAGTGATTAATTAACAAAGGTGTTGAGGTGTATGAAATTAACATGACAACCAATCCCCACTTTTATTAGTACATTGCCTTAAACTCGTTTACAAAGGAAAGGTCTAACCCTAATGGGTCTAGGAATAATAAATAAAAAATTATAATGAGCTGCGAAACATTAATCACAACGAAGCTTGATAATTGTTAAATTCTGTACGATTGCTTTTTAAAAATAAAATTATGTGAAATAATGTTACAAAAAACATTAAAAGGTAACTAATTATTTTGTCAAAAACGTTGACGTGATAAATATATATAGGATCAGGGGCTAGGAGCGGTTTATCTTCAGGATTAGGAGTACATGGGTATTCCAAGTAAAATCTCTAATTAACTATAATCAGATTTAATAACACAACACAAAAAAATAATTATGTACAGTAAGAAACAAAGTATTGCTAACAAACCATAGAACAGATTACTGTTCGTATAGTGGCAGAGCCACCCAATAGTTATGTACAGTAACAAAATAATGTGAACAAATCGTAGGACCAGACAAAGCCACCCAAACAAAGCGTATTTACAATACGGCTTTGTACTACAGCAGCAAGGCTGTGGTGTAGTAAACCGACAGTTCTGTCGAGAGCTAGGTGCTCTGGAGTCGAATCCGAAGACCGACTGCCGGCACTATTCAAAGCCAAAGTCAAAGATTTTTATTTCAACTAGGCCTTTGCAGGCACTTTCAAAACGTCGTGATTCTAGGTGCACGGTTCCAAATGGTTTGGTCCTGGAGAAGATACCAGCAAGAAACTCCATGGATACTCTTTTCATAAATCAAGTTTACAATAATATGACGTGTTACTATCCGTGTAAATCGTCTACATGGCTACACCTCCCTGCGGTGAGGCATTTGATAAAGTAATTAATGACGTCACAAGTACACTGGCTGGCGGAAGGATACGCTATTATAGGTATATCTGCGAGTGATTCTGTAGGGATGCCTTAAGTGTTTCACGCCATCCAGGCGGTTCGTACGGTCGTACCCCGCTAGGTGAGACCCCCAGTTACCTGGGGGAGGCCCAGCGGGGTCTGCCGATGCACATGGTGGCGAATTCAGATGGCGCCCTCCTACAGAGAGGTGAATGACCTGTGTTTACAACGCACTCAGAGCTGCCGGCACAAACGAGTGCGCTCGGCTATAAAGGGTTTGTCCCCACCATGTACTCGCCCGACAACAAGTCTGTCCAACCAATGGCGTACGGAAGTACGTCGCGTGTTTACTTTTTACAAAATACAAAATCAATCTTAATCTAAAAGGATTTAAATTGTCAATTAATTAAATAATCGAATAACAATTATCATTAACTAATAATAGTAATCTAGCAGATTATAACGTGATTACATTAACAAAATAACTCATCAATAATATTATGAAACAACTAACAATAACTTTTGTCGAAATAAGTTGTCAAATCTAATTCGTAAATATTTAATAAATCAGCTTTTATTTTAATACACAATTATAATTATTGATAGTATTATCACTTAACAAACAATAATAAAACAAAATTAACAAAAAATAAAAATTATGTCAATTTACCAACGATTGTGTATCGACAACTGACTTCGACATATTTTATAGAATATAGTGATTTTCAAATTTTGTGGCAATTACCATTACAACGTCATCTTTTGGTCATGGGAACTCCACTATACAAGGTAGAAGTAACTATTATAATAGATGTCAACAAATTTTACAAATTACACAAAATCAGCCGCCCGTAACTTAAATTGTAATGACGATTTAATTTAAATAAACTTTAAAAAAGTAAAAACCGATTTCAAAAAACTAAAAAGTATAAAATAATTTTCTTAAAAAACTTATCAGCTTCTGAAGTCGGTGCCACTGCCAAGCTAGGTGCATTGAAGAATTAAAGGCCTAATTTTTTCAAGATCTTACTAAAAATGCCTTTGTAGTCTATTTTTTTTTTTTTTTGGGTTTGTATCATGATTATCAGATAGGCTATGTAAATACATGAGGATGGGTCGATGGGATGGGCAGATAAAGTATTTTGAGTCATTTGTATGATCCATACGAAAAAAAAGTTTAGGATTATGTATCGAAAGTGTATCTATTAGTATTGTTATAAATTCAACGACGCTCATTCTGATTTTAATTTTCGAAATTATTAATTTCCTTTTAATAAAAACCTTTATAATCACAACCGGTCGCCTGCGGCCGAGAACAATACCTACCAGTGTCTGTTTCATCACTTACCCTTACAAACTTACACTTACCACACATAATAATAAAATTATGGGCACGAAATATATTTACATTGTACTGTTCTCTGGGACTTAATGAAAAGGATGAAGCAGAATGATAATCATAAAAAGTGGATAATTACAGTCACAGTTAGAGACTATTACGCTAAGCATGTAGACAATAATGAAATGATTACCGCGTCCGGTAGTTCATTTACCAATCAAATGTACAAAAGCCCAATGAGAAAAACGAGATATTCACAGATAAACAGATGTAAATTGTCGTAAAATTTTATGTACTACTGTAAATCTTATATCGTGTTCAGCTATCATAAGTAACGGCCGTAAAGGTAAAAAAATATTTTTATTTTCTGTTTCAGATACGCGTGACGCAGTCATGGCTGTCGATAGCAAAAATGCGAAGAATAACATAACTCCTGATAAAACTCTGAATGTTAATAGTGGTGACTTAAATGGAACTAATGTTATTAAGAGAAGATTAAGTAAAGCTAAAGAATACGAGAACATGACAAACGTAAAGCTGGATAAAGATCAAGATAGCACCAAAAATGAGAAACATTACAAAGATGGATGGGAAGGTCTAGGTCGTTTTCAGAAATTAAGACGCATAATGTCTCTCATCACGGTGGAGCCTATTTTGGCTTGTTATGTGATACCATCAGTCTTGTCTGTATTAGCTACACAAAATCTTTACTTAGAGAAAGCCTGTCGTGTAAATCTCCAGTTTGATAGTGATATATGTGATGCCTTAACTCGAAGAGAAACAGCTAATTACACTGCAGAAGAACAGGCGGTACAAACACTAGTAGCATCAGTAACTGGTTGGAAGACTGCACTACAATCATTCTTGCCATGGGGAATATTGTTATTTCTTGGAGCATATAGTGACAGAGTTGGTCAGAGAAAAGTTTGTATGCTTTTACCGATTATCGGAGAATTTACAACGAGTATAGGCTTGATTCTGAATACCTACTTCTTCTACGAGTTACCATTAGAAGTGGCGGCTGTGACGGAAGCTATATTCCCATCCATGACGGGTGGCTGGTTCACGATGTTCTTGGGAGTGTATAGTTACATAGCAGACATTACAACAGTGGAAGACAGGACGTTGAGGATAGGGATAGTGAATGTATTTCATTCCGTAGGGGTGCCTGTCGGCGCGGCTCTTAGTGGGATATTGGTGCGGGAAATTGGATTCTACGGTGTGTACTCTGTTACTGCTTCACTTTATGTTGTGAGCTTCACCTACGCATTCTTCCGCATCAAGGAAGTGAAGAAAATTGATCCGTCTGTGGTGAGTAAAAATCACTTTAATTGACACTTACCTACTTACCATAATCGTGATGTTTATTCTACACTTTTGTTTATTGAATAATAACAGTTGATACTAATTTTGTTCAATGAGGTCTCTCAGTTTATACTAGACACCTTTGCAGTAAGTTAGTATTAAACGGTTCATTGAACGAAACAACAGGCTTTGTGTATTTATCATTATTACTGGATCGATAAGATAATCGTTTACGGTCGCTAGTGTTTTCAGCTAATTATAGATTACATTGACAACTTAATTTGTATAATTTGATACATAGATCAAGCATTCGCACTTTAAAACAAATGAGATTTTGTTAACATCAATGATCTAATATCTTTGTATGATAGCAAAATTTCCAGTTATCCTAGGATTTAACCTCCTTAGCTTCCATCTTTCTCTACTATCATATAATAATATAATTATTGTATTGCTTAATTGATATCTATTATATCAAGTTAAAAATAACATCGAGTACCACAAATTTTAATTTTAGCAATTATTTTTTATATCCCTCCCTCAGAGAGGTGATCAGAGTATCGGCAGTGGGGATTAATACATTGATGATGACGAACACAAATTAAATGAGGTGTTGATTCATGTTTTTAAAGTAGAAGAAAGTGAATAGAATGTAATATTTTATACACACTTTTAAATTAGATTAATTTTCACTGCGTTGTTCTTCAGTCGTATAAATTATTCGTATGAAGAGGATCGTAATTCGTAACCCAAAATTCCATATTGAGCGCTCTTTAGCATGCCTTGAGTTAAGCTTCTCATTTATTCAGTGGCAATTCGGGCGCCGTATCCCTAAACAATAGATTTTCTATTGTCTAATTTGCGAGGCTTGGTGGGTTTTGTTTGACTTCATGTAAACTTAGCTATGAAATAACTCCTAGGATTGAACAAAAATCGATTAAGTAATTTAAGGTAGCTTTCAAGTTACGCAAAACGGTATACTCAACAGCTGTCTTTATTTTGTAATGAAAGCTTTTTTATTTTGTATGGATTGGTAACGAATTTGACACCATAATGCTCAATAAACTTAGGTATTGTATTTCAAGCGAGTACTTTAAATTATGCTTATGTAAAAATAATACATCACAGTGCACACAGATTACAGAAGAAAGAATGGATAAGGTCCTACTTTATTAGCGGAGGTCCTTATAAGGGGTGATAATTTGAATAACTATGGCACCAAACTTGAAATCGCGAAAAATTCATCAACTTTTCAATATTACCTACTTGGAACAGCAGTTTTTTTTCGCGATTTCATTGATGGTCTCATAAGTAAAAGTTGTTCATAATGATGAGCGAAGGTTGGGATCTTTTTGTCAGGTCAAAGTAGACCATTCTTTTTGTATGGAAAATAGGCTACCCGCCCATTCCAACGTAGCTATACGGACGAAAGATACCTACGTCATTTTGATCTTCATATTTTCTAGATTATAATGGTATTATAATATTTTCCATGTCTAACTGGAATATAGAGAAGTACGACCGACATTACAAATATGCGTATATAATCTGAATCAGATCAGAACTGACGATCACATAGACCGTTTTTTAATGACCGAATTTATTAATTTGTACGTTCTGAATTCTAATAATGAGTTTAATTAATCAAAGACAGTTCCTTAGTGATTGTGTTTAGAATTATTTATTTAGGTTTCAGAACGCACTAAAAGGCATTGTGCCTTGTATAAAAATACTTATAACAACATGTTCCTTTTGTCCACTTTAAGTCAATTCAATCTGTGTTCTCCAAGGCTAGAAGTACAATTATATCTAATACTCAGCAAGTACTCTTTATGTCTCCAACCTCCATCTTTGTCCCATTCGACATAGCCTCGGATTTTGAATCAAATGGAATGATTCAGCTCAAAAACACCACAACAAATACACTTAAACGGTGTTTCTCTTGGTAAATTTATCAATACTAATAAGCGCTGAATAAGTAACGTCAGAAATTTTATAACCATACATTTTAAACTTTTTTAGGTACCTATTACTTTATTTGGCATTCATTACTAAGGCGGATATTGTAGAACCTTAAATTAGCAACATTATATTATTGTAAAGATTTTCCCAGCATCTATTGAGTTCAAAAACATTACAGAATCATTTAGAAAAATATTAATTTTTATATTGCGGTGAACTTCAATGAGCCTAACTATATAAATTTAGGTTACAATTGGTTCCAATACTTAGCCGTGTCATTGAAGATTACGTCACACACGTGAGGTGATTGTATCGGCAATCAAGAATATCAAGATATCGCATATATGCACTTGTTCACAGGGCCACAGATAACTAGGCTAGGGAAGGTAGTACGCAGAAACTTGCGGCTACAGCACGAACATAGCATTTATATAATACTACATGTGTAATGAAGGGGTCTAAGTACGGCGCAGATCGATAGATCTACGAAACAAGTGAAGGCTTGGGTGGGAATCCTTCGATGCTAACGGTCACGCGCGATAAAGCTCTGTCTCGAATGTCGGCATAGTCTTCTACTGTAAACATATAATATCACACTGCAGGTTCTTCTCGATAGGACCGCTATTCGGAACCGCGCACCTAGAATCCCCACATTTCATAAGTGCCTGTATTTGGTTTACATGAAATAAAGATCTATTCTACAACTGTTAATAGGTATCTTATACCTATATCTCTGAGATACACATAGATAGATTGACATTGACATAAGTGGATTGAAAGTGAGTATACCCTTGTAAACCAAAGTTGTAAACAGATAACATGACGCTGGCTAAATAGTCGACATCAGTGGGCCGAGCACGAATGTTTTGACGTATTGTAACGTAAACATAACCAAATTTAGAACCAAAAATACACGTTTCAAATTGAAACTTTCAATTCGTGCTCGGCCCTCAGCTCTGAGTCTAAGTCTCTGTAACTACACCATTTAGAATGTCACTATAGTCATTAATCGGTATTCGCTATAATGTGTTCCTTTTTTAACACGCTTTTATTAGATTCACCTGTAACTAACTAACTATGTAAGAAAATCTTGGAAGTTAAATTGGACCCACTTCCCGGTTTCCGATTAAGCTGAAATTTGCATACACGTTCAGTTTGGATGACTAAAGAGTGTACCATAGTTTTTTTTTAAACTATAATATTTTTTCATAAACAAATTAGGTATCCCACGTTGTTCGCATGCAAATTCTCGGATACAACAAAAATGAAGTTTCGAGTTTCCATTATTTACAAACATCTAGTTAGTTTTAGTAGGATTTGAATAGAACAAATTCGGATCTCACTTATTCACAATTAATGATAAAAGGTATACAAGGTCCAATCTTTCCAGTCCCGGTCATAGGCCCGGGTTATGGGGTTATTGTAGTCATTAATATGACTTTTTTTTACTAAGGGACCAACCATGAATTATCGAAAAATTATCTGCTGTGTCATATAAATATTTCAATATTACTAGACTAAATGTATGGAACAGCTGATATTTTTTCGCGATATCATACCATCATCATACCATGAGTTTTTCGTGCCGTCTAACGTTCACGTTCACATGCAATATTTGTATAGTGACTTTAGTTCACTATTTATACCGATAGAGGCGCTGAAAAAAATCCCAGTACAGGATTGTTCACTGGAAGATTAAAAAACCTTTTAGCTACAGCTTGTAAATGATTTATTCACCCCTCATTTTATATTTTCAGAAACCACCGGCCAACTGTTGCGAGTGGTTGCGGGTTTTCTTCGACATTAAGTACGTCAAGGAGACCTTGACAGTGGCTTTCAAACGAGGAGAGAACAACAGAAGACTGAGGGTCATCATGTTAGTTATCGTGATGTGTGTTGTAATTGGACCTGTTTATGGTGAGTGGATAGTAAATAAATGAATAATAAATCCAGCCCATTACTGTGCCACTGCTGGGCAAGGGCCTCGTCTCAGAATGAGAAGGGTTAGGTCTTAGTCGACCACACTGGTCTAGTGCGGGTTGACGAACTACAACACCATAAAGAACTTTATGAGGCCCTCTCAGATATGCGGGTTTCCTCAAGATGTTTTCCTTCACCGTTATCGCAAGTGATAGTAATTTTTTTTATTCGAACGTGAATCTGAAATGTCAGAGATGCGGGCCGTGTTTGGATAGGTAGTAGGTAGTAAAAATTATAATTATTATCAATCAAATCAGCTTATCGCAGCTGAAAATAAGCCTCTCCTAAATTTAGCCACTACACCCGGTCTCATCTTCCGCATCCAGTCAAACCCAGCTGCCTTTTCAGGTGCTCGATTCACCTTGAAGATGCACTGATCTATGCTACTTTTAAATCGTTAACTTAACTGCAATACCCGTGCAGCCATGACACTATTTAGGCTCCGGATAATTAAGTGAAATGATATGAAGCCAGCCTTCTCAAAAAAACTCTAAGATGTAGGTGAAAACTGTATCGCAATAGAAATGACAGAAGATGTAAATGAAAATTGCATCGAAATCGAAATGATAGAAGGTGTAGGTGAAAATTGCATCTAAATCTATATATTAACAGGTTCCAAAGTTTATCATAAATACACAAAGATATTTATTTAGCTAAACACAGAAATCGCAGGTATATTATAGAAAAAAATACACCAATAAAAATTTATACCAAAAAAATATATCTACGATGCAAACTAGGATTCTCATAATACATATTGAAATATTATTATGGTATTTAAAAAACTAATCGCATATATTAATTCACCGTTTTTTATATCATTCATTAATATAACATCAGCACTTCAAATTATCTTTTATCAATTTGTAAACAATTTGCAACTGCAATTTTGTTGATTAGTTTCAACATCTTTAATTAACATTGACCGAAAAAGTTAATAATTAAATTTATATTAAATCACTTCGTATTTTTAAAGATATAAAAATAAGTAAGTTATGGTTCCTCTAGTTCATAGATAAAAAATATACCTATATATTTAGTCTGTGGCAAGCTCACATTGTGGTTTCACTTGTTTTATTAGGTTATGGGTTATGGTCCCGTGTTTAAAAAAAAAGGTATTGGTTATTAAGTGTAAAAAGGTGTAAAATGACTACGAATTACATCGTAAACGTTCCAAAACTCAAAGGGCGTGAAAATTACGATGTGCACTGTGCTCATAAAGAATGAGAAGACAATTGAAGGTGTATGGAATAAATTGAAGGCAATGTTTAGCGATTCCGGGTTTACAAGAAAAAATTACCTGTTACGGAATTTAATTTCTATACGTCTGGAAAACAGTAAAGTCATGACCCATATTCCAAAAGAAAAGAGGTTGAAGTGGGACAAAAAGGCAATAAGCCATTATTTAGTGGGATATGCTGATAATGTGAAAGGTTACTGGTTGTACAATCCTGTGACGAAGAAAGTTGTCATTAGTAGGGATGTGACTATAATGGAGCCTAAAGATGACATGGAAATCATACAGGCTGTTAAATAAAATACAGAATTCTCATTAGATTCTCAAGACGAGTGTGATAATTCAGGAATTACAGATAGATTATCATCATCATCCACAGTAGTGGAAGACAGTACCTATATAGAAGAGGAGATGACTTTAAACTAGAGATATTACGACTAGTCGGTAAAGCCGACTATCCGGCCAGTTTTGTAGTCGGCGACTATTCGGCAAAGAGCGCGGACTATCCGACTTTTTACTTTGTATGTATTTCTCAACAAAAAATGAGTATTTTAAAAATTATGTACGTTATGAACCATTTCAAGTAATAAGCACTCATGCAACTGGTAAATATACTGAAGTAATTAGAATACCATTGTGACCTATTTTCAATTGTTATGACGAACACAAGCTTTATGTCTATGATGTTGACGGACGTTACGACGACGGCCTGATCGGCAGTGACCTCCTGAAACAACTTGACTCAAAAGTTGACGTGAAAAATGAAATACTTGATACAAAATCAGCTAACATACCTTTTACCTGTAAGACAATCAAACTTACCCCACGTTGTGAACAAAGAGTCAGTCTACCAACTACCTTGCAAAATGGAGATGGTGAGACGAAGTTTAATATCGAACATGGCGACCACAATTTTCGCAAAACGCACAAATCTATGAAGGATAAACCGCGCTATAAATAGGCTATTATACTAATATAATAATAATAAAAATCCTGGAATCCTGCCTGTGAAAAATATAAGATTAGTTAGATTATGTATTTAGATAAGAACTTTACAAAAAACTTTATAGAGATAAGTTTAGGATTATGTAAAAGTATAATAAGGATAAACCGCGCTATCAATAGGCTATAAATAATACTTATGTAAAAATCCTGGAATCCTGCGTGTGAAATATAAGATTAGTTAGCTTATTTAGGTATTTAGATAAGAACTTTACAAATAACTTTATAGAGATAAGTTTAGGATTATGTAAGATAAGGAACAATGGCAGGATTATACCTGAGTATTTTAGGAAGTGTCTATAAATGTGACGTGTGCCGTTTTTTATCGATATTAGTTTTACATGCTAAAGCCGAGGATAAATTATTTATTTAATGAACTTTTATTTGATATTATATTCACATCCGGTGTTGGTTTTGTCTGTGGGAGAATATTTTGAATCACTAGATTTGCCACTTTATAAAAAAACGATAATAGTATTTCGTTAGTACAGAATAATTAATTATTTTATTATTATTATTAATAGCCCGTAGTATCCCACTGCAAGCCAAATGCCTCCCATCCCTCCTTCCACTTTTCCCGGTCTGTAGCAGTTTGGGGCCAATCCTTTAGATAGACGTCCAGCTCATCACGCCATCTCCTTCTGGGCCTGCCGCGTTGCCGTTTCTTGCTATTTGGGACCCACTGTGTGGTTGTTTTTGCCCTTTGGGCAATAATTAATTATTATGATTAATATAATATTACAATTCATGGTGCATGGCACATTAGATGATGACTGTGAAGTAAAATGTAGATCAACGTCATGTAGACGGTTATTGGCGATCAATTTACGGTCGGTTATTTGTGTAAAATATAAACAGGTTTTGGGAAAAAGCTACGACACAGATATTGAATTGTAACTGCGTCATGATTTAAATGCTTTTTTTTAATGTCTTGGTCATGTGAAATTACGATATGATAGTTTAAAAACATAACTGAAGGAAGAAGAGGTAAAGGAAGTCCACGCATAAGTTAGGGCAAAATGGAGAAGGCTGCGTCAGCTACACCGACAAGAACAAGGCTCTTAAATTTAAAGAAGAAAGTCATGGGAAAGATTTATTTAGTTTTTGATCTTTTGGTTAGATTAGGAATCGTGATCATACCTGAAGGAGTTAATAAGTAACGGTCTTCGACCCGAAAATCAACCTCAAGACCATACAAAGATCTCAGATTACCTATATTTAAATTATATGCTAACCTCTTTATTTCTATTTCCAGGTGAAATGTCAGTACTGTACCTCTTCACGAGGTATCGGTTCAACTGGAACGAGGTGGATTACAGCTTGTTTTCGACTTATTCCATGTGCACTTCATTAGCAGGTAATTATAATTCGTGTTTTACCTATATTGTTAGCAAATCGCGAACATAAAACACAAACATAATATATGTAGGTACGTAAGTTGTAGTCTTGGTGTACGCGACATCGCCGACAAGCTGCAGGAGAGTAGGCTGAGATGGTATGGACATGTAAAGAGAAGACCACCGGATTACGTAGGCAACCTGGCACTGCAGCTGTCCTTACCTGGTAAAAGATCTCGAGGGAGACCTAAAACCAGGTGGATGGATGTAGTGCACAGAGATATGGTGACATGCAAAGTTTCCGACACGGATGTCAAAGACAGAGCGAAGTGGAAGCGAAATATAAAGAAGGCTGACCCCACCACCATATGGGATTGACAGTCGGGAAGAGAGAGATTACCTATAGGCTGCGAAAATTCCGCGTGAACGGCCGCTTGATTACGTATGATAAATTTATACAACAGTTGCTGTAGCAAATAAACGTCCTATTCCGTATCCTCTTATGAAAACATCTATGAGCAAAAAGGGATGCATTGTTTGTTAGTCGCTGTGGCTGTCGGATTTTTCTTACGTAATCAAGGCGCTGCAGTGGAGTGATGCGGTCAAATATTGTTTACCTATTTATTTTTGCCGCGTAGTGCGGCAGTGGAACTACACGGCGCGACAGTTCAGCAGTTCTGACTCATACATTTCATTTCATTTATATACACAATATTTAGCCGCGTTCGTTTTGCTGCAGTACCGTTTGACCTGTCGGTATGTTTTACTTTGAGAACACACAGGGGACAAAATTTCGGCCGACCGACCCATCAAAGGACTACTTCTTCACTTTCTGTTCATTGCACTGAATTAAAAACTAAGGGATTTCCTTGAATACGGATGTTAGTTACACAATGGAAGTAGGTAGGTAGGTACTGAGAGATAAACATCTCGTAAAGGAATGATAACAACACATAAGATAACAGATTAAGGAAAATCAAAGAAGAACAAAAAAGATAAGCTGTTTTTTTTTCTGCGATATCTTCCACTCAAGCTCTCCTAACACGCAGTTTGTGTATCTATACAGGATATGTTTTTATGTGGTGCACATAATTTGCAGAGTGATTGAGAGTCCGTTCTCAAATACGACCGCAGTACTAAAATTCACTCTAAACCAAAATAAAATTTTGATTTTGAGGACAACAATCATTGTACGTCGCGCGGCGTGCTGATCTATCTATCACCACTATGTTAGGCTTATTGGCGACAACAGTCCTGTCAGTGATGATAGATCGATCCCAATATCACGTGAAATGACCATTTTCGAGAACTGAGTCGGGCACATACTTGTAGTACGGTACTTCAGAATCCACAAGTTTGTATTTCAAAGCAAGTTGTTGGTGAATTATCTTGGCCACTTGGTTATGTCTATGCAAGTATTCACCGTTATCAAGACGAGAGCAACCGAATATGACACCTCACCGGGACAATGGCAAGCCCGACAAATGTCAACCGTCCCATCCTTTATAATATATTTCCGGTAGTTGTTCGTCATTATAACTTCATCCATAATTGCACAGACAAAACATTCGGTTTCCCGAAACAAGTCCCCAAAACGTAGCCAGGCAATAGACGCTTTAAAGTCAACATCGGGCCCATGAAGGGCCCGACAAAAGCGTCCATCTAGCTCTTTGCTTTGCCATACTTCCCTGCGGCCATTGATGCTTAGTACGACAGGTTTGCGCCAGTTCTCTCTAGCCAAGGAAAGCCGGGTGAGGTTGTCCACTGCAACAACATCACGGTGCATCCCCACATCAGTCTTATGAATAAGTCTTAGTATTTAAAAAACCTCGACCACCACATTTTCGCGGGATGTACAGTCTTATTACTGGAGAACGTGGGTGATGCATTCGATTAGCCATCAACAGAGTCCTGACCTTTCTGTCCAAGGCATCCAGTTCAGTTTGAGACCACTTGAGTATACCGATGTTTTTTTTATTTTTTTTTATTGTTTATATAATTGTGTGTATGCTGTGCTGTATGAGCGATATCATTAACTATCATTTGGACAGACGTTGTTGCATTTTGTAGGTCTAATCAGGCTCACAAAGAATGTCGAATAACTAATCGGCCTGTCTATTCACTTCGAATTTTTATTGATGTTAGTTTTTTTTGATTTTCAGGTACTTTATTCTCAGTGGGAGTATTTAGTAAACTACTAGGGTTCGACGATGCGATCATTGGTGTCATATCTTGCACCAGCAAGATACTGTCTTCATTCATGTACGCCTTTGCCACAAAGAGTTGGCAAATATACATAGGTATGTTATATGTATTAGATTTGTTGAATGATTATAATTTAAGTAGGTAGGTAGATACTTAAGAGGGCTTACCAGTCCAAAGTTGTAGGTTTAAATATGGGCGTGCGCGCATCAATGGATCAGATTATTTATGTGCGCATTATTCTCACCACTGGGGGAAATTCTCGTACCATCGAAGATGTCTAGAATTCGAGAAAAATTCCGAATTCTAACTTTTCTTGACTGGTAATTATGTTTAGCTCCTCTGGAAAAGTCGAGACCGACATTTCTCGAACGAAAATGTTGCGTCGACCGCATTTGGTTTAACCGAATTCATGTTCGTTTACATTAGATTGGTCGCCGAATTCGTCGACCGCATTTGGCTAGGTACTGCATGTATTTCCACGAAATAAACACTAGTCGATTCTTGATCCAATAAACTCAACTTAATAAAATTTTCACAAGTCGGTGACCAAAAACGGGTTGTGATCGAATACGGCCAACCCGAATAATGTAAATAAGCCATTATCAGAGGGGTGAGGGGAGAGGGAGCCGGACTCCTACCAAAAGTAATAGGCTGGTGATGAATATTGGTGAAAGGGTATCTATATGATATAATCTGTTCTTTTTACAGCACCACTGATTGAAATATTCAACGGAACATCGTCCATAGCGATGAGGTCAATGGTCTCCAAATTGGTGGATAGACATGAATTGGGTAAGAATTATTGTAACAGCGCCATCTACCGTACGTAGTTAGTAAGGCCACTCTGTCGCATTGGATCATGGATCTGTAATGATAGAATAGGTAAGATTGTTATAAATAAATAAATAAAAATAAAATAAATAAAAAATACTTTGTAAAATTTTATATTATGAACTTTCACAATGAAACTGAAAGTAGATGGCGCTAAAATATTTTAATTCTCAATACAGAATTAATAAAATCCACTTTTTAAAACGCTTTTATTAGCTTCACTTGTAACTATGTAAAAAAATCTTGGAAGTTAAATTTGACCCACTTCCCGGTTTCCGATTGAGCTGAAATTTTGCATACACGTTTAGTTTGGATGACAAAAGCGTTTTCTTTAGTTTTTTTAAAAACTATAATATTATTATCAGTGTATTAGAAATTCAATCATATTTTACAGCTTTCTGAAGAGCATCGAAAAGCTTTAATGAGTCAAATAACAGCGGCAGAGCATATGATCCCTGCTCCCATGACCCAGGTTCAATTCCTGGCGTCATCGAGTAATTTTATTTATAACGATTTTATAACTTACCTACGTCTGGATATTCTGGGAACAATACAAGTACAGATTAGGGAACTGCTTGAAGCGAATACCGTGTTGACATCGACTCTTTATTTAACACAGTTCACTTGCTTATGTATTCCAGGCAAAGTAAACTCATTCTTCGGTGTGGCTGAAGCTATGATGCCGCTGATCTACGCGCCCATGTACACCTCAGTGTACAGAGCGACTTTTAGGACTTTCCCTGGAGCATTCTTCCTCCTAGGCGGAGCACTTACCTTGCCGGCTGTTGTCATATTCTTGTAAGTATAAAATATACATTAGTATTAGAGTTCAAAACGGGGTATTTACCATGTTTATAATAATATATTGTTTTGAGTTCCTGATATTTCGGCACTGTTGCAACCGGGAACTCAAAACAATATATAAACATGGTAAATACTCCGTTTTGAACTCTAATACTAATGTTAGTGATCATGACAGTTTAGAAACTTCTAAAATATATCTACAATCAAATGACTAAATGCATTTCTGTCAGTGATAATAAGCTATCACCGTTGTCTAAGCATGTTACCCTAGACGGCACGGTTGGGGCAGTGGCTCAATGATTAGCTTTATGGGCTACGTGTTGCGGGTTCAGTCCCCGCACGGAATAAATAATTGTATAATCTACAGATAATTGTTTCTGGTCTGGGTGTGTGCATGTGATGTGTATGTTTGTAAACTGTACCCACGATACGGGAGAAATCCGAGAGGGGAAATGAAGGTAAATAAAAAAATCGTCTTCAATGAGCTGTCGACCATTAACGAAGACAATATTCACTCATTTCTTGAATATGTAATAAGCCCCTTGCATAGTATTCGGGAAAACAGAATTAAGCTATACTTGCAAATTGTGACAACGGTATCCCAGAACACATCATCATCAGCTATTAATGTTCCCACTGCTAAGACCAGGGCTTCCTTTCAGAAGCTATTTATCGGCCAAAAACTAATAACACTACTTAGAGACGATAATTATGACGCTATGACTGATGCTTTAACAACCCTATCTTTTAGGTCACTAGTTCACATCATTAAATCAACATTAATTACATTCGGCATTAGCAAGGTGCCGTTAAACATATGGTCAGTAGCCCCCGTAAAACACCCATTCCATAATGTTAGAATGAAGTTAATTGTGTTCGAGACTCAATACTAGATGTTGACAATTATTTTCTCCTTTCAGATGGCTGTACTTGGCTAGTAAGAAACACATTCAATCGGACTTAGATAAGGAAGCTGAAAGAGATGCTAATGAAGCCATGGAGAAGACCGGTACGGAAAATAAAGCTTTCGAGGCTGCTGAAATTGAAGTCACAGGAACTAAACGCAATTCAGACAGAAGACAGAAAAGATAGTGTCATACAGTCACAAATAGAAATGGGCTTCATAGAAAGTATGGTAAACAATAGCAAGGCACAACACTAGTTTAGCGAAAAGCCTACCAATGTAAATAACTTTATGGATAAAGAATTATATTTACAAAGATAAATTACGTATTTAAGAACACTTAACGGTGAAGGAAAATATTGTGAGGAAACCCACGCATTAGGCAGGTAACGCACTAAGCAGGTGAGCTGCGGTCGCCAGGATGTCGGACCGGCAGGCATCACGTCTTGCAATATTTAGTGAACATAATTGTGACAAAGGCATTCTAAAGTATAACTGCATGCCTGCAAGTAGTTTTGTGTCAAATAATATCTAGTGTCTCCGGGACTTTATACCCAACTGTGAACTTTCTTCACGTCTTACACGGAACATAGTTCGTGTAGCAGAATTAGGTGACATGCTTGACTGCCTAATGCATAATCTGCCTTATAATTTTAAATGTAACATATTGAGTGCCGAAAGTTACTAGGATGATACTGTTATACTTTTATATAGCTGCGGAGAATTTAAATGTGATGTTATAAGTGATGTTTCTAGAAATTAAATAAAATACAAATTGACTATAGATTTAATATCACCAATGGTATTGCTAAAAATGCCATAGGAGAGCTTTTTTAAGTTCAAAATATTTAAGTATATCTGCAGTATCAAAGCCATGAAGGCTTGTTATTTGATTAATGACAAAGGTTACCATTATCATCGGACTTGAGTTAAAGATTTTAAAAGAGACGAAATATAAAGCTAGTCGTACAATAATGATTTACCTAAATGTTTTGATAAGTGATCTCCAGATTTTAGGGTTCTGTAGATTTAAAAGAGTTTAACGTTTTGCAGAGAAATGGTCGATTACTTGATATGTACATGATATGATCTTTCTCGAATTGATATATCTCTACCACCCTTCGTGGTCCCATCTTTAATTAAAAATATCTCCATTATTTCTTTTGTATAAATAATTAAATCTAAGTATGCATTTATTTGATTTTATTCCTCTTAATTTATATTCACAAAACGACGACACGGAACCCAAAAAGCCTAGGAGTGTCGCTATGGCTGTTTATGCACTTCAGGGAATTTGATAGTCTTTTTTCAGTCCACCTCCGTTTGAAAAAGATGCTGTAAACTTCCGTGCAGTGCCCAAGCGGACTTTCGTACTTCGTACAAAAATTTTGCATGACAAAGTTTTACGTACCTAATGAAGTATATGTATATAAGTATTTTATGTATTAAGGATAAGTTTATGTTCCTAGATGATATTTAATAATATTATGTGTGAGTACTTATTTGAAGAAAATAAAGAAATATTTTTAAATTATTGGTATACCAAGTTTTTATTAATGCCCAGAGTAGACCATTTATAAAAAAGATATGTCCATAAAAGTATTATGCATAAAGCCATCGATTATTTCGCAGTTTATATTTCTAACAAAGATGGTGAACTTAATAGAAAGTAAAGTCAACACTGCTATTAAACGCGAATTTATTTAATCTTATTTGGAATATTCTTTAGAAAACATTAAATGCTAAAAGTATTACAATGATAATAAAAGTTTATCATATGTATATCATCATTATCTCAAACAGATACAATATTAAAAAAGTATAAAATTTAACAAATAAACATATTCGAGAATCCTATTACTAATTAATACTATCCCATAACACTTGTTATACTTATCTAATTGTTTCAATTAAAATATAAAACATCAGACGATTCAGACATTTTACGGTCTTTCGACAATGCAGTCTTGTACGCACATTATTACATAAAATCTAGTACACTTGTATCTTAGACTTGTAGAGAAATAAATATAAAATATTTATACAGTGCACAATATTTCGTATGTTTTGTGCGCTATTTCTTTGCCTGAGAACGACATATACATCACTTTATGACTCGGATGAACCTGAAAGAAAATCAAATAATTACTTTTAGTAAAGAACAGAAAAATAATATCTCTTCGCGTTGATCAAAACGAGTCAAAGTTATGGGAATGGCGAATTTTCTGTAAATGTATGTCGTGAAAGACGATTATGGGCTATTACAGAAAAGCAAATCGTTGCGGAAACCAGTGGTAACTGCAGCCGTCGCCGCTTGTCGACAGCTGAAGTCGACGCGCTAGAAGCTGCCTCCACCGACAGTTACAGTTATGTCTGTCGTCCACTAAATGTCACTCGTGTTACGTGTATAAGAGCGCTAAGGTAACATACACGACACTATCATTAGACAGCGACATGTAATTACTAACATAATTTCTCCTAAAATTAACCACAGCCTTAGAAGTGGTAGCCCAGGCCAACAAAAAACTATTCTCGTCGGTCTGTGGTTGCAGCGGTCTTGGAGGCCCATGTTCACCGGTGAATATTTTGTAGCTAATATTGGTGTATCCTCGTGAATAACGATTATAATTTAGTTCACCCCAGTTGCCCAGTCGACCAGATGGTCCGACGAAATAGTAGGTAAGATTTTTTTTATACTCTGATAATTGAAGGAAAGCAATGAAGGAACCAATGGGACCTTTTGCTGCCAAGACCCAATAGCTTAGTCTTTTAAGTCCACAGCTAGACAAAGGCATGTCCTTAAGGAGTCCCTGATCTAGGTGAAGTGCCTTTATCATAAATAACCATTCGCATCAAAATGTTGGACATAGCCTACTCCCAAAGACTTGAGGGCCAAAAAACAGAAATTCGTTGCTTACCTTGCCAGGAGTCAGTGAGCCTTGTTCCTTAGCCCTGCCGACGTACAGAGGTTCACCAGCAGAAGTATTTCCAGCGACTACAGCGTTCGGAGGAATGACGCCGTCGCGACAATCCAGCCACCGGATCTTCTCGGGGCGAGCGCAACATACCTGAAATATAACAGAGATAATGCAGTGGATATTTGGTTCATTGTTAATTTTGGGACCGTATGGTGTTCGGTAAAGAATCTGCCATAAAAGACGCAAGAAGAGAAGTGGGGAATGATCAGCCTCAGACAAGATGACAGTTTCTGATCAATAGAGAATAGAAATGTCGCGTTGGCAAAATGTATGGGAATGACATTATCGACGTTGTCCATTTGACAGCTTAAGCAAGTCAATTAAGTAAATCTTGCTGGAGGTTCTGCTATCTGACGATTGCAGATTATCTTCTTGACTAAAGGGGCAGTAGCACCCTTCTGTGTAATTGTGTACTAATAATAACGTACCGCATCCACAGAGTAACTACGCACGCCTATTCTTCTTCTATCGTGTCGGCACAAGCTATCATGGTGATTGCACATATCGTAGTGGAAAGGATAGCCAGTCAGCAATGGTGGTATCGAGGCTGACTAACCGTGGTGCACCAGTCGAATTTAGAATTCGTCACTCGTCGCTTTTTCCTTGCATTTCAATAAAGACCGTGTTGAGAACATCAATCCGCCTGCCAACCGTGGGTGAATGGCAGTATTCCCTCACGACTAATCATTGATACGCTCTGTTACAACGCCCTTCGTCAACCTTGCGGGCTGTTGTGATAATTTGAATAAGTACACAAAGAAATACTTATGTCAATTGGCGAGTGCCACCAACCCAGTGACTAGTGAGTGGCATCGTATGAAGAGGTTCACAATGAATGGGGTCGTGTGGAAACATACTTGCATACAACCATAATTATTCATAACATTACTAGTACCTACTGTTTATGAAACGAAAGTCTTTAAAGAAGCCTTTGACCAGATTTCTCTCATTATTATGTTAATTTCAGCTTTGTGCAGCATACCTATTCTGTAAGAGCACGATAACGATAACTGAATAACGGAGCTGTGAATATGATGCTGTATTACACGTACATGTTTATTATCGTATGTCAATTTGTCAAATAGCAACCGACAATATCTAAGAGTGAGGTTCGAATCGAGATTGCGATATGTTCTTACAGAATAGTTGTACAGGTACCTTATATTGGCTGAATAGATAAAAAAAATCTATAAGTAAGTTAAAAAATAGTTCTTTGTGAACAACATTTCTTTGGGAACTAGGTAACGATTTTTTTATTGGACCAATTGATGCCTTTCGGTCTTTAGCTAATAGTTTTTAATTTCGGTAAGTATACTGGGATTTATTTTTCTTGTTAATAAAAAAATATTATTATTATAATGCAAGGCAGTTGTGACGGGCACGCCGCAATCGCGGCGGTAAGACCCCTCTTTGAGGAGTGGCTGGATCGGCGGCACGGCGTCCTGACCTACCGCATGACGCAGGTCCTCACCGGACACGGAAGTTTCGGGAGGTACCTGTGTCTGATGAGGAAGGCAGAAACGCCTGGGTGCCACCACTGCGAGGATCGCCCTGAGGACACAGTAGAGCATACGGTGCAAGACTGCCCCGCTTGGGCAGAGCACCGACGTGTCCTCAGGGCGGCGATAGGCGGAAACCTCTCGCGCCTGGCATTGGTCGAGGCCATGCTGCGGGGCGAGATGGAGTGGGAAGCGGTCGCCTCCTTCTGCGAAGCAGTCATGCTATCGAAGGAGGAGGCGGGCCGCGTGAGGGAGAGGATGGCGTCCTCCCTCCAGCCCAGCCGCAGTGGTGGTCGCCCACGGCGTCGGGCGCCGGCCGACGATCTCCGGCCACCGTAGGCGCGGGCATGCGGACAGCGAGTAAAGGGCAACTCGCTGTCCGACCATGGACCATGCCCGGGTCGACGGCGCGTTGTGTTCCACGCGCGCCTCAAAGAACGTCAGCAAGATGACGGGGCCCCCCCTGTAGAGGGCCGAAGCCTGCCGGGGTCGCGGGACTTATCTCATTACCGTGACCCCGGAACGTAAAGGGCTATCGAAGGAACACCGTGGATTTTAGTCAGTACAAGTCTGACAGTCCCTCCCGCCCTGCCCGGGGCGGGAGGACTCATTAGATGATTTTACCACGCTAAAAAAAAAAGGCAGTTGTGACCAGGTACATACCTACTTCTGATTTGCATTACAAATTAGCAAGAAAGCAAGGCAACAGTACCTAATGACACAATATTTGTCAGAGTCAGTAATAACATAAAATAATATTCAATGAATCAGTAACCCATTCGATGCGACGCACGGCCTTCGGCGTATTTTAATTGTACATTCAGGTGTCACTTACGTTAATCGGCGTTATGGAAAATTCGCTCTATCTTGGCCAAATTATCGAATGATCGGAGTAAGCGTACGTATACGCAAACGTACGTATTTATGAATAGCTTTGTTTTACTATTATTATTAATTTTAATTGTTGTTTTTTGTTTTATAGGTTAATTATATTTTTATTTTCTTAATATTTTTATGTTATATTTTATTGTCTCGGTGTCAGTTACTTTGTGATGTCTAATAAACGTTTTTTCTTTCTTTCTTTCAAACGATATATTGATAAGAATTATAATGAATATGTTACAATAACAAGACAAAAGAATTTATCAGCCACAGAATTTTGTTTGTGGCTATTCATAATATAAGTATTCAGTCAGTTATAACGTACAATCAGTAACTATTCATTTAATTATTTTCCTCTACAAATGTTATCAACAAAAAGGAAAGGTTACCATGAAACCTAACCCCTCACAGACTACTCATACCTACCTTGATAAGTCCGATCAGTCACGTCAACATTAGGGACGTGATATGGTGTATGTGAATAGCTGGTTAGCCACAAGTCTTAGTTACAAATGTTGATGTGTGTGCATGCTCCTTTAAAAGTAGAGGCAACGGGTCCTTCCTTCTATTTTTCTGGTCTATGGCTGCACTCAGTACCTATATACTATGATACGTATATAACATTCGAACTTAGATTATTGATTGGTTGTCACAACCAATCAATAATCTAAGCATTCGAATCAACAAACCTCAATATTCCTGACAGCGTTTTCATTGCCTCCCCATGGCACGTAAGCGGCCCTATGCTTGACGGCCAACTTGCCGGGAATGAGGTCACCTTCAAACCTCGCCCTGATTACCCAGATGGGACTGCCATCATAACCTTCATAGCCGCCCACGACTGCCCTGTCAGCAAGCGCGGGTGCATCGTTTGGCGTTGTCGGGATCCATTCGATGATAGCTGGAATACAGACGAGAAACAATTAGTCTTGTGTCTACTATGGTGAGTTTTGACATCTTGGGACTTCGATCTGTGGATTTTGTTGGTGTATGACAATCTGGACGCTACAAGATTATATCGTAATTACAGAGATGAATAGGATGTCTTGTGAACACATGTTTGTATGCAAAAGAAATTCCGTTAAATAGCCTTTGTTTAAGATGTATTTTAACTTGCTATGTTTATGAAAATTGCAAGCGAAGGACAACAGTTTTGCTTGATAAAATACCTAATTAAGTAGTTCTACTTGACGTTCTGAACACAAGAATGGTTTAAAGTCTTTTGGGGCAATTTTAGGGTTCACCTTATTATTTACTTACTATAAAAATAGATGAGAAATAAATACTTAATACCTCACGCGGTAATTCCGTTGGCATGAAATTGATTGAAGTTTAATATCAATAGAATTTGAAAAAACCGTTCGTTGATGCCAAAAATAACTAATTGAAAGTATTTTTTGCTAGCGTAGTGTCTACTGCCGTCATTAAAACATTCCTAGGATTCTAGCTCATCGCGTGTTAGTTTTATTGTACAACGTTCAGTTCAGTGGCATTATGAAAATTACATGAAGAGTGAGTCACCAATCCCACTTTGATTAAATCTAGGTATTCTTTGTTGCAGTAGTACTGAACATGGGCACACATGAGCACGATTTTTATTTTTATTTTGAGATGTGTTCAGACTGCTGCATTGTTTACTTAGTACTTGGTTAACAATGCAGTACTTAGTATGTACTAACTTAGAGGTTAACATTTGGGCGCTAGGTACCTGCGCATTACGCAGCCTGAGGGCTAATTCACGTAATTTTATGACGCGCCGATCATATTGCAGCAACGCGTTACTGCAATATGATCGACATTAAACATTCACAGATTGCAACGCTTGAACTTGACGCGAGCGTATCTCACTGAAGCTAAGAGAATACCAAATGTGTTGTTATGTATGATCCAAATTTTACTGCAACTGCACGGAAACTGAACTTCTTTAGTTACGCGAATTAGCCTACTAGTTGCAGCAGCCGTCATTTTGCCAGAAAACTTATCAGCAATGATAAGTTCGCGGAGAATAGAGGCAATCACATGTATTGGGCGTTGGAATAGTCATTAGCTTTTTATTGCAATCGGGTACGTTCTAAAAGCTGCCATAGTGAATTTTTTTTGGCTACCCTGTTTACAGGCTTTATTATGAATATCGAGTTGGCTGCTTGTAACGAGACGAGCCTTATAAACTAATAAGCAGTGCAGCCAGATAACTTACATCCATAAGCTGGAGTAGGAGACACATTAGGATATCCAGGAGCGGGAGCATAACCGAAACCTGGCGCTGAGGGAGCCTGTGGAGCCATCGGTGCTACATTCGCATATGACATCGCTGAGGGCGGTTGTCCAGGCTGTCCCGGTTGGTACGGGTACCCGAATCCAGGTTGAAATTGCGTTTGGTACTGCGGGAAACCGGGTTGGGTCGGTGGTGGAGCTCCAGCATTTACAGGGTTGTATATTTGCGGGTATATTTGCTGACCCTGAGGCGGTGGGTACTGTTGAGGGTTGCCGTATGGATCTGAAACGTAAAGAAGAATAATTAATTTATAAGATGTATAGTAAAATCGCCTAACCTCAGCTTGCAAAGGAAAACTTTTTACTTGTATAGGGTTGGACTGTTAACTATAAATAGATTCAAAGATTCTCACCATAAAAAGTTTCCTTGACTTACTAAGCCGTAATTCGTCTTTAAATAGGTAGGTAGTCGATCGAAAATGTTTTCAATTTATAGAACTGGGGGTCTTTCGCGTAACTAAAATGGTAATGAACATCGATTTTGGTAATAAACTTCAATACGATCGTGAGAGACTAAACTTCGAGCTACTTTGTAAAGAATTTACTGAACATGAATCCAATTCCAATCTTCTAGATCGGTAAAAAAATTACACCATTTTAGTTACGCGTTAGATCCGCTGGTTAACGGCAGACTGGTATGGGGAATAGAATTACCAATATTACCATAGCTTGGCGGAAAATAATTATTAAGGTCTTTTCACACTCGTGTCCTAAACTTATCATTGGCAGTAGGTTCATTGTATGCAATCTTGCAAAGATAAGTTGCATTATCATAATACCTACGACTATTTCTGGTTTTAGTATGTGACTTTGGTTTGATCTCTGTAACCTTATTTTTGGTGTGCATAGATTTTCCTACCTACATAGAGTATTCAGGGTTGGTCCCACAGTTAAAGTTGTTCATAATTATGAGTACAATGATCCCTTATAGAGAGGTTCGACTTTGTTTAGTATAAGAATGGCCCGTCGGCTTAGGTTTGTTTGGTAACTATCTAAGTTCTATGGGTTGCAAACCAGTCATTTCTGTGCGGCCACACTCAACGGGTGCTCCTGCTCATTTAACCTTGCCTTCAGCTTTTTAATAGGTTCTTCCAGGAAACATTGTAGGAACTAGGAACTACCTATCTACATGAAAATTGATGGTCACTTAATTTAAATGATAAAAATCTAAAATTCTCTAGACAAATAAAATTTTACGTCAACTCCACCGACTTCTATATCTTTACACTTCTCGCGGAGTATCTCTCTCTATCCGAGGCGTGCACAGTCGATTTCCTGACATAAGTCGACGTTAGCTACCGAATCCCATAGTAAGATTGGGCATGTCCTTTAATTGATTTTATAGTATCAAAATAGGTAGGTACTTATCTACTTATATGCAAGTATAATACGCCTAAATATAAAATGTGTTCAAAGTGTCATTGTAACACGGCCTAATTTCATGAGAATAAATTATGAAATCGGTGAATAGAAATATAAGTAGATACTTCAGTAGGAATATTATCTTCTTTCCTAGTGCGTTTTGGTCCATTACGACAGTGTTAGGGCACTGCGTATACAGTTAACCCTATACTTGGCAGGACTTTTTTTCTTATAAATGTTGGTAAATTTTACATAAAATGTGGTCTTAGGTGTTAATTAAAGGGAGAAAAAATAAAATAAAAAATATAATTTTATTAATTTATGATATATTGAATGTATCACATAAGGCACATTGCCAGACCCTTGACAATCAACCTTATAAAATCTTTGTATCATATAAGCCGCACTGCCAGGCTTTCAATGAGATTTAAACATTATTATAACAAAACAAAAAACTGAAATATTACATTCTTACATGAAATAACATAAATTTTAAGACATAACGTAGAACTAACGTTGTTCTGGATCATGATGCGAAGCTGGTACTAAGAGACTTCGGGTATTTTTTCAATTACCCCGTATTATTTACAGCTGCCTGCTTTGGTTCCTTTATGTGGAACCATCATTTCATCAATGCGCGTCTCTTCTTCTACTTGTAGACAGTTTTCACATATTCTTTGATGAAGTGGCCTCACTTTGTGATATCTTTCGCCATCGTCTTTCAAATTATCATTTGACAAAGACATCACAAAGTGAACTTGAAAATATCGCCTCAGTAATTGGAACTTCTTCAGGCTCATTATCTCAGCTTATACACCATAACAATACTCTAAGAATACTCTAAGATCAATAATCAGTATAAACGTGCATTTTAGGACCCCCATAAATAAAAGGATCACCAGTATTTTTGACATCATCTTCTGTAATACTTATTCAGCTACCAGTTGTCTGTATACTATACTTAGCTTACATATTTATTTGTTGCACTATGGAAATATGATGTCACCTGAAAATAACTGCTTGAAGTATTCAATAACACTGTTCTCTTCACGTAGCTCAAAAGAGTTATCTTTTACTTCTGCAGAATCGGTGAGTTTAGAGCTACGCCAAGTAGGTTCTAATATTTTAGCTGGTACCTATTACTTTTCGCTATATCGCGATAACTCTAGGACGTTTTGATCGAGTAGCCGACTAGCCGCTGAGGGACAAGATGCAAACAATGCAGGTGGCACCTGATTATGACGCATTAAGTTACTGGCTGGTGGTGAAGGTACTGAGGAGGTTGCCAGTGGAGAAGGAGAACCTACATAATATAATAAAGATGGTTCCGGAGATAATGGACTGGCCTCAGCACAATGTAGGTAGACCTGCCTTATTGCAGATGGATTGACCGATAAAATTTACGGCGAGAAAGGGTTGATTGACTGCGATGATTGCTGGTAGTACCAAAGATGTTGAAGCAACCACTTGATTTACCTCATTATCGTCATCTGATAAAATGTTAAGATTTTCTATAGAAGAGGGCAATGATGGAGGCGGTGAACTGCTGTCGGAAAGTTGCCGACCTCTTCTTCATTGCTGCATACTAAGCTGATGAAGCACCTGTGACTCTGCTATACAAATCAAGCATTGTCGCGTATTTGATACATATAAAAAAATATCTAGAGTTTTGGCTATCTGGCAGTGGGGCATATCTGTTACACTCGAAAAAAACACTGAATTACATACGATTTAAATCCATTTTGATACACAAAAGTTGCGTTTCCTACTAGCAAATATTGTAATCTATTCAAATTAAACTACTTTTAAAAACAATTTGACCAAAATATAATAAAAAAAAAAAATTTTTTACCTTGCGACGAGCAGACGCTTTTGATCGATTCGCAATCTTGCATTCTACTACATTTTCGGCGTTGCAAGTAACACAATTATATTTTTTGGTAGAATTGGGATTATATTTGCTAGCATATTAAATAATAAAAGTTTTGAAAATATGTCTCAGAACGTCCCTAGATTTTTGAAAAGTTCAACGTATCAAATGATCCACCGTGCCAAGAATAGGGTTAACCCTTAACTGCTAAAATTTAATAGACAACAGGTAGGCGGCTTACGATACCCAAAAATATAAATGCCCAAGGTCAATGTCCTTTGGACCAGTTTCTCAACAGATTTTGGGGTATTTCTGCAGTCAAATTGCATCAGTTAAGTTGCGTTCAAAGTTCCTTTGTTATTGACCATGATAATAATGATCCGTCCTAGTTAGTAAACGTGAAAAATCAACCATCGTTATCTGTATTGGTAGATAAATTTTCTAATGACAAAACATTAATTTCGAATTAAGAATAGAAAATATTGGTTATAATTCTAATACTTAGGTACCTACCTCTTAAAGATAATACATAATTATGCGCTATTGTATACTTTACAGCGCCATTATCATCAAAACTCTTGATTATGTAAAGATATCAAATGAATGGAAAAATTTACACCCGGTATTATTCGTACAAATAATCACATGCGTTTGTTTGGCATCTTAAGTTTCCAAACATAACCTTACTGAGCTAAAACTCTTCAACTAGGTAAGTTTTTAACTACAAAATACTTACATCCAGACATGTTTGAAACGGTTTGAGAAATTCACAGCACAAAAACTAACGTGGCACAAACTACAAGCACTTTCGTCGACTGACCGGGCAAGCGACAACAAAATAAATAGAATGGAATGGCGCGATGTTCACCAGAGTCCAAGTACCGGTATCGGCATAAAATCCAAAATGGCGGCTAGAAGAGGGGAGAGGGACGGGCGGAGGACGCTCGTAGACAAAATATTATGTAGCTGCACAAACAAGCTGCATTACTTTTTAGAAAAAGACTAGTTTTCACATTTGGTAAAACATTTTTTGAACTGAATACAAAGATAAAAAAAATAGGTATGACTCGTTGGACTTGGATGTAAATAAACCGCTGCCAAGTTGGTAAATAATTATGTATATAGAAAATGTCAACAACCCGTCGTTTTAGGGAAAGATTTTCTTATCATGCACTCGCTCCTATTTGTATGCATAGGAGACCGCACATGCAGATTTTGTTTGCGAATTGGAGAAAAATGCTGAAGCAGGGAACCTAATTACAGTCCTACCATCACTACCTGCACCATCTTATTACCTGAATACCCTTGTCTTTTTACACGACGCGACGGGCCTAAAAGGAGAGTAATTGTACAGGCCGGCAAATAACTTGAGCGCTCGGCGGGGTGGTGGGGGGGTCAGTGCTCAAGA
This sequence comes from Allophyes oxyacanthae, assembly GCA_932294325.1. Classification (NCBI taxonomy): domain Eukaryota; kingdom Metazoa; phylum Arthropoda; class Insecta; order Lepidoptera; family Noctuidae; genus Allophyes; species Allophyes oxyacanthae. The sequence goes on along the minus strand of OW028620.1, from coordinate 6,795,648 downwards.
CTCGTGCCGGGTATCGTAATGTTTATCACCTTGTGTTCTTGTCCATTCTAAAGTTATCTGAGCGGGCTTAGCCCGGCGGGTGGACAAACGCGTTTGTCTCCTTGACAGAGGACAAAACGAACAATCGAGAGAGATAACGGTAAAATAGTTATGTCCCTGGTTTTTCTTTCTTCCCTTTTTGTCTTGCTGGAAGAGATCTCGTACTGCAATAAAGCCGCCCTTTGTACGTATCTATTATTTATGCAAATAATTTGTATAAAAAAATTATTGGTATGCAATAAAGAGTAGGGTGACCTGTTCAACAGTTAACTCTATTCTATTCTGTTATTATAATTTAATAGTGTCTAATAATTTACGATTACCTATCTATTATCTATTTGTGTCACGAAATTTATAGATGTCAACTAAAAACAATTCTGTACAACTATAAAAATGTAAACCTAACATGATGAAGGTCTGGGACCCCGCGCGATTACGTATGATAAATATGACAGTTGCTGTCGCAAATAAACGTCCTATTCCGTATCCTCGTAGGAAAACGTCTATAAGCGAGAAAGGGATGCATTGTTTGTTGGTCGCTGTGGTTGTCAGATTTTTCTTACGCAGGTAAATCTGTAGGTCATACAAATAGGTAATTGTTACGTGCGAGAATAGAACCCCCGATTGGTAGCACATGGAGCGAGCGCAGGTTAACCATGACGCTGATTGTGCCACAAATTACCTAACTAAACACACATTTGATAACAAAATAGTTATTTTACAAATTGGTCAAAATTCAAAAAGTGACTGTCACATTTCCCCCTTACAGTTGCATAGGACTGCTGTGACGTCATGACATCGTGGCGCTATGATCTTTGAACACGCATCAAATGAGCTTCCTACGTAGATAAGTAATATTATTCACGGTTTTGTCACAGACAGACGCTTAGTCATTATTTACTATTTTAGATGACGTCATAGTTTCATTTTTATGCGTATGTTCAGGTATTGCGAAATATATTGAAATACTTAATTATAATTAACATTTTTATAACGTAGTAGACACCTCATACGTAGAAAAAAAAAACTTTTACTATTATTTTTTACCTATAAACTTTAAGGTTGCCTGCCATACATAGTGATATGCTGGCAGGCTGGCAGGTAAAGTGTTATGCAGGTATGTATTGGACTATTGGTAGGTATTACCTTTATGCAGGTAAAGTTTGTAAAGTTCGCTAGAATCATTAAGAGGACTTAAATATTGGAATTACCCTAATTACGATTAGCAAACTGTAGTGCGATTGTGCGAATAAGATACTTGTAACAGCTCTGCTTACCCTTCATAAATAGGTTAAAATCTGTTTAGATTCATAGAAACAAGGTGGCGCTACCTAGTGCGAGTTGTTTGAAATAAGTAGTCACATATAACAGAATATGGACAATGGACGGGACTCCAAATCAAACAGGCTGAGTTCTAACAAGTTTTTTCGTCTCAATATAGAGGACGCTGTTAACAAACATGATCAACACGCAACAAAAAATACCGACAAACTTCTTCTGAAGGCTTTTGAAGGCGATTGTATTTTTATTAATAAAATTATTGACGATAATTTATATAACAGATTTTTATTTGATGTAAACCAGATACAGGCACCTATGAAATATTGAGACTAGGTGCACGGTTCCAAATAGTAGGTCCTATGGAGAAGAATCGGCAAGAAACTTCATGGAAGCTCTTGTAAAATAATAGATTACAATCTTGATTTGTAAAATTTTGTAGGAAGAGCTGCGAGAATAATGTAATTTAATGTGAATTAAAAATTAAGAATAGAATAATAATGATTTGCTTTTGAATAGGAATGCTATGGCAGTTACAAGTTGATAGTCCCGACTGACGGCAGCCGTTTTGAATTAATAAAAATAACTGATAAGTATAAAATATTTAATCGGGTTCTGACGACATGTAGTAGGTACCTGCAATGAACAGATGACGGACTTTTGTCCGGCGGACTGCCACGCAGCAAGAATGTCCGTGATTGGTGCCAGTGAGAACACTAGTTCTAACGACAATCACAAACGAACAAACGGACCATCGCGGTGTGCTTTAAGTCTTCTTGTAAAAAATTTTGTTCACAGCTGTCCACCGAACAAAAATTCCGTCCATCTGCGCCGTGCCTAAAGTCCCAAATTATACCTACACAATGTGATTTCGGCTGCGTAGATTGATCGACTTACTAGGTAAAACAACATTATCCCATCTAAGACCTTAGTCGCATGACCATTGTTTATCTTTATGCTCTAAGTTGTTTATACATCGAAACCCCTTCGTTATTCGGAGATTGCGTTCGGCTGTCCTATCCCATGATAAACCATGAGCAGTCAGAAAGAAATCCGAAGCTCCGAAAACTGGTATCTATAAATAACAGATACCGGTATTCGTCTTAAAATAATCATTACACGTTTTCCAGAAATTTTATTCTGGTCTAAAGAAACCTCTACGCCTTGCCTACGACCTGTCTACGATATGTCTACGACGTGACTACAACGCGGCTACGATAACTCCAGTGGCAGATTTTGAATCAGCGTAGTGAACAAAGGCCTTAGCCATTCTCATTCTGAGAAGAGGCCTGTTCCTAGCAGTGACCAGTAATAGGCCGGATTTATTATATTCAAAATCTATGTTGTTTAATATCAAACCGACATTCGACGGCATTCAAGAAATCTGAGTTTTAAAGTTTAAACTGCTTTTCTGTAAGGTAGTTTGTAGAGGTGACATTGTTCTACGACAGTGTCGACTAGTATTGTAGATGTTTTCTCTTTCTGACTGGCTTTCATACATTTTGTATCGGCTTTGAATTATCATAGAAACCGTCAGCATAACCCTGGCGGCAAAGTTAGTGACAGAGCTTGATTCAATTTGTGCTGTGTATAGGCACTGTTGACGCTCAGCCCCTAGAATCCTGCCACTTGAAAAAGGCTGGTATAATGATGAAAAGAACATACTTAAGTACACTTTTTAACCCTCAAAACATTCACAGTTCACAAGTTCTCAGGTATTTTTTTTTAAAATAATTAGTTCTTTTAAATATTTTTCAAGTATTTTATTGTAAGTAATTCCTGAAGGCTGGTATAGGTGTGAGATGAATGGAAGAATAACCTAACCGTCAATAACCCCCGACTCCAACCAGAAAAAGAGCTGGAACTTTTGAATAGCTGAATAGATTTTCATGAAATATAGCTAAGATGATACCCGATTAAACTAGCTTAGATAAAAAAAAACTGCATTGAAATCGGTCCATCCGTTTTGGAGCTACGATGCCACAGACAGATACACAGATCCACAGATACACCGATACACAGATACACACTACAAACTTACGACACCCCTCTTTTTTGTCGGAGGCAAAAAGACATTGCGCCGACCCCAAATAAAATGGGATAAGGGCAGGAGAATGACTAATCGAAATTTTTGAAAATAGCTTCGTAAGTGATTTTATACCTCAAATCAAGTTTATATGGGCTTAAAACTTAATACAGATGAGCTTTGCAAAGTCGAGGTCGTAAGCTAGACTTATAATAAAATAAACACAACATACAAAAGAGCAATCTCGTGTACATAGTTGGACAATGTTGCATTTATGTGTAGCAAACGAGGACTTCATATTTTTGTCTGGGATTTCATATCTCCCCGAGGAAATACAGACACACTACGATGCTATGTACTTTAGCTTGAAAATAAATTTAAATACCTACCAATGAAATTTTCATGTGTGTGTCGTAGTCTAACAAGATTAAACTTTGTTGTATATTGGATTGTATTTTTCATGTTGTCCGTAAATACAATATTTTTGTGAGATGTGTAACTAATCTGTATATTTGCTATGTAAGTCGAAACTGCCACCAGCGTTTTCCAAATAAAGCTGATTCTGTTGGAGAAAGTGCAGGGAGCTTATACCACTTATACTACGAGCTCTTTAATAGCAGGGCTGAAATTGAACTGCCCAGAAATTTCCAGAATAAGCTGACCTTTCACTGTACGAAAAGCCTATAGACTGCGAGGGCCATATACTAATGCTCATACTGAAAATGTCTCGGCAGTTCAATTTCAGCCCTGCTATAAGAGTTCGTAGTAAGGCCCTAGTTCTAGACTTCTGACACGTTATATTAATTATCATGTTGACACATACAAATTTAAAACTTATTTTAACGGGATAAGGTTTATTTTTCGAACTGTTACGATAGTATGAACACTTTGCTGAATAATAATGATTACGAAACCAGCTGTACCACCATTATTTGCATACTGTTACTCATTCGAAGATAATTAGTACCTGAGATGTTGTACTACATTTAGACACAGCGTTTTAGTGTATCAGACGCTGATTGTAGCAGCTATAACAATAAAATATACAGTTTATCTTTAACACATTTATTCTGAGAACACACGGCTATAGAAATATTGAATCATTAGAACAGTGTAGGATATGATCCGACCTGCAAAGTTCATGACAGTCGGGACGTTTACCGTGAACACGTTTGCCGATATCTCCAGCTGACGCGAAGATACCAACATGATCATAGTTTGAACTTGATCGAAGTATGGTTCATCTGAAAAAAAAAAGCTGTAGTTGTACCTAATATACCTCCAGTTTCTGAACGGCTGGTCATATCTCTAAATATTCCAAATCTCATGTTAGCATGTAATCTGGTGATTGGTTCATCAAAATCAAAAATCAATTCAACAACCAATCATATTAGTTGACGTGACATTTGACGGCTGGTTATATGTGATCATGGATCAGCCTTATAACAACGACTGCTAATGTTTTCTAGTTTTATTTTACGGTATCAACTGGCAGCCCGTACAACACACGGCAGAGAGTAAAATAGCATAGATGATTGGTTATATCGTTAATATTTGACATCTAGCTTTATTTCATTAATATCTAAATACGCCTTTTGAAAAAAAAGTCATACCTTTTCCAGGTGATCGCAAAACGTGCAATAGCAACGCCAAAGTTTTTTTTCTTTCTCTTATAAACATTTCACACATGCTGGCCAGAAATATAGGACGACTGTTTATACATGAATACAAAAATAAATCACTGAGAAATACCTCTGAGTACTGAAAAGAAAAAAAAATATTTTATAGAAATCATCTGTGGAAAACGGATCAGGAAGTCCACTATCCAACCAGGGATTTTTTTGCTGTGACTTTCTCAAATATTCCCAAACCATAAATGTCTAAAGTAGGTATCTAGTAGTTAAAATAAATTAATTATTAGAGTTAGACCACATAACTGGAGTATCGTCTGCGGGGCAAGAGGTCCGCAGGAGCAGAGTGTGGTTTACTGTTATTAAGTAAACTGTATTTATTATTATAAACTGTTATTCGAGTAATATTGGTATGGAACAGCAGATATTTTTTCGGAGTTGTCAGCGGTATTCCCGTAGTAAAACTTATTCATAATTATGTGTACAACACCCCTGAAAATTTGGCTACCTTTTGAAAAGTAACCCTGTATATTATAATAAATTATTCAGTGTATTTAAATAATTTTATAAGTGCTTACCTTCAATGATGGTGATAGTGATCGACATATAATCAATAATGTGCATAATAACCATGCGTTGTACATTGTAAATACCTAAAAAATAAATATATATTTAAAGTAAATAAATCGACTCTCTGCTATAAAACATTAAACTGTCTTATATAAAACTTATTTTTTATCAAACAGACCAGCAAGTCTGTTTTCAAATAGTAAAAAGTGTTACTTTTAGTCTGAAATATATTTTACCTGGCCACAGTAAATTTTATTGAAAAGGTGAATACAATCCGCAATTTTGTCATATATTTGCATGAGCTCATACCAACAACAGTCGAGACCATTATCTTGTATGACTTTAGGTTCCATGCAAATACCCTGCAATAAAGTATTTAGTATAGGAAATTTATGATACCGTTATTTAGAATCATTGCATTCTCTATTTTTTTAAAACGGTGCCCTTCTCTTTTGTTTCACCTGTATCGACGGTACAGATTACAAAAATACATCTCATGTGCTCACACACCCAGACCCAAAACAACTATGTGTGTGTAGGCAATATTTGTTGCGTGCGGGGATCGAACCCGCGGCACGTAGCGTAGTAAGGCAATCGCTTAGCCACTGCGCCAACTATACCATCAATAAATTAATATCTTACTTACTTTTATTAATAAGTCACAGATTGTTTCTTGAAATATAAATTCCTTTTGCTTTGATACTGTCTTCTTAACTCTCTTCATTAACAGTATATTCAACATTAAAAGTTTAATATAAATATTCACAACGAAGAAAAATAAGATGGATCCTTGTATCATCACAAAAAAGAACGTCAAATGTGCCCCCATATTTTGAATGTAAAATTTTCTCAACCAAAATGTGCAAAACACTTGCACAGTTGGCAATATGACCAGTAAAATTGAGAGTAGACGTCTTCTTCCGAATACTATTTTAGATGTGCCAAAATCATTGTCGATATCGTCAAGTTTGTTAAATAGCTCAACAAAGTTTTCGGAGTTCAAAAAAGCAATGGCAAAAATTGAATAAACTGCTTCTGCAATATTTAAAGTGCCGTAAGTTTTTGTTAGGATGTTTAACGGCACATCAGATTTCGTGTCACGCCAGCTAAGTGGCCTTATGATTACCATCGTCAGCATAAGATAAGTTGTAATTACAAACAAAGAGTAGAACTTGCTTAGTAACTTTACTCGAACGAAATTGTTTTTCTCATAACTGATTAACTTTGATCCAAATAAAGACGCAAAATGTATTAATGGTTTTGCGGCAATCGTTCCAGAATATTGTGAAAACTTCTTCGGAACAACTTTCTTGGATATTATTACACTGAATGTATTCTTAGAGTATTGTGTTTCAGGATATATTTTATTATCGTTTGGTGTTTTAAAATCATTTACGTAAAACATTGTCCTTACTTCTGTAGCTTTGGTTAGACACTGACGTATTTCAATTTATTTTTTGTTGGTTGTGAAGTCCATTAACATGAAATATGATTTACATTAAAAAAATCAATTTAATAAAAATATCTATAATTCGGTTTCGATGAAAATCGTAACAATATGGATTTTTAATGACTGGTGGTTTTAAATTAATTAGAATAGAGTGGAATAACTTGTACTCAGTGTACAGATTTAAGATTATGATTTATCTTTATTATACCTTTATTTTGTCCATAAAAACAAGGACGTAACGAGTGTGGTTCAATATTATGAATTCTAACTTATAACACAATTTTAATATGATTTTGTTTTAAATATCATTTGTTGTTCAAGGCTAGCGGTAGACCTGACATAAAGTTCAAAATGAGTTATTGTTTAAATATTATTGACTACTCTGCGGACTCTAATCATTCTGATGTTGACTGTACCAGCCTCATTGATTTTATAAAAAAGAATAAGTTGCGATTTCAGGACTGGCCCGCACCGCCTCTTCTTAGCGGTTATATAGACGAGCTTCACTTCGCCGTCTGCATCCACTTGTCGGTGGCTACCGTCAACAATCGGCGACTATAAAAATCAGCCCCATCGTCGATAAGTATCGCTTGTCTGTAAGAGCGCTTACAGATTTCGATTTTTATTTGTTTTGGGGCTAACGAACTTGCGATTAACCTGATAGTATGTGATTATCGTCGCCCATGAACATACCTACGCAATACCAGAGGAGTCACCGATGCGTTGCTGACAGTTTAGAATGGTCTTGGCACTTTTCTTCAAGGTCCCCATGTCGTATGTGTTCGGAACAACATTCCACGGTTTCGTGGTGCGTGGCAAAAACTGGCTCGTGAATCGTACGGTAGTGGACCACATACCGTCAAGATGGTAGGGTTGGAATCTGCATTAGAAACGAGAGGTACGGTAGTGCAAATACCGGCATGAATAAAATCGAACAACGATAAAGAGAAGCTATGCTCTTCGCAGAGCCATGATTTGCATTGTTGGTGTGACTTGTCATTTCTCACTAGGCTGCGTGATGGACTAAGGCCTAAATCATGTTCCCCGTAACTCCGTAATCCGGTATTCAGTGGTGGGACTGTTACAGGCTGCATTATAATTAACACAGGTTCGGTAGAAAAAAGAAAGAAAAAAAAAAGAATAGTTTATTCGCTAAAATCTAATGTGGCAATTGTATAGCAGCTTCATGGCACAAGTATTTACAATACTACTATTATTAAAGTATGAGCTTGTATTGGGGACTATTTACACATGGCAGCAAGCGTAACATAAACTTTTGCTAACCTTTCTTTCTCACTTAATTGGCAACTTATAGAAAAATATGAGATTTTTGAAACGGCGAGAAAATTTTCTGTTATGCCGGCTACATCAATCAATAATGACGTCATAGTGAACTAAAATGTATAAAAATACGCAGCGAAAAGGCAAATCAATGCGGTCTACATACAAAATGCAAAGATAACACCCCAACATCTAATATAAGTACATTTAACCACTTGGTGAATTTTATACTGCTTGGCATTTTCTTATCAGGTATTGCGCCCATCTGGAATGTTATAATATATACGCATTGTAGCAGTTGGTAATTAATTTAATTTAATAGCTTGAATAATATAATGTTCATACACCATCTCAAGTAGAAATATAATCCAACTGCAGCGGCAATGACAACCACGCAAATAATCACAAGGCTAGTTACTTGAACAGCCAAGGTGCTGTAACAACAAATAGTAAAAATACACTATAGCATTTCTGAACAATGACATTTTTTGTCAATGACATAGTACGCGCAAATCTTTATGAGCCCTCTAGCACCTATAATAGTACGCTTTTTATAGGTGCTAGAGGGAGAGAGAGAAGTCAGAGTTCCGAGTTCAGGGCTCATAAAGATTTGCGAGTACTATACCATTGATAAAAATGAAGCTATTTGCTGGGCCCTTAATTGGTGTCATGAGATAAAATATTCCACAAGTAGTTCGCGATTCGTGTGCGAGTGGGGGGAAGGGCCGACAAAACATGTCTTTACTTACCATACTTCAGCCCATGCTCACAGACAATATAACAGATGTTTAAAATGAAATCGGTCGATTACCCGTAGAAAAATTAATATTTAAACACCAGATTTTGCTCTAATCGCTTGTTATATTGTCGGTGAACATGGCTATTGGCTAGATCTGGTTTTAACTAAATGCAGCTACACCTGGTTCTAACCGCAGTCAGACCTAGTACTATCCGGCAAAACCTTGTTGTAGCTTTACAAAAAATATACTTACTTACCATGTTTTTAACGCTGCTGGAATATTTTCATAGATAAATATACTGTCGCCACGATATGACTTTGCTTCGAAGTGTTTGTATAGAGATACCTGAATATTATTGAAAGTAAATAACACAATTAATAAAAACTTTTGTACCTATTTAATTATTCTTGAGAGTTTACAGGTTAATTATAAGATTATACCCATGGAGCCGCAGCGAGAAATAAGTTATGCCAAGCCATTAAGTAATGATGAAATATAAGTCAACTTAAAAAGTAAGTGATGATCAGTCGGATGTGAAAACTGGTACCGAATTCAGCAATTTTGTAATTCTACTTATCATCACTTATGTTAATCTAGAAGATACCTAGGTATTCCCTCGTGACTTCCCGATTGCAATCCTCCAGAACTGTAGCACTGGACAAGTCATACCAGAGTCTGTGATTCCCTATAATGCTGATTATAGGCAATACCTGCTTTTGGGAGGGCCTAAGTTCAGCCATAGATGCTTAGATGTGCTCAGTAGTGAATGGAAATTAGACATCGATGATGGTTTAGTAAGTACCTACTTGTTTTCCTGAGAGAAATATTCAATACTTAGCTCTACCAATTATTTTCTTATCTCACTACCACTTGAATGACCAAAGTGAATAAATATATAATTGGGATTAGGATTTCGCTTACTAGAATAACCGTGGACGGAGAAACCTAAGAATAACACAAACCTTCTAACTTTCATGTCTACTTACATACAATATCACATTTTTTGACATTTTTAGTGACTTTGACAGAGACACAGAATAAATAATATGTCAGGAAAGAATAAGAACAAGAACAGAACCTTATAAGCATAGACTTGTCTATGCTTATAAGGTTCTTGACTAAGAACTCAGAACAATGACTAAAGCATAGAAACCGCCACAGTACCTGCAAAACGTACACGGCCATCTGTCAAATCTGTAGCCTTTGTAGCTTTTTGACGCTACCAAATTAAGTAACCCGCCCATGAGGATCGCTTGTCGAACGCCGACGACATCTTGAATTTTGTCGTATAGTGTTTGTGTCAGTGGTGCGTTTGTTACTTTGGTTATAATAAATGATTTTTGTGGGAAATCGTATAAATTCTTGATTAAAAGACGATTGCATTTGTAAATAAGAGTGTTCGCTATGGCCTATGTCATTAAAAAGTGTAAATCTCGTATGGGATGTAAAGAAAATCACAAGTGAAAACATCAGCTTCCACAAGTAAGTAGTATTTTTATGTTTATTCATAGATTTTCTTTTATACAGACATGATTTTTATTCAATAAACATAAAATAAGGAAAAGCAAGACACTATCTATGATAGAAGTAAAATAAATAAGTGTGCACTATAGAAATCATAACTACCTATTTATCAATTTAAATTTTTGCCTGAGAGGTTATTATAGGGTTGTAAATTTATTGATCGATAAACGTATCGACAGTGTTATTTTTGCGTTACAGTTACGTTAGTTTACGTTTAATTAATTGACTATTTTGTATTTCATTTAGGTTTCCGCGGGACAAAATTTTACAAGAAACATGGATTACTGCGGTGTCTCGCGAAGTTGGTTGGATTCCAAAAAAACACCACAGAGTTTGCTTCAGGCATTTTACTGTAGCGTGTTTTACTTGTGATGACAAATGGCGGAGACTGAAGGAGAACTCTGTGTCAACATTATACCTTCAATGTACATCAGTGAAAAGCGTAAGTAGTTCTTATTAAAATGCACCTATAATTGATTTATTTTTTTACTAAACATGTGTGATAAATAGCCTTGTTTCGACGGTTCATCGTGGGAAGAGCGTGAGTGTTAGAGTTTGGCACACGAAAGTTGAGCCTGAATTTAGCCCGCGATATTCAAAAAACATGACTAGATCTCTCAACACTCTATAATGAACATTATATTTAATACATTAACTTGTGAAATTATGAGTAATGGATACTCGATAATGTATTCAAATATTCAGTATTGAGTGTTCTCAGTGTTTTTTTAATTTTGCTGTTAAATCCAGTCTCAATTTTCGTTTGCCAAACTCTATAACTATATTGTGTGTATCTAATTAAGTTTTTTTTTTTAGTGCATGCCGGCGTCATCTTATTCATCCACTTCAACGCATCAGATTCTCGCGACGTCCCTGGGCTCTACAGCATCCTTAAACCCCACTTCGGTTGCTACAGTATCTTCTGAGCTAACAGCAATGGACGTGGATGTTCACCAATCAAACAACTCAGCCCATCGCAGTCCACTGCTGGACATCAGCATGGACGTTTAGTACCTATGTTAAGTGCGCGGAACATCAAATGTAATAGGGCTCTTAATAAATTGTTGTTTAATTCTTCGCCGTTTTAACCAAAGTTTTAACCTCATTGATCTTTAAAAACAAGAAGATGACGATGTAATCTATTTAATACATGAAGAGAAAACTTTGTACCCCGTTATAAGTATATTGCGCGCACGGAATAATTTGAGATTTGGCTTAGTGAAAGTCTATAAATGAAGGAGTGCAGAAAGCTAAAATGTATTTATTTATTATATTTTTGAAATAAATCTGTTATTTTATCTTTGTTTTTATTTATTTAATATGAAACCTTGACTTGCTAATAATTATTGTATAAGAGACAATTGAATAAATATGGATGTTTCGCATTTCATTACAAATTGGTAGGTAGGCACTGCAGGTGGAAAAATTATTTCGAACGTCCTAGACAAAATATCGATAAAATATATTTTATGCCTGTATGGACAACACTAAATTATTTATGGTTTTATAGAACCGTGTACAACCTTCCAAAACAACGAATAGCGAATTATATAGGCATCTTATTTTAACTTATTATGTATCTCATATGGGTAAAGAGTATAGATAGATAGAGATTTGTTTCGAATTCCTTCGCTCCTTCTATGCTTTAGTCATTATTCTGAGACTAAGAACGTAGACAGACGAATAAGAATAATGTAATAGACAATGGTCAAGAACCTTAGACAATGGTAGATAGCTCTGTTTTTTTTTCTATTGCACAAAGTAATGTTCAATATTTGCCTTAATATTTGCTGATTTTTGAAAATGTTGCTTCAATTTAGTCTCATATAAAGAAAAATACTTTGTACCCCTTTTTGAGCATACTGCGCGAATGTAGGAATGTGAGATTTGGCATATTAAACTGTATATAGAGAAGGAGTGCAGAAAGCCAAATAAAATATAACGGTCAAAGGAGGTCAGCAAAAGCCCCTACAACGTTGCCCAAATATGTACCTCGAGTGTGCACCAAATCGTAAAGAAAAAAATAGAGGAATCGGAAAATAGTTGTCTTTTATCCTCAAATCCGACCACTAGTACCTATATTCTAAATATGGCATTAGAATATTTTGATCCACAAAAATGGGTGCTTCTTACTAAATTGTAGTTCAGTGTGGCTTAATTCCAGTGACGTTAGGAAGTAAGAGAGGCTTCTTACGTCATTGCTTAATTCTGGCGAAAGCTCTTCAATATCCAGAAAGTATCGTTGCAGTATAAAGGCCATAAATAACATAGAGCCACTTTACAGGCCCATGGACCATGGTGAATAAAAACGCCTTTTGTATATCTACTTACTGCTTAACTTACTGGTAATAATTTAGATGAAATAATAAATTTTATAACATTTTTTTTTTCAAACCTTTGCCCCTCTCTTGTTGCTAATCCTGTATCTTGGATGCGTTAACAAACATAAATCTTCAGTAGACTAACATCCAGACCAGGAACAATTATCTGTACATCATACAAATATTTCTTCCGTGCGGGGATCGAACCCGCAGCACGTAGCGCATACAACCAATCGCTTAACTACAGCGCGAACCGTGTTGTCAAATGCTGCTCTAGTGATCTACTCGTATTATTATTGGCATATCTATACTCCATTTGAAATAAGATTAGAAATTTAAATAAACCTTTTTTACAGTCCATTCAACCGATTTTGACTTCTATTGCGTTAGTGGCATGACAAATGGCAGCTGCAGCAAATAGTTGGTATTGTAACCACGTTTTTGCTTTTAATGCCATCCTTATGCCAACGGAATAGAAGTCAAAATCGGTTGAACGAACTGTAGAAAAGGTTTATTACAATTTCTAATCTTATTTCAAATGAAGTATAGATTATAAGAAACACATTATGTATTTATTAATATTTTATTGTTAATTAAAACCTAGAAGAGTAGGTATTATTTTACATTATTTATACTGCAGCATATTATAAACAGGTTTACCTATCCTATAAAAATAAATAAAGCGCATTTCTGAAAGAAAAAGCATGATCGGGGTCGCTGATGTGTTAATGTTGGTTATTTTCTTTAGAAACAAAATCGTTCACCGGTTCTAATCTTGACATTGAAGAAGCGCTTACATATCTTTGAGATCAATCCTTAGTGAATACATTAGAATAACTTAAACTTATAATCTAAGTATAAATCCTGTATCCTGAAAAGATATTTGTGAGATAAACATTTTAATTTAAAATTATTAGGAATGGACACAGACCTGGGGTCTACCGCGTAACTAAAATGGTTATGAACATCGACTCTAGTAATAAACTTCAATACGATCGTGACAGATTTAACCTCGGGCTACCTTGTCAAAAATTACCGATCATGAAGTCGGCACTCCCATCTTCATGACTGGTAAAAAAATTACAAGGTTTCTCAAAGTTTAGTCTGTCACGATCGTATTGAAGTTTAGAGTCTGATGTTCATTACCATTTTAGTTACGCGGTAGACCCGCTGGACTGCAGAATGGAGAATATTTTGAATAAATACTCACAGTTGAATAACCATCCGACTACCCAAAGTACTGCTACGACTATGAGAACAATACAAAGTACTCCCAACGCCAAGCTGAGGATCTGGCAAACAAGATTGCATATACAGCTGTAATAACAAAGATTTATTATTGTTTTTTGACTGAGCAGCTCATAATGGATACCTTGTAGATGGATCAATCTGCGAGGTTCAAATGCGCTTTTTACAGTCCAGGGGACCTACTAGCGTCTCTTATTGCAGTTACTTAACTGAATAAGAGCAGAACTATTTATTTCAATCCTTAAACTTTTATGGATTGAAATAAATAGTTCTGCTTATTTGTACCAAGTTGTCTCAAATGGATTTTTAAGTTGACGGAACAGAAGCTGCAAAAGCTGTGCTAAAAAAAATTCGTTCACTCGTTTTCGTACCTCATAGTAGCTGTGGATTTTGTGAATGAAGCAAAATAAATTTTGAGGTTCATTTTAGAGGCGTAGATGTAGTAACTAGACTACGCGCGTATATGCGACGCAAAGAAACATTACCAAGACATAAAACTTCGAAATAGAAATCGTCCGTGACCAGTTGGCTATTGTTTACATAATTATTATTTATACACAGAGTTGCTGTGAACTTGTTTTAGTCGAATTTTATATTTCCAAGAATAACCTTTATGTTGGTCAGTTGTTTTATAGTGCACTGGAAGGTTTAGACATTGAAATTTAAGTTTTTAAATCATGACGATTACATTTTAGTTTTCCTTAGAGATTTTGCAACTATTGTCAAAATTTTCGATTTCAAAGTACAATACGACATTTTCTCGGATTTTAGAACTTTTAAATATAATGTGAGTATCATATCTTATTTTTTAAATGGACAAAGAACTTACACAGTCTATAGTTTTAGCCACTATTTTCCTTATGGCTTTTACTTCTTTAGGAGAACAAGGTAGGCACAAGAAAACGTAAATTCTTGACTCGTGCGTGGTGACAAATAGGTTGGTACTCAGATTACAGAACGAAAGGGTAGGTACATGTTTTATGTGAGTAGGTGTGGCCCTGAGGTATACCTCAGGGCCACACCTACTCATTTATTTGTGATGCACTGAGTGCGCACAACTGTTATCTACACAATTAAGACACTTGACTCGCTTGACTTGATACTGATAAATACATACATATTGTATATAAATACAAATAATTCAAAACCCGAGTTCTAAATACTTACCACATTTTTATGCTTTTGGAATACTTATTTTCATAAATACACTGTATATTTTCACCACAACACGCTTTTTGCTGGGCGTGTGTATCGTGGTTTCTAGATACAATACTTATTATACTTTGACTCACAAATGTTTTATTGATATTATACAAGACCGTACAAGACCGTAGACAGGTACAAGACACTCTTTTGACACAGATTGACACAGTAGACTTTGACACAGTAATGTTCTGTCTGTTCAAAATATAAACAAACCATCTTTACTTTTTATCTTATTTAACTTATTAACTATTTTACTTGACACTGGCAGAATAGTCGACATCGGCTCAATTGCCATATAGAAAGAAGAAGAAGAAACCTCCCTAAATTGTTCCTCTTTGAACGTTAAATAAATACTCTAAGGACCACACTTATGTTCGACCAGTAACTATTAGAATTTACATTTCAATGGAGAAACAGCATACCTCGTTCATAAGGAGTATTTTTTATGTCTAGAAGATGAAAATAATACACGTATCAGTTTGTACTTTTTATTAGGTCATAGTTTAGACGTATAAAAGCACGATTTAAGGCACCCATACACAACACGATATACCATATCGGCCTAAATTTGCCAGTGGTACAGGCAAACTTGGAAAATTGGGATATTCACGCAAAAACCTGTTATTTTTTATATCTTCGCTAAACCGCTTCCGCATATCGTCACGTGTACTCTCATCTTAAATATACAACGAATAATTTAGGTAACGCAAAACCTCACATACACACCAATTATAATATCTAGTTAAAAACATAAATCAATAACCAAAACATAAGTATTTTAAAGTTATCTATAATTTTGAAGTAAATAGTTTTGAGCCTAGCATTTAAAAACTAATTCTTATGGTCTTGAAATAAGATTTAATTTACTTTGGCTCAGTCAAGCGTCGGTTTGGCGAAATACATATTTACTGAAATTTATTCAGTAGTACTTATGAACAAACTATATTCAGGGTTTTGCGTTAATTCAATTTTACCGTGTGTAACTAAGTATACATTAGTAAAACGCTAGTTATTAATATAAAAATAAATATTTATAACTAATGTTAAGGGTGTTATCTTAGGGCTAATTAAACTATTTATATTTACAATTAAAACTAGGAATTATACAGAAGGAATGAAAGGGAAGCATAAAGTGAATTTGCTTGTATAATTAGAAATTTCAAACGATAATTTGAGGGAAATAGTTTATTCTGATATTTGCAACGTTTCCTGACCAAATCAAACTCATGCACAGATATCAGACGAGCTGGTGATGGTTTTTAGCCATTAGATACAAGTGGCCTTTCTCCAATGTTTGTACGTCTTACGGCTGCTATAAAGATGATATTTTTAGGCTAAGTACAGTTGTTTTAGGTTTAGTCTTCACCAAGCGTCAATCGAGACTTCACAGAGCTCTTTTAAAATGCTTTACACGAACAAACGAAGTAGGTAGATATGAGAGAAGTTGGAAGATATATCTGATAGTCTGATAGTAACATATAAATTAAATTAGTTTTCGATTATAGTTATAGTTGACATCCGTCAGCGATCGCGATCCCTCCGCTGAAATAAAAGAAAGTTTAAGATTAATAATCATTTTTGTGATAAGTAAAACGATAGAAATGAATTCTAATTCTTCAAAAGACATATTGCTCCGATCCCAAATAAAATAGGATAAGGGCAGGAAAATTGTTATAAAATAAGGATATACAGGATTTTTTTTCATGTAGTGCGCATAATTTGTAGAGTCTCTATTCCTAAATGCAACCGCAGTATTGGGATACACTTTAAAACAAAACAAAAATTCGACTTAGTATATGGGGGACGCCTTAGTAGCGCAAGCCATACAAAATCAATTTTTTATTTTGTTTTGGAGGGAATTAGTACTGCGTTTGCATTTAGGAACGGACACTGAATCACTCTGCAAATTCTGTGTACGAAATGAAAAATTATCCTGCATTTTACTCATAATAATATGAACAGCTTTTACTATGGGGCCAACAATGAGATCGCGAAAAAACATCTGCTGCTCTATATATTTACTCGAGTAATAATGAACAATTTGTATGGAACAGCAGATTTTTATGGCGATTTCGTGATTTGTCACATAGTAAAAGTTGTTCATAATGATGAGTGCAATAACCCCCTTTCGGCTTATATACCCTTTGCGATTGACCATGTATACAAGGTGAAACTTTACTGGTTTTGGTACAATAACAGCCTAGCGTACACGAAGACGCAGGCAAATATTATTATTAGGTTTGAAGCACCTCTTTTCTGTGTTCTGTGTTTGAAGCCATCAACATCTATTTTTCAATATTTGTAGACTGTTGACCGATAATATTAATTATTGATCTGATGTTATCTACATGTGCTAATGTATATTCAAAAATAGTTGTTATACATTTTCAGAAACATGATAAATAATAGAATTTACTTTATGTTATACATGGTGTAACAGAAACCGTATACATCCCATAAACCACGCGCTATATTGCCATATTGACTCATCCTGAATGAAAGATTTATCGGTCCAAAAAAATAAAATAAAAACAAATCATTATGTTACCATCGCTTAACCGTTAACGGCATTCTAGCGCTCCGCGTGGGTCACCCTGACCCGTCACCCTGTATGAAAACTCGAAAGGGAAAATAGACAAGGCACGAACTATACTTACGATTAAATATGACTCCGACTCCCCATAGTATGAGCAATATAACCGCTACTATAAACAGTATTGAGATCACCAAACTGATGATCTTCCATAATAAGTTGAACACACAGCAGCTGTAAAGAAGAAAATTAATTCAAAAGCATGATAGTCTGAAATTCTGACAAACAGTCTGCTGTCGGTATATCCTAGAAATTGTATTGTGCGATTAGATGCGATCAAGCGACAAAGTCATTTTGTGTATAACCTAACCATCAAATACCCCGACTCCAACTAGAAAAAGAGCTGTAACTTTTGAACGGCTGAACAGATTTTCATGAAACATATCTAAGAACCATCCCGATTAAATTAACTTTCAATGAAAAATAACTGCATTGAAATCGGTCTTTTCGTTTTGGAGCTACGATGCCAGAGACAGACACACTGATACACAATACAAACTTATAACAAAAAAGAGAGGTCTTTTTTCTCAGGGGTTAAAAATACTAATGTTCGGTTGCGTCTGGTTAGAAGAAAATCCCAAAAGATTTATAACGAATCGTCCATGTGTGGTAGTTACTCATGAACGACTTCAGATTTTGGTTATCTCATCAAGTTTCTAGCTCATAGCTTTGAGTCATCACAGTTATGACTCTTATTAAATACGATCTTGGACCTCATTAACCACACTCATGGTCATTGCCCCGGTTTCCTTACGTCCAGTAAGGTACTATAATCCATCAATTGACGCAAACGTATCGTTGGTCATTTGCGTACACACGGCAAAAGAGTTAACAAACTGTTATGTACAATCGAACAAAAAGATAAGTATTTAGGGTAACCAGATGATAGATGAAGTGGTCTCAGGAAATGATGATGATAATCTGTACATTATGGTAATCCTGTATAACTATTTCATTATTCGACTGTACTACGCAGGCAAAAATTTATTGTTATTGGAGGTGTAATAATGTTTGCATAAGACCTTGGTTTCTCAGCACCTTACAATCTCTGTTGATTCTCGTTATCTATCCTGCTGTATAGCTATCTATTCTATGAATTGAAGATTATTGCCTTCTTTATCTAATTAGTATCTTTACCGTACTTTACAATGACATAACACGTGATTTGGTATAATTGAAGAGGGTCAAGGAGAAGTAAAATCAATTAACACATTATGTTACGTTTACTCTGTGCGTGACTAACAAGCAACTAGTTTTACGTCCTCACCTCGCTCGTGTAGTTTTAGAAGAACTATTAGTATTTTACGACAGTCGTAATAGTTGACTTGTGTTTTAATCCATAGAACTATACTATAACTACTTGCCAAATTGAATGTATATGTGCACCTAGAGTCTCGACATTTCATGAGTGCCTGTATCTGGTTTACATGAAATAAAGATCTATTCTATATTACTTGACTTGTTGGTACAAAGAAACCAATAAACTTTTATTTAATAACCTCTGACGCAATGGGCGAAATTGATAGATTTCTTGATTTCTTTTTAAATTCGCTGTTCCATTAAAAATATTATTAGCAGCTGACTTTTTTTTCACGATTTCATGTTTGCTTTCGTAGTAAAAGTTGTTCTTAATGAGGATTACAAAAACCCCTGAACGGGATCGGGACGAGAACGGTACGACCATCAGGTGTACACTGTACAGTAAGTACCTACATCTCTGCCTAACTCTAAGGGGAATACAGGCGTGATGCTATCACAAAAAGAAATCGGTTGTCAACGTGTTGTATTGTAAATGATTATTTATGGTTACTCATAAAACTATCTTTATTATCTCTGAAGAAGAGATTACATTCACGCGGCGATATTAATCAGAGAGTTAAGATAAAAGTCTTAGGGCCATGTTTACTGACAATATAACAAATGTTTAAAAATAATTCGGCCGATTACCCATACCAAAAATTCATGTTTAAACGGCTGATTTTGCTCTAATAATCTGTTGTTGTTGGACAAAAATGATTTTTATGTTTGTAGTGTGTATCTGTGTATGTGTGTATCTGCCTGTGGCATCGTAGCTCCAAAACGGATGGACCGATTTGTATCTCAATGTTAGTAAGGACCACAGTATGTTTTTATTTCTTTAGTACCTAGCAGATACTAACACGTCAACATATAAGGCGATGCGCAAACGTAAACACTTAAATATCTTGTGTTGGAGACAAGCAATCGGCAAATAAATCATCGGCACTTTATGCTGGCACTTAAGACGCTTGCACGCTCACAAATTGCCTAAATATTGTCAGGTAAATCATCATCATTATTGCCCTCTTCTATCCACTGCTGAGTATGCTGAGTATAGCCTCCTCTTTATGTTATGCTTCCCTGGTATGTGCCAATCGCATCCGGGTCTTTCCTGCGATTCTTTGCAGGTCATTTGTTCAACTGGCTGCTGGTCTCCCAATACTTCTACCGTCTCACAGTTAAGTGATAGCTAAGTATAAGGGAACAAATGCCGTACCTCATCGTTGTAGGCCGCGATACTCATACTAGTATAGTTTAGTGTATTTCTAAGCAGAAATAGCAACCGGCGACTGAGTTGCAGACGGTGTTACAATCGTGGGTCGCAAGTAAACCCAATCACCGTATTTTGTAACAGTATGTGCCCATATCGGCAACAAAAAGTGTCTATGTTTGTGCAGCGCCTTGTTGTCACCATAAAGAAACGCAAGCAGAATAGTTACTAGAAAGGCGAGGTCGTTGAGCCAGTGACGAATAAATTATGTACTTGCAGTAATAGCAGCAAATAACATGCGAGCAATTTTTTTTTTCTTTCTTGTATTAGGCAATTGCAGTATGTTCCAAATAGGACGATATTGTCATGGAATAATCAAATAGAACGATTCGTATATCGTGATCATCAAAATTAAATAAGATAATAATTTAATTATAAATAAATAAAAAAATCACTGTATGTCATAAGTGATTAAGGTAACTTGTAAGGTAAGGTAATAATTACACACTTTTCAAGGTTAGTGCATCCAAATATTATCGAAGGTGATGAAAGATATCTATTTGGAAGTGTAGTTGATCCTTGTTTGTCATTCAGACAGAAATAAAAAAACTTATAAAAGAACTTCATGTAGTTTGTACTTCCAGTAAAGTATTCAATGACCATCTATAGTTTTATTGTTGTGTTAATTCTGTTTTTAGATAAGTTAGTCAAAGTCAAAGGTTTTTATTTCAACTGGGCCTTTGCAGGCACTTTCAAATACAATTGTTAATAATGTTATGTTTGTTTTTGTCTATTCTTTAACATTCACCTATTTTAAGTGCGGAGCTACAGATACGTTTACTTCCTTATTTTTATGGGATACATTTATCAGAACTGTACCTATTTGTAGAAACATGAGATAGTTATGTGTTTACTTTATCTGAAATAATGTGTGCATGTTACGTGAATGAATCTGCAAAAGCAAAACAATTCTTAAATTATTGCAATGTAACTCTTTTCTATGACGCTGTTGGTAACTGTACGTGCGCCCGGTTGCAATATAAAGGTGATTGGTCAATGCTGCTTTACGTCATGACTGTACCAAGTGATGGCTAACAATCTACGGCCAGTACCGCGCTCCGGTAGTTCTTGCATGGACGAATAATTATAGTTAGAATGACTGACAGAATCTGTTCATATTTTTAGCAAAATAATTAAAATCGCTTCTATTTTAATCCGATATACATGAGTGATCGTATAATTATCAACAAATATTTTTGTATGACGTTAATCTCAATTGCTATAAAGCTAAAGTTCTCGTGTGAAAATGGTGTTTATTTCGTTTGCATGCAAACAATTACGAAAAAAATTGCATGTTATTACGACGATGTATGTACTTCCACGCATTAATGCCAAAGAATTAAATAATTTAGTATGATTTTAACATTTTTTCTACAAGAATATGTTCAGCTAATAACATAATCGCAACGAAAAATTTGTTCATCGCGTGTTTTAATTCGAATTGTGCACAAGTACTGTGTTATTATTGTTAGTATTTTCAAATATTATTTAGTGAGCAAATAAAACACTGTGCTACTGAATGGAAAACAAAATTATGTAACGATTACTTACCACATATTATTGTTTTATCACGATGTTTATAATCACTGAATGCGAGACAGCCAGTTGTCCGCGACTGAAGCGTAGTGACCGGTGCTACTATTTAAAACTACAACAAAACTTATCAACGCTTATCGGAATTTATCTCCACCGATCGATATTTTTTCGGTACATCAGATAATAGTGTACCGGTAAAAATACCTGGGAGATAATAGGTAAATGTTATTAAATTTGGAGAAATGTGAGACGGTTATGTCATTAATATGGTGTATTATAGAGTATAAATATGATGTTATAATTACAAAGGCATATACCAGTAAACCCGTTTATACCTAAACTAAAATTATTTTTTAAACTATGACTTTCTATTTATTATAAAAAAAACATCTGATTTGCGTGCGCTATTTTGGATAATTTTTTTTTTAGTAAAATTATTATTTTTCAGGCTGCTCTTAATTTTTTTAATAATAAATTTCGTAGGCCATTATTTTTCTGATGTTTTAATGTAGTTTCGGGTTTACGAGAACGCTATTAGTTAGTTTAAACACTGTTTACCGTTGGCTACCTATACAATGGTGTAGAACATGCGGTAATTGGATACACACCACTTTTTAGGTTTCGTTCAAAGTTTATGTGTTTCTTTGTAAATCTTACTAGCTAACACTGCTGTCTAGTGAACACTGACACTGTCTTTGATACTGAACAGTTGTATAAATATTTATTAATATATTCATGTATACATATGCCAGTCTACCAGGTGTGATACTCTCCATTGTAATTAGGTAAATATTTTTGTAATGCATGCATTAGTCTTTTTAATTAAACGATACATCTGTTACAGATAATTATGAACTAAATAAATAAATAATATTCGACGATTCTGATACAAAAAGGCAACACACATGCAACAATGTACTTAGTATGTACTCGTTTTGTACCAAAATATATATACCTACTTTTATGCCGAAGTGGGAAAATAAGTCTAATCTTTAAATTGCTAATGATGATATCAATAGATATTAAAGACTTGTATGACTCATTTTATTAGATTGGGTATATTTTTGGATTGGGTAGGTATGCCTACATATTACCTAACAGTGACGTGTTCAGATATTTCTTACAACTTATAGGGTAGGCAAAAACAACTTAGTTGTATTGTCAAGTTAGATGCTGTTTGTGATTAGCCACCTCACCCTAAGACTTCAATTAACTGATGTTAGACATATTAACTTTTTATTACTGTAGGCAGCAGTGACGAAGAGTCCATAAAACAGGATTCCCATCGGCTTCCGTTTAGGAATTGGTTAGTGCATAGACCAACGTAATATTATATTATTTACTCATCCAACTGACAAAAAAAGGCTTGTTAATCAGTTAGGTCGAGCTCTTCCAGACATGACTATATAGATTACAAGAGACAGTATGGATTTTTGTCTTGCAACATTAATTGCAGCTATTTTTAGAGGGCATTTTTGGGACAGGTTCCCCTTTGAAAATTTTCTCCCTTCGCCACTGGTAGGCAGTGTCTTTTTGTCTTTATGGAGTGCATGCCACTGTTACCTAATTTAACAAACTAAATAGAACTTTATTTTTTTGAATTTGAATTATAGCCCAAAATTATGCCACGGTCGAAAATCTAATAATCACAATAAAATCTAGTTCACACCAGATACAACTAAGAATTGAGATACAATTACGGACAAAACCGTGCAAAGTAAAGTATTTTAGCAATAGCTAAAATACTTTACTTTACTATACACCGGATTATTAGTAAATTCTAGGACTGCATAAATAACTATCAAAGATAAGAACAATCAGTCTTTGGGGTTTCGTCAAACTTTGGTCAGAATTAAATTGTTTAGTCAAAGTTCGATACGCACCGCGTCTGCAAAGTTATCTAGTTAACACATGGTATTTAAGGGTTGGGTTCGAAATGACGCGACGCGATGTGACGACAATCAACTTAACTACTTAGTTCTACTTAGTTCTACTTAGTTGTGAGGGAGCAAAGTTGGCATTGACATTCAAATCACTCAATTAATTTAATCAACTAGAATCTAGAATTTTTGGATATTAATTTCTATAGATTTTCACACAACCTTGATAAATCCTTAGTTTAGTCAGAGTTTGCTTTCAAGTAAATCAACCTTACGACTTAAAAATATTTTTAGTAGGTGTAGGTATTTAATTTGTATTTTTAGTCTATTCTTGTACTGTATACATTTCGCTGGAAGAGATTTCTTTAATGAAATAAGTAGTACCTTTGTACTTTGTTCTCCTATTTAATGTTTTCTGTGTTATTTTTCATGTGTGTACATACATTATTAAATAAATAAATATATTAAGCCTTTGAACGCCATGTAGGTCTCCCGTGATCTGTAAACAATCGATTTGTTATTGTTTCTGCGGTGGCAGTCAACGTGTTAATAACATTTTTGGGAGTACATACTGGGTAACTTACCTATACGTAGATCATATTTTTGGTATGTATCTCATGGAGATAGAAGATCAATGAAAATCTGATGGTTATGACCCTTTCTAATCGCAACTGGCACCATGAGGTTGAACAATACTAATGTATGCGTTCCGTCACTAGTTGTTCTGACCTTAGAGTAAACCAAACAGCGAATAACTTTCGGATATCTACTTTCTTTCTTGTTTTGAACAAAACGTTGCCCCTCACTATGATTTCTCCTATATCGAAGGTACAGTTTACAAACATACATGTCACATGCACACACACCCAGACCCGGAACAACTATCTATAGATTATAAAAACATATAACCCTCTCCGTAGTCGGGTAAAAATGATTGCTCCGTGCGGGGATCGAACCCGCGGCATATAATCGCTTAGGCAACGCGCCAACCGTGTCGTCAAATAAAAAAAAGATTAAAAATAAAAGGAAGACTATGAACTCACGAATAATTAAGTTTCTATATGGTAATGATATACCTATATGATGATGATGATGATGATGGAAATAATATAAAAGCCATCAGCAAAACGTATCATCTGCATCAACCATCAGCTTATCCCATAAACATAGAATATTTTCGCTTCCCGCTGTATTTCGTAACATTTCATAGAAATATCTTCAAGTCCGCCTACACACTCATCTGAGAACAAAACGAATAGGTACTTTTTCTACAATTTCATGCCCTGAAACCCATTATAAAATACATCAACGGCATAATATACATTTTGAAGCAAAAGAATATTGCTTAAGTCGGTTTTACTTCGCTGCAACTGGCCAACAGCAACGTAATGAAAAATGTGACGTGAGGATATAAAAAACTTTTTACGCAAATATGGCGATGCTAAAAGAAAATATTATTATGAAATTGGTTCTAGTATTTAGTTATTTATAAGTATGTATTGTGTGAGAGGAAAGTCATTTCTTTTACATTTTCTAATTCATCAACACGTGACGAAATGTAGACATTAAGTATTGTTCTCGGCTACAGGCATCCTCCTGTGGTCTAACTATTGAAATTTAAATATTTTTTACAGATAAGTTATCAATCAATACGATAAATGTTTGATTTTAAGTTTCTCAGCAGATGGAACGCGTGACAAGCTACCCAATTACCTAATTAAAAGTACTAGTGGTCGCCCAGTGGTCGAAATTCTACCGTAATTTTAGCTTTCTGCATTCCTTCTTCATAATATAAACTTTAACTATGCCAAATCTCACACTCCTCTGTGCGCGCAATATGCTTAAAAAGGGGTACAAAGTTTTCACTTCACGTATGCCTACCTACCTACCTACCTACCTATGGATTCTTTTATCACCTCCTGACATAATAAAGATACCAAAATGGAAAAGGTGGGGAGTAATAAATAATTATATTCCGAGAAAATTACGCGAACAAAAGTAACTTTAGGTGATAAGACAAAGTTTCTCTTTCAAATTCCAATCTGGAAACGATTGGGAGGCTTATTCTGAACAAAATTACACTCACAATGACATAAAAATTAATTCTATTCTGGTCTCGTAGTTTCATTATAGTTGGTTGTATCTTTGTAGGTACCTAAGTCCAACGAGGCTTTGTAATAAAAAGTTTTGTATTTTTTTTTTAACTTTTTCCATTAGAGCGGATTCCCCGGAGTGAGGCGGCGGTCGTTCGCGTGAGAATGAGCAATTTCCTCCCACCGCCACGATTTCGATCTGACTTCCTGTCTGGGCAGCGATTTTAAAATTTATAGAATCGCTTTACATGAAATTGAAAATAAGAACAAAGGTGCCTCATGTGTGGCGGGAAGAAGCGATATTTTTAAGGACGTCGATATTTCGCGTTTTGAATATTCACAATTCGTGTTCGTTTGATATTTTTAGGATTTAAAAATACAGACCTTGCATCTGCAAGTGACTACTACTAGACTACAATTATAAGAGTACTTTGGATGAAAAAGAAAATATTTTTGGGAAGAAATTCTTTTTAGAACGAAATATTAGAAAGAGCGATGATCACGTTTGCGAAACCAATTCTCTAACTATCTATACCTACTATCTACTATGAATCTATGAAAGCAATTTTAAAAGCTACAGTCGTCTTAGTTTTTCCTTTCTAAAGTCTATAAATCAGGGTGATTGCAGATCGGGACCGTAAGTCTCTATTGCCTGAACAATGCGCCGTTGGAATAACGAACTCAATTGTGTTAAGTCAGTTGCACCTGGGCGAACCCAGCTTTTTCGTACCGACGCCCCTTTAGTTCTATTGAATGACGAATACCGGAGGTACTTTTGTTGAATGAACGTTGACGTTGTATTGATTGGACAAATATGTCTTACATTTTCTGATTGGGTGGAATCAAAGTAAGTTGTTTCACAATTTGGGCCTGGTTTTGCCACCTTGCTTAAACTAACTATGCACATTGGCAGGCGTACGACCAGGCCAATATGACATTTAAAATTATTATTAGTAATCCGTGACTGTACGGTAATTTTTTCAGTACATAAACGTCTCTAGATGATATATCTCCCTTCTACCGATAACTGCGAGAAATTACATAACAGTATTTTCTTAGGTCATATCTATTTCTAATCATAAAATAACATTGAAAGATATAGGTAACTATCTCTTACACTTACAATACAATACAATACAATAAACTTTATTGTACACCAGAAATACAAAAAAAAACATTATCATAAATATATACATGTACAATGGGCGGTCTTATCGCTAAAAGCGATGTCTTCCAGACAACCTTTGGATGGACATGACTTGGAAGAAATAGAAAAAGGGCAGTTTGCGGTGTACCATACATATTAATATAAACAGATAAATAATAATTATGCATACATTTTTATTACACTTACATACAAAATAAATAAATATACAGTGTTAAGATACATAAATGGTATTGGACCTAAATATAAATAACACTTTACCTGAATATAAATGTTCAAGAGCGATTTTATTTATTTTAAATAGTAATGACAGTCCCTAGTGCAAAATGAATCAAAAATATATGGATAGACACGAAACAATCCATAACTTTAAGAATAGAAAATATTCTATTCATTTCTACTTTATCTTGTTTAACCAACTTGAAGTCGAAGTTGTCAGAACTATAACTTATCTCAGATTGTTGTAAAGCCTTTTACAGATTTATTATTATTTAATACGTATACAAAACAAGAAACTAGAATAAAAGAGAACAAATCTTTTGCTGAAGACTGGTTTTGAAGACAAAGAGTATTGTTTTTATTGTGTAAGAGTTTGGGAATTACTTGACTATCGTGAAAAAAATAATTATAGAAAATTATAATACCTAATAGGCTTTAGTCTGTGAACATTAGATATAATTATTTTATACATTAATTAATTTAATGATAAAATTTAAATATGTCGTTTAAATATAACTACAAAAAGTGATTTATCTACCTGCATATAAAAATAGACGAGGTAAATTCAAGTTTATAAAATAGCTGAAAATTCCATTGTAGCCAGCAGACATTTCAACAAACCTCATTGGCGAGTTTCAAAATTTCATCAAAGTCCAGAAATGAAAAAGACTTCGTTGGACACAAGTTTCAATTCGGAACTTGAACTGCTACGATCGAACCGTCCGTGATTGCACTCCATCTTGAAAATTTCGAGCAAATACTTTACAAGCTTTGGTAAAGTTCCGGAACGCACGATGAGACTTTAAATGAAATATTACTTGGGGTCAGTTGGTCCGTTCGCTTACTGTGCGCTCGTAGTGATGTGCTACATCGTCGAATTAAGTCGAAACATTTTTTGCTAAGTTGATACTGAATTTATGATCAACTATTGAAAGAATTTTTAGAATCGCTTCTATAGTCTCTGCCATTATTAGCACCTAAAAAAAAACTCATGAACGTAGCTTGAGTTTATTTTTTTGTGTAGGTACATTCTAACAATGATAAAGTAAATAAGCTTTATCTTTATCGATAATATCAACAATATCTGATATCTGAAAAATGTTACCAATAATTAATTACAAAAGTATTTTTTTGATATCTAAATTATGTAGCATGGTAAGTCATGAAATTCGACACATTGTAGTAGTTCTGAGACTGTTGAAAAGTTTTTAAAAGTAACTAAAATTACCCGGCAAAAGTTACCTACTTAATCTCTGTTATGTTATCAGAAGTAATTGAATCATAATCTAATGGATATTAAAAAATGATTTGATATTATACACTTAAAATTGCAATCTACAACAAACACAGTAAACAATATACCTACAGAATGACTTTTTGACCGCGGGACATGCTGCTTTCCACGATTTAACTCAGAATAAATAAATATTGATTGTTCTAAACGGTCGCAGGTGCACTCCATCCGACGATTAGAAACTAGTTTTAGTTATAATTATATTTCCACGTAGAAATAGTGTATGTATAATAATTATATAAAGGACATATTTTTTTCATATACTTAATTACTTGGAATCGATAATAGATCCTATAATGTCTGTAGTTTCAAAATTCAACCTGTATAAAAGCAATTCGTCCAAAATTTTAACCTTCGAAACTAGTGCCTAGGTATACCCAAAACACGGTGATACGAAGTTCTCCAAGTCTCTAATTCAAACACTCTCAAACTCAAACTATAAGTCATCCTTAATACCTAAGTAAGTACGTATTTGTCTTTGAATAGAGCTACGAGAGCATACGGCTATAAAGTTTCCACCAATTAATATTTGCTGAAGGTACTTTGGTGGCTGCAGAACTTAGATGCAGTTCCAAACTGAGAACCAAACACACACAGATCTCTAATTAAATGCGTTCACGATATATTGATGTTAGAGATGGGAATTTGTTTTGAGTTCTATCGATAAGTTTGTTCTTCTGATTTTAATCAGAGTTTTATTAATGAACATAATTAAATTTTATCGATGCGTTTAGTCGTTAGATTTTAATCAGATTATTTTATAAAGAAACTTACTCGCTTTCTTATTACTTCATTTAGGTAGTTTGCATCATTTATTAACTCGTTTTTCTGGTTTTAATATATTATTCTAGGCGACACTATCTCTACTAAACGTCTATTAAGAAACATAAAATAAATATAAATAAAATAAAATAATTTATTTCAGACCAAGTGCATAGTGTAACTATACGACGTAACATAAAAAAAAAATATTCTCACATTTTTATTCATATTTTAATAGAAACTGACCTTTGCTATTCGCCTAGAAATAACCCTATTTTGCTTTGGGTGTTGAAATTGGTCAAATCTGTAAAATTATAATTACAGCTACAGCAAGCAAAAATACTACTCCCTGTGTAAGCTATACAGACATTGATGGCAACAATAAGTCAGAAAGGCAATAAACATTATTTCTTCAATACCAACGCAATATTCGATATCAAGTGGAACGTGTAAACCTACCAAAAATATCTAGATATTTGTCATAGGATGGGTAGCGATACGCGAATTTGGAATTCGATCCGGCCTTAATCGATATAATTTAGATAACCGATATTAAGGTACCTTATCATTTATTGACAATGTGTCATGACTTATGTTGCATTCATTGTTCTATATAAATGGGTGATTCATAGTGGGAAAGATGTAAACAAAAGATAATCATCGCATATGTACCGAAGGATAAGAAAGACGTCATCACTTTTACTTACAGGGAGGCTAAAAAGGCCGCTTTAGATGAATCATAATATGATTCATATTACGAATGTCAAAATATCTACCTACTTAATTGACTCTTAATGTCATCCGCATATGTTTCATATTCAGTAATCACTGTTTGACAGTTACTTAGCAAATCATTAGATGAATTGCTCAATGTGGCCTTTTTAGGCCCCCAGTACGACACACCGTATATGTCTCACCGTTGTACCTGCGCAGTTGACACAATTCAATACGCGGGAAATTGATCAACCAATCAGAGAGCATCGTCGCTGCTCCATCGATGTCACCCTCAGTCAGTGAGCGAAATAGAAATAGACGGCACGGCAGTAATTTTTTAAACCATAAGGGCATTATATAAGGTTGATTATAAATTGATTTAGCTTGGGGTGTTGTCGGCAAACGTGTGTTCGTGTCTGCGCGAACGAAGATTCATGATGCGACTTCTTAGTTGTGTCGTACTGTACACCGCTAAATATGAGATCTTAACAACTGTTCCACCCACCGACAGTGAATCACACGTTTGGCTAAGGAATTGTTGATTGTACATAATAAATAATTGCTCTTTTAACAAAACATTTGAACATAATTAACAAATACACAGGCTACATTAATTAAGTATTTTATTGTTAAACTCTTCCAATTCAAAACCAAATAATAATTTTAGAACAATACGTAATTAAAGCCCTGTGGCGTTAATATGAACGTGTTGGCAAATAACTAGAGCTCATATGAGTACATACGACTAATTACGTATCTAACACCTAATTAGATGTGATGAGCATTCAGCCGAATAGATCTGATAAAGGTCCACCAACATTAATAGCAACTGGATTGACTACAAAATTAGTGGTCGCGTTTCAACGATAATGACAATTTACACCACAATAATGTTGATTCTCTGCAATCGATTTGTGCATCAATAGAACATTATGTATAATTCTACATCATTTGAGAAACAACCAAATGAAAAATGTGTTGTAGTTATTGTATGTGACATAGGTGGTATTACACTGGTGCAATATTCCTCATGGGCTTTCAACTTACCATCTCGGGCTGGCATAGCCACCAAGAGTGACTGAAGCCTCGTATGAAAATAAGATTATAAAAGAAACTTACCAACTCACTTGTTTGACGCATACATGTAAGTTTCTTTTAACAGTCTCAATTTAAAGCATCGACTGCGTTCTGCGTGCCGGTTGGCCCGCTTCGAGAACTCCGCCAATCAGAGCGCTGAACGCGGTTGCTGCTTAAAAACGAGATTGGTAAAATAAACTTACACTAGGGCGTCAGATATCCAATTGACGTGCACCTTTGTGCGCACTACTTGCTTAGTAACGTCGCACCATGTCACGTGACCTTACCACTTGATACGCAAAATGACGCACAGCATATTGCTCGCCCGATTTCCTTAGAGACTGATCATGTATGGACAGACAATTTTGCTAAACAACAGTTAGACGTTGTTGAGGTAACATGTTACTTAGTGGATACCCGGTTTTACGCAGTACAAAGCTACCTGTGGCATACAACATTAATGTACCTAGTCTTGTATCAGTGCATATTTGATAGCTCATCGCGTTAGTTGAAAGTGAATGACGAATCGCTTGAGTGTACACCTGTACACCCCAGGCAATCTTGCTCATAACGATTCAAATGTTTTGAGAAAACCAGTCTTACTCATTATCGATAAGGTCATCCTTTTGCTAGCCATTTCCCAGGACTATTGTGGAGTCAGCTCGGTCTAACCAGATGCAGCTAAATATCAGTACTTAAACAAAGCATCTGCCATCTTAGCTCCGCAGTTCAACTAGTGGAGAAACTAGCTAAAATCTTGATCACGGACTTGATATATTAGCGCAGTTTATTACGGCAGCAAGTATGACACTTCGATTTACTAGGCTGTTCACATCTTATAAATCCACGTTCTATAAAAAAATATTTTAACATCGTTGCCATTATAATCAACTAGAAAAAATACACTTTTCCTTCATCGACTTACTTTTAACACTGTTTGATTTAAATTATAATAATAATTGTGTTTTTCACGCTAATTTGAAAATATAAACCATTGATTCTATCAGCTAAACTAATACATGCTAGCATGTTCTCAGACGGTTGCGTACAGGCATATTATTATAACTAGTGGTCATCTAGTGGTCGAAATATAAAAAAAAAATAATAATAAATGGATAACTAATAAATATTGAACAAAAAGTATGTCATAAAATATATCGGCAACAGTGAAATAATATATAACAACTACATTAACTACTTGGTCATTTGATTAGGCACGATAAGTTCATTACCAACATTATAGAAGGAAAAATAGAGGCAAAAAGAAAAAGAGGAAGACCAAGAAGAAACTACATTGATCAGCTGAAAGAAAAAGCGAATATACAAACATATAAAGATTTAAAAGATTTGGCATTAGATAGGACCGAATGGAAATTGCTACACCGACAAGTGCTTAGCACTTAAATTTTGGATGGATGACATTAACTACATTAATTAAATAACTACATTATAATAAATAAAGTATTAATAAAGCAGCTTTTCCTCTCTCCTACCAAACCATGCTGTGCCCGACAGGGTCCATAATTGATCCTTAGATTAAGCCTACCATCTGTTTTAACTTTAACTTTACATTATGGAATGCAATAAAGTTTTGATTTGATTTGATTTGATTTGAAATTCGCCTGTGATTTTAGCTTATTGCACTCCTTCTCCTTATAAACCAAATCCAAACCAAAAAACCAAATCTCACACTCCTTCGTGCGCGCAATATGCTTAAAAAGGGGTACAAAGTTTTCTCTTCACGTATTAATATATAGATACTCTGGATTCTATTTATACCAACATTATAGAAGGGAAAATAGATGCAATTAAAAAAGAGGAAGACCAAGTAGAAACAACATTAACAACTAAAAGAAAAAGCAAATGTAGAAACATATTACAAAGAATTAAAAGATTTAGCATTATATAGAACCAGATAGAAATAGATACACCGACAAGTGCCTAGCACTTAAGTTTTGGATGGATGGATGGAGATGTCTGATTTTCCTCTTGTATCAACACGATAGCTCATCCTATTATGTTCTCATGCCGTGGTGAAAGTCTACCAAATCGGTAACGTTAGCAAAAGGGCTGACTGACTGCTTCGGATGCGCCGGACGTATATGGGTGAAGGCTTTTTTATGTATGTCTGATGACTGGTTTAATAATTATAATGTAAGATTGCTCAAAAGACCATGTTCTAAAGACTTCACACTTTACTATCGTCTCTTTGTATGTCCTATAGCAATGCATTACATTGTTGCCAAATGTTGCTTAAGCCATGCCAATACCCGTTGAGTACGCTCGCTTATGTTACCGTTTAAGCCCCTAAAGCCGTAAATGTTGACTACGTCTTATGTATATACAGTTAGCATGTTAATGCTTTAGTTCTGGATAAGATTAAGTGCTGTCTTTAAGTTTCTGAAGGCTATATTTCCGAGGATCAATTGAATGGAATTTCAGAACTACGCTTTTTTCGACATACAATGGCTCTAGTTTATGATCGGTATATCTGTAGCATTTTCAGACTATATTCACTATAATTAATAATTATCAATTTCTAGCGCTGTTCGGCCCAATGCTAGAGTACGGTGTGAATATAATAAATGTAGTTGTAATGTCTTAGAAGGCTAAAAGGGACATGAATGTTGAATTGTTGATGTACGCAAAACCTTCGTGATACAGCAGAGGGATAAAAACATAAGTCTTATTAAACATTAACCAAAATTGCGTTTATGTGAGCGGAAAAAGCTGTACAAAAATGTTATAGGTACTACTCACATTCAAAATCCTAATCGTCAGCACCTAAGCTCTGGATGCAGAATAATTATTTTACAGGAAACACGTAAATGTTATACTGCGTTCTGTTTGGAATCCGCTTAGTGCAACCCCCCACCACCCCGCGTCCGGTTCCGCCGGAAACGGTCCTTCGGCGGCGAGGACGGAAGCGTCTGTTTAAGCTGGATCTGGGAGGCAATTCTCGTTTTCTGCGAGATCATTTGGGAATGGAGGTTACACTTCGACCGCTTTATGACGTTTGTGATGGTTCGAATTTGAAATGTACGTCTCGAATGGTACTGACCAGTCGATGCATTTCGACAGGCGTTCCTTTGAAAAATGTCGGGCTCGACTTTTATAGAATAGCTCAATTTAATTACCACTCGAGAAAAGGTCGAATTCAAATATTTTCTCGAATTCGAGACTACTTCGAGTGCACGAGAATTGCCCCCCTGATATCTACGTTGCTGTTAGTAAACTGCTCGCAATTATCGCTTCGGGGCGTTCATTGCTCTGCTTGAGATGACCGAGTTTAGCTATAATGTTGTATTTACTCAAACAGCAATTTCTGTAACTACGAGTTCGTACTTCGCCTTTTCCCGTCAATATTGAATATTGAGTTTTCCTTCAAATAGAGGTAGAGTGCTTGCTTATCAAAATATGGGTGGTCCTTTTAGCGTTATGAATTGACAAAATAACTATTCTGTTGACATTTCAAAAGTAACATAGCAAAACTTACCAAAACTTAACGTTACAATACGTGAAAAACATTCGTGTTTGGCCCATTGATAATATAATGCAGGACCACAAGGTCAACAGACATGCTTATAACCACTCAATATAGATTACGCAAAAATTATAAAGATTATCTATTCTATTCTGGTAAATACTTATCACTAGTAGGTAGTGGTAATGAATACAAGGCACAGCTGCACATAACCCCGTAATAAATGATGGAAAAAGTTTATAATTATATACATCAATAATAAATATTATTTTCAGAAATATGAAGCAGAAGTTCGTTGAAGGAAAACGCGCGTACTGAACTCCTGACTCACCGAGCCTGTAAAATGATTATGGTTAACATCACACAAACTGAATTCACTGAATTCTCCAAAGGATTATGAGGAGGTATAGTATCTATCGTACATACTGCATACTTACAGGGAGCATGTACAATTGTACATAGGTACTAAAATCACGGGGCAAACCTGTTTGAAATTGAAAGTTACCTACCAAAATCCAGGCTACTGAAAAAGAAACAAAAACGTTTTACTTTATTTTACGGACTCTTGTGTAAGCAACGTTTTTTAAGAAAGAAAAAACAGAAAAAAAAAAGTATTTTTTTTTAAATAAAGGAATACCAAGTACCATTTTTTTTAATTTCTTTACTTGTAGAATTCATATAATGTAATGACTCGTTATAGAGATATTTTTCAATTTATTTACTATAATTTAAGAGATTTTTTTTACAAAGATTGGGCAAATTTATAAAAAAATCATACAATTGTTCCGTGATGTCCATAAGTATAAATTTATTTTTTAAATGGCCAATGCACTCATGTATTGATCAACAAACTTTTATACTGTATTTGAGCTATTTAATCCCCTTAACAACCGAAAATAATGTAAATTAACTAACTATAACTAGATAGGACGTAAAATACAATTTCCCAGCTCCAATCCTAGATCCTTAGTTCTACCCACAATGTCATCGACTGTAATTTTCATAAAGCGTGCAAGGCAAGACAAACGATGGACATCTTTAATGCTCAAACCGCCATCATATGGGGTCGGCATCACTGATGCAAAGAAGAATTTATGTCCCCCATCCATATTGCCCTCTGAGGCACCCTGGGTCCAACATTATATGCCAGATTTATTGTGAAATACAGTTCCGACGACCTCTCGCCATTTTTCTGGTGGGAATTGACGAGCAATTTTCTTAGCGCGTTTAGTCTTGGGAAGTTTATTGGTGTTCTTGCAACAGATTGCTATGATATTGTGTTAGGTGTCGGGTTCTTTATTTTCTTCGGATTAAACCATAAACTTATTATACTAGTGGTAAAGTAGTAATAAGTTTATGGATTAAACATATTTTATTAAGTACATGTTCATTTGTTTTTTCTTTGGATTTGATGAAACTTTTTTGTTAGTAATACTACTACGCCTGTTCACGCCTGGTGCGCCTGTTCAAAATAATTCTAGTAATAAAAATTAACTAAATCTTTTTATTTTAAGAGCTACTTGTTGTTTACCTCTTCCTGGAAATTTTAATATAATTTAAAGTTCCAATTTTGCTTTGAGCTACTGAAGGTGGGACCTACCAATTCGTGATGCAGCTTCGGTTAGCTATAAGTAGATAGGTACCTAGGTATTGTACCTACCTATTTCAGTGCCATTGTTTGAGTAATTAGTACGAACAGTGAAGAGAATTTATGAGGCATCAATATCGATCTTCATTATTTCGAACTAATAATAGGTACCTACGTAATAAAAATTGCGCAGATTGGGTAGGTTATATACTTAAGTACCTACCATTGTATTTGTTTATAATCACCTCTACAGAAATGTAACTACAAATGTACGTGTAGTAAGCGTAAAAAGTGTGTTATATTGTGATAAAAATTTAAACAATGTAAATAATAAACTTAAAACAAGTTATTAGCATAGTTCCACATCAAAACCTAACCAAAACCATTTGTAGAATAAATTTTGAAGGCGTATTGTGTACCTACAACTTTATATTTTTAATAGGTACAGGTAGATATCCTCGATCCGGAATTTGCCGCAAGAACTTCAGTACAATATGAATTAACAAAGTCTAATTCATTAAAAGTCTTCACGAAGACCGCAAACGTCATCTTCGTCAGCATTCTGCTGTTAACAAATGTTGGAGACGAACTGCAAGTATTAATAAATTCGTCACCGAACTTCCGAGCCGAAAGCCTTAATTAAGATAACGTCCTTGTGGTGAGAATCCGGTACCCTGCGGAGGGAACTTCAAGTTTAGCAGTTTCGTGTTTGTCTTAGACAACTTGGACAGTGAAGTAACTAGTCAAACAAACTGGGCGCCCGTCGCCAGGCACCGATTTAAGCGTAGCTTAGCATCCAAATTAAATGCTGGTACACGTACCGTTTTACGGATTGTGGAATGCTTTAAACACACTGCCGCAGCAGCTCACAAAGCGTTATGAAACTGGGTTATGTTCGAACTTTCTGTTTGTAGGAATTCTGTTGAATTCTTACATTGTGGTTTAAAAACGCGAAAAACATTTTCATTCGCCGCGGGCTGGAGCTGCATCAGCGGTTGCGAACAATATTACAAACAAAATTATAAAGGCTGTTTTATTTGTTGTTTTTGTATAGATGTTGTTCATTGGATGTTTCAGTGAAGCGGGTTGTGCTAATTATGTTGGATAGTTCCGTGTCGATTTTGCTGAGTTTGCGTTTGGCTTCCAGATAAAGTTTGCGCTGCGCTGGTTTAAAAGATTTACCTACCGTAGTTTTGTCGAAGTATTGTAAAATGGTGTTAGTACGTTGAACTAATTGGCAATGGGTAATAGTAGTAGGGCAGGGGACTACTATTAAAAATGGACATATTATATTTTATATTCCCCTATAATAAGTAGGCAAATAAAGAACACCATAGTTGAAAAAATAATCAAAATCGGTACACTAATCATTCATTCTAGTTCTTTTCCCACAAAATTAAATAATGTATCAAACTGTCACAATTTACTATGACATTAAGTACTTACTTCACTACTACGAACTTCACAAGTTAGTAGTTCCATAAAATGTTTGTAACTTAGGTATAATTTTAAATATTTAATTTATTTTACACTATTGCTTATGTTTTCTAGAAAGCTTCAACTTTCCTGATTAAAAAAATAATAATAATAATAAATAATAATATTCCACAACTATCACACAACGCCATCTAGTCCCAAGCTAAGCAGAGCTTGTGTTATGGGTACTAGACAACTGATAAACATACTTATATATTTCTAGATACATACATATTATAGATAAATTACACCCAGACACAGAACAAATGATCATGCTCATCACACAAACATTTGTCCTGGGTGGGAATCGAACCCACGACCTCCGGCATAGCAGTCAGGGTTACTAACCACTAGACCAACTGCAGGCCAGCGAAAAATGGTGCGATGCTCTATTTCGTCTTTTATACACTCGCGGACAAATAATACGGGTCGATGACGAAAATCCCTGTAACTTGCAAATTAATGATGGTACATGCATGAAACTAACTTTATATTAGAGAGAATTTTAATATCAAATGAAATAATACCTTAAATGATATACAACATAAGTAAAAAAAGTTA
Source organism: Allophyes oxyacanthae (assembly GCA_932294325.1). Lineage (NCBI taxonomy): Eukaryota > Metazoa > Arthropoda > Insecta > Lepidoptera > Noctuidae > Allophyes > Allophyes oxyacanthae. The sequence continues at coordinate 6,757,323 of OW028620.1, read as the reverse complement.
AAATTTTAAAAACCCTGTATTTGGAAATAAATTCAATTCGCGGTTGCTTTAATTTTGCTTGTTTTTTCACTTTTATTTTCAATCTATCAAATCCAAATGATAAAAGGCGGTCATTGTCACCTTTCACCATCATTATTTAATTACTATCATGTCGCTAACACCAAAAGAATGTACACGTATCGTCACTATGTTAGAAGAAGGCAGAAGTCAGCGAAGTACAGCAAAAACAATAGGCGTGTCACTTTCTACAGTGCAGCGAGTCGTCCATCGTTTCCGAGAAACTGGGCAGAACATACGATGACCAGAAACCAGCAGACTGAGATGTACTACGGCTCGAGAGGATCGATTTATTGTTACGACCAAGCTCCGAAATCGGCACCTCACGGCATTTGAAGTAACAAATCAACTTCGGGAGACACGTATAGACAACGTAAGCAAGCGGACTGTAAGGGGGCGCCTCCTTGAAGCTAATTTGACCCCACATAGACCCGCAAATCGTCCAAAACTTGAAAGGGAACATCGGGTAGCAAGATTACGTTACGCCCGCGAACACGCACAGTGAGGAGACGAAGAATAGGCAATCTGACGAATCCAAATTTGTACTGTATGCACATGATGGGCAGCGAAGAGTCTACGGACGGCCAGGGAAACGTTTTATTCCAGCTTGTTTTGAGGAAAAAGCGCCGTTCGGCGGTGGATCTTTTATGGTTTGAACTGGAATCTCTTCAGAGAGTCGCACGAAGTTACCGCTGATAGAAAACGGTACGCTAACTAGTGCAAGATATGTGGTAGAAATTCATAATGAGCATGTCGGCCTATATTTAATTAATATGGGTGAAAAATCAATATTCATGCTTGACAACGCCAGTCCACATACAGCTCAAATTGTAAATGAGTATTTTCAAGACGTTGGCATCAATCGCATGGACTGGCCCGCGACAAACCCGGACCTGAATCCAATTGAACACGCTTGGGACGAGCTTGGGAGGTGTATAAAAAATCGAAACCTCGCTTCAGCGACACTTTGAGACCTGAAACATGCGTTAGTGGAAGAATGGACCAATATCCCGCAACATCGCATAAGAAACTTAATAAACAGCATGCCCAATCACCTCGCAGCTGAGAAAAGAGCCCGTGGAGGCAATTTAAAGTATTAATTTTGTGTTAAAGTTCGTTTTTGTGTTGTATGTGAGGTACCAACCAGTATTATTTCAATGTAAAAATTCTTGATATTTTGTTTTTTTGTGTAATTTTGTCAATTTTACTAACAATGTTTCCAACATTTGGTGTCGTTTTATTAACCGTTAAATTATCTACAACATACAGTTTCAATCATGCCGCTAGCTTTATTATTTTAAGAGTTATTTTAGTTTTTCGTACCGACCCGTAATATTAGTCCGCGAGTGTATTACTGCCAATGTGCAATGTAAAATTGCATACGAGCAGTTGCCCGAACTGTGATACAGATTATGGTGCATTGACAGCATCAAAATTTAAGTTTCAAATTAGTGAAAGAATGTTGATAAGGATTATTATAAATGTTACCACTTAGCACAACCACAAAACACAGAAAAGAGGTGTTCTGTGCCCATATTTATCGGAATTTATATATACAAGATAACATACGGTATTTATTATTTAATCATAGTAATATTATAAAGAGAGAAGTCCTGATTGACTGACTGACTGACTTATCATCAACGCACAGCCGAAACTACTGAAGCTAGAGTCACGAAATTTGGAGAGTAGGTTGCTTTTGTATTGTAGGCAAGCAATATTCAATAAAGCTATAAAACCATGCAATATATTTAACAGTCATAACATTTTTTTGTCCCTCCTGGAAAATTTAACGGTTTATACAACGTGTATCAAAATTCCGTAGTCATATTTAAGGGTGTTGATCAGATCATCAAACTGAACAATTTTCTTTATGAGACTAACATCGTAATTGTGAAAAAATAATCATCTGTCCCATACAAAGTCAAAGTTAAAGGTTTTTATTTCAACTGGGCCTTTGCAGGCACTTTCAAAACGTCGTGATTCTAGGTGCACGGTTCCAAGTGGGTTGGTCCTGGAGAAGATACCGGCAAGAAACTCCATGGATACTCTTTTCATAAATCAAGTAGATTACAAAACTTCAATACCTACTTGACCCAAACGTATATACTTCTTGGAGCAGGTAAGTTAGAATTTAGGTACTTCTTACATCTTCTTTCATCTTAACTTATCCCAGAAAGTAGGTATAACCATAGAAAGCTGAAAAAATATCGTGCTATTCTCTATCATATAGTTTACCGCCCGAAATACAGTGTCAACCTAAATTTTGTCAAGTAAATTTGCGTTGCACAAACTTAAACACACTTCGAACTTTGGAAAGTTTGTAAATATGTAAGCGAGTGCGTATAGTAGCGATCTAAGTTATACGGGTCCCAGTCTCAAGTTTCGTATTAACTGTGAAACTTAAACATCAAAGCAACAACGCGAACTTGCTCTCAGACTTCCTACCTGCTGACAATTTCAATATCTAACTTTGTCATTATCGCCCAACTAAAATACTTGTCGCAAATTGTACCTTTCGACAGCTGGAGGTAACTATTGTTTTGTAATGATGTTTATTTTATTTTACGTGTTATAAATTCTTACATAGTTATTCGGAAAGGATTACAAGATATTTTTTTATGTAGTGCGCATAATTTGTAGAGTGATTCAGTCTCTGTCTCTAAATTTAATGCAACCGCCGTATTGGGATGACACTTTATAACAAAACGAACATTCCACTTAGTATCGGCTCGCATAATTTACTAACGCAAGCCATACAAATTCAAATTTTTATTTTGTTTTGGAGTACGAGTATATTTTAGTACTGCGGTTGCATTTGGGAACGGAATAAGAAATAAATATAATAAATAAAGTTTAATAATAAATACTAAAATAGTGTAATATAATAAACACGACGATTGGACGACACGGTTGGCGCAGTGGCTAAGCAATTAGCTTTCTGCGCTACGTGCCGCGGGTTCGATCCCCGCACGGAAAAAATATTTGTATGATCTACAAATAGTTGTTTCGGGTCTGGTTGTGTGTGCATGTGACATGTATGTTTGTAAACTGTACCCTCGATACAGGAGAAATACCAGTGAGGGGCAATGTTTAAAAAAAAAAAAAAAAAACATAAAAAATACAAAGAACAATGGACTTAAGCTGCTGATCACTCCAATCTGAAGTATGTAAATTAAATGTGACTGCTATGGCAATCTTATTCAGAGGCAAATCATTATTAACCTATTCTTATTTGTATTCACATTGAATTACATTATTCTCGCAGCTCTTACCACAACATTGTACTTTTTGGATCTACTATTTGGAACCGTGCACCTAGAGTCTCGCATTTCATAAGTGCCTGTATCTGGTTTACATCACAGAAATTAGGAGACTTGGGGTCGAGAGGTACATCGATGTATCTTCTTAGTTGTATCGTACTGTACGTACATACTTATGAATTGCTGAAAAACAAATTAGAAAGTGAGTGAAGCGTTTTCATCCGACGGATTAAGCATTTCACTAAGAGAGAAATAAGTAATGAACATTTTCCACTGATCTCTTTGTTCGGAACACGTTCATTAATTCCAAAGCCTCAGGCCGCTGTCTTTAAGCCATCTCTTCATTCTAATGAAAAACGAATTTATAATTGAGTATAGAACGTTAGAAAGTTGGTAGGCTGAAGAGCTGAATTTGGTATTCATCTGTTTGAACCTTCAAAATCATTTCAATGTTATTCAAGTCTCTTACATAGTACCTTCTGATGTCCTTTTGGAATACTTAAATTTGGGTTCTTTAAGAAAGATAGTTATTACTAAGTACTGTTACTAAGTAATTTGAATTTTTGTTTCTTCTAACGGACCTAGGCCATGCGGCCTGCCCCTGCGGCAACCGTATTCTAAATACATAACCTTAGTAGCACAAGGAGCTATATTATATTCTCATGGCATAGTTAAAACACTTTTGGTACGCAGTGACTATCTGCAGATAATTACTGGTTTACAAAATGTACACGATGAAAATAAAGCTTTTATTTGTTCTTGTATTTACTATGATAACCGAGAAATGTGTTTATAAGAAACAATTTTTTTTAATATCATACTGAATTGTGCCGTTAAATTTAATAAAAAAAATAACCCATCCAATCCAAAATATTGATCATAAATATTAATACAGAAGCTTCAACAATAAGTATGCAAATTGTGGTGGTTCACTGAAATATCGCTTTTAATAGTATGCGACCGTTGATGCGGACAGATGTTGATAACATTAATATCGTGCGGACGAATTCATCATGCGTGTTGTGTTACGTAATACGGAATCTGTGGAGTTGAATATATTATGTTCAGTCTTTGTATTTTGACGGCAGCTTTCATGCGTTTCAAATAGTGTTTGGTACGATTGGTAGAGGTGACTGTGATTTTCTGAGAATTTGTATATGTATATTTAATTCCTTTAAATAAGATTAAGCTTCCATTATCAGCCTCACTGCATGCGATAACTTCACTGACAAGGTGCAGAAGACTGAAACGCGACAAACAATAAAAAAGGTGCCAGTCAGGTGACGCGAATCAAAGACATCACAAAGATGTCCAAAATTAATAAAAATAATTGTTTTGGGCTAACCAATAAGCTCTCTAGCACCATTAAAAAAAGAAAAAAATCGGTCGCTAAGAAACACCAATTACCTATAGGTAAGTACTGGGACAATGATATTTATTAGGCTGTCGACCGGCGACGTAAAAATGTATATTGTGTTGGGCTCTTCGCGCCCAGCAAATGCTGAGCTGGCTACCCTTTCGGCATGGGCATGCTTGACAGCATACCAATATATTTTTAAGAATTTTATAATTTACTTCTTATTTGTCTCTTTTTGTAGTGTGTTATTTTTTATCTTTAATCTTCTTTCTTTTGTGTGTGCGTGCATGCCATTCACGTACATTTCATTGAAGTTTATATTTCTTGGTGATTGGATAAGTATATTTAAGAGCAGGCCTTGATTCACTATGTAATAGATCTAAAAAAGGATGGGCGTATTCTCTATTGGGATCCAGGGGTGAATAGGGCAAAACTTTAAAAGGATTTCCTAGAAGGCCTAGTTATTTTGTTAAAGCAGGTACTGAAAAGATAATCCAACATTCACAAAGGCTATCGTGACCTTTGGACCCCTCACGTTACCGAATGCTGCACGTTGTACACGTTGCCAAGCGCCCCACAGCATTGATACCTGGAATACCGTCCACTGAATCTTAATGGAATACGACACGTGAATTTGAATATGTAGGTTTGCATAATATTTGTTGCTTAGGTATTTTGTAGGTTCGACTTGAAGTTATAGAACTGCAAAAAGATATCTACTATACATGTAGATGACAACAAAATTAAACGCACACTTGTATAACATTAATTATCGAAATTCCAAGCACAGAACCTATTCTGAAAACACACATCCACACTGAAGGACCTCTGCTTTGCCACTAATAACGCCGTAGAGGTAACAATGTTTTAGACTGGTAAAATTTAGCGATGTACCATCGACACGAAGAAGTATTGAGAAAGATAATATTATGACTTATTCGAATGAGCAAAACTTTGGTGCATCAATTTACACTCATCTTTTTTCATATCGGTTTGGAGCGTCAATTGTACAAATTCACCCACCATTAACCCATTTTTCTGTATCGAAAATCGCACGTTTCAACACTACTTTACACAACGAAACCTCTGTGCGATCAACAGATGATTGCATTACGTGACTTCGCTACTAATTCTATTGCCAATGCATTTCGTGTTAGCATCGCTTGTTATTTCGATCCCATTAGAAGTAAGAGTAGGTAATCACCCAGACGGAGCTTTTTTAGGCCTGTGAACGGTCCCGACCTACTTTTGTAGGTAGATGACATAATTTTCTTTTTCGAATGGAACATTCCAGTGTTAAATCGGTCTGTCGGCCAATACTTGTAAAATTTTACGTTGGAGTGGAACTGCCTCATTAGTCTAGTGTTCGCAAGCGCGACTACGTAACGTGAGATCGAACTGTAAGAGATCAGCTATTGTCAGTCGCTTGAGATCTATCTTATGGGTCGACCGCAAACGACCTACTATGAATAACATTATCAAGCGAGTGACTTGCGGCGATTGTCTCGCCCTAACACTGAATTAATTAACTCTAAGAGCTACCTACTCTCCAAAAGGCGATTTCTAAGCGGCGAGTCTTTGAATCGCTAGCTGCAGCGCATTGCCATCGATTTGCGGCGTCTCCCTGTTTGCCAGCTGCGAGACGCTTCGGACTTGTTGAAAAACAAAATGGAAGTAAATTTGATTAAAACATGCATCACTACATAGTATAAAACAAAGTCGCTTCCCGCTGTCTGTCTGTCCCTATGTATGCTTAGATCTTTAAAACTACACAGCGGATTTTGATGCAGTTTTTTTAAATAGATAGAGTGATTCAAGAGGAAGGTTTATATGTATAATACTGTCATATTTATGTAAGGATAATAGAGAAATTGCACCCGGGCCTAGCCGCGGGTCGCTAGTTATTTTATATTTTACAAACTGAGAAATGTACTAACCACTGGCATTTATCGAGTCTCATAATACACGTATAACAAAATGATGGTTCCAAAATAACAGCTTAAACTGCACACGATAAAATAAATGACATTCATTGTGTAGTCGAATCGGATACTAATTAAATTGATAAATCATTTATTTGGCACCGTAATACAAAATGTTTGGTTAGCGTACAAATTCATCATAAATTATATTTTGTCATACCTTTAAACATTCTGGTAGTATTGAAAAAACTGAAAATCAAACTGTGAATTGAAATTCTGGAAAAGAACGGATTCTATTGGAAGCACAAACAAGAAAATACATTCTTAAGCAACCAAACGACGTCGAGGACGTGAGAGAACACATTCCTGAAGCACATACGATTTAAAACTTTCCTCATCGCCATACTTTATAACAGATTTTACTAAGAAAACGCGTACCAAACACTCTGATAGATATTCGGTTTCTTCGTTTTGTCAGCAATATTCAAATGGGGTCCGCCGCGGAAATATTGCCCCGTAGCCTATATGCAAATTCTATTTGAAATGCGAAAGTTTCCACAAGAGCTTCAAACCTTCAATCGTGAAGGCAAACAGTTTCTATAAGATTAGTCGTGAGATGCTCCTTCTGCAGTCAATATTGACTTAGGCGGCCTTGCAGACGGCGAGTGACTTTAATGTCGGAAAAGTACGCCCAGAAGTATAATGCTGCGGCTTTCACGTTGATTGCGTCTCTAGCATTTTATTTTATGGAATGAAATGGACACAATAAGGTTGACATTGTAGTGGTAAAGGCATGTTTCGTTTTTATTATTCTATTTGCTGACTGTAGCACGAGCTTCGAGTGTGTTTAAAATATAGTCCAATTTCAATGTAGTGTAGTTTGGAATAGAAAAGGAAATTGAATTTCACAAACCAAAAGCTTTGTGTTCAAGTTCATGTTACAATAGTTATTATTGTTACCACTCTGTATAACATGATAGATGTCGAACAATTCAGCCTCTTGATAATACTCTGGGGTATTACAACTACGAGTAAGGATTCTTAAATAGAACTGAAGAACTGAACAAATAATATCATTGAGTGAAGCTTTTTCTCTAAGGAATATGAATGATTAAACAATGTATAACTGTGTAATGCATATAATGGAAGTCCTGTCTTAGATTCCTTCAGAAATTAGATTTCCTTTGCAGAATTCTTTGGTATTGCTATGGTATTTCTGCGCTTTTTCTTCTATGCTCAACAGCCTCCAGCGCTGCAGGGTTTCTCTTCTTTTTTTATGTGTGCGTTTCCTTCGCTTACCGACTTATTGTCTAGTGGACGGCCAGCTGTTTGCATTGCGGCTATTGCATTCCTGCATTACGTTGCGCTACAAAATGTAAAGAATAATTCCTTTTTGTACTGGGAAATGCTCTTGCCTCTCTCAGTACAAAACGTAATTATTTTTTAGTTGAGATGTGTACATTATTTTCTAGCTATTATTGTTACACCGTGAACTACCCCCCTCTTTTAACCTGCAAATCTGTCCATCCTAAGGTTGTCTGGTAGAAATCGCCACGTGCGATAAGACCGCCCTTTGTACATTTCTTTTTCTAATTACTGTATCTTTTCTTCTATTACTGGTGTGCAATAAAGTGTATTGTATTGTGTATTGTATTGTATAATTTTTCTTAAATACTAGGAATTTTTGATTGCTAAAGTGTTACTTTAGGATTCACATTTCAGTTATACCTACATAATATAATATTCACGTGTACCTACTGTTATCGAGTGATTTCGTTTATACTAATATTGTAAGAAAAGGACATAATATGAAAAAACCTAACAAAAATAAAAAACATACAGACAAATTGAGAACCTCCTTTTTTGGAAGTCGATTATATATCAGGAGTATTCAGGAGACAGCCAGCATTCTGACTACTAATAAAAAGACCAAGATTGCCTTTAAAAATCTGGCTTTTCGGCCATTATAATAATATTTCTAGAAGGCTATCATTTTTATGGACTAAAATCGGAATTGTTAAAAAAAATAGGTCATGTTTCGACGCAGTTCAAGCTCAAAGACTAGATTTGGGTCAGCCATGTTTGTTTTTAACCAATTAGCGGGTGTGAAATGACTGGCGGCGTAAATGCTAGGTTCACTAGATTACGTGTGTGAAGAATAATTTGTTGTACATTTATGTATTCGTATGACAACTGGAACTAACTGCTTAATGTGCTTTCCGAGGCACGGAGGGGTCTCGGTCACCCACCCAAAGACAAACCGTGGCAAGCGCTGCTTAACCTCGCTAGTCGACCACAAATAACCAATTACCTGAATCTACACTAAATTACATTCAACCTGCAGTCCATATACATAATATGAAAAATGGTCCGATGGCCTAATAAGTCGGAACTCATTGAAATGTGAAATGTTTGTAAAACCAATATAATTACTAACCTATTGGTGATAAATTCAGTGTAATTCCATTAAATGCAGTGATAATTATCTAAAATAACGTGTAATAACATAATGTAGAAATTATGGATAATGTACTAATTTCACAGGATTTCATTAGTGTAACGAAGGTTAATTGCAATTATAACACTTAAACAATTGAACTGAATTTGGTTTTACATATAAACATGCCACAACCTATTGAACGTTAATTGAACATTTTAGTTTTGCTCAACTAAGTGTATTTTTGTTAGTAATATTTGACCGGTCATAACCTTGTCTGGAAAATTTCGACAAATACAACTAACATTTATCCTAAACCTAAAATTAGGTTTGTTCCACTCGAGACTAAAAAATACAACAACTTTTTAAATGTAAATAGATTCTTTGGTGACTTTGAAACTACCTCTAAACGTGTATAACATACCTAGTTGAGATTTTTCGGTAATTTGTTGGCAATTCAAAATAAATTTTGCTATGAATAAATAAAGATATTTATGTTTACGCAAACAATTATCTTAACTGAGTACGAACTTAATACGAACTCTTTGTAATGACGAGTGTACAATTAGCATCGTCCTGCCGCCGCAGTCGGATAACGAAGCGCGACGCCGCTCTTCACATGCAACTTGACTCCAAACCTTTATTAGAAACCAACTCTTATAACCCTCAATCCATCAAGGAAAAACGAACTTTGACATGATAAGGTTTAAGTTGAATTTGGATTGAAGATGTGAGGTTGGTAAGGGTGAATTTTACAGACACAAAAATTTGTAGATGTTGCACTTGCCTACCTCGCGATAGTGGATATAGTGAAGAGCTCTCCAGCTGAAGTAGGTATACATACCGCAACTTTCAGGCACTGCTAGGGATTCGGATTGGTTCTGAATCGTAATAATGAAGATGATATTCTTTTGTTGTGACTTGTTAGCTGAATTACGTTTTTGTGATTTTCTGTAAAAACAAATGACTGTAATAATATTGTTAAAAATGACATCAAAGAAATAAAATTAAGTTCAAAAACTAAAACCCGACTACTGAAAAGGTATGAAACAAGAAAATATTAATACATATTCATAGTGATGTTCAGAGGATAGCCGTGGTCGTATGCCACTTTGCCTTATGATCGCTTACTATTGTTAGACTGTATTATTTTATTAGGACAGGTGCGGGTTTTAGGTTTTGAACTTATTTTTTTTGTTGTAAGTATCTCTATCTAACTAGATGTAGCATAAGAGTAGTCTCTACGTAATACATGTTCTTGACCAAGTGTATTTGTTAATTCAGAATTATTATAAAATATTTTGGGCATATTTTATTTCTGCAGAATATCAACGAACGCAGACTTATTACGTGTACATTTTTCAAAAAAGCTTTTTAGAATCCTGCTAGCTAGCTGAATAAAAAGTCATAAAACAAAAGAATTTATGACAAAGGTCCCTGAGTAGGTAAGTAATGACTCCATATTTTACAAAAGTATGCTTTCACAAGTATATGAAACTAAGTAACTTTTTAGTAAACATGAACAAAAGCCAAGCGGGGCAAAAGGAAATCAAGTAGGTGCAATAAAAGAAAGCAATGGAGTCGCCTTTTGTGAAGCGGACGAAGTTGCAGGCGAGAACTGAGGTATCAAGTAACTTGCAGAGTATTTCACTTCTACATTTTATCTTTAATCAGCTTCAATCGATAGGAAATTTAATAACTAATTGAATCATAGTACAGTAAAAATAGTTTTCTTGCGGGATCAAAGGAAAATACAGCCTGTACCTATTAAAGAAATGATCATCTTTTGAAGAAATTGTGTACTATTCTATAGTTACAGTACATAAGTGTAAAATTAACGCAATTCGAGCAGAGCTTCATTAGTAAGTTTATAAAGCAAACATTTGAGTGCTGACGTAGAAGCGAAAATTTTAAGCGGAGTAATGAGAAATGAATAGTTTTGATAGTGATGGGTAATCTGTAGGATTATTAGCACTTTATTATTTATCGATAAGGTAGATATTGTTATTACAATACATTAGCTGTGCTCGGCATGTCTTGCAATGCCTCTTTTTTATTTTAACAATCGCGGGGGCGATCTCTTCAATTCACAAAAGTTTCATCATAATCGGAGGAACATAGGAGACGTTTTCTATCCGTAACCTTCCCTGGTTTCCACACAACAACTCGACTAAAGTTTCGATCGTTATTGGGTGAATGATATTGAAATGCATAGAAGACAAACAAACAAACATTAATTTTTATATAAGAGATTAATGCATTATTTATTTGTGGATAAAAACTCAGGAAAGGATGAAATCCATATTATCAATCAAAACCGTCATCTTTATCCACAAGCTGAATATAGGGCCTCTTCTTAATAGCACTCCAAACATATTTGGAAAATCTGTTGTCGAATCAGGAATGTTTCGAGAGCGTGGGCATCAGTAGTGTAGTCTAGTACATTAAATAGCTCTCAAGCAATCAAGTGGTACTTAAAATATCGAGTGCACCCAGAGTATTTAGATAATAATATTATTGTATATTAGTCTAAAAAAGGGGCTCATAGCTACGTAGCTACCGTGAAGATCAGTCGATCAGCGAGGTTAAGCAGGTCTGGATAGGTCACCGTTTCTTCGAACATCGAGACCCCTCCGTGCCTCGAATAGCACGTTAAGCAGTTGGTCCCGGTTGTCATACGAATACATATGACGGTCGTTACGGAGGTCAGCAAACTAAAAAGTCTGACAACCGGTCTAACCATAGGGTATCAGTGTCTTCCAGTAACTGGGAGGCAGAGGTCAGATGACAGTCGCTCCGTATAAATTACTGATATTTCGGCTGCATCTGATTAGACTGGGAGCCGACCGCAACGTAGTTGCGATAAAGGGCAGATGAGATGAGTCTAAAAAATCGCTGATGTGATGAATTTTTGTGGTAATTAATGTATATTATGTAAGTATTTTCTGTTGTACAATTAATTTATTATATTGTATTCTTTGCGCACTTAACTAAGGATTTTCACCTTTTATATTATCATAACAAAATGCCGAGCCAAAACGTACTTGTCATTCTTTCACTGAAAATGTAATACAATTTGAATTTGAACCAGCTTTTGTGGCATCAAATCACAAACATTTTGTTCTCATGCAATATGTATAGTGTTTTCGTACAGTGATACCAGTCTCGTCCGAGGAAATACACATCTAAACACTGACTTACATACCTGCTCAGGGTTGCCAGAAAGTGTTTTATTAAAGGTTCTTATTTAAAAGTCGTTTTTAAGTATTAAGGTTTCATTTGTATCGTGGAAACAGGGGGTCTACCGCGTAACTAAAATTGTAATGAACATCGACATTGGTATTAAACTTCAATACGATCGTGAGAGCCTAAACTTTGAGCTAACTTGTAAAAAAATTACCTATCATATAGTTGGGGACTATTATATGATCGGTATAAAAAATACAAGTTAGCTCAAAGTTTAGGCTCTCACGATCGTATTGAAGTTTAATACCGATGTCGATGTTCATTACAATTTTAGTTACGCGGTAGACCCGCAGATCTGCACACATACCCAGAACAACTATCTGTAGGAATCGAACCCACGACAGGTAGCGCAGAAAGCCAATTGTACCATCCAATTACGTCGATGGTTGTTACTTTTTACTTGTGTACTCTGAGCGGCTAAAAGTAAGTAGCTGCCTCCGTGATCTGGTAATCGGAGGCTTTTGTCTGAAAAATGGTCAGAAAAAATATTGTCATACTAAAGCAACATATTAATAAGTGAAGGACGAAATGCTGTTGCTGAAACATTTATAGAATAAGTATTTTTTTAAACTAACCGCCGTTCATCGGGCGAAAGCAAAAGTAACAACCTCACCTCAGACTGATCAGACCTAAATAAAATCGTCAAAATCAAGGTTTTGTATTTCCATGTTTCCGTCTCCAAAAGTGGATTGATTTTTATGTTTATTTTATTTCATCTATGGTATTGAAAACCCTTGTACATACACTGTCAAACTTTACATATTGAAAGTCTGTTGATGGCGTTCAACCTAGGCATTTTTATAGAATTTTAGGGGGTAACACGGCACACCAATTATATGGAGTAACTAATAAAAAACCTAACCGTAGGGACATGCAAGTGATCGATTTTGATGATTATTTTTTTATTTGAAAGCTGGTGCTTACCGTGTGGTCGTATTTCAATTTGGTGAAGATCTGGTGAAGAATTTCGGAGATATACAATGGAACTCTTGAATGAAAAACAGCATATCACTTGCGATTACTGTAATCGCATGTTTATGTAGGTAGGTAGGTAATAAAATATAAATTATTTTATTATTATTTTGAAGTCGATGTTTACTTTTTTTTTAAAGTTTATATTGTAAACATGTAGTGTCAAGCTTCTGACTCAGTAACCAGGTGTCAACCTTCAGAACGTGGATCTAGCCTTCTAGCAGCCCTGCACACTTACATACGTCACAACAAACAGACATTTTACAGAGAGAGTTGGTACAACATTATTCAGAACAGATAATACAATATTTACCGCGAACCCGTATGAGCTAACATTTGTTTCTCATTATGTCGGCTATCGCAGCTATTCGTGCCTACGTCGATATTAACGAGGTAAATATTTTCATTGAAATATCAATGTTTTGCCTCTATCATTTTGTGCTTAAAACTGCTTTATAGAGTTAATGGAAAGGATTGTGGATAAGCATTTATTGGATATGTAAATACGTGTTTCGTTTCAGCTTTTAGTATTTTGTTTCAGTAGACCAAAAAACGAAAACGAAAACGTAGCTTAACATAATAATTTCCATTTATCTAGAAAACCCTTAACATTCATAATAAACTAAAATAATCACACTGTGCTGTGTGTTTTTATCTTTTTTAAGATGTACGCAACATACTTTTAAGTCAAAGAAAAAAAATGTGATTTAAGTTTAAACAGTTTTTTGCTCTCCTGTAACATTTTTAACTTATGCTGTTTCTTCCCTGAGGCTACAGACGATTTATGTTGGAACAATATGTTGACAAAAACAAAACTAGAAAAGTGTCAAAGTAAAATTCAATTAACCCGTCAGTCACCGGTGACGACAAACAAAAGATTTTCTACTGTCTTTTCTGCGTGGTAGTCAATATGCTAAATCGACTGCCACGGGTTCTAAAAATCTTGAAATGAGATGAAATCAAAAATACTTTACGATCTTCATGAGCAGCCAGATGACAAACATCAGAAAAATTTAATAATCTCTATACCCAGTATATTCTATAGTTAGCTGGTAGAAGTTCAATGGTATCTAATCATTTTGTGTAAATACTATAAACGACCGTATTTTCTTAGATGGAAAGCTGACTTCTACATTATTGGGTAAATGCTTTATAGAGAAGTGTAGTTAAATCTTCAATAGAATTTAAATAAATTGATGTCATAAAAATAAAGACTTATTGAAACTTGAAAGAACGTCAGAAAGTTACTAACAACTCACACTCAAATATGACGATATTAATATATTCTATGTGCATTTGTTTTTTTTTTATTTTAGTTCACAATCTTTGTGTCTCTAATTCAGTTCTTACAGGAATTGATCATTTTATTTGTTCTTGTTGATATTTTTTATTGGAGTGAGTTTAATTATTTTTAGAGAATAGTTTAATTATTTAATTTATTATGTAACGAAATGCAGACATTATTGTTCTTGGCCACAGGTGCTCGCTCATTAGCTAAGAAGTTAAGCTGCAAACGGTCACTGGTGCCTGCAAACAATAGATTTTCTGTTGTGTCTATTTTGCGTCACATAACGGGTTAAAGACCGTTCCCCTATCTGTCAGATCCCAGGATTGACGGCAGCATGTTGTGGTCACATGCTGTTGTGAGCATTACGATGGTGTCGAGAGACGCTATTCTTATTTCCTATGGGGATACCAGCAATAGTCAAAGTCTAAACAGTACAAAGAGTAAAGCAGTAAACCAACCCTCAATGAGTGTCACAGGACAAAAAGTAATCGATTTAAAAAAAACATTGCCATGTTTATTGCCATCACACTATGTACACATATGTTTTTTGCCATCACACTATCTACACATATGTTTTTTCATTTCACAAAACATATGTTTTTTCATAAATCTTCATAAACATAAGTCTTCCTTTGCATAAACACCCAGATCCGAAACAACTATCTGAAAGTCATAAAAATATTTGTTCCTTGCGGGAATCGAACGCACGATACGTAGCACAGCAGTGGATCGATCAACAACTGCGTCAACCGTGCCGTCGACAGAAATGCCCTTTAAAAGAAAAGTCTTTGATAAAAATATTTTTTAAATCGAAATATTACTTGCTCTTTTTGAAAGAAAGTAATTTTTTTGCGTTTTTAAAACTAAATTCGCTCTCGCAGGGCACATTCAGTCCCATCACAAAGGCTTCGGTGCACCACTCTACGCATTCTAATGCAAATTTCATTGAAATGCCCTCCATTGTTATCACTTCCAGTCCCCAAGGAGAAGTTCTACCCACACATCTGCGCTCTTTTATATGTGCGACTCTACGATGTTATTAAAAATGTAATTTGAAGAAAGAAAATTGTGTGGCAACGTTCTTGGAGAATATTTGAGGTGAAGTTGCATTAATTAATAGTTAGAAAGGCTAATTATGACTGAAGTTGTACTTACTGTATCTGTCCTTTGTTCTTATGGTATACGACCTTATCGGAAAAAGATAGAAAATATTTTTTGTCGGGGAATCACACAAATAAGGTTAATCAGTTCAATAACGTTTTTGTCTCTGTATCACCCTAAGGTTGTCTGGCAGAGAATACATTAGACATTAAGACCGCCTTTGTACATATTTGTATGAAAAGCATTCAATAAATAATCAATATTATTAATCTTGGTATCACACAAATAAGCTTGATACATAAAATTGTATCTACATTAAAGACTTGTATAATTTACAAAGCCTAAAAATAGTATAAAACACGCTAAGCTCAGAATATAGAACCAAGAATATAAATGGTACATAATTACATCCGCTACAAAAAACTTGCCTGAAGCAAATCTAGAAAAACAAGATATTTACAAACATCTTGTTTTTTCCTCAAGTTTTACTTCCAGTAAAAGAATAATAAAATGTACAAAGTTACAGAAGAAAATAGTTGTGTAATAGGTGTTTTTTCTGTCTAATTATATGAGTCAACTTTGTGGGGAATAGGCGAGGTAGTAAGTCTAAAAGTCCTAACTAAATCTAAAAAATGAGATTATGGGTAAAGGAAATTTAAGCGTTGATTAATGATATGGTTTAGTAGAATAATTATTGCTGTCATAGTCTGTATATTTATAGTAAAAAGAAAATATTTGTGACATATTGTCTATATTATTATTAATACGGGAAGAGAAAACTTTGTACCCCTTTATAAAGCATGTTGCGCGCACGGAGAAGAGTGAGATTTGGCATAGTTTAAGTTTCGGGGAGTGTAGAAAGTTAAAATTATTATAGTAGTAATAGCTAAAAAATAAAACGAATACAAATTGTCATTGTATTTTTTCAACCTCACTAATGTTCGACCACATTAATTAATCACCTATTAAATTGCTTACAAAATACTCGAGGTTCTTGCAATAGGTACGCTGATTTCATGACATTTTTTTAGTGTTATTAATCTAGTGCTCTGCAGAATTCACTTGCTTTTGATCGCAGTCTTACCCTCTAAGACTAAACACGCTCGCTTAATGAAAACTATCTATTTAATTAGCCTTTTGACTCCAGCGTTGTAGTAAATTCAAAAGAGACTGGTACCGAATTTACTCCTTTACATATTTTATGATATATCTACATGGTTATTTGTAATTCACCGGGAATATCGTATCGTCGGTGAAAGTACTCATAAATATGAACAACTTTTACTATGTAACCAACGCTAAAATCACGAAAAAATAAATTTTCATACAAAAGATCAACCTTGCTCAGTCAAAAAGTACAAAAACTGTTTTTTTTTTCGAATTTCTTTGTTGTTCCTTAGTAAAAGTTGTTCATATTGACTTTAAACCGTTCAAGCATTACCGGTGAAATAAAAATAACCCTGTATAAGGCATATTGAATATTATAAAATAAGTCATGTGCAACTAAATAAAATGATTTACTACGTGTCATAGTGGTGAATAATGGCGTGAATATATGCGTAACGGATGATACTTTATCTGTGTTTTTAGAGCATTAAACACGTTAGACTTTATTATGACACACTGGCTTTTGCAGCTGTGTTATTTCAGATTAGAAACTGGTGGTGCGTATAAGTACTTTTATTTCAAAATGTATTGTAGGTTCTGCTTGATTCAACGCGTGTTAATAAATAAACTGGTTGTACCTATATGACAGTATGCCTCTTAAGCGGGATTTACATTACAAAACTAGTGATGCGAAATCGTAACTTGACCCTCATTATGATCGCATTTGGATCTTAGAGTACAGCTGTGTTATCTCCCTATAAAAAAATTCGCGATTACGCGAGAAAACCAAAGAAATATTATACAACTGCACTTTAAGCTTCAAATACAATCTAAATGAGGGTCAGGTTTATAATAGTCAGGTTACGGTTTCGTAACACTTATTTCGTAATATAACTCATTTTACGCTACATTTTCAACGACACAATATGTATAAGTCCACAAAAGTATTCTAAGCCTGGACTAATCTTGTGGAGGAATGAGGTATGGTGTGACTCCATTGAAAAGGCACAATCTTTCGACCAGACGAGGTGATATTATTTGGCGGGCCGAAGCTCGACCGATAATGTCGGACAATCATATATGTTTTAGATTAGTTGAAAACTCTCATAGTGCGATGTAGGATCTGTGTTGCAGTTTATTTTTATAGATGGCACTGGTGACTATTGCCTTGCAGTTGTAGCTCGTAGTTAGTTATTGGAGCGTTAGATGTCGCTACAGTCTAGAAGTTAGTCTTGGGGCTTCAGACTGTACGGTGCGATTGCCGTAGATATTGGAATTATATAGCAACAATATAAACTATGTGTTTACTTCAAATTATAAATCTTTTCATTGGGAGCTTCCAGAAAGTTAGGCTTTACTTAGGAATTTTTTTTTTTCGTTGAAAGCCTAATACCTATTTTAATGTCAGCACTGGAAAAGTTAATATGACAAACACAAGCCAAAATAAATTATCTGTGTTTACTATATCAAAGAGTTACATTATACAGTTAACATAATGTTAGGTACCTTACTTTAATTGTTCCAATCTGTAATTGAGCTCTGTAATTAATGTTCTGAATTAAATAAATACACAAGTTTAACTTTAAACAGCTCCCGTTTAAGTTGCTCAGGCGAAACAAGTTGCGTACATACAACAGAGTTATAAGGCGAATACATTGCAAAAACAAATAAACTTCGAGTCGGGAAGTTCGTTTCGACGAACACTCGTAATTTTCTCTATCTTTCCCTTCATCTTGTTTCCTTTGGTAAATTAAATTCCACTTTATGATATACTGTGAACTAACTGGACCTGTTGTGCTCTAATTGTTTTTTTATTGTAGGAGGTTATTTACGATGTTAGTGGAATTTCTAGGGTTTTGTTTGAGCTTGAAGCTAAAAATAGCAGTGAAATTACAGAAACAAAATTCCTTTTTCGCCTCCTACGATTCTTGGAATAAGATAAAGTTATCTCGGAATCTGCTTACTCACTGACTACTGGTCTTACTCTAACTCATTTTTAATCAATCAAAAACTTTTTCGGCCTAGAACTCACTAATAATATTTCCTTCACAGAAGTTATTAATAACTGTAATATTTTTTCTCATACAACTGAAAATATCACTGGATCATTCCGTCTTCGTAAACACGAAATATGATTATAAACGAAAAATCCGAAAATACTCGTAAATTCTGTTATAAACGTGAATTTATTACGCGGTATCCGAGGCGGAATGCGTGACGAGACCTGGATTCTAGCACAGGAGTCCAAAACGTAAACCTTGGTATTTTTACGTCCATTGCTTCATTCTCGCAGAATTTTATTGCTAAACCAACTACAAAAGCAATGGAAACTGAAATAAAAAATTCGGAATACTCACTTTGTAATTGCGTTCCAACGTAGCTACCTGGCTACATGGCCTCGCTGGGAATTATTTCAATAACACTGACGAATGGGTTTTATAACGGAATTGATTACAGCCCAGATAACGAGATGTAATCGCACCAGGGGGAATAGAGACAAATGTCGTATTGGTTGCAGATTTACAGCGCGGCGCGCGCCATCTGGCGTGCCAATTTATGAGTTTAATCAGGACCGGCGTTGCCACTGGTTTGGGATCGCAGCGAGAACGGCGGCGCCGCGCTTGTTCACTGCTCAGCTTGCTACCCGCATGGAGGCACACCCCTTTATATACTGCATTGGCTTTTAGCTGCTACAAATTGATTTTAAGTGGTTTTTCTCGTTTTTATCCCCTAATACCTCTTTCGACTGCTGATTTGGATTCTGGCTTCGAGGATTGTACGAGTAAGTGTAATGTCTATTTCGATTCTACTGAAGTATTCTGCTGATTTTGTGACTCTCATATATTATGAATATAATCTCAGAGTATCCAAGAAAGCTTCCATTTTATCGTGGGTGTAATATGAAATGCCAAAATGATGGTCTCTTAGAAACAGTTTTAAAGAATCGCTTATCCTACCCAATATTAAAATGACATTTCTTGCCGATGTCTGTAATGGGATATTCAAAACTTTAAGCTCTATACGATTAAGATCGCAATACTCTACGTGTAATGGCAAATTGCTGGTTCATCGGTAACGACCTTTGGAATTGCCCATTTCGGTTGAGCCTTACAAATTGTACGGGTTGGTCTACACTACGATTTCTAGCGCTGTGGTTGTCATTAAATAGATAAATATGCAGACTCGAAACAGCTATCTGTTTCTATAAAGCAGAAGTCGAACGTACCGCTACCATTGTAATGTACGAGTAAATGGATACAAGCCAGCAGTGGCGAAGGGTGACAGTTTTAAAAGGGGAAGCCGTCCCAAAAATGCCCTCTAAAAATTGCTGCAATTAACGCTGCAAGATAAAAATCCATACCGTCTCTTGTAATCTATGTATAGTCATGTCTGGAAGAGCGCGACCTCACTGAATAACAAGCCATATTACGTTGGTCTATGCACTAACTAATTCCTAAAGGGAAGCCGATGGGAATCGGGTTGTATGGACTCTTCGCCACTACAAGCCAGTATAAATATGTTGTTTTGATCGTTTATCTTATAGTATTTTCTCCACTACTCCGATTCGACGTCAGATGACGGAAGCCTAAGAAAAATTATATACTAAACAACGAATTTCTGTCATCGGACCAATAATAATCAGAGTAGTGGAGAAACGCCCTTATGATTACCTACATAAATACAGGGTGACTGGTGAACGAGGGAAACATTGAAAGAGGGTATTATACTCATCATTATGAACATCTTTTATTATGGGAATAAACCTAAAATTGCGAAAAAAATATCAGTTGTTCCATATAAATCATTCAATATTACTCGACTAAATGTATGGAACAGCTGATTTTTTAAATTTAAATCACTAACAGCTATTTCATGAATGCTGTGTGGTTTTTATATTAGGCAATTGCCATGGTTTTGTCGGATTTGTAGAGAGAATTCTCCCTAATTACCTCATAGTTACTTAGAAATAGATAGGGTTAGAACATATGATCCCTAGACGGTAATGCAGCGTGACATGCCTTACGTGCTATCATGCATGCATGATCGTCTTAATGTAGAGGTATCGATTGATGTGAATGACATGTAAACCATGAAGAAAACATATAAGTACCTAGTACACCTAGGACTAGTAACATGCATGACATCACTTTAGGTTTTATAATATTTTTAGATTTAATTAGAATTTTTAGATTTAATTAGAATTTTTAGATTTAATTAGAATTTTTAGATTTAATTAGAATTTTTAGATTTAATTAGAATTATCTTTAGATCATGTAAACCCGATACAGGCACTTATGAAATGTCAAGACTCTAGGTGCACGGTTCCAAATGTTAGGTCCTATGGAGAAGAACCGGCAAGAAACTCCATGGAAACTATTTTAAAATAATAGATTATAATCATGATTAATACCTACAATGTTAGTTGTGGTAAGAGCTGCGAGAATAATGTAGGTAATTTTCTCCCACTTGATCGGAATCTGCATCACTATTTAAAAAAATAACAATACTTACATCAATCGGCTCTTTTTGGTGCGCAACAAAATCTAACGAAATAACACGCCAGCAATTTTCAACGCGACAATAATAGAAATTGCTGGCTGTTTTTTTTATTATTATTCTTTCAGTGATAGCTTATAAGTTTTTTAGTACCTTAACCCTAACATAAATTAGGTGTTTTTAGGGAAACCATATTTATTATTAGGCTGAATGCGCATTTCTTTTCAAAAGTATAAAAAAAGAACGAAGGCTGCGCGCCCTCGAATTGGCGCGAATGATAATTATACTTACTGTATTGTGGATGTTCTTATGTTTCTTGAATTAAATTGTCTGAATATGATTGCTATGGGAGTTACAAGCTGTCCAATTACACATGTATTAGAGAAACAAGCACACGAAAGTCACTAAGGAGAGTTGGTAAAGTAAACAACACTTCCATTAGTTCAGCCCAAGCCTGCCCAACGGCAACGTTATAATTTCGCAACTAACCAACTAGATATTAGCACATCCAACTTTTCTAATCAAACTCGCGTAGACTTGTATAATAAAAATGTATATGGCGAAGTGGTCGCAAGTAAGCCGGACGAGTATGAGGTCTTGGATTCGATTCCCGGTTCAGGCAAAGTGTTACATATTGAAATTTTGTGATAGAAAATCCTCAGAGTTTGGAATGATGTTAAATGGACGGCAATCGGCTCGTCGACTTAATAACGGCATTGGCAGAACGTTAACAATAGTCAGAAGAATGTATTTTATTCGATATGTTCAAGAACGTAATACACTTATATGATCTTGGACTCAGCATCATAGTTAGCAGCGTGAGGTATGCTCAACTGCTGATATTCTGTCCAAGACAGTCGTACGTAGAATAAATCACAATTTGTATAGCATGAGATAGGTATATCGATACATACAAATGCTGTAATATAATCTAAGCAAAAACATCTAAGGATAAATATGCCCTTAATTTTATTAAGTCCCAGAAACCAATGTTTGCTTCATAACCATTTTTGACAATGTGATTTGAATGTCAAGTGATAAATGTAATATACAGCTCTACCTAACCCTTATTAAATACAAGCATAATGCTATTTTATGTGGCCTTCATGGGAGAAAATGCTTTTTCCATTCAGTTTATTGAATAGACGATAAACGTACAAAAGGTTGTTAGGCATAAATATTGCTTAAGTTATCGCCTAAAAGATCTATGGAGGTTTCGGCTGCGTATCGTTCTCCTGACAGTTATTGCGTTTTTTATGCGTGAAGTTCGGGAGAATTTCTATTTACTGGCGGCTTTGTTGACAACAACATAACGACATAGTAAGTGAAAACAACGGTGGAAGTACAATAGCTACGAAACAAAAGTGTAGCGTCTTGAAATAAGTTGTAATGCTAAGTTTCAGCTATCAATCTTATTTAACCACTATATTTCTTGTGTCTATTGGCTCACAAATGACATAGACAGGTATAAATAAATGTGTTTAGAAATTACAAGACGTTTTAAAAGTTTTTTTTAAGAATTATTCTCCATAGACCTTAATGAAGCTGGGAATCGACATGGCTGCATGCATCGCTATGTAGGTACTCAACTTGAGAATATATCGACATCAGGGTGATATAAACTCCAATGTGTGATTGAACCTTAGTAAAGAAACATCTCTTCTTAGAATGATCAGTTAGGCATAGTAGCCCAGCAATGGTGCTACGAAGTGGCTGTCCACCAGTAAAAAAGTCAAATCACAGCTTGTACCTATAGTCCGATTTTTCTTAGATGTCTTATAATTTAAGTATCTTTTTAGTTAGGAGGAAATCAAATCCACGGCAGATACCTTAATATCAATGAGATGTAAAAACTTTTTAAAATACTTATAATATTACGTACGTCTCTACGCTATTTACGGAATAAGGACTTTATTAGCTATAAAACAAAATTTATCCATAAAATCAAATATTGTAGGAACAAGTTATATACATTTAAGGTCTTATTTTAATAATGCAAAATATGGATGGTAGGTATAGAATTCATTTTAAATATCAAATAGCTGCAGTCGATTTATAAATAAAATAGGGCGGCGCGGCGGCGGCGGCGTGGCGATGCGATGCAATGCGTGTGTGTGTCAGAATAGCAGAGCCAATGTGATCAAGTTCATGACCTTAGTGCCATTCATAATCGTAGACTCGGATTAATGGTTTTATGCAAACGGAAACATCAATTATTTTAATTAATTTTAAAAACATAAAAAAATGTTGTTATTATTTATTTTTTTGCTAAGAAGAATCTTTCTAACCTAGATTTACCTCCTAAAATATTTTGCATTATTAAAATAAGACCTTATATATCTAGTGTAGCGTTGAACGTAAATCGTGTTCTACTTTTTAAAGTCTACAAAGTAACCATGCAAGCAAGTTACAAAGGCAAATTCACTTTTCTCTCACCTCTTGAGTTTCAAAGGCAAGAACTGGATCCGAGCAATTTTACTCACAGTGTACTTTAAATGCGAGTGTCCAAGAAAGCCAGGAGGACAACATGTCTTTAATGGCATTATCTTCGTGTGCATCAATCTATAAAAGTATGCAGGCATCGGTATGGAACAGGATTTTTGGGTTAATGGCGTTATATTTATCTTTCAGAAAAATATATTGTGTTTAAAAAATGTATGGTTGGAAAGATACCATGTTTATTTTTGAACCGTAGGTATACTTTCAATAATTTTAAGAGAAATTTAGTAGTCAGGTGAGTCAGAATGGAATAGAATTGATATATAGCCGTGCGTACTATCGAGTTATTCTTCTAATGTAACTGTATTAAATCCCAAAATAGAAAACCGAACCAAATCACAACCATTTACCAAACACATGAAAACATAAATTTACTCTTTATTTTATCTCCAAATGTTGGTACTCGTACATTAAGGCTTAATGCGGCATCCATAGATAAAACGGTGCCATTAAATTGGACATTGTCGTAAATAACTTATCTCAATAACGCATTTGTACCATAACAGTCTCTTGTTCTATTGCTTATATAACCGTTTTGCCGTCTAATGGGTACTGTGTACCCTTCGCAACACATAGTTGAAGATTAGAATGAAATATTGTATTCTAACTATTATTATGTATGCGAAAACATTTCGGAGTTTGTACCTGATTTGATGATGAAATAGGAAACACAGTTTTTTTGGGGATTGTAGCAGGCGGATAAGGGATCGTGGAATGAATACGTGTTTTCTGGCGAATCACCTTTATGTTACTATTTATTATCTGAGGTTGTTATACTTTATCCAACGACAACATTGATTGTTAGTCTATAGGGTAAGAATTCAATGATACTCGATTCGATTTGGTTGTCCAATGTCCTGTCTATGGGAATATCTGTAAAATAATTATATTATAAAGTGTGCTAAACATTGTATGGAATTGTAGAGTCAAGTGCTAATTTGTATTACCTACCTACTATTGCACCCATTGTTTCATTCAAGCAAGTGAACTTTGGCGAATGCCCTGTAGGTTCAATGATATGTTTTGTGTATAATATATATTATGATATATTATTTGTAGTGTTATAAAAAAAACACGTCTTAAAAGTACATTTCGTAAATCAAATCTTTAAAAAAATCTCTAGATACACGAATGAATATGTAAAGTATCAACCTATACACAGTAATATCGTCAAACTTAGCTCGAAAGGGGTAACATAAACTTGGGGTTGTTCATTATGAATACGCGTCTGGCTGGCTAATATTCAAATCAGCTATCGGATAAACTTTCACAAAACTCTAGGCTAGTAAGGACGCAAGTACAAACCGGTATACAGCCCTTTAATCGAAATACCAAACCGAAACATTGTGGAAGTTGGGTCGTAAACGTCAACATAAACTCGGAACGTTAGCCGATCAGTGTTCATTGTGATCACGCGTCTGGCTAACTAATATTCAAATTAGTGACGTCATCGGATTAGGCTCCACGCCGCTCAATTTCCGTTGATTACTCTTCCGCGCCGGGTTGTTATAGTATGGAATGTATGCGTTCATTAAAATTCGACATCTTGTGATGTTGTAATTTCGTGAGCTTATAATAATTTGAGGGATTGGCTGACTATGTGGTAGGATGGCGTGTTAAATTTTTGTATTTCTTGTGTTAATATTTTGGATATGTTTTTAAAACTGTTTTGTAATAGGAAAAACAGTTTAGATGATAGTACAATCCGCCTGGTGGAGAAGGGCCCACTCCATCTCTCATAGATCGCTCCAGCAGTCGAATAAATTCTACTTTCTTTCTTTCTTTTTTAAAATACTTTTGCCCCAATTGCGTTGTTGTTGTCACTAGGATTTCTACTGTATCGAGGGTAAAGTTTACAAACATACATCTTACATGCACACACACCCAGACCCGGAACAATTGTATGTAGATCATACAAATATTTGTTCCGTGTGGGGGGATAGAACCCGCGGCACGTAGCACAGAAAGCAAATCGATTAGCCACTCCGCCAACTGTCTCGTCAAATTAATAGATATGTATATAATTATAATAATCTAGCGGTGCCTTGCCTTACAATGGCTCTTTTTTATTATAAACCTTCTCAGACGCACGCTCTATAACTCACCAAAGTTTTATCGTAATTGGATGAATGGTATTGGATCGCATAGAACACGTTGTTTATTTTTTATCAGAAATCTTCCCGTTCATGCACACAACAACTCACCAAATCATAGTAATTAGATGAATGGTATATGAATACATAGAAGATGAACAAACAAACCAACAAACATTCATTTTTATATTAGAGACTAGAGGTCGCGCGCTGCGCGGGCCGCGAGCGGCCCGCGAGGTGGTTTTAGGTGGAGGTTGTAACATGACGTAAAATAAATATGATATTTGGTTTTGTATGGCAGCCATGTTTTTTTGTATGGAAGCCATCTTTTTTTCACCGGCTCTTCAAACGGCCCAGGGTCCTTGACATTTTTAGTTCCGGCGATATAGGTTTGCGACTTGTAATTTTCGAGATCCGTAGGTCAGTTCCGGTCAGCGTTCCACTTTCAGGTCATTTCAGACTTTTTCTAAATTCACAGTACCCCCCTATATACGACTCCCATACATCACTTTTACCCCCACGACTCCTTCTGGGAGAACAATTGGGTGAAAATCCAAAATGAACACTTGTATGGCGGCCATATTGAAAAACGGCGGAAAAGAAAGTCGATTCCGGTTTATGAATTGGTGCCCCCTAAAACCCCCGGACGCCAATTTTCAGCCAGATCGAACCATATTATTTTTTGGTCTCAATTTTGAATCCGCCATCTTGGATTTTTATCACTACCACTGGAAAGCCCCCCTCGTTCTCTATGATATTTGGTCGAGCACCCCCCCTCTATCTCTAACGGTTTCGGAACGGCGAGGGTTTCGAAAAAGTAGAGGTCGCGCGGTGCGCGGGCCGCGAGCGGCCCGCGAGGGCTTTTTAGGTGGGGTTTGTAACATGACGCAAAATAAATATGATATTTGATTTTGTATGGCAGCCATGTTTTTTTGTATGAAAGCCATCTTTTTTTACTAGCTTGTCAATCGACCCAAGGTCCTACACATTTTTAGTTCGGGCAGTATGGGTGTGCGACTTCTCATTTTCGAGATCCGTGGGGCAGTTCCGGTCAGCGTTCCACTTTTAGGTTATTTCGGTTTTTTGCTGAACTCCCTGGATCTCCCTCTATACGTCTCCCATACATCACTTTTAACCCCCGCGGCTCCTGCCGGGAGAACAATTGAGTGAAAATCCAAAAATGAACACTTGTATGGCGGCCATGTTTTTTTGTATGGAAGCCATGATTTTTCACCAGTTCGTCGATCGACCCAAGGTCCTTGACATTTTAAGTTCGGGCAGTATGGGTGTGCGACTTCTCATTTTCGAGATCCGTGGGGCAGTTCCGGTCAGCGTTCCACTTTTAGGTTATTTCGGACTTTTCCTGAACTCATAGGACCCCCTTCTATACGACTCCCATACATGAATTTTACCCCTGACGGCTCCTTCTGGGAGAACAATTGAGTGAAAATCCAAAAATGAACACTTGTGTGGCGGCCATGTTTTTTTGTATAGTAGCCATGATTTTTCACCAGTTCGTCGATCGACCCAAGGTCCTTGACATTTTTAGTTCTGGCAGTATAGGTCTGCGGCTTTCCGTTTTCGAGATCTGTAGGGCTGTTCCCGTCAGGGTTCGACTTTCAGGTCATTTCTCACTGGGCCTCTCTCTGTACGACTCCCACACATGACTTTTACCCCCCATGACTCCTTCTGGGAGAACAATTGCTCCAAAAGATGCGTTTGTATGGCGGCCATATTGAAAAATGGCGGAAAAAAAATTTGGTCCCGGATTATGAATCGGTGCCCCCGAAAACCTCAGGACGCCAATTTTCAGCCAGATCGGACCATATTTTTTGTTGGCCGCCATTTTGAATCCGCCATCTTGGATTTTTATCACGACCACCGAAAAGCCCCTCTCGTCCTCGATGATATTTGGTCGAGCACCCCCACTCTATCTCTAACGGTTTCGAAACGGTTAGGGTTCAAAAAGCTTAGAGGTCGCGCGGTGCGCGGCCCGCGGGCGGCTCGCGGAGGTTGTGGTTGAACTCTTAAATTAACTTAAAAAATAATTAAAACACGATTTGGAAAGTGCTTTGACTTTGACTGACCTTGACTTTGACTTCGACTTTGACTTTGAATTCGACTTTCACTTTGACTTTATTTTTCGTTTTGTTCCCAGCAGACCCTTTCATTTGATACCCATATCAGGTTGGTAGATAAGAAAATTTTGTCTACCATCTTGGGGCGTCCGCCATATTGAATTAAGTGTGACGTTATTTTAGTTTCGTACTCTTCTCAGCAAACCCTTTCATTTGATACCCATATCATGGTAGTGCATAATACATAAGTAGTCCGCCATATTGGATTTAGAATGACGTCAGTTATCTAACTATGCATTGTCATCCTAACTAAACGTGTGTGCAAAATCTCACCTCAATCGGAAACCGCGAAGTGGATCAAATTTAACTTCCAAGATTTTCTTACATAGTTACAGGTGAAGCTAATAAAAGCGTGTTAAGAGGCGTTTGTATGGCAGCCATGTTTTTTTGTATGAAAGCCATCTTTTTTTACCAGCTCGTCAATCGACCCAAGGTCCTACACATTTTTAGTTCGGGCAGTACGGGTGTGCGACTTCTTATTTTGGAGATCCGTGGGGCAGTTCCGGTCAGCGTTCCACTTTCAGGTCATTTCGGACTTTTCCTGTACTCATAGGAGGGTCCTTCTATACGACTCCTCTACATGAGTTTTACCCCCGAAGGCTCCTTCTGGGAGAACAATTGAGTGAAAATCCAAAATGAACACTTGTATGGCGGCCATGTTTTTTTTTGTATGGAAGCCATCTTTTTTTTACCAGCTCATCAATCGACCCAGAGTCCTCAACATTTTTAGTTCGGGCACTATGGGTCTGCGACTTGTAGTTTTCGAGATCCGTAGGGCTGTTCCAGTCAGGGTTCCACTTTCAGGTCATTTCGGATTTTTCTAAACTCAATGGATCCCCTTCTATACAACTCCCATACGTTACTATTACCCCCCGCGGCTCCTTTGGGAGAAAGAACACTTGCTCCAAAAGAAGCGTTGACGGCCATGTTTTTTTGTATGAAAGCCATCTTTTTTTGACCAGCTCGTCAATCGACCCAAGGTCCTACACATTTTTAGATCGGGCACTATGTGTCTGCGCTTTGCCGTTATTGAGATCCGTAGGGCAGTTCTGGTCAATGTTCCACTTTAAGGACTTTTCGGATTTTTCCTGAAATCACTGGACCCCCCTCTATACGACTCCCAATCATGACTTTTACCTCCCACGGCTCCTTCTCGGAGAGCAATTGTGTGAAAATCCAAAATGAACACCTGTATGGCAGCCATGTTCTTTTGTATGGAAGCCATCTTTTTTTCACCGGCTCGTCAATCGTCCCACGGTACTCGAAATTTTTAGTTCCGGCACCGTGCGTCTGCAACTTGTAGTTTTCGAGATCCGTAGGGCAGTTCTGGTCACGGTTCCACTTTCAGGTTATTTCGGATTTTTCCTAAACTCACTGGACCCTTCCCTATATAACTCCCATACATAACTTTAACCTCCCACGGCTCCTTCTGTGAGAATAATTGTGCGAAAATCCAAAATGAACACTTGTATGGCGGCCATGTATTTTTTTTGGAAGCCATCTTTTTTTTACCAGCTCATCAATCGACCCAGGGTCCTCGACATTTTTAGTTCGGGCAATATGGGTCTGCGTTTTGCCGTTTTCGAGATCCGTAGGGCAGTTCCAGTCAGGGTTCTACTTTCAGGTCATCTAGGATTTTTCTTAAACTCACTGGAATTTCCACTATACAACTTCCATACATGACTTTTACCCCGCACGACTCCTTTTAGAACAATTGCTCCAAAAGAAGCGTTTATATGGCGGCCATGTTTTTTTGTATGAAAGCCATTTTTTTTTACCAGCTCATCAATTTACCCAAGATCATACACATTTTTAATTCGAGCAGTATGGGTGTGCGACTTCTCATTTTCGAGATCCGTGGGGCAGTTCCGGTCAGCGTTCCACTTTCAGGTCTTTTCGGACTTTTCATAAACTCATAGGACCCCCTTCTATATGACTCCGATACATGACTTTTACCTCCCACGGCTCCTTCTGGGAGAGCAATTGTGTGAACATCCAAAATGAACACTTGTGTGGCCGCCATCTTTTTTTGTATGGAAGCCATCTTTTTTTCACCGGTTCGTCAAACGGCCCAGGGTCCTTAACATTTTTAGTTGGGGCGGTATAGCATTGCGACTTGTAATTTTCGAGATCCGTAGGGCAGTTCCGGTCAGCGTTCCACTATCAGGTCATTTCGGACTTTTCCTGAACTTATAGGACCCCCTTCTATACGAATTCTATACATGAGTTTTACCACCGAAGGCTCCTTCTGGGAGAACAATTGAGTGAAAATCCAAAACGAACACTTGTATAGCGGCCATCTTTTTTTGTATGGAAGCCATCTTTTTTTCACCGGCTCGTCAATCGTCCCAAGGTACTCGAGATTTTTATTTCCGGCAGTATGGGTGTGCGACTTCTCATTTTCGAGATCCGTAGGGCAGTTCCGGTCAGCGTTCCACTTTCAGGTCATTTCGGACTTTCCTGAACTCATAGGACCCCCTTCTATACGACTCCCAAACATGACGTTTACCCCCGACGGCTCCTTCTGGGAGAACAATTGAGTGAAAAACCAAAATGAACACTTTTGTATGGCCGCCATCTTTTTTTGTATGGAAGCCATCTTTTCTTCACCGGCTCGTCGATCGACCCAGGGTCCTCGACATTTTTAGTTCCGGCAGTATGGGTGTGCGACTTGTAGCTTTCGAGTTCCGTAGGGCAGTTCCGGTCAGCGTTCCACTTTCAGGTCATTTCGGACTTTTCCTAAACTCACAGGACCCCCCTCTATACGACTCCCATACAATACTTTTACCCCCCACGGCTCCTTCTGGGAGACCAATTGCTCCAAAAGATGCGTTTGTATGGCGGCCATATTGAAAAATGGCGGAAAATAAAAGTCGACCACGGATTATGAATCGGTGTCCCCGAAAACCCCCGGACGCCAATTTTCAGCCAGCTCGGAGCAACTTATTTTTCGGCCGCCATTTTGGATCCGCCATCTTGGATTTTTATGACCACCACCGAAAAGCCCCTTCCATCCTCTATGAAAATGGTTCGAGCACCCCCCCGCTATCTCCAACGGTTTCGGAATGGTGAGCGTTTCAATTTTGTATGGCCGCCATTTTTTTTGTATGGAAGCCATCTTTTTTTCACCGGCTCGTCAAACGGCCCAGGGTTCTTGACATTTTTAGTTCTAGCACTATGGGTCTGCGACTTTTCATTTTCGAGATCCGTAGGGCAGTTCCGGTCAGCGTTCCACTTTCAGGTCATTTCGGACTTTTCCTGAAGTCACTGGACCCCCCTCTATACGACTCCGATACATCACTTTTACCCCCCACGGCTCCTTCTGGGAGATCAATTGGGTCGAAATCCGAAATGAACACTTGTATGGCGGCCATATTGAAAAATGGCGGAAAGAAAATTTTGATCCTGGATCATGAATCGGTGCCCCAGAAAACCCCCGGATGCCAATTTTCAGCCGGCTCGGACCATGTTTTTTTTTGGCCACCATTTTGAATCCGCCATCTTGGATTTTTATGACCCCCACCGGAAAGCCCCCGTCGTCCTCTATGACATTTGGTCGAGCACCCCCCCGCTATCTCCAACGGTTTCGGAACGGTGAGCGTTTCAATTTTGTATGGCCGCCATCTTTTTTTGTATGGAAGCCATCTTTTTTTCACCGGCTCGTCAATCGACCCAGGGTCCTTGACATTTTTAGTTCCGGCACTATGGGTGTGCGACTTGCCATTTTCGAGATCCGTAGGGCAGTTCCGGTCAGCGTTCCACTTTCAGGTCATTTCGGATTTTTCCCAGACTCACTGGACCTCAAGGTTTATGACTTTATGTATGACTTGTACCCCCCACGGCTCCATCTGGGAGAACAATTCTGTCAATCAGTGAGTCAGTGAGTGAGTCAGTGGTAATCGAGCTTTATATATTAGAGATAATAATGAAAAAATGTTTATAAGTAGTAAACACTTATTTCACTCTAACCCAAAGCTAATCTCACATGACATGTCACATGTTAACTTGTTCAAGCCATCCAACGGGTATTATTCTGTATCAATCCGATAAGCTATTTAGCATTACTAGGGTATCAAGCTTGCAAACAAATAAACTGTTTTGGTAATTTAGTATGATTGGTAGTTCTTAATTAAAACCAACTCGTTAGGTAATATCCGTGAAGTCGGAAATGGCGGACGACAGTCTCCCCTACCGTGACCGAATAGATGTACTCGTGTTACTAAATTTGAAGGGGCTGGCAATTCAACGCTTGCTGTGTCATTGTTTACCAGAGTTTACAGTGTTGCAAACTAGAATGTTGAATTGCGAAGTCATAAATGTCATGAATATTTTTATTCAATTATCGCAGTATCCAAAATTCCCGCGACTGCACACGTGCGAAACTTTAGGAATGCGCAAAATACATAATTATAGTCACGTATAATTAAAATAGATTCGATTTTTATTAATTACTAAGAATGGTTCTTACTAATAAAACAAAAAAAAAACAAAAGCACCGAAAGTTTTGACAGTTTGATTTATGGAGTAGGATACCAGATACCACTAAGAAAATATTTCGATCCGGAATGCGGTGAAAGCGGAAAACACCTTCGACGCAAAAACCTAGTTTGAAATAACAAAATAAAATAGGAAACAGTGACAACATGAATAACGAAAATAATATTGTTTGTTTTGATAGACAAGAAACGTGTTCATATTAACATTGCTACAAGTTTATATATCTATTGTTTCATATAATATTAAAAACGTATGAAAAGCTCGCGTTTATTCTTCGCATATTATATTTACTTGATACAGAGCAATACACAAAGGGAGGAAAGTTGACTTTCTCCCTCCGTTTTCATAAGATTGAGCCAGCAAATAAAGCTTATAAATCAAACAAAAGCCGAGTAGATAAATATAGGAGACATTGAAACGCATTGTCTCGTAATACAAACTATAAGCAGACAGCATCCCACGAGATTCTATTTTTTTTTTCATATTTCTCAGCATTTCATTCTAATGTGTTCGTCGCCAATACTGAAACGTAAAATATCTTTCTTTTATATAATATTGTTAATCTGATTACTGTCAGTCAGTCCGCGAAATACAGACAAAATAATATCTTTTAAAAGATTTATGATCATTATTATTTTTGAGCACGAGATTTGTATAATACCTTTTTGTTTTTTATTTTGATTTGTTGTATCATGGGACCCGTTATGTCCGGAGGTAAATTAATGCCAGCTTATTTTTCTTTGCTCTTATTTTTTACTGAAACAGAATTATTGTCACTTGTACCTATTCGATTTTTAATTTAAATCGCATTGCCATTAACTTTCTATATTAAATTGTTTTATTTCCATGAAGAGGGTACTACTATGTACATATTTACCTTATTTATACCTACCTACCGAGGTACCTATAGGTACCTACCGAGAATCCTCCGTTGTAAACTTAATTCAAATATTCCATGCCGCTATTACAATTCGGCGTATTACATCAATATTCTCAGAAGTTCGTTCTATTCTGACAATATTGTTGTTAGTCAGTTAGTTATAATCACACACATACTATGATAGTATTTGCTTGTTATTGGATTTTTTTTTCTTTGTGGAATGAAGGCAATTTTTCGTCACTAGCCATTATATGGGGCTCTTATTAATAATGAATACAATTTACTTTTTAACAATACCAATATTCACCGCACTTGGTAAAGGGTTGCCTTTTTCGATACCTGCGTTTATTGAAGGGTGTAGTATTTATTCCTTGCCGGAAACATCACGGCCATGGAGGAGAGGATCACGGCGTACAAAAAACTAAACCCATTCGCTCAGTAAGTAAAGAATAAACTAACCAACACTTGCAATCTATACGGCAAAATAAACCGGAAGACGGCCTATAATGAGGAAGATTTTATATGGTTCTATAAGAATTTGGTTTCGATCCTCAGTAGATTTATTTCCTAAAAGAATTGAAACAGAAACTTCAAAAGAAGAAGTTGCAGCTAAACCGACACATCAACCAGCCTTTTCATTTTCACTTTGAATTAAGATAAAGATGGCGTCGAATGCGCGGCAAATTGAAATGGAAAACCTCGCGGTGGCCGTTTTTATTCGTTGCGTGGCGCGGGTCGACGAATGCCGTTATTCCACCTCGAGCAATTCTCCTACAGATGAAAAAGTTTGAGTTATCAATTTCAACTCGCTATTCTGTATGCAGTCTTTAATTTTTCCCATTTTCTTCTGAGTTTTTCATTAAGAAAGCAAGATGCTCGTTACCTCCATTTAGTTCGTTGAAAAGAAAAGCCAAAGAGTAGTTATTTCAGTTGGAATGAAAATAATAAATCACTTGGTAAGAGATCGTAGACGGCGCTTGGTCTATTTCATGCCCTCTGCATATATAATGGATCCTAGTGTATGAAATTTATGTGCTAGTTTATTGTTTAAAACATTAACTTCATTTGTCTCACTATACGACACGTGGTTGATTTTTTTTTTCTTTTCATTCTTACCTGTCAGACTGCCTGAAATTTTCTCGTATAAATATTTTCTTTTTGCTCGACTTTTAATGTACGGAATATTTTTATTCTAGATTGAAAATCTCAGGTAAAAATCTGCGAATACAGCTTCGTCTGCAGTTGCGAATAAGATAAAACAAAACCTGTAATATGACTTGGTAATGTTGCAAAAGAAAAAATTAAATCTCTTGAGAATCGAGTTGGAATATAAAATGGATAGATAATACTGTGTTATACCCTTACAACTTCTGTCGTTAGTAGATAAAGTCTGACAGTAGTCTGTTGAAGATTTACAAAGTTACAAGTAAAACTTATAATTGCTTTTGAAGTTGAATATTATTCGAAAGGTGTTACATTTTTATTCGTTTAACTTGAAATGGCTGTACATGACGAAGTATTGCTTAATTAGGTGCTATGATCCTTACCTATATAAGAATATCGAGAGAGCATAAAATATTGTTGTCATTATTTTAATTTAATATTGTATGGTAAAGATAGGCGACTTTGTCTTTTACCATTTTATTTATGGTGTCACATAAGCACAATGGCAAGCTACGCCGTTGTTTTGAAAATCTAAAATAATAGGTAATATAGAATTTAGGTTTTCTATGGACATCCCATCAAACCGATCCAAAAGTCCTTCATACTGACAACTGCTGATAACAAAAACTGTTGAAAATTTATTATAAATTCCTATAATCCAAGATAATTGCTGTCAAGTTTAGGTTAAGTTAGGAGGTTTTATTCAGTTTCATTGAGTTTTTATTGGTTTTTTAAAAGTTACACTTCATTTAGGTAACTATAATATTATAGATATTATTCACAATGTCTTATGATATTAATTTTGGAGAGCAAAAAGTGTAAATAGTAAATTTCCTTTTCATGTTTTCCAGATTAAGATTGACGTATGTAAGTCCTAACCGGTTTTGATGAAATTTTGGCTTATTGGGTGCTCAAATTTGACATGGAAAAGACAGAGGCCTATCCGCTGTCAGATTTGGCACCGTGTTTCAGGTTGGTTGTAGTTGAGTCAGCATAATATAATATTCAAAGGAACTTATTGCGAATAAAACGGTCTTTACTGTTACAATTACTAAAGAAAATGGGACAAAGGTAAAGTAAAAAATTGTTGTGGAGGAAGATCGTGGTGTAAATGAAAATTGATTGCCTGTTAATTACAGCGTTGAATAACGCTGTGAATAAGTAGATACCTATTTATTCTTTTGTGAAATAATTTTACCTAAGTTTTTATTTTCTGGGCTTCTTAGAATACTTTTTCTTAATAAAAATTTTTAGTAATAAGAGACCGTTTGTCTACTGGCCATTATTAACATTTTGTAGTTTATAAAAATATAATGTATTAATTGTTCTAATATTTTTGATTAAATAAATGGTGTGTTATTATGCTTTTCTAAATGGAATGTTTATGTTATTGTTATGTTTTTGTATTTGAAATGGCCCCATCAGCTTTATGGAACTACAAATGACGCATAAATAGCTGCCTGTATACCGTATGGGATTTGAATACGCTCAAGATTCAGGACGATAGGCGCAAATATACAACAATAGAATCGTGGTAGGATAGAATAGAATAGAATATAAATTCTCTTTATTGTAATTCAGTATACTAATTATTATAATTTGCACAATTTCAAATTGAACAAGTATGAAAATGTTATATTTATGTCATCATGACAAACAATCTCAAAGCTAAAATTAACACGGAAAACAGATCTGTGTAATAGGACATAGCGGCGTATAAGCCGCGAATGGTTACACACAATGCCATGATTTATAGCGCCATGTCCCATTGTTGACTTAATGATATTGCACCGTCAGCACAATCGCTCTATCCACCACGCCACGACTTCGACTGTACATCATGTTGAGAAAGACTTTTGTTGAATCAGAAGCCCAATTCTCACAATTAAAAATGTTCAAAATATAGATCTCGTTCCGATCTAGTATCAATATCATAAATGGTATTCTCCTACAATAACAAACAACGTCAAACGCGAAATTATATTGTAATTTGGTCGATAGTTGATTGAAGCTAAATCGGTATTCTGCTAACATTTTGAACCGACACAGATAATAAAATTGGTCTATTCTCATCCATACATTTAACGTCAAAACTCAGATTGTAATGAGTCTGTAAGAAGATTGAATTCAAATCATACTGAAATCGGACTGAACTTTAAGAGGAGTAGAATGCAATTTTTTTGACAATTCAGTTAATCACAGTTCAGTTAACTTTCAGTCATAGTGTAAATTAATTTCAAGAATTTGGCTTCTGAAAAATCCTAAGCAGGTATCTCTACTTGAGAGGCGTTTGAGTTACATATCAGACTTTGTCTGAGTATAATAACCTTTATTGATATTAATGGAATAACGATGTAGTAATAATAAATAAATCCAACCCATTACTGTCCCACTGCAGGGCACGGGCCTCTTCTTAGAATGAGAAGAATTAGGCCTTAGTCCACCACGCCAGCCTGGTGTGGGCTGGCGGACTACACTCACCATCAAGAACTTTATGAGGCCCTCTCAGATGTGCAGGTTTCCTCACCATGTTTCTCTTCTCCACAGGTGATAATGAAATTCTGATCCGCACACAAATTCGAAAAGTCAGAGTTGCGGGCCGGTTTCGAACTCAGATCCTCCTGCATGAAAGGCAAACGTTCAACCGCTGGGCCATCACTACTTGTGTGCAGTGTAAACCTTTAGTATTTACAGCTCTACGGAGCTGAGTGATAGTGAGACAGGCGTCATACTCGTGTTAGGGTGCCGTCCGCCGGCACTGGTCAGTTCATAACTAGTGTAAATTCCTGGGTGTATTAATATTTTACACATCAAATTATATTATTTTATTGATCATTAAATGTACATAATTATAAAAATAGGTACCTGACTATTTTTGTGCTCTTCATAGGACCCCACAATATAAACGTAATGTGTATAAGGGTAGACTTTAATCTATTTTATTGTATCCAAAGTTTCCAGACACATTGTATGAAAATAGATAGTCGTTTTATTGTGTCCAGATAGTTATAATATTAGTTTCAGTCTGTTTGTTATAAAATATTTTAACTTCCATTTCGGTTTTAATTTGAATGTTCAGTTTTATTGTGAGAAATCTTATTTGAAAATATATCAGGCGGTCTATTTCGCAGATAATAGATTTTATGACAAAACTTAAAACGCAAGGGAATAAGAACTCGCCGAGGCAGAGGAAATTTAATTAAGCAACTAATGAAAATGTGGAACCTAAATTATGTGTTCATAAGTCTAGTCAGGTTGAAAAAGTATTGTAATGAAATGTCTTTTTAAATACTAGGTGACACCGGAATTTCCTATAACTAACTCTGAGAAGAAATGCTCAAACAAACTCGGGGGTATCGGTATATTTTACAGTCCAGACAATTTTTTGTGAGGCACTATGTGATAACAATGTAGGATAGCGTCTGGAATAGCCTTTTGAAGAAAGCGCCATAGCACTTTGAACTCCACTGTCCCGAGTAGTCTCGACAAATGGCAAGTATGGTCATAAATAATCTGTGTAATCATTCGAAGTGCAATAAAAATAAAAAGACCCAGTTTTAGCAAACATTTCGATAATGTTTAATAGTCCATTACTGGCCCAATGCTAGGGACGGGCTCCTTCTTAGATTAAGAAGGGTTAAGGCATTAATCCACCACAATAATGCCATGATTTTACCCTTTTTAAGCTTTTGAAAAAGAGGGGTGTTATATGTTTGTAGTGTGTTTCTGTGGATCTGTGTATCTATGTATCTGACTGTGGCATCGTAGCTCCAAAACGGATTAAAAAGTTATAGCTTTTTTATAGTTGGAGTCAAGAGTTACGGTTAGGTTATTATAACTACATACGGCGAAAACATTAAAAACGTAGGTAGTAAGTATACACTTCTGAGGTCAATTTTTTTTAGCACTTAACACCCTTACTGTCTTCACTCATTATAACTACCTCTGCTTATCTAAAAAGGAAACTAAGCATGAAAATACCTTCTGCATCGTTAAACAAACACAGCCTCTACTTATGCAAAAGCCACGGCTCTGTAAGTAAGTCCGGCTGTTTCAATTTCGTCACGTACCGTTTGCTTTCATTCTACTCGTAATGGCGTCGTAAAAATAAAACTTCGTTAAGTAAGTAAAGGCAATTGTCACTGAGTTAAATTTTAAGACAAAACATCTTGTAGATTACCTAGGTATTTAAGTTACCTTTGTACAAAATAGTAGTGTAAAGTTTTATTTCCCTGTAATCACAGAAAAGTATATCGTAGTTTCAAAATTCGTAAAGGAAAACAGAATAACCATTAACGAGAGTATTATTTCTAATTACAAAAGGTGAGGAAACAAAATCTTTGATAACTTCTTTAGTTTTAAACCCAAGGAGAAACTCCTTGGGGCCACATTGTTGTAGGAGCATTATCAAAGCGCCTTCTAAGATATATGAGTGGTGGCCCCGCCTCTAACTGTGCAATGAACTTTAAATCCCCTTTACACCTGAGCCCGCCCACCAAATACAGTTGTTGTGGAAATAAATGCGATAAAATCGTACTTTATACGACATGCAAAGCTGAACTTAGTCTGTTTGAGTGTGAATTATTGTTGGAGTGTGGAAGAACTAAGTAGAGTTGAGTCATATCATGTCACATGTATAAATCATCGATATTTTAAAATGTTTCCGTCATGCAGTGACAACGACAAAATCAACAATGCCAAAAATCATCACGCGATAATGACCATGACTGAATGAAAGTGAACTTCGGCTTCGGCTATGATATAGCAATGACAAGATGACAGCATGCAATGTGTGAATGCAATCTCTAAAAAGTATCAGGAACTCTAGAACTCGGCTGCATGCGAATAGAACTCACATTTTTTTTTGATCTGCTGGAAAATGATCTGCTAAGTTCACAGACATATGACAGTTAGAGAAAAATCATTGATGATTTTGTCATTGTTCCCGTCATCGATATTTTTATTTCATTCTCATGATATCGAAAAATTATCACTCAGTCCATCTCTAGAACTAAGTACAGTGCCC
The DNA here is from genome assembly GCA_932294325.1 of Allophyes oxyacanthae. Taxonomy (NCBI): domain Eukaryota; kingdom Metazoa; phylum Arthropoda; class Insecta; order Lepidoptera; family Noctuidae; genus Allophyes; species Allophyes oxyacanthae. Next base: position 6,717,779 of record OW028620.1, on the reverse strand, counting down.
TTTTCATAACAGTTCATGAACCGCTTTGTTCTGGGACAGCCGACAGTACCAGGCTATTCGCACAACTTTTTCCGACACGAACAATAAAAAGTTCTTTGACGTTATCTGACTTTTCTAGTGGTGAAACGGTTAACGTTTACTTAACCCAATTAGGCTGAGGTCAGACTTCTAGCGGAATAACCCTTGACATTTTTATTTCAGTTTAAACTGAATCTAATAACGAAGGAAAGATATATAATTTTATAAGATATTTCTAAAGTGCAACAAGACACATTTTTGGATAGTTTGTGAATAAAAAATGTTGTTTTGGGGAGTTCACTTCCAGCTAAATGATCTTATAAGGGGAAATATCTATTTAAATTTGCTGCAGTTGCTTAAAATGATGGCTGTACAATTCCAAAAAGACAAGAAATAAAATACCTTGAAAAATAAAGTTTATCAACATGAAATCTTCTCATAAATCGCTTGTACTCTAAACGTTTCCTGAAGAAAGGAAACGTATTAGCATTCCCGTCGGATAGTGTCGAGCGCAGGAGTTGAAGCCAAACATGGCTGACGCGGCTACGAATCGCTTCCTTTACATTCAAATGCCGGAACAACAGTTTCCGTTGTACAAATCACACTGTCACTTCTGTTTTATTTCGACCTTATTTCAGTTTTTATGTATAAACGTTTAACTTAATTAGGCCTTTGAATGTTTAAATACATTTCCATGCTAAAGTAGCAACGAAGAAATGATGATCCAGCTGATTTCTGGCCACGTAAACGTTCATGGATGAACATGGATCTCTTCAACCATTGCTATAGGCTACCGTGAGCCATCGTGAGAGAACATTGTCAAATCAATAAGTTTGTCAAACGGATTAGTAACTCACAGCCTTTTTCTACCCACTGCTTTTATGCCTTGCATCCCTGGTCTGTGCCAATTGCATCCAGTTCTTCCCCACAATTTCTTGCAGGTCATTTGTCCATCTGGCTGTTTGTTTCTCAATACGTCTTTTACCATTTTTCGGTAACCATTCTGTTAGGGCTCTACTTACACCACGTCTTGCCAAGTGTCCTGCCCATCGCCATTTTAGAGCCGTTATACGTTGCACAACGTCTTGAACTGTAGTCCTGTGACGAATTTCCATATTACGGGCTCCGTAATACGCTCAATAACAGACTAATAATCGCAGTATATTCATGAAGGAGAACGTTGCTGCTCATCCTCTTAATTTGATTTCTTAATCACTTTTAACTACACTCACTGGAAGAGTAAAGTTTGTAAGTTATAATTTATTTACTTTAATTACTTACCTGCCGCACTGTTGTGAAGACTGTTGTCTTCACCAACGTGCACAGCCAACCAAGCAACTACACACTAAAGAAACGTCTACAAACATTGAAAAGAAAATTATAATTATTAAAAAATATAGGTATCAACTTGCGGTTTCTAAGCAATCAGGGCGTTGTGCCGAGCATATGACAGAATGAGATTACTATAGTATTTATAAAGTCAGAGGGTGAGCATGATGAGGAGAATCGAGCTGTCACTTTATTGCTATCTATGGTTTCAAAAGCTTCAGACGTATCTTGTCGGTCCATCTTGGAAGCCTGCCACCTTTTTACAGAATCGGAGATTGAAGATCAAAAACAATATTAAAATGTATCGAAACACGAAACAAAATATTTCTGTTAAGTTATCAACGGGCATATTGCCAAAGAGTTCACCGCACTGATTGGATCGCTTGTTCTAGATATCGCTACATTTTGGAAGAACCTTGAAACAACTGTTCTTGTGAAATTTATGCTGAAACGAAAGTTATGCACTATTTCCATTTAAGCACAGAAGTCGTTTGAAATTACCATCCTTTTGTTCAACAGCAGACAGACAAATGAAACAGTACGATTCTAATAAATGTAGAGACCAAGTTCTGAGTAAAAGAACAAATTGAAACTTAAACTACGTTTTTCATTACAAAGCTATAATATCCTGAATAAAAAAGCCACTACAAATTAAACACCATCTTAGTCCGTCCAACAGAGATTAAGCACAATCATTTCTTTTTAAATACAAAAGCTTAAAAGCGAAGTTAAAGGGAAGTTTCCACGTGAAAGTGCATTAACATTTCTTGAACAAGGCTCCAGGAGAACAGATGTTCAAGCCACAAGTCAAATAGACGTTGGAGAGAAACAAAGGCGATGGTCCGTAACACTGAAACTTGGGCGGATTATACAAGATTGAATATTACGCAGTAAGCGTACCAGGGCCCAATTCTCGCTTCAATTCCAACTTTGTCGCATGCGACTGTTAAAGCTGTGTCTAATTGCTCTTCGATAGCAGCTGGTCGTAGTAAATAAAAGACTTGTGAAATGTAAAAGTGATAATTAATAAATTTTAAAAAAGACAAAACAAAATGGCGTCTGCGTCGGTCCTTGCGCAGTACAAGAGAAAAAAGCAAGTGGGGGCCGCGGCGAGGAGATACGCAGAGTAGGTTGTCTCCGGCGCGTAGTGATGGGACGGTGGGCGCGCGCACGCCCTCTTGTGTTGCCTATGCGACGCCAGAACAGCGACTTTACCTCGTCTATCATAATTCTACAAAATTTCTAAGTAATGGTGGGACCCACATTCTGGATGACTCAACAATCAATTTGAATGAAAATTTTAATGTTTAATGTAATTGTAGTTTGACTCATTATGTCTCGCAAAGTAGACGTAATAGAAAAAAGTATTGTTCATACGATAGTGCGCTTGTTCCTTTTAAGGGGGTTTCAATTGGTTTTTATAATACAAATGTTGAGTCGTACGAATATTTTATGTCTACGCTTTCAATTCGCATTTGCGAGAATTGCCCCCCTGATAGGAGGCTGTTGTACATCAGTGTGATTTTACCAACATAATGCTTTGAGGCAAGTAGATGGAGATGTAAACCGTAGACTTAGACAGAATTTCGGTTGGATATGAATAATTACTGCGAAGTCTGTGCGCGCCTAATAGAGGATTATGTCTAGGTTTGGATTATGATGGACATGGAGAAATGGTAAACTAGGTCAACCTTTGTAGCTTTAATGGTAAATGGACCGCCTTGTATTAGTAAGTCCATAAAATTTTTCATAGTAGAACAAATTGTATATTAGTATGCATATATTTAGCTTAGGATTAGCAGGAATATTGGTAGTGTATTTTTTACAATCCACATTACTGTTTATCTATAAAAAATGTAGTATAACAATACGGGCATATAATAAGTATCAAGATAATATGTGGGTTTTATAAAAACCACAGAAATATTTTGGTATTTAGAAAAAATGTTGAGTGCAAATATCTTTTTTATTTTTTGATTATTTGACTTATTCAATTCCATTCATTCATATTATTCACAACAATATTATCATAACAGTGTTTTAAAAATACAATACATTATAATAAATTCATAATACTAACTCCAATCCGAACCGTTTAGATCCGATAGCATTAAAATAATTATTGACGTGTTTATTCTATTAGCTTACGATTTTCCAAATGCTTTCGTTTTTCCGATCAGTCATCATAAGTAATAACAACTCAATCACCGTTATTACAAAAGATTGTTTGAAAAGGAAGTCTATTAAAACCCAGGTTAAAGTAACCATAAGGGCGTGTTAATTTGCCATGAAGTTAACGCGCACTCGCCGTGAGACGGCCGCACGGCTGCTGCGCTCTCGTATATAAAAGTAATAAAGTAAGTAATAATAAAGTAAGTCGTAATAGCAAAGTGGGCTTTATTTCTTTGGCAAATTAGTTTAAAATTCAATGAGCCCAGCAAAGCGGCTCTCTTGCTGCGGCCGTGCGTTTAGGTGAATGCGAGGGATTTGAATGTTGTTTTCCAGCAAATAAAGTAAACATTCACTATTAATTAACATAAGAGCGTGGCGATACGGCGCGCCGCGGCGACCACGCGGCGGCCTTACGAAAGTTTTCGCGTCATTAAACCGAGCCCTGAAGGTCCTCGAGTCTCAGACAAGTCTCATAAATAATATTTGAACGAGTACAACGGATTAATCTTATGTAATATGCCAGGTACTGCAAAGTTGTGTGCGCGTGTACAGAGAAATTCATAGCTCTTAGTTAATTATAACCGCGTTTGGTACAGTATCGTACGTCGGTATTATCTTGGAGCTATAAGACAAGGGTTATTAGCAGGGCTGCTACACGCATTTTATTTAAAAGAAGCCTGTTTTGGTATGAGGTCAATGGAATAGATACAGAATACATGATTCGAAGTAGAGCAGTAATCTTTTTAAGAACAGTTGATTCTGAATCATCGTTCTCCTTCCCTTATCCCATTTTATTTGGGGTCGGCGCAATATGTCTTCTTCTTCCATTGATCTCTATTAGACGTCGTCTCAAAGTTTACGTTCTTATAAGCCATGTCAAATTGCACACAATCCTCAATCTTTTCTTGGGTCTGCCTCTTCTCTTGCATCCATCCACATTCATAATTAAGGCTCTTCTTGTTACATGATTTTCATCCCTCCTCATCACATGTCCATAACACGACAAACGGTTACTTCTCAACTTTTCTGTCACCGGTGCTACCTTCATACTTCTTCTGATATACTCATTTTTTATTCTGTCCATTTTTGTCACACCACACATGTTTCTCAACATTTGCATCTCCCTGCATACAATTATCTTATAGAACAGGGATTCTGAACCTGCACCAAGCCAGCATGATGGACCTAGGACTAAACCTTTCTCATGCTGAGAAGAAACGAAACCCACGCCTAGTAGTGAGACAGTACAAGCTGAAAAAATAGTATATAATTCAGTCTTATAATCGAATGATACATCGAAAGAAACACAAAGAGCTTTGGAGAAGGCTATTTTTGGAATCAACTTACACCGTCGTAGGACAGCCGTAATTGGATCTGATAGAAAACGAGGATCAGCCTTGAATACCAGTGGAATAAAAATGGAGTTAGACAGGTCATGTAACAAGTAAGTGGAGGTGACACTGTACTGAAACGGGTTGAATAGAACATGCGGTGTCATGTACCCTAAAGCTAGGTCAATGAACAAGTAGGCACAGATTACTGAATTTATAATGTAGCTTAGAGTGACACCCAACGTTGACATTATTTCGAATTATCTCAAAGTAAAATAAAGTATTAATACTTTATTTTACATGTTCCAAAAATATGTATACTTATAAAAATCTTGTCTCCTTTTTCCATTATTATAATAAGAAATATAGAGGGTACCATCCATTTATCTCTACGCGGTACATATTAGAGTCAGCTGGAGTAAATGGGTGACTTAACCCGGTGTCGTTGTAAGAAATTGCTATGTGGACATTGAAGAGGGTCCTTACGATCCTCTGTTTTTAATTTAGTCTGTTTTTTTTTAAATTTAGGTAACTAGAGACCCAGGAGGCCTTTGCCCTGCAGTGGGACAACCCAGGCTGAAAATAAAATATAAAATAAATAAACTAGAGACCCACCCCCGGCTTCACACGGGTGAAATTTCTACGAAATACGATAGTATTATAGATATAAATCTTCCGGAAGAAATGTTCAAAATTGTGGTAAAAACCGCACCAAAATCCGTTGTACAGTTAAAAAGTAGTTAATTCTGTTCTAAGCTTTGAGTATCTAGATACTCAAAGGTTCTAAGTAACTATGTACATAAATATTTTGGTTACTTCCTGAAATAAATTAGATTTTTTTTCTATGATGCTCTTTCTTAGCTTCTTTTCCAAACGAGAAAAAAATACATAAATACTTTTGACAACAACGTTATAGAATTTACTAAGTTCAGAAATACCTTTCTCTTCTCAAACACTGCAGATGGCTGATACCTTGGCTGCCTGATAACTCTGACAAGGTAAACTCAGATAATGTCACGCAATAGGAGAGATTTACCTCAAGCCATTTAGCCGTTAGCAAATTATGTACCTAAATTACCTTTAGTTGATTTGTGATGGCTGAAAATGTACAAGGTCATAATATTACTGGTTGCAGGGTTTATAGCTGTTTTGAATTGCGACAAAGACGTGATGGGGTGTGTGTGTTTTTACACTTAATATTAAAATAATGTGTTATCATTATTTAAAGGTTACAAAAAAAAAAAAACACTATATTAGGAAAATAATTTCATTTTGTGAAAGGTCTGGGAGATTATTAAACATTCATGTAATCTTAAAAATAACTAATGCTGCTTTCGGTGTGAATCTTTATATTAATACGTGAAGAGAAAACTTTGTACCCCTTTTTAAGCATATTCCGCGCACGGAGCAGTGTGAGATTTGGCAAAGTTAATGTTTATATTGAGAAGGAGTGTAGAAAGCAGTTTTTTAAATAAATGTGTTCGAATTTCGACCATTGAGCGACCAATACTGTGAGTAAATAGGTATAAAAAAAATACGGTTGATTCATTTCATGTTTTACTCCTACCATTTCCCACGGAAATAATCTGCTCGTGTGATATTAAAGATCTCAACTTTTTCCCATTCATTCATTTATCCCGCATATTTTATTTTTGTTTAAGGAAACTGTTTGACAACCCTTTCTCTACGCGAGAAGATTGAGTGAAGTACACTTCAGGTAAACATTAACAACGAGGGTGGAAATAATAATAACAATAAGAAGGAATTAAGCGGTCTTATTAAGGAGAGTCTTGTCGTTTCTGTAATGGCGTGGTAAGTTTATGATGGCGCTCGCTAATTGTGTAGGATTCTTACTTACAATGAGAATTATTGTCAGCCTGTTTATCGTTTTGCTAGCGGGTTATTTTGTAATGTGGTAGGAAATTAATTTGCGTGACGTGTGGTAATACAAAAGAAAGAAAGAAAAAAGAAAGATTTTTTATTTACATGGTAGGTGAGCAAATATGTGAGAGGTCATACCAATCCGACAAGAAAGTAATTAATGGAATCCATAATATAGCGTAATTTATTATTGAATGTTAGGTAATATTTGTTTCTACATCAAAGGTAGAAAAGATGACGTTAGCATCAAATTATTAGGGCCGCTAAAGAAAATGAAGCTCCGACGAACATAAAATACATAGGTATAGTACCTACGACACAATTAAGAAGTCGCATCGGCAAACTACGTAAAACCGATCACTTCCGAACTGAGTGCGTCTTCAAGACCACGAATGTTTATTAGTAGGTACTGCAGTAAAACATGATCTTCACGTTGATGCAATCCTGAGTTTTACAATTATTTAAACGACCGACTGCCATTGGTAGTTCGGTCAGGTACATCGATGTTACTTAGTTGTGTCGTACTGTAGTAAAGATCAATATAAAATACAGACGTAGGTAAAGGTCCAAATAATTCCATCAGTAATTGATTACATAAGGAACGCTACCGATAAGGCCAAAATGAACCTTTGTCATCTACCTCATCAATCTTACACCAAATCTGCGATACCGCATAGATTCCCACAGATAAATCAAACGGTCCTAATTCGTCCTTTACAATTGGCGACCATGTACCAGTAATCCATGATCACGACACCAGATTTCGGACCTCCGAGACCTGTGTAATAAAGCTTACCCCGGTTCGATTAAGCCAGTAAATCAGACTGTCGTCTCGCATAGATATAGAGGGTTAACTTCTGATTTCACGTGTCCCTGACTCCTATCTCGGAAGACGGAAATTGCCAAGAAAAGATGGCGACCAACCGAGGCCTGCTGGTTGTTATTTATTTTTATTTCCTCGGGCTGTGCCGGTATCCGGACACAGCGGTCGGTAAATAAATTGTAGTTTTAGGACTCTTTATATTGCCGTTAAAGACGAATAGAACCATAAATCAATTTATTACCGACGTAAACGCTGGGACGTCGCTAAATAGCCGCTTACCTGATTACACAGCTACTGCTATTTATATTTAAACTAGTATTGAATCAGAATAGAATAAAGAACTATTGTTTTTTTTACTTTTTATAGTATTCGATACTCTACACTGCGCTCCTAAACAAATTACTTAGACATCGTGAGGTAATCTGCATACCTGAGCGGGCCTCATATAGTTCTCGACGGTGTGTGTAGTCCGCCAACCCGCACTAGGCTAGCGTGGTGGACTAAGGACTAACGCTTCTCATTTTGATAAGACACCCGTCCTCAGTAGTGGGCTGAATTTATTACTATTACTGCGACAAGGTTCCATCTTAATCTGAATGCGTTTAGTTAATAACTACGTGTCGAGTGTCTGAAGCTAGTGCGAATAGATCACTTGTGATGCCAGAGGCGAGCTAGGAGACTCTATTAGGAGGGCGGACGTCAGTATTCTGTCTGTACTAATAACATTATACTGCGAACAGTGCCAGGCGCTGTCATGGTAACAATTAATGCACCTACCTTTGTGTAAGTAGACATACTTACGGCGGAATATTACATAGTAAGAACTAATCGTGGAAAATAGGGACACGAATTTGGCGCCGAAGTTTAATATAATTATATACAAAATAGTCCTTTTTAGTCCTGATCCCTTTAAGAGGTTATTGTACTCATCATTATGAACAATTACTGGATATAGGGGCCCAAAATTGAAATCGCGAAAAAAAGAATCTGCTGTTCCATACAAATTATTCAATATTAGGTACTAGACTAAATGTATGGAATGGCAATTTTTTTCTTCGTTATTTCTTGGTGGTTCTCATAGTTTAAGTCGTTCATAATTAGCTTAATAAGCCCGTAAAATTGATCGGAACTAGAAAGGTATTGGATCTTATATCTATATAAGTGTTTATAGTTCTTTCTCATCTATAATCAGCTTAGGGTGGCAGAAGGCAGTGGTATCTGACTGTAGACCCACAATTGTCGCTTCAATTGTAATATTATCACATGCGAGTATGTAACGTACCTCTGCACTCCTTCTCCACACTCCTCCGTGCACGAAATATGTTTAAAAAATGGGTACAAAGTTTTTTCTTCACGTATTAATATATAGATTTTTCATTTAATCTAATTTACAACTACTACAAAATGATGATGACGATTATTTAGAACAAAAATTATAATGTCTTATGAAATTGTTGTTTCATTGATGCGAATGGTCGTAAAACCAATTTCTTTACCCCGTCAAATTGGTTTGATTTATTATGAGACAAGTCGAATCGTACGAATGTAGGATATTTTACGTCTACGCTTTCAATTCCCATGTTCGACAGTTGTACATTAGGTGATCATGTCATGTTCCTGTCAAGTCTACATCTGATCTGCGTTACGTCCACTCTGTGTGAATGTATCCTAATATGTTCAAAGAATACGTAAACGCAGAACTAATATTCTGTTTGAAACACAAAATGTAAAATAGAAAGGAAAATATCCATTGGATGTTATTACGCTACCTATCATTGGAGTATACGTTAGAGCTGCGATAAAATGTGCATTATGCTGGTCTTTATTACCACACTGAAGACCGCAGTATTGCATACGTAAGTACCATTATGATCTAAACGTCTATCTTTAAAACTGGATCTATAGTTTCAATCTTATGTTTACGAATCAACTCAAATATTGATCTTAGTAAAGTCTATCATATCCCTACTAGAATTTTTGGACAAATTTATCTACGATGCGATAAAAATCTTCTGTATAGGTCACGTTTGCTATTGTAAAAAAACTGGATTTGGTGATAATTATTTCTAAGGTTAAAAATGTGTTCGCTGTGATAACTATACATTAAAGTTTGTCAATGGAAATGCAAATAGATATAGGTATACAGAAAATGTCACTAAAATGCAAAGAATGTGGGTATGAATCTAAATAAAAATGTAAGTTGTTCAACACATACCACGTCTAACTGAAAACTTATTAAAATTGTGTACAAAAATGTATCATCTATGGAGCGCCCGCGCCGTATGTATAAACATACGGCGCTCCATAGATGCATCTCCAAATGTAGGTCGTATTTTTTTGACGCATTTCTCTCCCAGGTGGCTCATCCCAGCCTTCTCTGCTTAATCGATCGAGCGGGGAGACCAGAGGGCCCCAAACCAGATAAGAATAAAAAAATAATTAAACCACACGGCGTTGGTCGCTCCATAGTGGGACCCCGGACCTCGACTTAGGGCGTTGCTGGGACAACAACAAGAGGGGACTTCCTGGATCTGGTTATGACTCCACATAATACACACATGCACAAAATAATAATAATTTAAAGTTTTTGCAGTACATATTTTTGTTAATTTCTCTCTTTATATTTTTATTTTGTCTAATTTAAAACTTAGTTTAATCTGGAACGATGTTCTTATTTCTGTGGAGATGGGCGTTGATAGCTGCGCCACAGTTTTATACTATTGTAGCTGTCCTCGTTTCATGTTTGTTTATGTTAAAATGTGTATTTGTTCCAAATAAATCAATTTCAATTTCAATTTTTATTAGGGACTTGTTTTTATACTAATGGTTCAGCGCAGGCTGGCACGAGCAAGGATCGGGGTGGAGTTGGAACATCGGGACGCGACGGGCCTCGCCGGCGAGCACGGTTTGACGGCCGGTTGTGAACTTAACTAAAATATTTTAAAACCTTGTAATTGAACCGTAAACAATGTTAATATCAAAACAGCCTATAAACGTTCACTGGTGTTCATGGTCAACAATCCTTTAACTATTCACCGGGCTCATTTCAAATCCCTACGCTGCAACTGAGTGATGCATAGTATCAGAGGGCCCCAATAACAGTTTGCCTGAATTGAGAATCCTCACGATATTGTCCTATCCAACCCAAAACCTCACGTCCGGTATATTGCTTACAACCACTAGACCAGGGGTGTCTAACATAATCTCCTGGAGAGCCAGGTTTGATATTTTTGTAACCGTAGCGGGCCAAAAGAAATGTCCAATGCCAAAGTGAGATTTAAATATAAATAAAACGGTATTTTTCATAAAGCTGATTTATTAAAAAGAAAGCCCCAGTTTTACCTACTAATTATTTTTCTTATAACGCATAACTTAAAACCTAATGAGATGACTGACATAGTTTTTGCTTGTCGCTCAAGCGCTATTTTGTAGGTACTCTAGTTGTAATACCTACAAACATATACATTTACTCAAAGTCCATACATAGATCATCGAATAACTGACACTGGGAGAATTTAATACGTGTTATAAAGTTTTAACTAGGTCACGGGCCGGATGGAGGACTTACGCGGGCCACATGGTGGCCCGGGGGCCGTATGTTGGACGGGCCTGCACTAGACCAATGCACACACCGCAAAGATCTCGAATTCGCGACAAACGTGTGTTAACATTTCACAAAACGATATTTAAAGTGAGCATTAAGTATATCAGTTATCTTCCCACGTGAGTCAAGTAGGTATCCCAGCGACGGCGATGAAGGGGGGGAGTCCTCCTTTGTTGTATTATTTTCATCTTAAGGGGGAGGAGATAAAAGGGAAAATTTTGGAGTTCATATTTCCTGTATTGCGTTTCGCATGTTGGTTGTATCATAATAATAAGTACCTATGTATATACATGGAGGTGTCAATCGCAAGTAAACCATGCGTTAATTGACGACTTGATAATCAATTAAAATAAGTAAATGGATGGCTTAGTTCTAAAAGTCACTAAGTCCATTTTTATCGATTTTGAGTTAGCCAGTTCAAAATAATTATTTTATCTTTATTTTCTCTATCGATTAATCTAATCCTTTTTTCAATTAAATGACTTACGAACTATTGTTTTATTTATTTTCCAAATTTATATAAACAGCCATTACTTTTAAATATGTTTTTTTTTTCACTTTAAATTATCATATCTCAAAATGAAGAAAATGGAGTTAGTGACTTTTAGAACTAAGCCAAGTACCCGTAACTTTTATATACCTTCCCAGGAAGTTCTTTTATAAAATTTCTTCGTTATTTGAACCCATCAATTACACCTAGTGCTGGGATATCGTGGTGGTTTCAAAATTGTCCGATGCATCAAGTACCGAAGGATGAAAGCATAGTAATAATATAGGTAGTTTATAATATTGTATGTTATACAAATGAATAAAGAGGTATAGGTAGGTACCAAGTATAAGACATTGCGGTAAATTCTTGGCAATCGATGTTACCTCGTCGGGCTTGTATTTCAACGTGACAAGTGCTCGTTACCCGTCGCCATTCAGTAATTCAGTACACGACCTTTTTCGCTGAAAGTCCTAGGAACTCTATATAAATTCTCTCTGAAAATATTATAGTAGGACCTTTTTTTCTTCTACGTAGAATGGATGGAGCTCTTCACATCGGCTGATTGGTCTATTATATTCCACTACTGGATTGTCTTTAGTCTGTCTTTTTGCGGCACAACATAATTATGATCCTTCACCAAAGGCGGCGATTTTACCTAAAATAGAAGTGATTTTCCAAAGGAGCTCAGTAATTTTTTTATGATATAGAAAATAAGAAGAATTATGTCTTTTGGTATGAAGGTGCCACGTTTATAGGTTTTTATAAAAATGTGCCTTTTGTAATAGTTTTTTGAAATAGAGGATATATATTAATCTGATAATGACGACGGCCTTCAAGATTTCTATGACAAGAATAGAAATTAGCCGCTTTGAAAAATCAGTCCTAAAATAATTGTATGTACCACTAAAAAGGTAAACAAGCATAAACCCCGGCAGATGGTAAGCGGTTACCATAACCTATGAAAGCATGCAACACCAGGGGCATCATTTGGGCGTTGCTGACACTACTGCCAACACGATGCTTCCCCAAGTAGCACTGGTGACCAAGCTCACTGTTAGGATCGCAACACTGCAAAAGAGGAGTGTTATTTGGCTACGAGGTGGAGGTAGGTACTTCCCCAGACGCGTAGCTCTAATTTTGTGCGAAAAGTCCCGTTATGTCCTACCTCTTTTAGCACGCTGTGGTGGTATTACTATAATATTCATACAATGGCCCTTTTCTTGACCTAAAAACAGACAAAAACTTTTAAGTTTCGGCATTATACCTATATCTTAATCTTAAATAACAATTAACAGACGACTTTGAAACAAGGTATAACGTCTTTACAGTAACAGATCCGAAGTTTCTGGAATCGATCCATCTTAATTATAAACGTTCGTTCAATGTGATTAACAAATGGCTTTAATCCTGAGTTCGACAAGATAATTAATTTGAAATGTAAGTAGAGTCAGAGTTTAGGCAAACGATTTTAACTTGAATGATTGTCTTTAACAAATACCGAGAGGAATGAGAATAATTTTCAAGTAATCATTTTCTGACTATTACGTGAAATTATTATCAATTTACGCAAGAGTTGTTACGAAGTAGATTTGTTACCTTTCTCATACAAATCAATAATCATTGTTGATAGCTTTTTTTTTTTTTTTTTTAGCGTGGTAAAATCATCAGATGAGTCCTCCCACCCCGGGCAGGGCGGGAGGGACTGTCAGACTTGTACTGACTAAAATCCACGGTGTTCCTTCAATAGCCCTTTACGTTCCGGGGTCACGGTAATGAGATAAGTCCCGCGACCCCGGCAGGCTTCGGCCCTCTTCAAGGGGGGCCCCGTCATCTTGCTGACGTTCTTTGAGGCGCGCGTATTGTTGATAGCTTATGATACGAATGGCAACAGAGTATACTTATTAGCTTGATTTATGTTTTTTTTATAACTAGATAATACTTATAGTTTTGTAATAACATTATTAAAATTCTAATACTTTTCGTATGTTATTTTCTTTTACTGTAAATATCGCAGCTATCGCTTGTTAAACTAAATTAATGTGGCCGCGCCATCTATATCCAAATATGTTTCAAAGTCGTGCATTTTTATTTACAGAATAACGGCCGGTTCACATGGCCATCCAGTTTTGCAAGAACGGTTTTTTCACTGGATCCCGCAAAACTGATTGGTTTTTATACATACAAGCATGTTTTGTTTTTTTTTGGTAAAGAGTTCACAAAAATCACTTCCGCCCGCACTTTATCCAGTAAAAAATCATGTGTGAGACGCTCCCCATGTGAAAACGTTCATAGGAATTAATGTGCCACCAAAAATGGATACTGTTTTTTCGAGGATGACGGTTTCAGTTCGCAGTAACAAAACCGAATAGAAAAAATCTGACAGCCACAGTGACCAACAAAAAATGCATCTCTTTCTCGCTTGCAGACGTTTTCATTAGAGGATACGGAATAGGACGTTAATTTGTGACAGCATATATTTATCTTGCGTGATCAGGCGGTAGATCGGTTCATTGCAGGACCCCGCAAACAGGATGCTTGTGTGAACATATTGTGTATTAAAATAGGTTCACCACTAAACAGGATCCTGCAATAAATAAGATCCTGCAAAGAGCAGGATGCCGTGTGAACAGGCCGTAATAAAGCTGAATTTCATTCATTCATGTGACGTTAACATCCACGATTTCGATCTGTCACATCACGTCGTGATTCTCGTTTGTCTGGCATTCGATACACCGGCATCGCGTCGAATCAACGCGAGTTAACGCGAAACAGCTCAGTGGTTACGTTAAATGTAACATTAATTACTTGTTATACAGGTTTAAAGCGGAATCCAGGCTTTAAAATGTCCCCGATAACTTTAATGGTTTGGCGATGCAAAATTTTCCTTTGTACTCATTGATTACGGCGCGGTAGTTTGTTTGGTAGTCATAAAATTGTAACTATCGTATAATTTTGCAAATTGAGTTAATGTTAATTATATATCTATATTATAATACTAGATAATCTCAAATAGGGTTGATAAAAAAATAAGAGGTTCAATATTTATTAGATTTTCTAGGGCTACCCAATGTTAGGAACACAAGAATCTCTAGCGAAAAATATAATATTATTATACTCTTTACATAATTCTTTAAAGAGGGAAAATTTATATCTTTGTTTGTTTGTATCTCCAGGGTGATCTCGAGAAATATTAAACCGATTCAAAAAATTCTTTCACTGATAAAAAGCTACACTATCCCTGAGTGACATAGGCTGTATTTAGTTTCAATAGAAATAAAACGCGTGGGTGAAACCGTTGGCAACAGCTAGTCATTAATAAGATAAGATACAATTTTTTTTTTTTTTTTTTTTTTTTTTTCAGCCTGTATTCTCGCAATGCAGCGCATAATAATATATTTCCTCTCCATCATCCATTCATTTCTGTTTTGCGCCAACGTAGGCCAGTCCATCCGATAAGAGTTAAGCTGGTCCCGCCATTTTATCAAGTTAACCATGTTTAGCGGCAATATTGTTGGTTGAAATATATTGAAGCAATACCTACTGGAGGTGATAAATAGCCCATCTTTTATTTTATTTTTCTGTTGAAAGTTGCGTGGGATTACTTATAAGTAGCTTACTATTTTACTTTTACAACCGCACTCTATTTTTATTATTACGTTTCGTTGTACGTACATCTCTACACAACATCTATAAATATTTCCAGGAATTTTCTATTCACATTGAGCACGTTTTATGTTACCTTACATAACCGTAAAAACTGCTGAAGTAAAACAAAATTTTACTATACAACAACAATATACGCGAACGTAACGTAACTGCGTATACGACGGCTCTTGTAGTTAGAGTCAAAAAACTAAGAGAGGCAGGGCATAGCGGGACTTTCTGCTTAAAATTGGATCGACTGGGGAAGTAGCTCCACCTTGTAGAATTTCGTAACCAAATAACACTGGTCTTTGCAGTGTTGTGTTCCTAACGGTGAGCAAGGTCGCCAGTGCTCCTTGGGGTAGTAGTAGTAGTGCGAGTAATATCTCGCGTATTGCAAACGTCCATAGGTTACGGTGACCACTTACCATCAGACGGGCCGTATGCTAGTTTGCCAGCTTAGAAATATAAAAAAAAACTACTATTCCATTGTTTTTGACTGAAGTTGAGAATTTGAGGACCACTGGTCCTTCAGGCAGAATAATAAAAGCCGTTGAACAGTCATTTCCGGGACTTCGACTTTAACATTTTTTTTGAGTCGCTGTAACGCAAATTAACGCAATAAGGGACACCGACAAAATAACGGCCGTTTACGCCATACAAAAGTTCGTATTAAACGGATGATTTTGTCTTAAACATCGACAAAATCACCCGTTTAACACGAGCTTTTGTATGGGTAAACGGCCGTTTTTATTTTAAACGTCTGTTTTGCCTGTTTGTTTGCGACTATTTTTTTATTAAAACATAATAGGTATTACAAATTATTCATTCGTTTTAAAAGGAAATTAGTTACGAATTCTCTTAATCTTGAAAGGCATCCGGCGTGTTCGCACATTGTGTGTCAATTTCCTGTCTACATTATTTCTTGTTGCTTTGCCAGGGTCTGTTGGCTATAACGCTGGCTTTGTGTCATTAGAAGTCACTTCCCCAGTTCTCTTATACAAAGGAAGTTGCAAATTTTTTATCTTTCTTAGTGGAGAGCCACATTGATTTATATTCTAGCGAATGTAATGTTTCGAGAAGAATTAATAATGTATAGCGGCAAATATGATGGCACAAAATATTTTAACTGATTTCAGTGCTCTTTCACTGTTCTTTGGTGCTTCCATTTTGATTTTAACTTGAACAAGTCATCTTAAGTTTACATAACCTAACCTAATCGTTAAAAACCCCCGACTCTAACTAGAAAAAGAGCTGCAACTTTGAACCGCTAAACAAATTTTCATGAAACATTGCTAAGATGATTTCCAATTAAACTAGCATTCAATTCAAAAAAATGCATTGAAATCGGTCGATCCGTTTTGGAGCTACGATACCACAGATACACACTACAAACTTATAACATCCCTCTTTTTTGACGGGGATTAAAAATGATGGTCTGTGCAAGTTAATACTCTTTCTTAGAATCTGAAAGATTTTTGAAGGGCGACAAACGTGTGGTTTTATGTGTTTAGTGCTAAGCTCATTATAAGGGACATTGTGACATTAATATTTTAGAAGATACCCAAAATGTTATTCCCGAAACACGTGCTTGGAATAAAATATTTTATTTTACCGCGCAAATTGGTCCTTCAGTGCTCTTGTAAGCTTTATATTAATATATATTTGATTGTACATGACAAAGATCGACGTGAATAAAAATGCAAATAGCTTTTTGATATCTTTACATCGATCGGGGTCGATGACTCCTGTAAATGAAACGAATACACAATATACCTACACATAAACATGTAGACTTCTCCGTGCCGTCTTTGACAAAATAGCTGAGCATTGTTCGAGCATCAAAGAATGCCATCTCACAAACAATTATAGCTAGTTAAAAAATAATCCCTTGATATCATAATAACCATAAAGTCTCTTAAATGTTGAAACATAACCTGTCCACAGTATAAAATCATCCAGTATTATAAAGTGAATTAAAAATATCCAACATTCGCGGTATCGCTCAGCCGTTAACATTATTATCTCGCTGCCGTCAAAGTATCAAGCCCTTCCGACAGGTTTACGGATCATGGTGTAATGGATACGGCACCGGAATTGCAACTGATACAGCTCGGTTTTTATCTCGTAATGAAATGTCTGATTTAAATGATTGGACCGTTTGTTTTTATTTTTGCGATGCACAACTTATTATTCGAATAACCATTGCGATTGATATTCCGGAATGATGGAGGTAGAAGTGTACTGTTATACAAAGTACAAGAAGCTAACATAATATATCTTCCTAATAGTAAATCCCAGAAGCACTTCGTCCCCACCATTAAACCCAGAATCTCCGTATTTGCTTTGGCGTCTGATGAGGCGATAAATAAACAATGTGTATCAAAAATCCGGAGTCTTTAAGGGTGTGGATCAGACCATCAAACTCAACAATTTTCTCTATTGGACCAACACCGTAACCGCGAAAAAATAATCAGCTGTTCCAGACGTTTGGGTCGAGTAGGTAGGTATTGAAATTTTGTATGAGATAGGTACCTGATAATTTTTTCGCGATTACGATGTTGGTCCCGTAGAGTAATTTGTTCAGTTTGATGGTCCGACCCACACCTTTAAATTTCTGATACACGTTGTATAATTTTGCAGTGTCTATGTTAGACTGAATTGATTGTCAGAGATTATTGTGCTCAAATTGTGTAATACTAAACAACTCGAAGTATATTCTCAGTCCCCTCAATCAGTTTTCACTATTCTACTACAATTCTCGCTCAAATTCTGAAGATCGTGACCTAATTCCAGATGCTATCTTAGAAAGCATTGTATGGCGCGTCTCTAAATCGTTCAATCTAGTAGAAAGTGCTAACACAAATTGAGCATTGACGGGTGCCAATGGCTTAGAAAGAAAGAAGTGGCTTACGTCATTACTCTCTTAATAACGAGAATGTTGAATACCTAAATGATGCAGTATCAAACAGCCTTCCTTGTCCCTTGACAAGGAAGGCTGCCAGATGAACCCTTGTTCATCGCATTGGGATAAATATTCACATGGCATTCAGATATTTTCAAATTCAAAATTCGTGTCTATTAACTCATCCACGATATACGATTATATTGGAGAAAGACTCGTCGTATCCTGTTATTATACTTAGTACTAGTTACTAAGTACCTATAGTTTATTGGTAGCGTATGTGTGTATGTCGTTGTCGTAATTAATTTGTATGACGGATTGCGTAACCGACCACAAATCACAGGACATTACAATGGAATATGATAATATTATTAAGCTGAGTTCTATAATTTTACCTATGTTCTAACTATGAATGGACGACGCAATATATAAATTTTAATGAGAAATTATGTAAAAAATCTGTAATAAAAGTTGTGAAAAGTGCTTATTAAATAATTATACCTTTTTTTTACAAATTATCTTTATTATAATTTACGTAAAACGGAATATTATTTCAAACACCATCATCAAGTTTTCACGTCACTCCTCCGTGTTTCCTTGGTAACCATATTCACACGTTATGAACGAGTAATACAATGACGTCATATCACGTGACTCTGTGTTTTGGTGCGAATATTTGAAAGAAATAATTTTATTTGTGATATTTTAATAATTCGTGCATTTGTTAAATTTTACTTTATTTATTTATGGCTAATATTTATGATAAACTAAAAAAAAGAAAAATGATAGAAGAGTTGGCATAACTACATAGTTTCATCGAGAGGAATTTCTCGCTAAGAAAAAGCTACGTCGAAAGAAGGTCGATAATGGCGTCCAATGGCGAACTAAATAACACTTCGTAGCGGTCATAAACCTGCCGACTGAGGCGTTTTATATGTCAATGCCCTTTACTTACTGCTGAAAAAGATAATAATTTGTGCCCTTTCTATGGCGTGTGGTAACAGGAAACAGTTTGTGCTGACTATTTGACTGACTCTGAGCTACTTACTGAAGCAAAAATACTTGCAGCCAATGCCAACAAGTAAGTAAATACAGTCACTGAGAGAATTTGTTTGCAATGTGAACACTCCATTTTGAAAAGGCAGTATTTGTGGCAAGCACACAGCTAGCAGATAACTTATACCCAGTGGGGTCTAGCCCTTAGCAAGAAATATAGTTTATTTTTTCTTCGTTTATTATTTTGTCAAAATGAACATGTCACCCCCGTAAAATCAACAAAAAATAACAAATTCAACTTACTATTATAAATGACTAAACATACGTAGGTACTACACAAGTATGACGCATCACATCCTTGCATCCTTATTTATCTTACATACTTCCGCATAACAAGAACAATTTAGCTACCATTCCGGCTTCATCCGACTGTGGAGATATTAAGAAGCTATTATATCATTATGTTCCTTTGTAAAATGGGCTTCAGAAAATATCAATCACCCTTGATGACTGTTGTAAATCTCAAAACGACGAGTATCCATTTTCAGTATCACATTGTATAAAAATGTGAATCTTATTATTTTCCTCAAAAAATCTGTTAACATTCTCTGAAGCCGTCTTACTGTAGAATCAATGACAAACGTAGCTAAAGGTTTAAAAATAGCGTAATTTCATCGATTGGAGTGATGAGTAAAGACAATAATTATTTTTATAACATTGATCTCTTGATCTCAAAATTGCAAAAAATTTCATTTAGTTATGACGGTCAGTCCGTACAAGATACAAACATTTTCAAAATATTCCCTGATTCAAACTCAAAGCAATCCCACCATTCCATTTCCAACAGACTTGTAAACAGATGGCTATCTGCTATAGCCGTTGCATAACTAATGGTCTGAGAAAACCAACATGTTTGGACTGTTGGCCTGACAGACGGAATGGTGAATGAGAGCAAATGGCCATCTGAATGGGACTAAATCCATTTCATTGTCTGTCCTCCTTTTATATCCGTTTGATAGACGCTACAATTAACGTGTTTGTGACGTAATCGCGGCCATTTTGAATCATTGAACTATGCTAGTGTTAAATGCGAAATAGGTCCTACATTACAGATGATACCCCTTTTGTATTTCCTTTGACTTATGGTTGATATTCGTCATCGGTCTCCGACAGATTTTCCTATCAAGTGTTTACTTAAACTACAGGTCACCAAGTGGCCGAAATTAGACCGTCATTTTAGCTTTCTGCACTCCTTCTTCATATAAACTTTAACTATGCCAAATCTCATTTTCCTCCGTGCGCGCTATATGCCTCAAAAGGGGTACAAAGCTTTCCCTTCACTTATTAATAATTATGATAATAGATATAGATATTTATTATCACCGACAATCGGTCAGTCAGCCGGAATTTGACAGAATTTTTAAGAGACGTATGAAAATGTTGTGTCATTCATAATTATGCTGAGTATGAAAATGTCAATGTGTACCTATATTTACAAAGTCCGCCACCTAGGTATCATTTGTATAAATAATAATGATTTTCACTTTTTTCTAAGGAACCCTTGACAAATTACTATGAACTTTGGTATAGGAATACACGAACCGGATTATTATATTTACTGAAGTAGCTACAATTGTAGTAAAGCAGTGTTGTTAGGTAATTAATAAAACGCTTCGAAAATATATTCTGTGCCCTATGGCATTCCTTCATTAAATGAGGAATAAATAAGTTATTGCATTGATCTTAGCTTTCTCAAACTGATGGCAAATGTGACTTACGCCTTATTTTTTCCAGAGTTATCTGTGCCGTCTACTATTTTCCCCGTATACTTCCCTGCAATGCGGACTATGTCATCATAGCGCATCAGGTCTCGTGGACCGGTAACAAACACTTGACCCCGTTTCGGGAAACAAAGGCTGTGTCTTTTTACAAAATATTGTAAATAGAGCTTGAGATATTGTTTTCAGATAGTTTTTTAGTAATCTCCAGAAACTATCATGTATTTTCTGGCTGATTTTCGAAATACTGGCGAGCTTGGTTACTGTAGCAAGATGTATGAACTATAGGTATAGGATGTAAGTGATATCGCAACAAAAACTGATACCTACCATGGATTCACTACATGATTCTGAATTTATCAGGATGAGAATAAAGAGTAGGTCCTTTTAAAAAAAATACGATTTTGTTCGCAGGGTTTTTAGTTAGTTATAAATACTGAGAACGAAATCCCAAAAAGTTGAAAATAATTTTGTTGACTGGTTGTGGTTATGGTTTTTGAATAAACATAGAATTGATATCGTAAGTGTACTATGAATTTAAGGATGAGATCTATAGTGCTGTCTTTGACTTAATTCAGCAATACTTATACTTTGCTAAGCTTATATAAATGCTTAGCTTATACTTTGATTTGGAATTTATAGTCGTAAGACGCTGAAATTGTGCTGATGATACGCTAAGACCAACAAAGTCAATAAACAAGCATATCAGGCTGGCATAGTCACCAAGTTGCATTGAAGACACAAGAAAAAAAAAAAAAAAAAAAAAACTCTGAGCAAAGTCTAAGTACGTTCAATAGATTTCAGCCTTAATTTCGCTTTGTTGGTCGAAGCCTCACGATTAATAACTCGATTCTATTACTTTTGAGCCATTTGCCAATTAGCAAGGCTCATTTTATAGATATTCTGCTGCTGGATTATTTTGTTTGATTCGATAACCTGAAAAGGTGTTAAAAATAAGAGCAATTTTATTTTTACTTACAATCCGCCCCGTTCCGAACCCAACATACCTAATTTAATATTTTAACCTTTAGAATACCAGTTTATTTATTGCAGATTTAATTTTTTAAGGGATTGATTGTTTTATCATGCCTTCAATGCCGTCTTCTTTTATAGTGTCAGCATAAGCTATTACAATGGTGATCACTCATGCCGTAGTGTCCAAAAGTAAATATTATCTCGTGACCATTGGAGGTACACAGGCCGATTGCCCAGGGTGCACCAGACGAACTCAGAGTTCATTACTCATGCACATCGATGCTCATGAAGGTTCTTTCCTTGCACTCCCGTTACAACCGACAATGCCGTGACAACTCTATACACAAATGAGGACACAAGTGACGGCACGGTTGGCGTAGTGGCTAAGCGATTAGCTTTCTGCGCTACGTGCCGCGGGTTCGATCCCCGCACGGAACAAATATTTGTATGACCTACCGATAGTTATTCCGGGTCTAGGTGTATGTGCATGTGACTTAAGTATGTTTGTAAACTGTACCCTCCTCGATACAGGAGAAATCCTAGTGAGGGGCAAAGTATAAAAAAAATGCTATGGCTACAATTTGAAGTATAAGTATTGTGACGGTATTTGGACCAGAGTCAGATGCAAGCAGCTGTACCTACCAAAAAAATTATGATGACAAATCGAAAGTAAGTAATGTTTTTCACGTATGAGTGATTATCGAACACTAACCACGTAACTAGCAACTGCGACCGCTAAACAACGGCTTTAATACCATCAAGAAAATTAAAGTGCGTTATTTACAGCAACTACCTAAGACCGACATCGTGAGTCCACGTAGGAGAGTTACTGTGCATTTCAAACTGCACTAACTTGTTTAGCACCCCACATGCGCTAGTGAATTGTTAAATCGGACCAGTTGGTTTGCTAAAAGTAACTCGTATAAGGCATGTTACGTATTTCTGCTTTTATAGCGCCCGTTTCTGTTTTACAACAGTTTTTCTTTTCATTTCGATTTTAGATTTGAATATTTGTTATTGTAGTTGTAAACGTAAGTTCTTGAGATATTATAGTATCGAACGAATCGATTATTGTATCGATCTTATGGATGGCTTTTAATAACTTATTTATTATGTTTGGATTATGCAGATAGGTACTTTTAATACTGGATATTTTTATATATAGTGTGCATAGTATGCAAAATGATTCAATGTCCGTTCCCAAATGCAAAAAGTACTAAAATACACACCAAAACAAAATAAAAAATTGGTTTGATTTTGTATGGCTTGCGCTAGTAAATTATGCATGTCCTCCATACTAAGACGAATTTTCTTTTTGTTTTAAAATGAGTCCCAATACTGCGGTTATATTTAGAAACAGACACTGAATCACTCTGCAAATTATTTGTACTACATAAAAGAAATATCCTATACCTATATGCTGTATTCACTGATTCTCAGTAAGTAAGAGTAGCTCATGACTTGACGGTTGACTTGACTGTACCATCAGAGTTAAATTAAACTTTAACCCAGCTGTTTGTTAATTAGCACACGGCCACTTTCTTTAAGAACACAAATACAGCAATAGACAGGATATGCAGGCAAAACAATCGATCATCAAAATCGAGGAGCAAATGCACGATTTATTAGCTAAAGTCACCATAGTGTTAACTCCAGTCAGAATTCTGCACTTAAAGGCAAACAAGGATTAAGACGTGAAAGTGATCCTCTAAGGTAAATATCAAGTGTCAATCCAATTAGTACTAATCAACACCTTCATTAGCAGTCGTACGTCGTACCGTCCTACATATCAAGTAGGTTGGTTCACTAGAAGCTTGAGGCAATCAGTTTGTTTCTATTGTACATAATGTTTGATGGTAAGTAAAGTAAAGATAGACAAAACAAAGATATTTTCTAAACTTATCGTTTGAAACCGGCTTTTCAATCAACACAAAATTCAAATAAATAGATACATAATTGATTTTTTTGAAACAGCTTTGGGTCATAATTTTATGTTTCTTTGAAATTCAAATAAATTTTATACGTCCATTACTTAATTAGAGATGAAGAAATATTAGATCTAATATTAGATCGTAAGAAAGTAAAATAAAAAGAAATAATCATATACCTAATAAGCTTATAAAAGTAACATTTATGTTATAATTTTATTTGTATTTAAACTGGCAAAAAAAACACATCTCAAATCACTCTGCCGAGCTGAGGCCCTTTTGGCATAAATATACTTTTTTTATCTAATAAATGTTATGTATTTTTATTTTAATTGTGCCAATAAACGCAATTATTTTTTTCTTTCTTTTTCTCTCTTTCTTTCTTTCACTCCAATGCTTCCATATTTTATAACGATTATATTAAACGTATTTTATACGACCATCACTCTACACATAAAACTTAGCGAAGTCGTTATTTTACGGAAATTTTATACACAAGGAGAGTCGGTAATATTAAATTTCTAATAATATTGGCTTTTGTCGACGGACGTTTCAGTTGTTGATATTAAAAATTCCGCAAGGATTTCACTTTATGCTGAAGTATTATACTTTGCTATATCTCTGTACGTTGCTGGTATTGTCCGCCGAGAATAGGCCACCACCTTTCCACTCGTGGGTATTGCACAAGCTTGTGTGCTAACAACAATATACTCCACAACTGACCATAATTGTATAAAGATTTTGTAATACATAATTGTATTAATGTATAATGTACCACATCTGAGTAGAAGTTGAGCTTAATATACATACAATTCTAGGCTTTTTGTATATTGATCATAATTGTTGGACCGTCTCGATAGTTATGACTATGTTAGTGTACTATAAAGTTAGCACTCACAAAGTTAAATTGTTAGGTAACAATTTATGCAAATTGCTACTAACTTCGTGTTAGGCCTAATAGCCGACTTAAGCTACGTTCAGATTGGTACCTATATTCTGGTATAATGTTAGGACAATTAACATTTATTAGTAATTTCTCTGCTTTATAGATCAAACATTTTCGTGTAAAAGGATCGCGTTGTCGCGATAAGGGTGCCAACATACATTTGTTTGACTATGGTGTTCGTGAAAAGTTAGAAAAATCGACCAAATCTGTACTTTTAATAATAAAACATTAAATATTTTTGGTAACATTTGCATCGCCAACCTCGTGTACCTTGCAAGATAGTTAAAGATTTCACGTTACGAATATAATCACCGACGAAAGACTGTGGCATTTACCCTTAAACCATTACACATTACGTACTAACCCGTATTCTTAAAAAAAACTTACATCCAAACCCAAATTCGCAAATGAATAAAAATAAATAAATAAAATACCTACAATGCATGTCGCTGTATAAACGTAGCTTAACACTAAATACCAAAGATTACCATATTTACATAGTTACTGCTAATAGCATCATAGCAATATTGTACGTGTGGTTCTACGAAGTAATCGTAGCAGTGCTACGCTCACGTAGCATATTCGCTACGAAAGCGTAGCGTACTGTATTTAGTTCAACTGATTTCGGATACAATAGTCAGAGTAAGGGTGATACTCCATTAAAACCGAACGAGAAATAGAATAGTAATAATAACTTTGCTCTTCAAATTGCCGAGATAAGATTATTTTACTGCGCTTTACTGCGCCTCAGCGGAAAGTCAGCGTCTAATGCGTTAGCCTCGTTCAGAAAAACTTGTCTTACTATACAATGGTCACTGAAGTTTTTTGATAATTCATCATTATTAACACTTTTCGGGATACTAAACGCCTATATAAACTAAAAATACTTCTATTACGACTCATCGTATGTCCCGCATTGTGAAAGTGAAATTGACTTAAATGGTCCTACTATGGCCTAAGCACCGTAATTTGTTTGAATCCATGTGTTTCCAAGAAAAATATTATACAGACGACGATGACGTCCCTTTGTGCAAGCAAAGAGCTTCGTGGAAGCCTCGGTCTGAGTTAAAATAGGGAATTCATGGTTTTTAGCTGCAAGTATGGATTAGAATTTGACTGTTACTTGGGCTAACGAATAACAATGTATTATATTATTATGTTGATAGAAACTTCATGAGGAAACCTTACACACCTGAGAGGTTTACATAAAGTTCTTGATGGTGAAAGACTATAATATAACTCTGATGAAACTTAGAGAAGAAAATTTTACGATTTTGTTCAAAATTTTTATAACTAACTAAAAATACTGCGAACAAAATCGTAATTTTTTTGTAAAGACCGATTCAAAGTTCTGTCTCTTATGGGTCCAGAATCTTTTACTGAATTCATGTGGGATGATGGAAAGAAACGACAGCCGAAGTTCCACACAATTTATTATTAAATTATGTTTGAGCGCACCCGTATACAAACGCAATGTCCACCATCTTCTTCTATATCTGCGCGAAAGTCCTCGCCCACTGCCTGTCATCCTATCCGAAATCACTTCGTTCAGAAATCAACATGATTAAAGACTAATTATCAATAATATGCGTACTGAAACATTTTATAAACATCTCACTTTTATGAAATCCTACATTCATGGTATCAGTTTTCATTACTATAATTACACTTACTTACTTATACCCCGTATAACATCACAGACGACCACGCCAAGCCCTAGAGGCTTGGAGTGATAGGAAGGCCTATTTGTACCGATGACCACATTGATGACATCGTGTATCTCTCAATAAATCCCGTTAGTGTACTTACTTTGTGTGAGGCCTGTCAAAGGACTTTGAGCGATGGCTACATTGGTAAGTACCTGATACTGGCTCATTGTTTCAACCCAGTGATAATGAATGGATGAATTCCACATGCGGGTTGGTAAATACCACCAAAGCCTGTTCTCGGAATCTGTTTGTAATTCGCCCGGCCGTATTACATAGACTACACAATTGGGCATAGATAATACAATGCAGTACCTAGAATGTCATCCTATTATAGTGGTTGTCTTAATAGTAATTCATAGAAACTGGGAAATGGATCCCAGTATTACATCTTTGGCCAAACGCTGCTCGAATAATTAGACAACTTCCCTTTTTACTCGACTACGGCATAGTAAAGGCAGGGATGTAATACTTTTAAATAGGTATTTTGATGTCACAAAACGGCCTACGGCCTAAGGCTCCATAATGCAGTACCTCTCAAAAAAAAACGACTTACTTTATGTTTTTTTTCCGTAGTCGTATTTTAGGTTTATTATCGCGAAAATATACATACATAATAATCAGCTGTCCTATACGATTGGGTCGAATATGTATGATTAATTATCTGGACAAAATGGCAACGTGTAAAGAAAACTTAAACTCCTTTTAAATTCTCTAGGGTGTCGTCATAAGTAAACAGGACCTTATATTTAAGAGCATGTGCAGCAGCGAACACCTGCTATCTAATAACACCGTATTTAATAGTGGACATTAACGTGCTCATTATGGCCGAACTATACGGACACATTTTGAACATCGTAAGTACCCGTGACTATAATAATTGTCCTGGTCACCTGTATACAGGTTAACACGTAAATCCTACACAGTCTCACAAAGTTCAGGTTTATTGTGAAGCCTAGCATTAGTTAACTTACTTTACTACTATGAAGAAAATAAGAATAGAATGAAAAGTTTTTATTTCAACTAATTAAATACTAAGGTTCTAAAAAAAGTTGGTCCTATTGAGAAGAACCAGCAAAAAAATACACGAATATTCTTTTAAAATAAGATTGTTATAATTTTGTATTTTGTTACAATATTTAATTAATGTTCACAATTGAAGTGAACTTAAATATTATGTCGTGATTGTAATGTATCTATATTATCTTACATTAGCTAACTAGCCACTATTTTGAATTGTATGAATTATCAGCGGTTTTGACGTGTAATGGAAATTACCAATAAATTGATTTATGATTTGATTTTATTTATGATTTATCATTTATGTATATGAGAGAATAATGAAGGGTGAGATAAATACTGAAAGGTGTATTAAGTACAGTAATAATAACACTGAAAGACGTAACGGCTAGAAATAAATGAGTTATTGCTATTTACAACCGAATAACTTGGTTCGGATAGAGCCTACAAAGTCCTTTTTTGCGTGAAATATGTTTTGATAGAAAATAAACAAACCCTTTAGTGATCATTATATGCGCATTGTGCAGAGAATAGATTAATATTATTAAAAATATACATTATATTTGCATATTTATTTATACAGTTTCACCACAAATTCGATGTCAAAAAGTTAGCTTTCACGTATAGGTCTAGTTAATTCGAACTTTTGAATGAAAATGTATAAATAGTGTTCTGGTTTCGACTCGCTAACTAGCGTAGCCGAATAACTGAATATGTATCCACTGTGGAAACAAGTTCTGAATACAATTGCATCTACGTACGAACGTTGTTTTTTCTTTCATATCGGCCGGTTGATGCGGTGGGTATGCAAATATTTCTATCAATATTCATAGCCGGCGGCGTCATCGATAATTGAGTCTTACCTGACAACCGTGCCTTTGATTTTCATATTCGTTATCTCGCTTTTCGGTTGAAAAACTTTGAACATTTTACTGAAAACATAATGTTAGGAAAGGCAAACGCCCACTCTTGGCCAGAAGGTAGGCAGGTTCGTTACACCAATGTGAAAAATACAAAAAAAAATCTTATTTAGTAACGAAAATATTGTTATTATTTATTTGTTTGTAACACTCGGGAATTAAAAACTTATATTAAAAAGATATTCAATCAAATAAGCATGTGATGCAATCTTCATTTCCGCACGGTATGTCAATCTTAATAGTAGTGATGGCAAATGTCATAAAAATCGAAATCAAATAAATCGAGAACTGAATGATATTCTGAAAAACTTTTTTCTTTTGTTTCGCTTCCCATATTAAAACGTTTAATTTTTATAGAATAGGTAAAATAAATGTCTATTGATTGTCTTCCGAAATCTATGCAGTGCTGGTTCAAGTTTATTAAAAATATCGATTCATAGCTCTATAACATCGGTTTTTGATAAATCGATGCCGAATCGCCATCACTACGTCAATGATAATCAAATGATAATTGAAATTGACAGTCTGTGTTGACAGTTACCATTGGTTACCATTTTGTTTGTTGCGGGTTGTTTGTTGTGCTTGTTGAGTTGTGATTTTTCCTCCACGGTTTTGCTATTTTCTATCCGATGACTTTGATTATTATTATGGCGATGACAACCTTCGCTTTACATTGGATTCCGTACCCGCTTACCACGACGACACTGGCTTGCCAGTCAACTCCATGTTTGTTTTATATCAACCTTGAATTTTTTTCATACAATTTTAAAATTCTGTCCAAGTTCTATGTAAAAAATTGTGGTTGATTTTGTGACTATGATTTCAACCCTAATGCCTATGATTTGCTGTATTTATGGACGCCACTTGGCCAAAACCTCCTTAACGAATGGGCATATCCCTTTTCTTGTCTGGAGAGTTTTTTCTTTGTCTATGTAAAAGTAAATATCTTTTATCATACATATTTTTCTAGGGAGACGAGCTAAAATATTCAAAATGTCATAGTCTTTGTATGGCATATGTACTAACATTATCTCATTTTTTTGTTAGAAGTTCCATTCTTGTAGAAGCTACTGATATATTTCATTACGTCATCAAGGTACGTTAGGGTCCTGGAACCCGCAAACCATAGATCTTCTACTACTTAAAGGGTTATTTGTTGAACTGTATTCACATATTTTTGCGATAACTTGAAGAATGGAAACCATCCAATTGAATGAACAAGATACGAAAATACTAGTAGGTATTCAGTTGAGATCGAGTTTATAAAATAATATCCAATTTCTATCCCTTTGTTCCAGGAGTATATTACCGAATTTCTCAATACAACATACTTTTAGGTTTCTATTATAGAATTTGTAACAAAGGGTATTGCAAAAGTTTAGCTCATTCGGAAATTCTACACAAATTTTGTACATACACATACACAATGTAGAGCGGTATTTACAGTTCGGCCTCGAAGAATATCTTGGAAAATCTGGGTGGCGCTAGCATTTTTTCTTCTAGCTCATAATGAATTTTTATCAACGAAAATGTGACGCAAAATATAGGGCGTTCTCTACTTAGAGACGCGATCTCAAAATATAATATGTTGTGGGTCCCAATGTAATCTAGATATTGTGTGCTGTTATATCTCATTTTAAATCTCTGATCAAAGTCTGTGGAGCGAAGACACCCGGTACCACACAATATTAAATAAAGGGTACCTTCCACAGAACGTTTTCAAATCGGAGTTAACATTACACCAAAATGATTAATGCTCAAGAATCTGAATACCATCAAGCTAAATAATGGACCACAAAAGGTTGCATATTGTTCCTTTTATCCGCTTGCATTCAAGTAAAAGTTGCGAAGTAATAATTCATTTCCGACAATGATCCACTGTTATAGCTGGGAACGGTATTCCGTTTGCGGCCATTTAGCTGTGGTGCTGCAAAACATCGTGTTTTTTCTACAGTCCACGTACATCGCTGACACAACTTTATGGGACCGCAATCTTCATAAATCTCAGCCAGGACGACCTTTTGTCTTTGTCCCATTCTCTTAGGGTTTAGGCAAATTCTGATCCCCGCAAATTGGCCACATTGCGTCCCCAACCGAAATGTACATGTTATATCTTTGAGAGACCATTGCCGCACAGGTAAATAAAAGTGAAGAAAAACTTGGGAACTTATGTAAATCGGGTTATGTGTGCCTTGAATAAGTAACTCGGTACACAATAAGACCGCACTTTTTCCTTTTTCTTTACCTCACATAAAGAAAAGTCTTCAAGAACCTTCATGAATACAGCTATTGTTCCCAGTTGTTTAAAGAGTGTTAGAAGAAACTAAAAACGCTTTATCATAAGTTTCTCTAAAAGTTTTATGAATAATCAAATACATAATGTTACTTGCGAAACCTTTTCTCGTGCCCAAGTCTACATTATATCAGTAAGAATCCTAACTTAGAAGGTAGGTGTATTTACTGAGCCTAATTCATTATGCAGGTTTCCTCGAATCGTCCATAAAGGAGTTCTTTGAATATCGCCATTACATTAAATTGTTATCTGCGACGAGGCCCTCGGCGCACGGTTTTTTAATTAAAACAGGCAATTTGGTGCTGACTTAACCCAAGTTTTACAATTATGTTTTTGTCGTCGCGGTTACAAAGTTTGTGTACTAAAGGAAATTTATTTTTAACGAAAAGTTTCGCGGATTCGAGATAAGGAATTTAATAATGAATTTAATTGTTTTGGGAGGAATTTATATGAAATCAAATTGTGAACGTTTGATGGTGTATGAAGTTAATGAAGTTTGTCTTTGTGTCAAGTTGTCTGAAGGTGGACGTGGGTAGTGAACATGATTCTCGAACGTTCGCTGGCCGGACGATTTATCGAGTGGCGCGTGCTACTGGCGTGTTCCACTACTCTCGTCCGACGCTAGCAAATGGAAAAGTTCCCCGAAGTAACCCGGGGCTATCGAGGCCCCGATGTGTTACAACAAATTTTATACCAGCGCTGGAAAACTTTTCGCGTACTGCTCAGCAATAAATAATAATGCCTGAATATTGGAAGCGATCGATACATAATATTTTAAAGTTCCTGTTTGTAGTTGAAGTGGACTCGCCGAGAGTTTCCGCAGTATATTTTAATCGCAGTATTCCTGACAGCAAACGTTGCGGAGATTTAATAAACATAATGCGCCGTAGAATGAACAGCCAAATAAGGGAGGAATATTCATGAACGAAACTCAGTTGAAAGTTTTTGATAAGAAATTATGGTAATGATTTTAAATTGACCTAATCCATATTGCGGGGCCCCGAAATTTGGGCAACAAAACTTGTTACGGCAGCGGTCTGATGCCTCAACTCGAACTCAATTTTCTAATTAATTTATACCCGCTCAGAAAAGTTTGTTTCCCAGGATTGTAAAGATTTTATTGTGTTGTAAGATTTGATGAAGGTTTTAATTGCTAATTAATGGGGCTGTCTAAATTAATAAGAGTACCATTTAGGTGACGCGTCAATTTCTAAATAATAAATGAACATCCATGACTACTTAAATCGCACTTATGACCCTTGACGTAGAGTTACTAAATTATAATGCTAAGGCTATTGAAACTATATTTAACTTAAATCAAAGCTAAAGTAGATTTGGAAGGTACAGTCAGTACTTACACAGACTGTTTCACACATAAAACAATAAACGAAAAAATAACAAAAAAAAAACTTTCATCTGCGAACAAGACGGTTTTTTATCTGTTTGGGAAAAAAAATTGCTTGTACCTAATAATTAACCTAGCTAGATATATCTATAGAGACACAACTGTTCATTTTCATATACCGCGTTCGCGCTTAAAAGCTTTCATAATATCAAATTGACACTTTACACGTCCGTGCAAAAAATATGACATGAAAATGACATCACGTCAGTTACCAAAAAGTTCAGATGTAGATTCGTGACGGGCGCCATTTAGGCCTGAAACAGCGAACGAAACAATCGATGATGTTGTAACAAAAGTTGAGTATCCTTAGCTACCACCAGTTGAGCTCCCCCTAAGTACCTACTTATTTATGTTTACGATTAGTAGCGTTGTTAGAGAGGGTGTTATTTTCTGCATTTACAAATGTTGAGAATTAGAATGGTAGTTTCGGGAAGCAATAGGATTGGGGTTTTATAGTATACCCATGTTTTATATACGTGTGAGTTTTTTTCTTTTCTTTTCGAGGGATTTTCTTAGTATAATGCAATTATAATTGTTGTCTTACGAGTAAGCTTCCCACTATTTCTCGAAACACTATTGATTGCTTATTACTTGGTAAACGTGTAGGCAATTCCGGTTAATCAATTAATTCCAGCGTATAACTGTTAAGGTAGAAAGGTCTTGGAAAGTGGAGCTTAGAATAGTAAAGCACCACATTCTAAAATGAGTAAGTTTTTGTTTTACCTCAGCAATAATTATAGCAGCTAGATATATTTTACTCGAAAACTAAAAAGAAGTGTTCTATAAAGTGGTAATTATATTTATCGAGTTGCTTGTGTATAGTGTATAGATACGTGGAAATTCGAAATTCACCCACGTGAAGTTTAATCCGTGAAATTGATATCAGAGTGCGGCGGTCGGGGGCAACGGAGGCGCGTCACGGCCCATGACATGCCAATGTTTCAAAACCGAAAACACGACTCCATGCATTTTTTTATTCGCACATCAAGCTTTTATATTTCAGTTTCGCGATTGAATATCGAGTTTGCGTAAACGCCTTAACAATTCTGTCTAATAAAAGAGATAAGTATAACTTTTACTCACGTAGTAAATATTTTATAACAGTGTGCTGCTAGGTAGAATTCATTTTATCGAGTTCAATGCGTGTAATAACGACGTGAAGATACATGCACATGAAGTTTAATCCGTGAAATTGATATAGGAGCGTGTCGCGGCGTCGTCAGTCCCGTCACGCGGCGTGACACGCCAATGTTTCAAAGCTCGAAACGCGACTCCATCCCATTCTTTTATCCGCGCATCAACCTTTTGTTCTATAAACCTTTAGTTTTGATATTGGATTCGCACCACGTTCCCTTCTTTTTCAAGATTTATTGGATTACGGATCGCGTTGTTTCGTGTTAGTGGTAGTGCGGTTCTGCAGTGGGTTATTACGTAATTTCTCATTGAGAGGTAATTTGTTTTGGTACTTCTATCTTTCTTTAACGTAATAATAAAGAATTGATGTAGTTTAAAATATTTACATTAACAACAATGAACATTAGTAATTTAATAGATGAATTCAAATAATTTTCAGCTTATGAGCTCTAACGGTCATAGCACACTCGATGCTTGTAGCATCGATGACTAGCGATTTAGTCGCTTTTCGGAAGCTCGATACAACGACTAAACGCTAGCCTCCGCACACATTCAGATCCAGTCGCAGCGATTTATTGAGGCTTTGGCATATTTCCACCCCGTCCGCTCTCCCCTTCGCTTCACCTCTCCACCAGATATACCGAGTCAGTAAAATGCGATGCAGAATCGATGCAATCGCAAAATCGCTAGTCGCCGATGCTAAATGTATCAAGTGTGCTATGATCCTAAATGTTTCACAAAAGATGTTTTGGGATAAATTAATAAAAATTTAGTAGGATTATGAAATATTTTACAGTGACACGTAAAATGACATACCAGGCCGCTAGTAGAGACTGTACTTAATGTTGTCTCTACAACATTAAGTTTCAATTTTGATACTTGAAATTTGATTGTCGTCATCAGAAGTGGTGGCTGATCTGTTGTCGACCCTTTGTACCCCTCCCCATAGTGATATGGGGACTAAGTAGCATTGTTGTGTTGCTGTCTAGACTAATACTGATAGAGGGCTAGGCATTAACACAATACCGCTACTTTACACCTATATTCTGTAGAGCAAGTTAGTAAGTACTTCCTGGGTACAACTAGGCTTTACCACCAAATTTATTGAGCTTATCATAATATCGTGCAGTTTCTGTAATTTTGCAGGAAATTATTACATTACAGAACGTTGTCTACCCCTGGAGGCGTAGTGCTATAACTCTAGACTTGGCAGGTACAATGGTAATCGCTGTACGTATATAATTAGCATAGGTACAGGTGAATAGCAATACTGTGGTTCATTTGCACGATATAGCAATTTAGTGGCTCTTGTGATATTAGCAAGACATGATGGAGTGATCTGTTGTACAATCAAACAAGATAGGTATACAGGGGATGAAGTTTTTTCAGAAAATTATGAATAAAGAAAGAAATACACTACATTTATTAAAGACAACAACAACATACAACACGGTGACATAATATATCAAGCTATACATTTCCAGTATAAGCTGACCTTCAATTGTATAGGCTTTCCGTACAATGAGAGGTCAGCTTATACTGAAAATGCATAGCTTGATATGCAGCCGTGCGTACCTATGATAAAAAAGTTCACGACGTCAACTGCAATGGTACAGCTAAACCTGTTTTTATGATAATGGTAAGAGTATAATAGGTATTTGATCATCACTTCATAGTTTTTATTACAAATGAACAAACACGATGTACAATATACTGTCATGTGGGCAGATAGAAAGAAATTATACCTTTAAAAAGTTACATAGACGATCGATATTGTAGATTACTAGTTAGCAACTAAGTATCACAATTGCTAGTAAAAATAAAGGCTATGTTCAAGCAACAATCACTCAAAATAATTGTATTGGTCGCGTGTGTTCACACAATTATACATAGATACCATACAAAACCTACCAAATACATTATTGTTGACTCAGCCAATACTTGCCCAGCGACCGTAAATCTAATATTGTTGTATTGGCCGAGTTCCCTTTGGCACTGTTATATTAGCAATTCATAGATTAAGTACCAACGCTTGTCCCGGACAATTATCGGCTATTAATCATGGCTAGGGCAAACACTAACCTCGTATTAGCTTTGGAGTATATATTGTATACGTGGATATATAAATTATATTTGCTTCTATAATTACGATATTGAATGCAATATGAGATGCCATAGATAATGTGGTTGGCTTAAAATCCGAAAGAAAATATTCTTATTGCGCAGTCTCATAATTATATCAAAAAATTAAACCTCCAACTTTTCTCAATCTTGAAAACAGAAACGTCTGTTTAAAAGTAATTTACAAAGAAAACAAGCTTGTTTGTCTCCTTAAAAATATCTTCACGCCCCTAACAGCCTCGAGGAAAGATCTGCACAAATAAAATTACCTTTTCAACGGTTAATTTGCGGAATGAATCACTTTCATTCGCAGGTTGGACGTTGTTTTTGTTGAAGGATCTCACCCGGAACCGAACCCTGTGCTTGTCAACTATGAAATGAATTATGACCAGTATTTACCGGAAGATGACATTTCTCGAATCGGCCCATTAATTCCTAATGGAGCGACGACGGGGCTACATTTCATCTGTTTGGCTGCACACCAGGCCTTCGCCGCAGAGCTATTTTCGGTAGCGTATCCGAAAATTTATAACTACGAGTTAGTTCTAAATCGTTGGATAGCGGCAAAATAAGTGGAATTTATGATATGACGTTTTTCGGTCTATTTGCTTGGCGGGTACCTTTTTTCTCGAGGACCTTTTCCAGTTTCTGAGTTTATCCTTACTTACGATTTATCCTCCCAATAAGATAACCATCAGAATTAGTCAGAAGAAGTCTCTCTGTATCTCTCATTTAATTACTTAGTTTCGAATCTTCGTTTTGAATACTTACAAATATTTACATAAACTACAAGCAACTGTATACAAACATTATGTATGACGTTTTAATTTAAACTTTGCTGTTCATGTGCGTCATTCCTTTGGGACGAAACATTTGGAACTCAATTTGAATTTGAAAACTGGATGTCGAAACTACTTTTGATTTTGGTTCGGGCGAAATTGCCGAGTTTTAAGAATTCGCTTTTAATAAATGTTTGCGTCGAAATAACTGGAATAAAACTGAAGCTAATGTTACTGTCAAAAACGTTAGCCGTTACTTTGTAGAGAATATTTTTATCAGATTTTAAGAAAAGAAAAGCTTACAAAGTGGTAAAAACTTGACATTTGAATAAAACGCGATACTAAAATTCTTAACCGAACAAGCCTTTTCTAAATGGATATTGCGCAAATCGATCGTTGCACGGTCACGCCTTAGATTGGTGACGTTATTGCATAAAGCTGGCGGTCCTAGTTAACATACCAACAGTTACGTACTTTTAACAGTCGTTACGGACAGTCAGACTAAAGCTCGCAAGTACAGACTTTCGAGCGTTTAATCTAAGAAAGAAAGAAAATACATTTATTCAGCACGGACATTGACAACACACGAGAGAGAAATAAAAAAATTACTTAAACCTTTAAACAGTAAAAAATAAAAATAAAAAATAAGACAGACAAAGAACAAAGTAAAAAAAAAAAAAAAAAAAAAAAAAATATGTAAAATTAGTCATCCTATTGATTAGTGTTGTCAAGATTGCCCATGCCGAAAGGGTAGCCAGCTCAGCATTTAATCTACTCATTGGGTTTAATCAATTCAAGAGTTTTTGTAAGAGTTGTCTCGTATTATATACTGATATTTAGGTGCATCTGGTTTTACAGTAACCGCGAACTCAACATAGTTAGTAGAAAGGATTAAACGGATAAGTACCTACTGAATATATCTTTTTATGATTGGTTATATCTTTATATTAATATGTGAAGAGAAAACTTTGTACCCGTTTTTAAGCATTTTGCCTGCACCGAGGAGTGTGAGAATTGGCATAGTTAAAGTTTATATATGAAGAAGGAGTGCAGAAAACTAAAACTTATGTACAATATGTGGTCGAATTTCGACCACTGGGCGACCACTAGTATATAGATAATAGAATACTCGGTTGGTACTATGGTATTTACCTAAAAGTGATAAATCCTAAAAATATCATCTACTTGCAGAATTAACCTCGGTAAGTATACCGTACTTCGCTGAATTTACAACGGAAACGGACTTACAAACGCTAGTGACTGATTAAAAGGCCATGTTTAGTAAATGAAGGACCGCTAAGAACAGTGTTGCTCAAACTATCCTTGAATATCGTAAAAATGGGCTTCAGTTCTGAGCTCATTGGTAGAGGAAAATAATGTGGTACTTATTGTTTATTCTCTTTAGAGACGGCAGAAATGTCAGCAGACCAAAACACAGATAGGCAGATATGTGAAATGGTGGTAACGAAATATGGCTAAACGGATGCTTTCGGTAGTAGGGGTTCGGTAGTATAGAAAATAATATTTTATCGCGTAAAAAAGTGAACTAAATAAACTATTGGTATAGTCCGCGCGTGAGCTCCGAGGAAACGAGCACTTTGCGCTACGTCCAACCATCGCTCATACCCCGCACTCTCCCAGAACCAGTGTCTCGGTATGAGCGACGGTCGGGCGCAGCGTACAGTGCCCGTTTCCTCAGGTACCAATTCCTCGGAGCTCGCGCGCGTACTATAAATAGGTGCATGCGAATTAAATCCATTGACATAAACCAAATTCATCTTCATCTGCCTAGCCTTTTCCCAACTACGTTAGGGTCGGCTCCCAATCTTACCAGATACAGATTTTACACGGAATAACTGCCATCTGACGTCCGCCACCCAATTACTGGGATACACTGACACCTTACGGTTAGCCCGTTTGTCAGACTTTTTGGACTGCTGACTCCCGTAACGACTGTCATAGTGTTTCGTATAACAACTGGAACCAAGTGGTCCATGTGCTTTCCGAGGCATGGAGGGGTCTCGATGTTCGAAGAAATGGTCAACCATCCAAGGACCGCGGCAAGCACTGCTTAGCTTCGGTGATCGATGAGCCCCTACATAAACCAAAGCATGAATAGTTAAAATGTATTTTGATTATATGAAACAAATACCGAAATATTTTGTATATTTCACTATAAACAATAAACACAATATTTTTGTCAAACGTTTGTCAGACTATATTTGTCTATCAAAAACCAAGTTTCGTTTATTCGATTTTCATTAATTACAGTTTCTATAATTAAAATCCTATCATTTAATTACCTCAGCCCCTGAACTATCGCCCCTAGGGAACAGTTTTACTTTGAGCAACACTGGTTTACAAGGAAGTGGTATCTATTTCAAACCGACTTTATATTTCAACTTCACCTTGCCAGACCACACTCCATCCAATCTGCTGCAGAGGTTAACTGGTGGTTTATTTTGTGTGTAACAAGTGAATTTTATGTAGATATTTCTATTAAAGATAAAGGTAAAGATATTTTTATTTTGCAAACATGGGTAATACACAAAGCATGGTGGAATATAAAATAGTGGGCTCAGCCATGTTTTACCGGTAGACGTGCATAAACACAGTGCAATGCAGTACACTGATCAGTTGTTTTGTCATAAAAATAATTACATTCCCTCTATAATAATCATTCAGGATTACATATAATTACATCTAAATACTAACAAAAAAATCTAAATATAAATTACAGTATGGAGCATTATATAAATGCTCAATAATTAATTAATTAATTGGGGATAGTTCCGCAATTTGCAAGTCAAAGAAGATTTATACGGGAGGTACTTGCTGATTTTCATACCATTCCTTCATAATACAAAGTGATTGGTTGAAAGAGAAAAACATTGAAGGACCCATTCAGAATTTGATTCTCGTTCCAAATATGTATAAAAATTGAACTGTAATATTTCTCCTAATAGTCTAATTTTATCACAGGTATTTTAGCCCAATCCAAGCCAGGTTTGAAATATGAAGGGATATAAGGAGTCGATCAAAGGGAAGAATCGATCAACTATATATTTTTTATCCGTGTTTGTTTGTTATTATTCTTATTATTATTTTTGTTTCTTTCTGATCTCTGTGTTTCAATTTTATTTCATTTTTGTATTAACGATGTATGTCATTTGTCGAATAAATATTTTCTATTCTATTTTATTCTATCCTAGGATCCTATGATTATTAAAATTAATAAACAACAAAGTGTATATAAATAAATTTCTAGTTTTCTTCTTTAGAAATAGGTTTCGTCACACTTGTATTTCTCATATATATTCCTTTTAGGGGTAAGTGCTTAGTCGAGTACTAAGTAGTTACTGCCTGTGATGAATTTGACTCGATACATCAACTTCAACAGCTAACCTTGTTATAACTTAGGAGTTGCAATCTCAACAATCTCTTTATGCTTGTATATTGGAGGGCTTTTTAGAAGTGACTTTTATGATGTCTCAGGGTCCAATTAATTTGAGAAAATGTAGCTTTCATCATGCAAAAAATCTTAAAAATATATTTTTATGTTTGTATAAATCCACTTGCTACGCAGATTATAAAATGAAAATGTCTAATTCATAGAATATCTTTGTGTGCATGTTTGTTAAGTTTAATGTAATTGAATTTGGATATTACCTAATTTGGATCATTATGTCGTTCTACTTGTTGTCCGCGGGTTCACTCGCATTCAAGGGTTAGTTCAGGACATGGTGTATCTGGGTACCAAAAATTCGTTAAGCCAGTTATGCGTGATTGAGTTGTCATCTTAAGTTTTTTTATAAAATTTCTTTATTATTGGTGTCAACGATGTAATAATATTTTTTTTAAATACAAGAAAGGTGCCTTAACCATCCTAAAAGGTCGGGAACGCATCGGTGACTCCTCTGGTGTTGCGGATATTCATACGGGCGGCGGTGATCACTTACCATCAGGTGAACCGCACGCTTGTTTGTCCCCTATAATATGTTTAAAAAAATGTATATAATATAGTAAACGCAGTGACGGTAGTTTTTCAAGTCCTATACGATTTTTCAGTAGAAGAACACAGTTTGTTTCGTTATTTCGCATAATTTTTTATTCTGTTTTCTTGTGTCTTCGTCTTTTTAACTACTAATGGCTTTTTATGTAACGAATTGTAAAGAACGACCCATTTTCTCCTGAGAAACGAAGATACAAACAAGTAAATACTAGTGTACCTAAATACTGAATTCCCGCTACTGTACGTATATAAATTTTAAATTAAATTAATGAAAGGTAATTATGGAATCCATAAACGAAATGAATTTTAATTAAATTAATCATATCATATTTTTATTTGATATCTATTCTTATTGGTAATAATTTTACCAGAATATGTGTATTATACTAGTCACCATTTAACTAGTTCACAGTTAACACACCACAGTTCACCACTGAATATAGCGTAGTTATTACTTCTGGTCCACCTAAAATGTGTTAAAATTAAAACAAAATTCTCTTTCACCACGGTCCAACGGATTTTATTAAATCAAAACGTTTACCCAAAATTTCTGCTTTATTTGGAGTGAAGTTCCTGAAAATGAAGTTCTTTATCATAAGTTCATTAAGGCTGTGTCGTCGGCGTCCTGCCCGACGAGATACTCAACTTTTAAACTTAACAACGGCGAAAATGTTTTTTCTATTTTTACATGAAATTATATTGTTTAAGAATTAATATTTTTGCTTGAAATAACTTTGATGTGGCTTGGTATGAGAAAATAAATTTGGTTTGAACGTAGTTTTAATTCTAAATAATAAGTAAAGCAAAGTAGATTGTATGAAAAATCGTTATCTAGAGCTCTCGTATTAAATTAATAATTAAAGGCTAAAAGAAATATTAACAAAATTATACAGAAGAAATTTAAAATGCTCTTGAAATTCATAAACAAAACCACCTAGTCAGTTATTCCAACAGAAATTTAATTAAAGCTTTCAACAAACATGCTAAGAAGCCACTTATCACAACTCTATCTCCTGATTAAACTTTTAATCCGAAAAACGCAAAGTGTTAGACTAACGCTTTCAAATCTGGTGAGAAATTACCGAGATTAATGTCATTCTAAAAGTTCCACAAACATCTCTTAAGTCCCCGGGAAAAGTTTTGAAATTTTTCTGCAAGGTGCAATGAATCTAAAGAGCAGAGCGTTATTAGAAAGTTCTCCAAGTAGGATTATTCGTACTCTGTCTGGGAATTCTCGCGAAGAATATTATGGTTTCATAACTGAAAAGTTGTATACCGGTCGTGTTTATTGCGCGTTTTCCGCCTTCACTTTATAGAGATATAAAAATGTTTCGATTAAACTTTGCGGTATAATGTAAAGTTACCCGCAGTATTTGCAACATTGATGTACCAGAAGCGAATAATAAAATTGCAACAATGATAGGACACAATAAAACAAAAATAAAAACAAACATAAATTCTATAGTACAAGCTATTATACAAGGAATGTAAATAGCTATTGAATCAATTGTTTAGTTATACTTATGTAACTGCATCAATGTTCAACTCAATGAACAGAACAGTTTCGTCGTTCAGCTATCAAGTAGAATAAAGACAATATCCAAGCTATATATCTTCTTGAGTAATGGCTGTGAAAATTGTAAATGCTAACAGAAAGGCAACGTCAAGGAGGATAGTTCCGCGTCTGGTAGAGTTTAGCAAACACAAGCGATATTTGAAAACAAAGGCTGGAATCAACGCTAATACGAAAAGTTAAACGACTGTTGTTTTACTGTTGTCAAAAAGTAAATTTTATTCAAACCGTTGTCCCCTCGTTCCCTATGTTGAAGAGTTTGTTCTCTCCGGAGATAAATTATCGTATGAAAACTTTTCAGCAAAACGACAATAATTTATTCTCATTATTTCTTGAAACAAAAGAAAAAATCTTACAGTGAATATTTTGCAATTTGTTAAAGAACGTTTATTATTCTCTTTTCTTTTTCCATTCTTTTTTCGTAACCCCAATATGTTGAAAGTCGTGAATCTGAGTACAAGAAGTTACCCTATCCTTTTTTCTAAAGGCTGAGTGATTTAAACGTTCGCTTCCCCAATTTAGGAGCTTGTCTGAAAAAGTCACGGACCGACAGCTATTGATGAAAAAAAACCGAATCGATTTTAGTTCATTCAAGGAACTGTATTTACCATTTTCTTTTTATTTATCTTGTTTATTAAATCTTTGTGTTTGATAGAAAGTTCATTATTATACTTAGGGAATATGATTAGAATCTTGAGCAGACTTGGACCAAAAT
This sequence comes from Allophyes oxyacanthae, assembly GCA_932294325.1. Classification (NCBI taxonomy): domain Eukaryota; kingdom Metazoa; phylum Arthropoda; class Insecta; order Lepidoptera; family Noctuidae; genus Allophyes; species Allophyes oxyacanthae. The sequence goes on along the minus strand of OW028620.1, from coordinate 6,675,283 downwards.
AGATAAAGATATAGGTTCTTAATCTACCTTAGTCGCTGTATCACAGCGCTGAAATAAGGTAAGGTATGTAAATAAACATACTCCAGACGAATTAAATCAGAGCATTTTGCATATCTCACGTATTTCCAGTTAATGCGTACTTAATCAATCAAAGCCTGTTGATTTTATATTGGAAAAGCACCCAAATATCTAAATCCCTCTAGCCCGAAACGCTACACCAAAAATCTCGGGCACCGATAATCCTGCGTACGTATTCTGTGACATGGCGACGTTAATTGATTTAAAGCAGGTTACAATCTAATTTTCTGCTTAAATCGATACGGGGCTCGTCGACGTAAAATTGTATTATTTTGTGCTGCAAATTAGATTCTGTGATCAGTTGGGAACGTGACCGAAATACGACACGTTGTCGCTTTTGAACTTGCCGAATAAAATTGCGGATACTAAAACGCCTAGTGTAGTATTTAGGTGATTTTATTTACGTCTGCTCTGTACATTTATGTGATGATTACGGATAGTTGAACGAAAAACAGAAATGAGTGATCACCGAATACTTAAACACAACTCAACTTTAAGACGTTCTTAAAGATGATCCTGTCGCTACTATCCACCTCAAAGTGGCAGTGACAGCATGAGAGTTAATGGCAACTTAAAATTGAGATATGTTTGAGTATTGGGCGGTGAGAGACATAAAGTCAGGTTTTGGAGAACGATATAAGTTAATAAAACCATCGTCCTATTGATTAATTAGTCGCATAAAAGAATAAAAAATGTAATAGTATTATAATTTTCATTTCAAATTCAACCTTATTTTAAGTAAAGCAGATAGCATGGCATACGTAGCTATCTTTTACAACTTGCATGGGAGGATAGACGAAGTTATGGAATCCCACACTGGCTACTAGACAGCCATGTCGCTCACCCCGAATTGACGTGACCTCTGTTTACCCCGTAAGCTAATTTTTGTTTTTCTCTACTCACTGTTTTTATTTCATCAGATTGCATTGAAAAAGTATTCATAATTAGAATTTGAGGCATAATATAGACCTTATTTTTGAAGAACAAAAATTTCACAAGCTTACAAAAGTAAATTGAATAAGATTGATCTAAAATAAATGGTGGTATAAGTAAGTTTTAGCTTAAGCAACTTTAAATAAAACAAAGTACATTAGAGAACTAATAAATGAAACTTTGTGTTTGTTTTTCTTACAGAATTTTGCTCATTAATCTGCCATCATGTAGTCGGATCGTAAAATTTATTTCCCTGATAACTTAGTAAACACAAATTCTCAACTGTTAATAAATTTCCCGTTTTCATTAGAACCTAACATAATTAGTGTTGCTAATTAACAACGAGATGTTTCTCAAGTAAATTAAGAAGGAATATCAAGGAATGTTAATTATGGAAATGTGTAAAAGAAGCTAAAAGAATACCACAGGGAAGATTTTATATTTTTCTCAACTTTTGAACATCTGTATAATTATCATTTCGTACTTATTTTAAGTAAAAGTAATTATGTTTAATCGTTAAAGAATTTCGGTTATAACCAAGGTTAGTTACCAAGATCTGAGTGATTAAAATAAGTTCCTAACAAAGCTATTAAGAAAACGACCGTAGGAAACTGGAGTTTAGTCGGGGATCTAATTACAAAGACGTTCGCCAAGACGTTCACAGTTCTACGAAAATTATTACTGCAATTTTTCACTCAAAACTTTCATGAGTATAACTTTGGGAGGAACATGAGACTGGGGAACTTCACTGAAGAAGATTTATTCTCAAATAAACAGAATTATAAACAAGGGAGGCCCTTTACGCTGTTACTTTATTAGTTCTCGCGTTACCTCCTACTTATTACATAGGATAGGTAGTTCATTACTTGTTTTATTTCGAGACTGCACGCCTGGCGTAGCGACTAACCACTTGGTTTTCTGCACTACTTTGAATAATAAGAGGATTCATATTATTACTTAAGATAGCTATACCGATTGTATTGTATTGTAACTTATTTTTTATAGAATAGATTTTTACTCTAATGACATGTTTTCAAGGCCCATTACAATGATTATATTGACAAAAACATAAGAAAGAATAATAATAATCAAAATGGGTAGGGTACATAAAAATCCAATGGATCTCGCAATACTTCAGCCATACAGCCAAATATCAATTTGTCAAAAGGTTAAAAATCTCATACAAATATATAATGGATGTTCACTTTTAGATACGTAGCAAAGCCGTTCTTATAGCAAGAGCATAAACATTTCATAATCCATTACTGCTTAATTTTCTTTAGTTTCATTAAAGACTTAAGAACATAATTGTTAACAGTAATATATGGAACCGTAGAGTAGTAGACCGCCATTTTCAAGAACACCTTAATGTATTTTACGGTTGCTTTTATTGTTACAACCCTATAAAGTTGAAACGGCACTTTTAATTTAACTTTTTGTAAAATGCAGTAAAACGGTTCATAAAGAAAAAGTAGGGATTCGTTTTGTATTTTATTACTGTGTCATTCTGTAACAGTCTGCAACGCGAATAGCTTTTAGACGAGTCACGTTGTGTGATTGGAGTGGAATTAAATGGACGATCTGATTTTCAGAACACAGAGAATGTTCTAGTGAATGTAACGACTGCAATAGAAGATGGTAACGGTGGAACAGGGTGTTTTAATAATGCCAGTCGGTCTGGGGAATTAAGTAGGCCGTGTTGGCAACCCAACTGGTAATCTAATTGGTAATTTTATAATAGTTATAGGAAACACTGATTGTATCCTTCTAATTTTGAACTGACAATATAATGAATGTGAATGCACGCGTATATTGTATCTCGCTGATTTAATACAAACGTTCCATAAAATACCTACATTCCACAGAAATATTTTCAGACAATCTTTGCTTTTAATGTTACAAACTTTATAATACCTACATAATTATAATGTCACGGAACACGCGATCAATTTGAGTAAGGGCTATCGCACACTAGTTATTTTCTGAAGCAGAATCAAGCGTTTTCGCGTTCTTTATTTAATTTATCGACTTCCAAAAAAGGAAGAGGTTCACAAATCGACTGTAAGTTTTAAAAATAAAATAATCTTTAAAAGAAGTAAAGAACGACTACCTATATAATTTTCTTTAAAAACTAACAAATGCAGAAGCCGGAGCCTTTAAGTCTGCAACGTACTTTAGCTTGGCAGTGGTACAGACTTCAGAAACTGTTAGTAGAAATCACCGCTAAACGGTGTTCGTACGGGCCTAAGAACTTCAATAAATTAAAAAAAAAATGCAAAGATACTAGTTTCGCGGACTATTTGCCTTTCACATGAAGTAGAGCCGGCTAGAAAGTCTATGGCTACGCTAATGTACTTTAAGCGCCTTTTTCTTTCAATTGAACTCAAAAAGTCAGAGGAACCGGAATCAAACTGAGACCCTCCTGCATGGAAGGCAACCGTTCAACCACATGGCTATAATTTAATGCTATTATCGCTTAGACCCTGATCACGTCGAAATTTACACAATACGTACACAAAATAAATTTCATAATGAAAATACTGCGCAAATATGCTCAGCACTTGAGCGGCGCGCATCGAGTTCAATATCGCTAATTTAAATTACATTCCCATCAAATATGGCTGGAGCTAATTGTTAATAAAGCGATAATTAATCTTGGAATTATTAATACTGAGGAACATTAAAATTTGGGCGTCGAATATTAGATTGTATTACGTCAGGTAGAGTAAGATTCAAAAGCTCCTTAAATCGGTATTAAAATTTTAATGAAATACTCTTTTGTATAGGTATGCAGATTTGGCAATATCAGTGAGAGGTTTCTTTATTATGGTTAAATAATTTATTTTCTCAATAAAAAATAATTAAAATACATTTACATGAGAACATTTTTAACACATTAAACATAAAATTATGATAACAGCATTTTGAGATTTTGATTGAAAATATATTTAAAATTTAAAACGCCAGTAAGTTTTACTTAAGTTTATTGCCACAGTAAAACTATACAGATCTACACCCGAGAGGAAAATCAATTAGCGGTTCGCTCAGTTACGAATTGCGAACCTAGTGCCACATCATAGAAACGTGTTGTAGGGCAAGTCTTTATTTTGGCAATTTTGTATCATTCAGTATTTATGGTTTTTTAATTTAGATTTAACGATTACGATTTACGAGTTCGCATTCTTTACCTCTTTAAACCTCCTGTTTCTTTAACCAACACCTGAATCCTCCTGAATCCTGTTTATTAATCGTAACTATTCTATACTTTAATCTTTGAGAGACAGAGTACGGAATACGAAAATTCGACAGAGGACTAAAGTCCAAGACGTCGTACAGCGAATAATGGCTCTGAAATGGCGATGGGCAGGACACTTGGCAAGACGTGGTGACGGTAGGTGGAGTAGAGCCCTAACAAAATGGTTACCGATAGACGGCAGAAGAAGTATTGGGAGACCAGCAGTCAGATGGACAGGTGACCTGTAAAGAATCGCGGGAAAGACCTGGATGCGATTGGCACAGACTAGGGAAATATGGCATAAAAAGGGGTAGGCCAGCAGTGGGTAGAAACAGGCTGTCAATGATGATGATTCTATAATCTTGTTGAAATTCCTTCAATATGACAAGACCATAGATTTTCCGTTCTTTATAACATTAGCCATTATAAGACACAACAGTAATCTTATCATAGTAGACGTAGTATTTTAACATCCAGATATTTAGTTCTCCCAATTATTAAAATTCAATATCCTATACATTCAAAACGAATGGACTTTTATAAAACTTAGTCTTAGAGTTTTCTTTCCCCGTATTGCGATCTGCCTCGCGCGCAGCAGTTTTGCCATATTGTATAGTTGTTCGCAGGGAACAGCTGCAACGCGATTCAAAATATAATATATAATCAGCGTTGTAATAGGTAAATATTATTTTGGCTTTGGCTATTCTATCACTATAGGTTTACATAGGTACCATGCTTTAGTTTTTTTTTTGCATCATAATAACGTTGCCCCTCACTAGGATTACTCCTGTATCGAGGGTACAGTTTACAAACATACATGTCACATGCACATACAGCCAGACCCAAAACAACTATCTGTAGATCATACAAATATTTGTTCCGTGCGGGGATCGAACCCGCGGCACGTAGCGCAGAAAGCTAATCGCTTAGCCACTGCGCCAATCGTGTCATTGAGTATAAGTACCACTAATAAATACATTGAAAGTCGAGTAGCCGCAAAAAGTAGTAATAGACGCTGCAACGTGTTCTTTGGTATTAAGGACACTGTAATTAATTAATTCCAGTGTTTTTAATACCAAAGAACACGTTGGAAATGAATTTATTAGTGGTGTGCATTAATGCAAAGCTGCCTTTACCGTACGTTAAAGAAATGTATGTGTGTCGAATTTTTTCATAATAAAATAAATAAATTATAATTATAAAAACACCTGTGCTTACATTTTCTTTATCACGTTGTTTGGTTGTTCTAGTATTAATGTGTTATCTGATAATTTGTAAGTAACTATTACCTAAATGTAAAGTTTCCTGTAATTAAAGTAGGTACACATGGTAAACTGTAACCACCAAAATTTGTATGCTTAACGAACCAAAACATAGTGATACTGTACTATTTTTATTAACATCATGTCTCACCTATGTCCTACAAATAAATTAATTTCTAATCAATTTGAAAAGCCTGATCCCCGTGTTCCGTATCAACACATCCATTATTCCATAACTATACTCTGCACTCTCGATATTTCCAGTTTTTATATCCCTCGTCGAGGTAATTTTATAGGAAAAATCGTGTGTGCGTTTTATGAATACTTCACAGGGGCTGGTCAATATTTTGAAGCCCTAGCGCGCAATTAATCAACTGAGGTTTAATTAAATCCATATGAGCTACGATACGATACAGCGCCGTTTATCATCGCTCGTAAATAATTTTCATACAGCTTATACGTCCGCGCGTCACTTGATTGAAGTGGTAACTCAATTTTGTATAATTGAAGGATATTTTTTAATGTCATGTAATGCAGTAACTGTTGGAGCTTTAAAAAGTTAATTATTGTATAGTTATGAAAAATGCCTTATGGAAGATCGAGGTATGGTCTTACGTCGTTGAAAAGGCAGGATATTTCGACCAGGCTAAGAGATATTGCCTGGCGGGCTAAAGGCCGACGGTTGATATCGGATTAGATACGATAACCTTTTTCCGTGATGCAGGCTTCGTAATCTAATTGGTCAAATTCGTGTTGTAAATGCTCCTTGACGACCATTGTAGTTAACTTGCTACGTCGCTACGTAGTTCCGTTTTGTGGCGTTATCTGTTGCTACCATAGTAGTAATAAGTTTATAGTTGCTACAGACTATTTAAATAAATGTATCTACAAATTTTTGAATACAGTAAATCACTACCAGACAGTTTTCTTGCGGTAATCACCATAATTAATTTCGTAAGGCATCGGTTTGCTATTCATAAAATACCACTTAGTATTATTACGATGTTCTTGTTCCACAATACATCCAGAAGAGATCAAGGAACACTAATTATGATACACAAAACATTGTGGAGTTCGTTAACTTTGAAAAGAATGAAATCTACGTAATAATTGAAGACGTACTGAGACTAACGAGGGCATCCAAAGAGTACATCAAAATCCGCAAACAAGGCGCAAAAGTAGACACTAGATGAAGCGTTTCTAAATTATAACCTATCACAAAGGGGTAAAGTAGAATTTTGCTTACAGGTTAATGCACTTGTTTACGTGTACAAAGACGAAAAAGTTTCACAACGCTTCGTTAAACTAGACGCTTGGGATTACACGCCCGAGACACTCATTTAGACTGTGTGGCGAACTGAAATCTTTGAACGCATTTAAGGAGAACATTTTAGAAATTTACTTTGTTTACCGTGTTCTAAACTAAGAAGGGCACGTCTTCCGGATTCTTTTCTGTTGTGAATTTTTGTTAAGCTAAATTGCATAATACAAGAAGGGACAGTACCATTAATTGGCCGCGTAGGGAAAAGAAAACGTCATATTTACATTTAAAAAACATTTCTTCTTCTATTTATTCCGACAATCTTTGTAAAATGGTCCTGGTTAAGGACTACTTTCGATAATTAGCACTGTTTTTACAATTTTCCTCTATTGTCCTTAACACTGCGAAAGCACTTGATAGTGGTACGTTCGGTAACACATTTTACGAACGAAAGCAATTACTAAATATGAATATCAAAGTAAATCGTAAATTCATTTCACATCATTTTGGTGGTAGTAGGATCTAGCTGCCATGTTAGCATGCCAGCATGAATAGATAACCATCCCCACAGAATATCAACGTTAAGTAGCAGTATGCATATTGTTGCGTTTCGTTCGGTGAGTGTGGAGCGCCAGAGGCCCAATTCCTCCCTTAGTCCCCTTCCTACTCCTTTCCTTTTTCCACCATCCTAAAAAGCCGGCAACATATCGGTGACTCCTCTGGTGTTGCGGATGTTCATGAACGGCGGTGATCACTTACCATCAGGTAAACAGCCAGCTGGCTCGCCGTATAAACTAAAAAAACCTAATTAGTCCCAATACCATTTCCCAAACTTAAAACCAGTGTGTATTCAGGTTTAGCTAAGTAAAGTCGTTCAATTTAAAACCTCCGCATTTGATGAATACTCAGCGTTGCATAAAATAGCGCCCACGTAAATTCCCTGCAGGATTGCTGGACTAATCTCGACCATTGTATAAATAAATATTTATACACAGTCGGCAAACCACTGGGGGATATGCATAACGTAATTTAGCTTTCGCGTGCACAGAAACCGTTAAGTTAAAAATATTCAAATCTATATAATATGTTATAAAAGTTCATTTAAGTTAGAGTCGATGAGTTTCTTTTAGGTGTGGTTTTTAATATGGCATGCCGCGGGGGTATTAAAATAATAATTCGTTTAGATCATTTTGAACGGAATGCCATCATTATCATTATCCCCTAGTTATCGTTTCAGCGCCATAGCATACTAGCTACTTTCTGCAAATTCGCGTATTTTTGCGTTCATTATTCACCCAAAGATGATAAAAAATTTGTTTTTAAGAAAGATGGATAATTCGAAATCTATGTAGAAAAAATCTCATGCTCAAGCTACCAAGATAGTCATAATCTTAATGACGTTCAGTATACAAGATAAGGAATTTTTCGACCATGTGAACATTCAAATAGCCATCAAGGAAATAATAAACTTATTATGTTCACCTCACCTATTTTCTCAACTAAGTTGATTATTATGAAACACACTGTATTACCTACGTTCAAGAATACCGTGTTAATTAAAAAAACCGCAAGTGGTAATAAATAAACTTGCTATCGCCTTTAAGTAAAATAGAAAACTGTTTGTCTTACATATGTCTTACAACTTCCAATAAACTTCTATTTCATACACAGATAGCCTACAAAAAAATCTCAATCTAATAATAATTGTACTGGTAAAAGCATTCCTAAAAAAATATATTCAACGATGTCAAAATATACTGAAAAATTTGCACAACAAGCATTGACATAAAAATGCCGGAGATTTCCGCTGTCACACAATCGCTGGATTTATGGTCGAACTATAAAGGAAACTCAAGATGAGTTGAAAATTTGCATACAGTGCTCTTCGATCAGCAAAGAAGAGTCCAGCTGGCAAGGCAAGCTTCATAAAGTTACTTTATGAGATCCAGTTGCAGTGTGGAGTTCACTTTATTTCTTTAACCAATTTTTACATGAAGCTGCAAAAGAAGTTGAAGTACGCTCAAAATGATAATATCTTTATTGAAAAAATAACTAATGCCGTTTGAAACGATTATTATTATGAGTCGGTAGTATAGAGATACATATCTCAGTTTGCATAAAGATAGTCTCTTGTTATTTTAAGGCCCAAGTTCACCGACAACTTAACAGACGATTAGGGCAAAATCAGCCGTTTATAGGTACATGAATTTTTCTGTGGGTAATCGACCGATTTCATTTTAAACATCTGTTATATTGTCGGTGAACATGGCCCTTAATATAACTTCTTGTGAAATGGTTTCAACTTTTGTAGCTTTTAATAATATAAGTGTATGTAAACAAACGTCTCTTATATTTTTTAATAGTAGATTACATTTTGATTGTGGGATTAGCTTTTGTCACGCGATTATTATACGGATTTGATTAAAAACAAATGATTTTCTTTGTGTTTCGTTCCCGTTGATACCATTCATCATTTAAAAGGCACGCCTATAATTTTCGAAGGCCAGCCCCTTTAGATAAGATGTTAATCTCCGTTAGCCGGAGGATCAAAACGCCAGCAAAATGTACAGGTCAAACAAATTGCAATCTACAATTGCAGCAAATTATTACAGGTTTGAAATTTACGAATCACGTGAGTATTCAACACCTTATGTCAATTCAGCAGTGGCGAAGAGTCCATACAACCCGATTCCCATCGGCTTCCCTTTAGGAATTGGTTAGTGCATAGACCAACGTATTATTATATTATTTACTCATCCAACTGACAAAAAAGGGCTTGTTATTCAGTTAGGCCGAGCTCTTCCAGACATGACCTATAGATTACAAGACGGTATGGATGTCTTGCAGTATTAATTGCAGCAATTTTTAGAGGGCATTTTTGGGAAGGCTTCCCCTAAAACTCCCCTCACTAAGTCACCCTGAATTCAAAAATGATGACCATGAATTCAGTCAATCCCATTACTTTGTTGGCGTTTCTTTTCTCTGGCGATCGGTTATTGTCATCTAGTCTGCAGGGGATGAGGTCGGTAAGTCACAGATCAGTGAAGAAAAATGGAAGACCGCCGCCCAACCCCAGACTGAGGGAACCAATTGTTAGCAAGGCAAGGCAAGGCATTATCAACCTCTCTACAGGGCTAGTACGGTGGGTGGACAAATCCATTTTCTCCTCTTCTTATCTCCTTTACAGAAGACAAAAACAAAAAATCGAGAGAGGTAACGATAAAGAGATGGTTTTATCCTCGATTTTTCTTTCGACAAACCTATTTTCTCCTCTTTTTGTCTCCTTTACAGAAGACTAAACGAAAAATCGATAGAGCAAAACGGTAAAGAGATGGTTTTATCCTCGATTTTTCTTTCGACAAACCTACTTTCTCCTCTTTTTGTCTCCTTTACAGAAGATAAAACGAAAAATCGAGAGATGAAATGATAAAGAGATGATTTTATATATATTTTTCTCTCTGCCCATTATGCCGTGCTTACCCTGCAGGTGTTAGGTAGGTAACCCTCAAGCTCTTATGCTCTACAGGTATAAAAATAACTATTCATCTTTCACAATTAACAAGTGTCTGTGATACCCAAACAAACAAATTAACAAAGCGCTAATTGCCACACACCCAATCGCAATGAAATTCCATGAGACACAAATACTGTGGTAACTTTATCAACGCTAGAGAGTATCAAACTTTCGTTTCTCCGGAGTTTTCATTGTGTCTTCCTTGGATTAATACGTGAACTTCTCAAAGGGTTATCTAAGTTTTGGGGACCACGTTTCTATATTAATTACCCAAGTTTCGACTCGATCGATATTAATTAATTAAGATGCGAAGTTTGTCTCGTATCGCGCTTACATTTCCACACAGTTTCGTTCTGTTTCTGTTTTATTTTAATTTATTTCACTTACTGCTTGGAATGCGTTAAGTCTGTTTAACGTGTGGGAGAATTTGTGAAACGTTCCGTGTTTTGGTAGGTACCTACTGATAAGTTTTATCGGTTGAAGTCACGCTATTGTTACTGTCAGCAGGTTTATTTTATTTGTGACGCTACTGAATTGTGTTCACGACTGTACTTGTGTTAATAATAAATTTTTATAGTTGTTTTAGCTACCTGTGGCACAAATTCTCATTGTTAGTACCTATTCTATTGCGATCCGAGTACTACTAAATTATTATTAATAATTATGTTAATGATTGAGTGGGCTTTCAAGGGTATGGGAGACAGTTATATTTCCTTCATTAAGTACACCGTACAAATGAGCCCAGCATTTATTGGCCACGATTTATGTCTCTAACAATTGACCTTAATTACAGGGGGTTGTCCTTAAAACACTTGGCTTTTCATTAATCACTTGTAATCGGACAGTGAATTTCGAAAACACATAAAGTAACTTTAGTAAATTCGGTACATCGTCATTACCAGTTACTGTGTGAGTACACGGACGCAATTAGTCATGCTTTGAAAAATCAAAGTTATTTTTCCGCGGGCGTGAAATATTGTGGCACGCGAGAAAGCGCTCGGTTTGTGCCACTTTACGGGCACGAAAATTGACCGACTCAACGAAACTTTCCAATTAAGCCATTACGTAAATGACGGGTGACGCAACTTTGAATAAATATTGCTCAGTTGTTTTGCAGACTTTAATGACCCGTACACTGTCGTGCAAGTAAATGTACACATACCACGGAGTAGTAAATAAATGAATTGCTAATAATTATGCATGGTACACTGTATCGCATCAAACAATCAATTTACTTAGTATAAGGTTGGCGGGGGTAAGAGAATTCTTATTTTACTTATATAGAGCATATTTTAGATTGATGATTAGATATTACAGCGATAACCGAACTGTTTCTTCTGTCGAGTCGAACGAGCTGTCATATGGGAAACGCTCATGCCATAGAGGAAAGATTGCCAGTCAGCAATTGTGGTCGATCGAGGCTGATACTCCGGGATGCGCCAGACTATTTCTGGTTTTGTCACTCGTGGAGATTCTTTCTTTGCATATAAACGAACTGCTCGTACGAAAGTTACGCTTGCTAATTGTCGGCACATCATCATTCCATTAGCTCACTAATCTGTAACATCAGCTAAATCCATACCAACCACGTTGCGGATTCGTGTCGTGAAGTTATCGCCGTCCTTGACTGTCTCCCTGCCATGTTGCTAAACTTTATTGACATATCACTCCGCTATTAATGTTGTAGGTACGCAATAAACAACGGTTTATATCTTCCGCACTATTTTTGTGTAGCCTGAATATGGAATAGATGGCTACATATAAATTTTATGTGTGCCAAACAACTTTCGGATGCTACTAATAATTTATTTGTTTTTATTTCATAACTATCCATTTTGACAGACATGGAAACTATATTTACTTACTATTTAATGTTGGTCTAGCTGTCGTATACCCCGACTGACAAGTCATGAGCAAATAAATTCATTTATATCATCCGTGACACCTCACAATAAAGGTCCAGTTGAAAACTAGAGTCAGGCACTAGTGGTCTGGTCTTTTGCTGAACTGGACCTATTTAGCGTAGCTGTGAGGTTCACGATTAGCTGGTTTTTTGTTTGTATGTTCTTATTTATTTTTTTGTTTATGTTTCCTATGTGGCTGTCATAAATAAATATACTTTTCTTTTCTTTCTAATCATCATCCACGGCCCGACTTCACCAACTGCTGGGCATAGGCCTCTCTTTGATTGTGTCAGTCTCCACGCTTCCACGCCAGTCTCATCCAGGTTCGACCCGCGATGGCAATAATGTCGTCCGCTCAACGCCGGTCGACCGTCATTCCTTCTTCCAGTACTTGGCTGCCACTCGGTCACATGCTTAGTCCACCTGTCATCACTACGCATTTCGGGTCAGATTTATTATCAACTTTTGTCCAGATTATTAATGAATATTAATTATTTGTGATTTCTGTGTGCACTTTTCCTTGTTTTTGTTCTGTTTCTGTGCTTATTAACATAGTTATTAGTTTTACTAATAATCTTGTTGAGTCTTGGTTACTCCAATAAAGAAAAAATATATTCTATTCTATTCTATTACAACTGCTCCAATGGTGATAAAAAGCACAGCACCGTGTGGTGGTGGTTTTTAATGTGTATGTGTGGATTCTGGTGTTTTGTTAATGTTGTAGTTTTATTCTGTAACCCTATTTGTTTATATATTTCTTGTTTGGTTTATTATTTATGATTTTGCATGTGTAGTTGTGATAAATAAATCTATATTTCTTTCAAAAACTGAGAGAATGAGATATTGTTATGCATGACATACCTACTATGTAGTTTCTCACAAAATTTGAATAATTGTTACCTGCACCTTCCGTAGTGTGGCCTTGTGGTTGATTACGGCCCAGTCCCATTTTCAGGAGGCCTGAATCCCAACAGTGGCATTTACTTTCATAATATTCACTTATTTACTTTCAGTGAACTTACAAACTTCTGGTAAGTGCATAAGTTGCTGTAAAGTAAGTAAGTAAGAACTTTAATTAAGCTTAGGGCTCAAACTTGGAGGAACAAAAAGTTTATTCGTTGGCTTAAATTGCATAGGACCCAAAACTTCGTTACTTATTGTCTACTTATTGTTAATGACCCTATAAGACGACGGAAGCAAGGGTAACATCAAACATATTTAGTGTCAGTGTAATTACATTTTATTTCATAATTATTCTAGCAAAAGTGGGTAAAACGTGGGACATTTTTTTAAATTTGTTGCTTCTATAAACGAAAATCTCATACTGTCTTATTACAAAGGCAAGTCTTGTAAAACCCGGGTTTTAATTCGTCTCTTTTTGTTATATGACGCTAGAAAGTGACGGATATATTTAAAACCTGGGTTTTGCTAGATATGCTTTAAGCTATCTTTTGTATGTAGGGGGACAGAATCCGGGCTAAGATAGTACCGGTCATGTAACACGAAAAATCTTAGACCATTTGCTCATTGGACGTTCTGCTACATAGACATTTCGTTCTACATAGACGTTTTGCTATAAAGACAATTTGCTAATTAGACGTATTGCTAAATAAACATTTTGATTATTTGGACGTTTTGCTACATAGACGTATTGATCGTGAGGCGATCATGGCGTCATGAAAAAGTGCCTTTCCATGGCTACAAAGAAGAGAGGGAGAGCAAGACCTCAAACCACCTGGTTGGCGCATATCAAAGGCGATATGAAGAAGCTAGACCTTAGCGAGGATAATGAATACCAGTGAGATAGATGGCGCCACATGATAAGAAAAGCCGACCCCCACTAACGGAAAAAGGCGAGGACTAAGAAGAAGAAGAAATTGTGACGTATTTGAGATTAATTGAGTGTTTTAAATTCTCCTTTCGCTGGTCTGCTGGAAGAGATTTCTTTTGTGAAATAAGCAGTACCTTTGTACTTTGTTCTCTTATTTAATGTTTTCTGTGTATTTTCATGTGTGTACATAAATTATTATAAAGTAAAAAAATAAAAAAATGGTACATAATTTTTTTTGAACCACCGTTACATCTATTAGATAAGTGATTACTTAAGTACTTATGGTTTCCTAATTTTACATGCTTATCGGGCCTTTTACGATTTTCTCTGTGACAAACACAAATTAATAACTCTTACAGTCACGTACTGCAATAACATTGATATTAAAAGAATTCCTTTTTCAAAGTCCAAAACAAATAAAAATCTTGTAAACCGTTAAAGCGGGCCAACTTTGTTTTCACGTCATTGGGAGCCGACGTTGCAAGTTCAATAAAGACCATGTCACGCGTCACTCCGACTCTCAACCGAGAAACGGACACGTAGGCAATAACATCGACTCGATTCCACAACTTTTCACGTTGAACATCCACGGAATAACAACCCTTATTACCAAGTCGTAAGAGATAAAATGGTAGAAAAAAAATACTGTCGCGACGTACCTGCGTTATGAGTTGGACACTTTGACGTCCGACGCAACTTTAAGTAGGTGACTGGAGTGTTGATATGGGTTCTACCCATACGACACAACTAAGAAGTAACAACAGTAAAATAATTTATTAGTGACATAATTGATTTAATTATTGTGTGATCTTTTATAGTTTTATTTAATATAGTACCTAATTACTATTAATTTAAATTTGTACGCCACTAAAGGCTAGACATAGCGATTCCTATATTTTATATTTTTAACATCCATTTATACCTATGTTCTACAAATAAAGATTTTGACTTTGACTTTGACTTTATTTTAAATTCAATGTTATTTCAAAGCCTTTATTTTTCAATCATAATTATGTTTCTTTTAATTATTATTAACTACGAGGCAGTGTAAAATTTACTGTAATTCAATAAATATTATCATAATTTAAATTCAATAAATTATGTAAAACATTTGCATGTCGGGCATATTGTTTCTTCCGACGAAGTATTCGAGCCTAAAATATATTTACCACCCATCTGTATGTACCATACTTCAGGCAAATAAATTTCATTTCATTTCAACATCGGTGTACCTACCTGATCGAATAACCAATGGCAGTCGCCCATTTAAATAATTGTACAACTTATTGCGTAAGCGTAAAGATCATGTCATGTTACTGGAGTACTAATAAAAATTCTTGAAGACGCGCTCAGTTCGAAAGTAATCGGTTTTACGAAGTTTGCCGAAGCGACTGCTTAGTTGTGTCGTACTATAACCAATGTTTGTTTGTAGTTTGTAAATGTCACTGATATACTGAGGTCATGCGATAAATATCGCTTTCATTTTACTAGAAAAGTAATAAAAAAATGTAGAACGGACAGGAAATACAATTAACTAGGTCTCTAGGTCTGGGAGAGGCAGATAATTGGAATGTGTCTACAGTTTATTTTTACAAGTCAAACGCACGTAAATTGCAAGCATGCAAGTTAATTGAATTTCAGTTTCAGTAGAGCTTTTACAGGAAATAATTTATTTACATTAAACAATTAATTGTAATTCATATTTGAAATAGCTTTATTGTAGTGGAAACTTTGTGTAACAATGTTCATGACAGACCGTTCAAAATTCGCTAATTATTTCCGCTTGACATGAATAAAATATATTTCTGTAGGCAGATCAGCAATATATATGTTGTTAACAAATTAACACTAAAATTTTTGTGAAGTTGTTGGACTGATCAAAATCTGCTGTTCCATACAAGTTATTCAATATTACTCCGCTAAATGTATGAAACAGCAGATTTTTTTCGAAATTCTTAGAGTTAATTTTTTAGCTCCTCGTATATGAGTATTCATGAACTCCTGATCCAAACAGGAACCATCAAACGATAAAACTCAAACGAATACGTCCGAACAAAACTGAATCGATGACACAGGCCACCAAAAGTGAAATATGACAGGAAAAAATATACGTCCCCAGCAAAACACTCACGTTGAGGCTTTAAAAATCGTCCTTTTGTTTACGACGCAATGAATTTGGAAATTCAGACGCCCGCCTGAAAAGGTGGGTGTCGCTTTGTTCCGTGTGAATAATTCGCTGCCGCGGTGCCGACGCTTTTATCAGCGTAATTCGCTCAAAATGAAACAAGTTAGGTGAAATTGATAAATGCTGTTGAATCTCGACCGTTAACGAAACGGTAGGACTTTTGAGGCGCACATAATCTACTTCTATCTCGTGTTGGTATTTCGAAATCGAAACACATTTGAATGAATCGTTTATCGTAGTATGGGTATGTGAGCGATGAAAATCATGTAACAAGAAGAGCTTGAAGTAGGTACTCGTATGTATGTGGATGGATGTAAGAGGAGAGGCAGACCCAAGAAAAGATTGAGGATTGTGTGAAATTTGAGATGGTTTTAAGAACGTAAACTTTGAGATGACGTCTAATAGAGATGAATGGAAGAAGAAGAAATATTGCGCCGACTCCAAATAAAATGAGATAAGGGCAGGAGAATCATGTACACATTTGAATGAAGACTGTCTAGTATGAGACACTAAAAATTACACAGAAACTGAATAAATTGTCCATTCTGTGATAAGTTGTTCACTAGCTGTATAGGATAGAAACATACATAGGTACATATCAGACTTATTTGCGAGCACTGACACTTACCCACAAATACATACACACACACACACACATGTAGTTAAAAATACTTTTTTACTAAGAGTATTATGCTGCATTGTACTAAAACTAAAATCGTGTCGGCCCTGTTGCAATGTAACCCTATGAGTGACATCCCGAGAGCGCTGATATCCATAACACAAGTTAAATCTTACCTCGGGTAAGTACCACAGTTCAACGAAACACTAAACCTAATAAATATTGTACAAAAATCACCTAAGTATTTATTGTACAACTTTTTCGGAAAATATATTTTTTAATTTATTTTATTCTCGATCAAAGGATTCATTCACATAAGATTTCTTAGAAAGAGCGAACCAAACGTTCCTGTAGATTTTTTTACCCTTTTTAAGCTTTCCTGGTTTCGTGGATATCGCATAGTGAAATACTTTTGTTTGTAGAATATTAGCTTTGGCTCGCCATTGCCACTTCCCTACCGAATTCCGAACCCGCGATGGGTTTAGGAATTCGGCAATATAAGGCAATTAAACTGTTTTGTTTTTGTGTTTTCTTATAAGGATAAGCAAAAAATGCGGCAGGTCTTTTTGTTTTTTTAAACGCGTTTATTCATAATTCTGTGGTGCTAAGCAAAAAGCGGATAAGACATAAAACCAAATAGTGCGGTACAGAGTAAAAAAGAAAACACTAACTGTAGAAAAGTTTTAGTAAACTCACAAAAATATGCGATATTATTGACTTTCTTCTTATTACCGTAACACAAATATCGATGTTGTAAAGGAATTTGTGAATGTGTGAATGTGAAATGCAAGAGCTCATTTTTCAAAAAAAAAAAACTTATCCCCTTTTTCTCGGAATTTTTGTTGGAAATAAAATTAATTTTAAATAAAACAACATGGTTTAAGAGCATGGAATTTAAATAAATACAAAGGTTTGTATGAATAAAAGATTGATTTATTTAATTAGATAAGTCTTGGAGAAAAATATTATAAACAAATGACTACAGATTATACCTGTATATACAGGTGGATAGCATTACTTGTGACACACTGAAGAACCTGGGGAGCTATTCTGTAAGAACATCTCGGATCTCGATTCGAATCTCACTCTTATTGTCGGTTGATATTTGACAAATTGACATACGAGAATAAACGCGTAACATAATAACAGAAGCTGTGAATTTGACAAGAGCATGTTCACAGCTCCGTTATTAAGTTATCGTAGGTCATGTCAATTCGTCAAAATGTCAACTAACATTAAGGGAGATTCGAATCAAGATGAACACTAATGGCAAAAATCTGAATATCGAAATCATTACTCTCTATTACTCAGACGAAATCGGAGTGTCCTCCAAAGACGCAGGATTTATGCCAAAAGAATCAGAGCTTAAACCTGTGTTAATTCTTTTCAAGCATAGCTGTTGTACTATCTAAAAAAAAGTATTCTTTCTTTTTTCAAAAAATAATGACGTCGTTACTGCGTCGAAACGGTTTCCAGTTTCATTCGTTTGCTCGATAATCAAATACATGAATCACAATAAAACTCACCAGACGAAGCCATAGCTTCTAATTTATGAGAAGGAACTATCCGTGGACTTATAAAACAATGACAATATGTCCCTACATTTTCTTTTTAGCATTATCCGACTTTAGGTAAGTCTCCTTTTTTATAAGGATCCGGGTATGAATTATGATAAACGGCCGCTTTTCGATGTCATCCCAAAATTATTTATTGTGGCTTTTCTGTGGGTGGAATTTAATATTTTTTTCTCGTAGTGATACTGAATAAGAAACTTTCTTTATACTCGTAGCTACATCTAGATTTGGATACTTCCTTTTGGCTTGTAACATTAATAAACAACAAATAATCAAACACGAGTTTGATGAAGGGTATGCCAAACATTTCTGGGAACTGAAATTTTATTTTATAAAGTTTTGAACTTTTGTGAGAGTATATATTTCCTTATCCAAAACATTGAAGTAGGTACGAGATCTGGATGTTCATATAACTCTAATATAATTTCTTATCGAATAGTTCCACTACAATTCCCGTTTTACCACATCCTGTATAGGAAACGAAAACATAAACATGACCCAACCCGGAATATGCCTTTATAAACCATACCTTTAACATTATTTGTGGTAATACTTCCACTGTAAAGGGTTTGAATCAGTTAATACACTTTGCTTTCTCATAAATATATTCTTAATTCTTTTCAATTTGCACTTAAGCCTCCTTCCACAAATTGAGTCACGGTTTCTTTACTCCGAGGTTGTTTTTGTTAAAATTTAGGTTATTTATAAAATACTATTCCATCGTTACTCCTTAAAGCCGTCTGTTATCATTAGGTAGAAAGATGTATCAGAAAGCGAAGCCTGCTAAGTGCTAACAAATGTTGTCAATTGACCTAGCTTATATAATGAAGTGGTTTAAAAAAAAACAATATCTTATTTCATAAAATTTGCATATTATCAAACTATTATAAAATGTCACGTACGCCTATAACGACTTTTTTCACTAAAGTAAGGTTCAAATGTATTTTTTTCTTCCTCAGAATTTCTACGGCACTGAAATTTCCGTCTGTATCGTCGTGAACAAGGAAAAGTACTCTGTTTTTTAAAATACGAATGAGCAGTCGTCAGCCTAAAATTAAATGGGCGAAACTTCTGCTTCTTTTGAAGGCATATTACTTGGTAAAACAGTATAAAATGGTGGATTTAAATAAATCTTGTTCATTCTTTCATAATGATATTTTGATGTCGGGTATCTGAGCTCAAATCCCTTAATCGCCTTACTTTTTAAGATCGCGTCGTTAAAGTCAAAAATATATTTATCTTACATTAGGCCGCATCTGAATGCAATTTTATTTTTATAGACATCATTTTGGAAATACATTTTCTTAATCACAATATAATATATAGATCAGTGAATGATTTCAGTATTATTATTTTGTTGCTAAAAGATTTGTTGATATTAACTAAATGTTATCACACTATGTCTATCACACAAAATGAGAAAGTTTGTGAAGATTTTTGGATGTCTGTTATAGATTTGGATGAAAGGCTAACAGATATACACTTATGGATACTGCACTTAAATGTATTAGTAGATAGTTAGGAATACTTACACTGTCGTATTGGTTATGTACTGTAAGGGCAATGTAAAGGTTAATAAATAAATAAATAAATATACCATGTCCTGTATTAGTACATAGGATAATGATTTATTTTTTTATGTACACTAAATAACTTCATGAAGATGTGAGTGAAACAGCGATAGTGATAGATAAGTATTACAGAGGATAAGGAGCAGATATAACAACTGTAACTTCTATCTTCTAAGAAAATGTAGTGCAGTTGGTGCAATTCTCGAGTGCAGCCCTTGGTTCTGGTAAATAAGTATCTGTATACGTGTCAATGTGTGCGTGACAAAGGTCGCATTTACAGCTAGTAGGCATGCACACTACCACAAAGTGCATGTAGGTATACGTCTAACCACAAGTAATGCTCGTGAACGGGTGCCGTCTGTCGAAACTGGTCAGCTTGTAACTGCCATGGCAATCTTATTCACAGGCAAATCATTATTATCCTAGTCTTATTTGTATTCACATTGAATTACATTATTCTCGTAGGTCTTACCACAACATTGTACTGATAAAGATTGTAATCTTTTATTTGAAAAGAGTTACCTTGGAGTTTCTTGCCTGTTCTTCTCCATAGGGTCGATAGATCGATTTGAAACCGTGCACCTAGAGTCTCGACATTTCATAAGTGCCTGTATCTGGTTTACATGAAATACAGATCTATTCCATTCTATTTTAAAGACCACGCTCGTTCGTGAATTGCAATGTACATCTATTGATAAACCAAGTCCATTTTTAACCGACTTCAAAAAAAAGGAGGAGGTTCTCAATTCGACGTGTGTTTTTTTTTTTTTTTTTTTTCGCTTTTTTTTTGCTTGTTTCCTCATAACTCTCGACTGCGTGAACCGATTTTGATGATTCTTTTTTTATTTGAAAGCTGGTGCTTCCCGAATGATCCCAATTTAATTTGGTCCAGTTCTGACAATGGGATCCATGAGAAAACCATATAAGTCTTAAATTTACATTAAGTATATGCGCGACAAATGGTCGAATAACTCAATATCACGCCAACCGATTTCGATGATTCTTTTTTTGTTTGAAAGAGTATACTTCCGAAGTGTTCCCATTTAAATTTAGTGAGGATCTGATGAAGATCTTCGGAAATAGACAATGGAACTCTTGAATGAATAACAGCACATCACTCGCGATTGCTGTAATCTCATGTTTATGTATTGTTTATGCCACTCAAAATTGAAAAATAAAATAAACTTAAAAAAAAAAAAGTAAAAACCGACTTCAAAAAACTAAAAAGTATAAAACAATTTTCTTAAAAAACTTAACAGCTTCTGAAGTCGTGGCCTATAATTCTTCAATGTACCTACTCGTAGCTTGGCAGTGGCCCCGACTGAAGCAGTCGTTGAGGGAACGCTTCTTTGGCCGACTGAAAAAAGTATTTAATAGTCTTTTATCAGGCGGTAATAAGGTGCGCGCCTTCAACGGCTGGGTCATGCCAGTTTTGATGTACTCTTTTGGCATACTCAAATGGACTCAAACAGAACTTGACGCCCTGGATAGGAAGGTCCGTACATTGCTGACGGCATATCGAATGCATCATCCACGGTCTTCGGTTATGAGATTGTATATCCCGCGGAGATGTGGAGGTCGAGGCTTTCTAAACGCTAAGACTATCCACAATCGCGAGATATGCAATCTCAGGGAATATTTCCTAGAAGCCAACGTGGGGATGCATCGAGATGTAGTAGCGGTGGACAAGGGCCTCACCCCGCTCTCCTTGGCTAAAGAGAACTGGCGCAAACCTGTAGTGCTTGACACTAACGATCGCAGGGAGGTATGGCAGAGCAGGTATGGTATTGCCCGACAACCTGTCCTCCCAAAGACGGTGGGACGAGCCGCTCTGCAGTATTGTAAGGAATACCCTAATAGATACTTCTACCAATACTGTTGATCGTGCCCGTCTGCTGGCTGTGGGAGAATGGGAGTCGGGTTTGTGGCTTCAGGCTCTCCCGTCATCCACCATTGGCACCTTGATGGATGACTCTTCGTTTCGGCTCGCTACAAGTCTACGCTTGGGCGCTCCTTGTGTTGCTCCGCATCGGTGTCACTGTGGTGAAGCTGTCGACAGCCTCGGACACCATGGCCTGTCCTGTTACAGGAGCGCAGGTCGCATAACACGGCACGCCAGCATTAACGACATTATTCGTCGAGCCCTTGCCAGCGCCGGCGTACCAGCGGTTTTAGAACCTAACGGCTTGGTACGTGACGATGGAAAGAGACCGGACGGCATGACGTTAGTGCCTTGGAAGGTGGGTAGGCCTTTGGTGTGGGACGCTACTTGTGTCGACACCCTTGCGCCATCTCACGTTGCAAGTACGGCGGGCTGTGCAGGCGCTGCTGCTGCAGCTGCTGAGACCCTCAAGCGGCGCAAATACTGTAACCTTAATGGTTGTTACAGATTTGAGCCATTTGGGGTCGAAACGCTCGGGTCATGGGGTCCGAGTGCGCGTCACCTTTTTAAGGAAATCTCTCGCCGTCTGATCGACACTTCGCGTGACCAGAGGGCTGGCTCTTTCTTTGGCCAAAGAATTAGCATTGCCATTCAACGTGGCAATGCTGCCAGTCTTCTGGGCACGTTCCCGGATGACAGCGATGCGGAGGAGTACTTTGACGCCGCCTAAGTGTTCCCTCTTTGTTTTTATTTATCTTTAATTTTTAATTAATTTTTAATTTATTTGTAAATATTTAGCCTAACGATTTATTGTATTTTCTACCTTTATTAGTCATGTTTTTCAAAGAACAACCTAGAATTCCGATGGCATTAGCATAGTGCTTATCGTTCTATTCAGAATTATTTACATTGATGTAAATTGCTTCTACTACTCGTTGATTTCCGTTTTTATTTGTACAGTTTGTAAAGCACCGCTATTTACATAGAAACGGCCATTACTCGAACTACGTATAATATTCGATTACCGTGTATCTACGATCAAAGAATATCAAATATTATATAATTATGGAAAAATGTATTCCTGTGGAATATAGACACAATGAGATAGATAAAGATAAACAATTTGCTGTTACATAAACTTGAAATCGAGTTCCACGAATGTTTATTTCATACGGCACGCCTGAGGAAATTTACTGAAATTACACGTCACAAGAGCGAATTCCGTACATCTTTAGTTGAGGAATTCATTATAAATTCAAAGTTTAAATTGCTGCCTCGAGCTACAACTCATCAGCGTTAAAAAGTTTTTGAGAATAGCAACTCCGTTTTATGTGGCATACGTCTGACGTCGACGTCTCGTGTTTAGTTTAATTAGTACGGCGAGCCTAATTCCCCCAAGAGTGCGTTTAATGACCTCAATGAAAAACTTAAGGAAACCAAGAACATCGTCACTGGCCGCAAACTTTGAAGCTATTGTAAATTTTTCTTGTAAATTGTTCTGTTAACTTATTTTCTGAAGTATAAACTTGAACACAACTTTATTGTCAGTTCTGTGAGAAGCAATTACCGAGAGCTTTTATTAGGAGGATGGGAACAACATTCCTTTGTATATTAATATCATATTGCGATCATTAATCCTCATACTAAGCGAACAATATGGCATTCTCTTAAGGCTATAGCATACTAGATACTTTTTGCGGCAGGATTGGGCGATTTAATGTTCTTCGGCTGCCTTTTGCTGACGAAAACTGAATAACGAACGCGAAAATGCGTGATTCTGGTGCAATAATTAGGCTAGTATGCTATGGGGAAGACCAACGGTTTTACTGCTATTACCCAAAAACACATTAAGGATCCATTTTTCAATACGTAGATAAACCACGAATAAGTTATTGCTGTCTACATAAACGGTTAGCGCAGTGGCCAAGCGATTGGCTTTCTACGTTATATGCCGCGGGTTCGATGCCCGCACGGAAAATATTCGTACGGCCTACGGATAGTTGTTGTCCGGTCTGGGTGTGTGTGCATGTGACATGTATGTTTCTAAACTATACCCACGATACAGGAGAAATCCTAGTAAGGAAAAATTATTAAAAAAATAAAATATCTTTTGAGTTTCAAATTAATAGCTAGGTACTTAAATATCTATTATCAGGCAGTTTTAATATTGAGCCAAAGTTTCTTTGAGTTTGCATTATTGCTTTGAGTGTCTAGATACTCAAAGCATTATTGTGATCAACCAGAACCAAATCTTGCACTGATTAATCAGTTATAAGCTGACGCTTCGTACCTACGTCTTTACTAAAAATAATCTTCACTTTCAAACCGTTCTAAATTCATAATATCCGCAATAGGTACCGAACAAAGTAAAATGCCACTATTTTATGGTAGCGAATTCCTCACTATGAGGTGGCATAAATAATTCATAGCATATTACTTCTAGTCGTTCGCTGTTATTAAGGCATCTTAACTATTGGCAGTGCTGCCCCCTGCCGCCTGTGTTTAAGTTAATAGCTCTATTACTTTAATGAGCGCATGCATGCGAATCAAACAACTTTATAATACTCCTGTATTGCAGCAAGTCAGCAATCAAAAGTTTATTGCTCGGGTAAGTTTTATGGCGCATTATTAGTTGAAGAATATAATTATTAATCTTGAATAGCCGTGTTGTCTGATTTGTTATGTAATATAACAATGAATTTTCATAATTTCGTCTAACCACCTGTCATTCTTGGCACACATCCGTCCATAACTTTTCAATTCTACGTTTTTAAATAATTTACTGGTATCACTATTATTTTGAATTTTCGAATATATATATATAAGCTATAAGCTCTCACGGGTTCCAACTAACTATACTATACGCCAACCGCTTAACACAGACGATTGATGTCCGAAGTTGAGGTAGTTGCGCGATGCGGGGTGAGGTGTGCCACACGCCTACTTTGGCTAAGCTAAGCTTTATGGTCGGTATCACACACCTCACACCCCTCCCGCACCGCGCAACTTCTTCATATACTCAGGCACCGACCATCTCAGATAAAAGATTGGTCTATAAATAACTTATAGAGATATAATAATTGTATTGTTGTCGGTCGGTGGGCTTCAAAGTAATTGTCAATTAACGACTGCACAAGTAACGTTGTCACATGTCTTTCAAAATTAACGATTTATTTTGATAATGAATATCAGAATAAATTATTAAATATCTTTTAGCACTAAGATTTATTTAGAGACGATTTCAGGCAACGTTTACAGGGGTTTAGAATATAAATTGAGTATCGCTTTAATATTTAAGAACTTGTTTCGATTTAGAAGAAAATTATATTCTAAAAGCTTGATACTTATTACGTCAAAATCAATGTTTTTATTTCAATTAGGCCTTTGTAGGTATTTTTACGTGAAAGTGAAAGGGCTAGTTCTAAAATTAGGGCAATAAATCTGATAAATAACATGAAAAATGAGAAATAATTAAAATGGAACTACCATTTTACCAGCAACCGCTGAGAAATGACATGAAGACTAATGTTTACATGGCAGTTCTGACCAACTAACTACAGTTTAGGTACTTAACTATCAATTATTTATTATTTTTGGTACCTACCTATTTAGACAGCATTTTTTTCTGTCAAAATCAATACTCAGTTCACTGTTGGACATAGATAATTATCTTCCGTGAAAATAATTATATAATAAAAGACCTAAAAGGTTGGCAACGTATCAGTGACTCTTTTGATATTGCCGATGTTTATGTACAGATGTTTGGGCGGTTCCTCTCTTCTTGATTTATGATTACTCAACCCTACGTAGTTTAGAAGAATTTAAATAAAAACTGAAGTAATAAACTTCTTATATCAACAATTATACGCATATTACATGTGATCCTTAAGAAACTAGTACCTATCGGACTCTTTGCATTACAAAAAAAAAAAAATTGACAAATGTTTTTAAGTGTGATAGTAATTTATTGAATTACTTACGTTTATCTTAACTTAAGTTTATGCAAGCTGTATTCATATCTAGTAGGTGTCAATTAAATAACGTGTAATTAGCTGGAATTAATTGTAAGTGAGACTGAAAATAAGTTAGGTGAATTAAAAAAAAAAAAAAAAACATTTCCCCGAGTTGTTCATTAGGGTCTCATTTCATGTGCCACGAAATCTGCCAAGAAGTTCTAATAAGAGGCTTCCAATTTAAGGCAACACTGTTCATTGTCTAGAATGTATGCTGCGTACAAAGAGCATGAAATAGGCATTTACTTATTTCATACATCAGTACTTGCTCTGAAAATACCACGCTGGCCATTTGTTAGGTGATATCACACCATATTTACCATTATTAACTTAATCTAAATTAAATTTTTATTTTATTTAACTTATTTTAATTAATTTGTTACCTATTATGTTATATTACTATAATTATTTCTTATTTATCCTATTAAATATATCTGCAAATAATATAGTGCATGCAATGCTCTTCTTTAAGTAATGAGGCACATAAACTTAAGTTTGAAATTTTAATTGTATATGTAGCAGTGTAGGTACTTATTGTTGATGAGCCAAATTGATAAAAAAAATGTGTTTTTCGTATAAATCAACAAAGGCGATGCACGAATACTAGGTATTTCTTATTCAATACCTATACAAGATTTACAGTTGAAAGCTTTTACTGTGGAATCTTTAAATCTGATTTGTAGTTTCAATACTGTATTCTACTTGTATATTATGTCAACACACGATGTTGTACGGCTTAAGCCACGTGTATACTTGGGAACGCTACTCACGTTAAGCAGCTCGGTATGTGCAAAAGTACGAACACTAACGAATACTGTAAATTGACGTGTACTTGGTAAGTTTTTAGTCATTGACTACAGAGGTGCAGTGTCTTTAAAGTGCAACATGAACACGGACTAAACAAATTCATTACCTATAAATTTTGGTGCGTTATTACAGAATGATGGATAGGAAATGGTGAAGGAAAACATCGGTTTTTACTCGTTGACAACAAAGCCGCGGTGTCTTTAAAGTGCAACATGAATACGGACTAAAAAAAATCATTACCTATAGGTGCGTTAAGACAGAATGATGGATGGGAAATGGTGAAGGAAAATATCGTGAGGAAACCTGTACACCTGAGAGAGCCTCATAAAGTTCTCGATGATGTGTGTAGTCCACGAACCCCCACCAGGCCTGCGTAGTGGAATAAGGCCTAACCCTTCTCATTCCGTGAAGAGGCCCGTACCTAACCCTGGGACAATAATGGGCTGGATTTATAAGAAAGAATAGAAGGTACAATCGGCAATTCGTTCGGTCAACTATCCTAAAGACTAAATTCGTTTGCGCCCGGCGTCAAAATGCAGAGTTACTAACTCTAAGCGGGCTGCAGACGTTCAAAGCATTTTGTTTGCGAAATGTATCACCGGAACGTATCGTAATTGTACGTTCAATATCTACCTTACCAGCGCAGTGCTCCCTGGGCATCTAAAATAAAAAACCATTCAACTGAAATCACCAAAAATTTACCAGCGTAATGAAATCCACTTTTGTATTCATCTTGAACTCAAATCACCAATCGTGAGACAGTGTAAAACGTAAACAAACCACGGAGTCATCCTTATATAATAAAACGTTAGTACCTAACATAAAAATCCTACAACCCACAACAGATCACGCACTATCCAAAATCAATCCACTATAGACGCAAGGTAAGGGTAGGGACACTCTGAAGATCCGCGATAGATCAAAGTGCTAAAGTATCCGAGCAGCATTACTCTTCGATGTCAGGCGCACCGTTGGGATTCACTCCACAATGCATGCCATCGTAGCCCGGGATCCACTCAATTTCAGTTTCTTTGTGACACTTGGCCTTGCAGTGACGGAACTTATTTTATGTTTTGAAATCATATTTTGTTGAAAGTTTATTTTAATTTAAGGATTCTAGCTAGAACATACCTACAGCTAGAACAGCCTGTTGTGATTACAATAAAGTGCTCGATTCATTAAAATGATACTGATTTTAGTACGATGAAAATATAGTTTGTTGTTTTAGGTATCATGATAATAATAATAATCATTTGTTATTAATGCGTATTTGGGAATAATATATTAAATAACACGAGATTGAATCTGGTCACAAAACTGCAATGACAATCGAACTTAGAGATACCCGCATTACAAAATATAAGCGAATACACTACAGTTATAATAACTGTAGTGTATTCGCTTAACCCTGAATGCCTGAACGTTATTTTTATAACAATTATAATATCTATTAATTCAAGTAACACTGCGATTATATCAGAATAAATGGTCTTGCAAGAATTCAATTCAATTCAATTCAATTTATTTCATAACAATTTAACATTGTGTTGAAACTATATAAATATAAACATTCAAATTACATTTTAAATTAAACATAATACATAATACTGGCATAATCGCGGCTTATGGGTTTAATGAAATTTTATTCTCTTAAGAACATAATTACATAGTTCACATAAATTAAATTATCCTGTGACGAAGCATCACTTAACATTAATAAGTTTAAAATTCTTAAGCAGAAGATATTCCGTGCAAGATCAAAAAAAAAAAAACCTAGACATAAAAAATGCTAAATGCTAAATTTCAGTCCTTAAAGCAACAATATTTAATCAAATTACTCACGGTTCATTTTAAATGAATGCGTAATAAAAGGTTTTTGATCGTTAACGAAGTTAAGGTTCGTGAATAGCTTGATTACAGATTTTACGAGACGAAATTCGAGTTAAAATTTTCCATTAAAGCGATCTTATATACCTACGTATGACATAATAACAAATTGCCCAAATATATAAAAGGTTGTATAAATAAATTACATGTATGTTCAAGAGGTTTTTTTATATAAATTGTTCTTTTTACCTGACTGCGGCGAAGCCTTAAAGGAGAGTATTGTTTTTGTTCGTATATATGCATGTATGTCTGTATCTATGTTCCCTCCTAGAGGCTTAACGAATGAACCGATTTAAACAAACGAGGTGTACTATTCGTCTTAAAGGCGTGAGCGATGGCTATATGGATTTTGAACAAACCACAATGGCGGATTTTAACCGCCAATAATTAGTGTAGACGTAAAAATATATTTCTTTCGTGACATGATCGAGTCAAAATGAAGGTATCGAAGAGACGATTTCAAAAAGATATAATATTTGTATGATCTACAGATAGTTGTTTCGGGGCTGGGTGTGTGTGCATGTGAGATAGATTTGTAAACTGTCCCCGCGATACAGGAGAAATGGAAGTGAGGGACAAAGTTGTAAAAAATAAATAAATTGGTGATATAAAAGATGTTAGGTATGTTTCTTACAGCTCTTCATTTTAAGATTAACATAGAAATCAATCCTCTCGCACAAACATGTACTAAGAAACATGATCTGATACTACGTGACACACCTACCTGATTATTCCATACGAAAATATATTTAGATTTAAGTTATCTTTGCACGAAACTCTTCATGTTCCAGCTCTTTAGAGATCTATATCTTTCAATAAGTTGAAAGCGTTGAAAGAACTTGGAACATCGACGTGTCTTTCACTAAAATGTGTTAAGGCATTGAGAACCGTGAAGCTAGCTTTAAATGAACAGTTTGTTCGAGGATGCCTGAACGGAGCTTAAAGAAGTATTCTGAAACTTCGTTGAAAATGATTTGTAATTCCGAGAAATAGAAGCAGAAAATACCAAATAGTTTCTGAACTATAATACTAAATAATGTAGCGTGGTGACAGGAAATGTACCTAACTAATGTAAGGTTTTACAGAATTAATAGGATGATTTGGTTAGGTATGGTTTCAAGGTTTTAAATATTAACATTATTATATTACAAAAACATTACCGCAGACCTTTCGTTGCATCAGTTTAGTGGCATCGTGTGCTGCGATGATGTAATATAAACAATTGATAGGCACATAAAAGGCATATTCTAATTATATAAGGTCCTATCTATCTGATCGAAAGAAAAGAAGCGGAAGAGATTGCCCTTTAAGGAGTTATTCTGTTCATCATTATAAACAGCTTTTATTATGGCAATAAACCTGAAATCGCGAAAAAATAATTAGCTGTATACATTAAGTCGAGTAATATTTAATTATTTGTATGGAACAGGTGTTTCTTTTTTCGCTATTTCATGGTGATCTCATATTAAAAGTTGTTCATAATGATAAGTAAATTTCCCCATATAGGGATCGGGACTAGAAAAGACCTTGAACTACCATAATAAGTTAAATAAATTTTCTTTTAATGTTAAACTTGAAACCTTAAATGAAGGCCATCTTAATAAATTAGGCTCGAAGCTAACTGATGTAATCTCCTGCCTTGAAACGTTTCAGTTTTGATGTAATAAGCGATACGAACCGTCTTACACAATCTCCGTGAATAGAGAAAAGAAAATCACCGCCTTTCATTACTTTTGGCATAAGAATGGCAACATTGTTACGAAAAAAGTAATAAAGTCAGACAAACGCTAATTAAAATGTAAATCACAAATTTTAACACGCATTAGCACCTAAATTATTATAATTTATAACGTTTTTAAATATTAAATACAAATGCAAATTACAGCAGTATTACAAGTATTCTGACAGGACTCATAAAAAAGTTGGCCCACTGTGAACTTTCCCTTTGCATATTCATAGCGCAAACTCACTCGGAAGTTTTTGGTGAGAAATTATGATAATAATTTTATGCTAACTTCATTCGTCTTGGCGCTTTCATGAATTATGAGTTATATTGGAGAAGGTGCATGCGGTTTGTCGCGCTCCCTCCCACCCCGCATACTGGATATGATTAATTTATTTAGTTAATGAAAGATTAAGTTCAATTGAAACTCGAAATTAATTTTGGCAATTCATCCGTTTGTTCTCTTTGAATCGTTCACAATTACTGCTGAAATTAAAACGAGGTAGATTGTAACGCGGGGTACAAGCTTAATTACTAAAAAGCCACGGACCACAAATTGATATTCAAGAATGTCTTAAAATTAATTAGTTTTGTATCCATTTTAAGGAGGTACTATAATTGTTTTTGAGACCTCTTAAATTATGCCAACAACAACGTACCTGGTTAGCGATTTTACAATATTAAACTTAATTTATTACAAAATACTTAGCATTAAATACAGCATACAGTAGTTCTAAAATCACAACAGTATCGAAACGCTACAGTGTTAAACGCAACAACTAAGGCGTATCTTGTTCCCTTAACTATGTGCTTAAAGCTTCGCTTGTGCTTCTCTAAAGTGATTTCTGAACAGGGAATTTCACGAACCACGTTAAACAATAAACTAAGGAGCGAATTCATTATCCACTATTATGTGATGCTACATACATTGTGGTACCATTCCGTCCAATTTCTGTAAAGGCGAACTCGAATTTGCCTAAGCCTCGTGGGGTATTCACGCTGGCGGGCTAAACAAAAGGCGGCATATAGGAAGATTTATGAACAATTCACGACGCAATGATATGGGGTATCTATTCAAATCCTCCTCTGAATTCGGGGGCAGGTACTCGTAGCAAGATGATGTATGCCCGCGATACACTACAATGGGCTCGTACATTAGTTCGCTCGTTTCCACTGAATTGAATTTTTATGGGATGTACGACGTACCTTATTGTGTATTTATTTATAACTGTATTTTATGTATTTATGAATTAATTATTTTGTTTTTTCGAGAAGGTGGATTTCAGTTAATTTATAAAAACATTTTGCGAGGAATTTATTTTCTTACTCAAGTAGTAACTTAATAACAGTCGTCTTTGAAAATAATTAAACAAGGTTGCGCAATTGATTAAATTTAAGGTCTCAAGAGTTTCTTAGCAATTCGTATAACCTTGGCCAGAACTTGAAAGGTTACCAGTAATGAACAGACAATTTGTAATACGGTACACATCTATTAATAACACCCGCTAGTAATGTTTATTACACGGGGCACGCGATACAGTGATTCCACTAAAAGCATCTCGACACAGGTAGGCCTCTTACAAAACTCTCACTGGGAATGAAACACGCATTTTCTATACAGAAAATTTTTATTCACTCAACGTAGTACACTGAATAGTGTTTCGGATGGCTCAAAGAAATATTTTTCGGGAGAAGGTATTCGGTGCAGAGCATTAAATATTCACAGCAATATGCCGCGCTCGCGTTCCAAAATAACTTATGCAAATATACGTAAGTTTCTGTGTTTTAGGATGTGTATACTGCGCTGTGCCGGTGTTAAGTATCTTACAGGTAGGTGTGAAAAACTGTAAAGGCGTCGTTTTGTCAAGTCTCAGGTGTCCTTTTTGCGCCGCGTTAGAAACCTAATGTAATGAATACGTGTAGGTATGTTGTCGGCTCTCGTCTCACACACAAGGCCTATTTGTATCCAAAGGGTGTGTCACCGTTACGTTTAATATTAACGGGATGCTCCGCAAGCTTGGACAGTTTCAGAATTGGTAAAAGGATAGTGAGCATAGGGTCGCTATGTTTTTATTTCGGTTCGGGACACACAATGAAAAAGTTTTATTGAAAGTTAAATGTGTGTCGCCGCGTTTCGTTCATCCGTTGTCCAATCGTGAACAGTGCAAATATAGGGTACCCGCTGTCTATGTAGACGTTTATTTTTAAATGAAACTGGGAGATGTCTCGGGAAAAACGAAAGGTTTGGTGACATTAGGTAAAAGGTTATTCGGTAAAAAGAATATTGGGTTCTCTCATGCTATTCAAGTGTCACTGAAAGGTCCTTTTTCAACCTAAGTACATTAGCGGGGACCCTTTTAACTTGGCGTTTGTTTGTCTAGTCACGTTGCCGCTGAATATAAATAACAAACAGAGTTTATTTAAGCCCGAAGTATAAAACCTAAGTAATTAATTAAATTACTATAAAATCAAATTAACGTCGCGTCCTTTTAGTTCAGGCGTTTAACTTTATTGTTTAGTGCTTAAATTCAATTGAGTGAAAAGAAATCCAATTCTAGGCAAAGTTAAGCCTTATGCTACAAATCAGAAAATGTTATACCGTACCTAATATTATTATAATAATTTTATTATTTCTATGAGAGCAAGCAAATAAAATCTCATTTATTTAGATCGTAAAACTAATAACTTGAAATGGAATTCAAAGATACGAGATATATTTTCAATGGATTCTCACAGTAATTCTAGAAAAATATAGTCTTTGGAATACATAAGTCAAATTAATTTTCATACATAATTGTCAACATTCACATTTAGGGTAGCCAACCGTACTCTAACATAATAATATAATTATGTAGTATTATACTCTAGTTTATATAGGTGTAGGTACTTTATAATACACTAAAAAGTACGCTAAAATACTCTATTTACATTAAATCTGGCTTTTTTGGGACAGAGTTCACTAGTGCTAGACATAAAAGGATTTCAAATGGATTTAAAAAAAATGAATGAATGATCTTAATTCAGAGAGGGTAACCTCTTTGAATTAAGATATACATATTTCATTACTACTAAAAAAGTTGGCAACTTTTAAATAACGAATAATTTCAAAACCCGTTTTATTATGTTACTAGAAAATATTACAATTACAGTAGCAGTAAAACCCGCAGAAGGCTCGAGAGTAAGATTAATAAAAAAAAAGTAAAAACCGACTTATAAAAAACTAAAAAGAATAAAATAATTTTCTTAAAAAATTTAACAGCTTCTGAAGTCGGGGCCACTGCCAAGCTACGAGTAGGTACATTGAAGAATTATAGGCCCCGACTTCAGAAGCTGTTAAATTTTTTAAGAAAATTATTTTATTCTTTTTAGTTTTTTTTTTGAAGTCGGTTTTTACTTTTTTTTAAAGTTTATTTTATTTTTCAATTTTGAGTGGCATAAACAATACATAAACATGAGATTACAGCAATCGCGAGTGATGTGCTGTCATTCATTCAAGAGTTCCATTGTCTATCTCCGAAGATCTTCATTAGATCCTTACTAAATTTAAATGGGAACACTTCGGAAGTATACCCTTTCAAACAAAAAAAGAATCATCGAAATCGGTTGGCGTGATATTGAGTTATTCGACCATTTGTCGCGCACATACTTAATGTAAATTGAAGACTTATATGTTTTTCTCATGGATCCCGTTGTCAGAATTGGACCAAATTAAAATGGGACCATTCGGGAAGCACCAGCTTTCAAATAAAAAAAAGAATCATCAAAATCGGTTCACGCAGTCGAGAGATATGAGGTAACAAACATAAAAAAAAAACATACGCGTCGAATTGAGAACCTCCTCCTTTTTTTTGAAGTCGGTTAAAAAAGAACGAGTCTATCAAAGTTTTATAAAATTTCCATTTCTCCTCTAACCCCCTCGCGCCCTTCACGTCCAGTACAATAATGCTTTCAGCGTGCTGACAGGGCTGCCTCGCTTTCGTAGTGCATCAGGGATGTTCACAGAAATGCAATTGCTTGCTTCTTTGCAATAATACGAAAATGATGTGCATCTTTGGTGCGCAGGGTGCGGGCCAGCTCCTATAATATCCTGGCATGATTATGAATCGCTGCTCTAAAATTTCGGGTGGGACTCTGAAGCAGTGATTCGATTAGTGAATACGTCGCCGTTTTATTGTCAAACCAGTGATCTTATATTTTCACTAGTGAAATTATAATTGCACGAAACGTTGTCAACTGCCTCTATTTCTCACTATTTCACGGGCTTATTTTAGTGATATTATAATTCCACTGGACAGTACAGACTGCCAGTAATATTTCGACAATTACACTGTATGTGCAAGTCCGTTAAATTGTGAGACGGTCAATGACTGGTCCATTTTCAATGTTATCTGACAATGAGTTAGGTTAGGTTATATAAGACCAATCATTGACCGTCTCACAATTTAAAAGAGAGAATAAAGAATATTATTATTAAAATTATCTCATGAAGGAAAACCTAATCCACCTTATAAACATTTTGCCGATCCTTAGTTTATTTCTATCATAAATCTGCAAGAGGCACGTGAAGTGAATTAAACAGTTCCCAGTGAATGTATCATAACTTACATTGTTTCATGGCGATAAATCACAATATACGAACGAGAATTGCGTCTGAATCCTAAATCGAAACAAGATAAACCGGGTCGTCGCGAAATATCCACATAAAACCTCAAAACATACGAAAATGATTTATAGTACCCCGATCTGTTAGGGCGGATTCTCAGAAAAACAGATTATCGAAATCTGGGATTTCGCAACAATCGGTTTAGTTTATTGATGTACGAAACGGTTGACAGACGAATACACTAGCCTCTCAATTAAAATCACGTTCTACTTGAACTAACTACCAACCTTACCGCGTAGAAATTGGATACATTTGGAAAATGTCATAGGAAAAGTAATATCGCCTGGATGGGATGCCACCAAGTCATAAACGGCGATGTGGTCGGCCCATGCAGATGTTGTTAGTCATGTTGTTGTGTTGATGTTAGTCATTTTTATGATGGATTGGTCCATGAGTAAGCGTCTATGCTTAGCGGAAAGAGTAGAGTAATTTTATCAGTAGTGCGACAATTTGGGCTGACAAATAACAATAATTTGAAATAAATACAGAGAGTTCTATATTAAATTTTTTTACATTCAAAATTGCAATGGTTAATACGAAACTTTGGCATTTGGTGAGGGTAACGTATTAGAGACGTCTTCTCTAACTACAGTCTTGTCTATGGTAAGCACATACTTTAACATGGTTGCTATCGTGAACCCGCTGGTTATAATTACCATACGAATTCCTGTTAGTAATTACGGTTAGTCAGAATTCAGAAAATTTGACAACCAG
Source organism: Allophyes oxyacanthae (assembly GCA_932294325.1). Lineage (NCBI taxonomy): Eukaryota > Metazoa > Arthropoda > Insecta > Lepidoptera > Noctuidae > Allophyes > Allophyes oxyacanthae. The sequence continues at coordinate 6,639,627 of OW028620.1, read as the reverse complement.
ACTAATACATAATATTATAAATACGTATGGTTTGTTTGTATGTAGGGGCTAATCTCAGGAATTACTAAGCCAATTCTAAAAATTATTTCTTTCTAATAGATAGCTACACTCTCCTTGATATTATCCTGGATTCCTATAGGATATTTTATTTTGATAAAAAGAAATGCGCGGCTGAAACAGCGGGCAATAACTAGTATTAGGATATCAGTACCTACCTATAACTTAGTAATTGGGTGCGTCGATCAGATGGCGGTCGACCCGTGTAATTGCATGTGACCGCATCTGGTTATACTGAAACCTGACGACAACATAGATGGGAAGAGACTAGGCTGATGATGCGTGCCAATTATCATCTGCCTAGCCTTTTGCCAACTAAATTGGGGTCAGCTCTCAGTCTAACCATATGCGGCTGAATATCAGCATTTTACACGTAACAACTGCCATCAGACTCTATTTTCCAACAGGAATGTTTCCTCCAAATAATCAACGAAATCGTAGATACATACAGAAATTGAGAAAAAAAATATCCGATCATTTTCTATGAAAACATGCTTTACATTGGTTCGTTTAGTTTGTAAACATGTGTATGGACTAAAACTATAATACTTATTAGGACAAAAATCGAATACAAGTTTACATAGTAGAAATAAGTACGAAAGCATTCAGTATGATGTTTCTGAACTCAGCTACCCTGGTGTTCAAAGCAGGTTAAGTAGTACAGTTTCGCAATAGCAGTGATTATGCGGCAAGTACGGGCGCTTGTTCACAATGAACTAGCTGCACTGAAGACCTTATTTTGTGAGCTAAAATTGTTTTTGTATGTACAAGTAAAGTGGTGGTAGAGATTCATATTATGGTCTTGACTTGATCTATTTCACCTGACACAACAATTAAAGCGTAGTTGTAATCTGGGTGAAGGGTAGGAACAGCCACGGATGTTAGCAGAACACAAGGTATTCCAAATTCAGCCTTAAGTTGCCCACAATATGGTACTACGATTAAAGTAATGCGCCTCGGTAATCTTCGCCTGTCTTCGGAAATACGAATAATAATAAGTATAGTGATAAAATAGTATCATCATTCTCCTGCCCTTATCCCATTCTATTTGGGGTCAGTTCAATATGTCTTTTTCTTCCATTCATGTCTATCAGACATTATTTCCAGATTCACTCCTTTCACATTCATGTCATGTTTCATACAGTCCATTCTATCTTTTCTTTGGTCTGCCTCTTCTCTGATAGCCATCAACATTCATAATTATAACTCTCCTTATACCATGATTCTCATCTCTTCGCATTACATGTCCATACCACGACAGTCGGTTACTTTGCTTTTCTGTAACTAGTGCCACTTTCATACTTATTTTCTCATTCCTGATACTGTCCAATCTTGTTACACCACACATTCCTCTCAACATTCGCATATAGTAAATAAGTAATAATAAAATATCTCGTGCGCAGATGGTCGGACATTGGTTGCAAAATCGCACTAATTCGGAAACACGAAAATTGCCGAAGCGCTTAGTAACTAATCATAGAACTGTAAACCATTACAATTTAAAAGATAGGTGAGAATGACTTACCAGCAGATGACCCGCAATCCCAACTGTCTTCCTATAACAAACAAAAAGCATACATTAATATCTCCATTACAAATTAAATTCGTAATACTTAATTTTAGATTTTTGGAAGTTGTATGCATCCTTTTACGTTAACAGCGGTGTAACTTATAATCATGCAAGCCTTGTTCGTCGAAAAACAGTTTTCAGAGAATTTTTGGTATTGATTAACATAGTTTAAGAACTGAACTTGATTTTAACTTGTATTTTAAGAACTAATTAATTTGTACTGCAGATCGATACGAAACGTTCGGGCCACGACAGATATTCAATTAATATTTTCTAAATATAAATAATAAGACCGTTGATATTTATACTGCAATATCGAGATGATTCGCATTAAGTTCCTGGAAAATTGTAGTGTGACTTGTATTTCACCGGTAAATTACCGTATTTATTGAGAAATAAATAAACCATAATTATTATATTTGTCTCACTGAATTGACAACTAAGACAAACCAAAAAAACGCTTCTTGTTAATAATTGATTGTCCTTTAAGACAGCCTCTGATCGTGCAGTCAGATCCTCACGCCATTTACGTATTACATATAATGTCATATAACAGTACTACTAAGTGGAGAGATAGCCTAGGGGTTGAATGCCTTCCAGGTAGGAGGGTACGAACCTGGCCCACACCTCAGAATTTTCGAATTCATGTGCGGATCAGAATTTGATTATCACTTGCGTTAATTGTGAAGGAAAACATCGTGAAGAAACCTGCACATCTGAGAGAGCCTCATAAAGTTATCGATGGTGTGTGTAGCCCACCAACCCACATTAGACCGGCGTGGTGGACTAAGGCCTAACCCTTCTTATTCTGAGAAGAGGCCTGTACCCAGCAGTGGGATAGCAATGGGCCACATTTATAACAGTATTACTATATATACATTCCTGAATCTCAAGTGCCCCCTCTAAAATTCATCGTACATCACAGTTCCGAAACGGATCCGAGCACATTCGTGTCATAAAAGAATCGTCTCATAAAAACGTCCCGGCCAAATCTGGCGAGGCTAAAAAATAACGACGTATTTAGCTTTGATTTTATCGTTTTTTGATCATGTTATCCTATGTGCAAGTGCTATGAAATTCAAATGACTATTAAAACTTCAAAAATCGTCAGCATAATTTATTTATCTCATTTCGTTTTGAAATTATATCAAAACTTTTAATAGGCCGTCGTGAAAAGTTTGTACGTCGGTTTGTAGAAACGGAGATAAAATGCTTCCACGTACGGGTGTTTTAATAGCAGTGCTAAAACAGATATGAACCTTCTTGAGACATATTTAAAATGAAATTAATAGATATTTTTATTCGTAAGAGTGATTATTTTCTTGATTCGAGCCAGACTTCGCTTTTTTTGAAAAACTGATTCATTGCTTCATCTTTGCCTTAATTATATGACAAGTGCCCGGTCCTATAAGAGTGATTATTAACTCCTTTTGAGTTTTTCTACAATCGGACCAAACTTAGCTTTTTTTGAAAAGCTGATTTAATGCTCCATCTTTGTCTCAATGACATCACCGAGGCAAAGATGCTAGCAAACACAACAAGTGCCCGCTCCTATGGCGCCTTCCTTTCATGCGGCCTCTACAATATTTACAAATAATACACCATTTCACAATGTGGTGTTATCACTGCTCAGGTGGACGTTACACCCTTACTTTCACGACACTCATGGGACCAGATGGGGTTCGTTTGTTCATAACACTCGAACACACACATAACACACACACAACATAATATAAATAAACGTTTCATCGCTATAAAATAGTCCGTAGATACATTTGCAACAAGCTTGTACAAGTAATGATAGACGTAAAAATAAATAATTTGCTGTAATATGTCTAAAGTATGTAGTAGATTCCCTTCTAACATAAACTAATAAAAATACAGCGCTGTTACTCCACCAACCCATTTTTTATCTAGTTAAGTCATATCATAATGATCACAATCTGCGACTAAAATCAAGTTACTTTGTAAACGCCCTTAAATAACTTTGTACATCGTACACTGTTCGGGTGTTTCCGCCGATCGCCGAACGACTCCTGCTGTCTTTATTTGCAGTTGCTGTTTGGAGCCGTAGCTATCGGCAGCGTAGCACGGCAGTCGCGTCGTAGTCTCGTAGCGGTCTGGTCTACGCTCCCCTCTACGACAGTATTGACGTAGAGATCTTTCTCAATTTCATTCACTGATTGTTAAAGTAATTGGACGTTTAATTAGCAATATATCATATAAATATTGGTGTTAAATTAATTGTTAGTTAATAAGTGCTTGGAAAAAGTCTCATCGCAACAGGTAAGATACTTGGATACAATATTTTTGCATTATTATTAATTTGTTTTGTGAAACCCGCAACTATAATTTTACTGAGTTTTCATTCGGTATCGTCGCGTTTTATAAGTAGTTATTATTAACACTAATATTATATACTTCATACTCCTTTCATTTCTATAATGAGCCGGGAGATAATATTATGGTAATGAAATCAGACAGTATGGTGCGTTACATTTACATAAACAAAAACGGGGTGCATATTTCGTAGCCACAGTGTTCCGAGTGTAAGTAATATTTCATCTCGCGATACGAGCTTAACGCCAGCAGCAACAATAACCGCATAAAAACTCTCGCAATTGTTCTAGTTTCAAACTTGAAGTTGGTGCCAGAAACAATACGTTAGCGGCGAGAAAAACGGCTCGAATAATTATGAAAAAAATAAACCGACGTGTATTTTACGAGCGCTGCTTTTTCAATTGTGGCTTTATCTTGCCGTCAACGCCTCAGTCAGCCTTTCGCGGAAGGCTTTATGACACAATTTATTTTGATAACCATCGCTCGACGCTCCGGCTTCTTCCTTCCTTTGTGCATGAATTTTCGTTCGTTAAGAGTCTTTAGCACATTAGTCGTTCGGTGTGTTTTGCAAGTAAATACTCGAATCCGCACAATAAGCTCACATTAGGCTCCTTTCACGGATATACAAGTCTATTTGGCGCTTACCCTCGCTCACACCCTGGGGTCATATTCTATAGCGACACGAGCGCTCGAGTTAATTAATTAGCCCCTTTGATACCGACATAGGCAGCTGCTCCGTTCCTCGTGAGATGTTCCAGAGAATGCTTCGCATTTTGTTAAGCTACCTTGTTTTCTGCACTTAGTGTGTTTGAAGAGTACGAGTAGTAATGAGTTACTTTTCTCACGTACTTTTATTTTCATTATATTTTGTAGTGTGTTTAAGTGTTTGTTTTGTCGTGTGTCTTTCTTTTTTTAGATAAACTCCGCTGTTTTTTGCTATATGTGAATAGTGATACATTGACTTTATAGGTATCCAATGTTAGAAAAAGGAATTTCGTTTAGTCGATCCGGAAGATTGAAAACTGAATAAGCAGCTGTTATAAAAAAAAAAAAAAAAAAACAATATCGAAATTTTTTCATCTTTCTAATAAAAGCGGGCTTTTCCTCTTATATTTTTTCTTCGATGGTTTTTCGTCGGCATTGTTTTATCTCAGTGAAATTAAAAGAAGGAATTCATCATCTGCATTGAGCGTTCAAACAAAACCGGAGGGCAGATAACAAAGATTTTTTTTAAATAAACATCACTTATTTTTTTGGAAATTTGCTCCATTTTTAACCTGTAGATCCATTCACTGCTTTCTCAATAAGTGTTAAAACCAAATGTTAGTTGCTTGATACTTTTTAGGATCCTTTCTGGTCTAGTAAGAGCAGAACGGCTTCTTCGAAACACTAGATTCTTAAGGTTGTATTTTACGACGATTTCTTACTTTTGAGGGGGTGAAGTATCAGCCTAAGCCCCACCCACTAGGGGAGCTCCGTTCTCGCAATTACACAATTGACGTATCAGACTGTGTGACACACGTGTCACAGAATAGCAATATTAATTAGCAACATGCAGTATGACACCAGCAAATACTTGAAAAATATAAATCCATAATATCGTATACCCAGTGTCCTATATTACGCTAGAAAATCTGTTCCTCCGTTTTGTATTTGTAGATTTTATACCTATTTAACTATCTACTTATAAACTATCAGTCATACCTATTGTGTATGAGTTTATGCAAGTGCACATAATTGTCTCGACCAACATTGGGCATTTTCACACTAAGCCAATAATGCCGTAACGAAACCGATATATCGGCATGACAAACCTGATGACACTGCCAATGTGTGTGTAATGTTAGAAGAATAAGCCAACTCAAATCCATGCCTTGAGATAATAACCTACTCTCACCCACACCTGTAGGAGTCGTCCGTTACCGTAGTCATACCTACTTAAGTATGTTCACAGGGTTGCTTTTTTACCAAAAAAGAAATTGCATATTCATAGATCAAAACCATATTCCTAGTTCAGATTCCTCGCTATGTATGCAGATGAAGAGCTTCAAAATTGAAAGAAAGAAAGAAAAAACATTTAAATCGGACTCGCACACGAAATTACATAAACACACAAAAAATTCAAATAATGATAACAATAACCTAACCGTCTAAAACCCTCGACTCTAACTAGAAAAAGAGGTGTAACTTTTGAACAGCTGAACAGATTTTAAGAACCATCCCGATTAAACTAGCTTTCAATTAAAAAAAACAGCATTGAAATCGGTCCATCCGCTTTGAAGCTTCGATGCCACAGACAGACACACAGATTCACAGATACATAGATACACAGATACACATTATAAACTTATATCACCCCTCTATTTTGTCGGGGGTTAAAAAAGTCCTGCAAGAGGCCAAAGAAAGTCCCTATCTCAGCATATCTTGACAGTTAATCCTGACAGATAAAATAAATACCGCAACGCTAGTTTTCGGATAGGACCGTGGTGATGCCACGGACAACCACGATAACCCATAATACATAAATAAAGGTAAAGATTATAATTTAAATTGGTGAATCATTTTTCTAGTGGACTGCAAAGCCCATAAAGAAATAAAATTAAAAGAAGTAAAATTAGGTTGGGCCACTGGCAAATCAGTACCTATAGGGCCGACCGACACATTTTAAAATGTCAGCGTTTAATAAGGAACAAAATTATACAAAATCTAAGGAAACGTAGATCAGTTCAATACGAAATAATAGTAGTTTATGAAACTGTTGCATAATAGGGGGTATTAAAACATCAGTGTGTTTAAAAATCGAGCCGCAGGCGAGATTTTTAATAGTATCAGACGATATATCAAAATGATATAAGTACTATGAATATTGTTCTATAAAAGTAGGTAAATAGAATATACAACATGTCCCAAAATTCAACGATAAGCGGGCACCAGAGGGTTGACGAGATCATGACTACCCGAGAACAAAAAAAAATCTCAATTTTTAAGAAGTTACATAAAATAATTGAAATCCTTCAAAAATTTACACCCCTTAAGATATTTTTAATTACCATGACCACAATGTTTCAGATATTTCTGAATTTCTTTTTGTACCGGCAACCTAAGTAGCACTGCTATCCACCACAATCCTTAAAAATCCCAGAATGCCTGTAGATTTGACACAAAAATCAATCAAAATTATTTTTCACCCTAAAATTTTGAAGGATTTCAATTTTTTTATGTAACTTCTTAAAAATTGAGATTTTTTTTATTATTTTTTTTGTTATCGCGTAGTCATGAGCTGGTCAACCCTCTGGTGCCCGCTTATCGTTGAATTTTGGGACATGGTGTATATAAAACTTCATACTCTTTGTTCTCAACACTACAAATTGTCGTACTGATTTTTCTATACTACATCCTATAAAATGAATTCTTGACGGAGATGTCAAGAAATTATTTTAGCATATTGATTTTTATAAACGAAATACTTAGATTTTCTGAATAAAAGGCAAGTTACTTATACTTCCTGTTGCTTTTTAATATTTTTTTTAATGATTTTACTGTCATTCTTTCTTTTGGTTTTGAATAAAGTGTAAGCGCAGGAAAGTCAAAAAAAATTGCACAGGTCCGACCTCGATGCGCGCCGAAACGCGACTGATTGATGGCAGAGATGACAGAAATCACGAATTTTGTGGTTTTTATCAAATTGTGACCAATATACGTAATATTATAAAAAAATTACAACCGATTTTCGTTGGTATATTTGCGACCAATATTGTGATGTAAAAATTATTTGAAATAATATCATGTTTTAGAAATAATCTTGTAAACACTTTTTTAAAAGGGGTAACTTTGCGAATTTTTTTTATCGAGCCAACTTCATCCAATCATGTATCGGACAACCGTGCAGAGATTGTCACATCTTCAAGTTTGATATATATTTTTTTCGGGACAAAGAAATGAGAATTTCTATTCAAAAAATTGTAAATACAAATCGGTTTTTGCGGCATTCCTGTAAAATACCCCCTTAAGTCGTTAATACTGTTAGATTTTTATAACAATATCTAGTAGTATTAGGTATTGTATGCAATTATACTCGTGTATTTAATGGTGGAACAACAAATAATTCCCTCGTTACCAATTTTATGGAGGATAACCAACCAAAGACCCCGAAAGATCTCAGAGTCACTGATTTCTTATATACTCACCTAACAATACACTTCTGTTTATCACTTCAGAAATCAACGACGGGTCGCTTATATAGACGTATTGGATAGAATGTTTTGATAGCTGTTTCCATTGGGTAATCAAACGTATCAGACTCTGTCATCTATTTCGTGAGGCCGTTTGTATGAGGAGGTTGGGTTTCAAGTTAAGTTGAATTGACATGTTGCAAGATTATCAGTCCTCATTCTATATAGGTGAAGCAGTGAAGTACGATGAAATTGTATTTTATTTATCTATTTATTGGGGCAAAATAAACAGTGACACATTATAATTTATATGAAAAAAAGATAAGCAAATACGAGCAAATGTGTTTCCATCAACATAATCCATTAAATAAACCTAAGTACAATAATTTAAGTAATCAAAATATATAAATAAATAAATCCAGCTCATTTCTGTCCCACTGCTGGGCACGGGCCTCTGCTCAGAATGGGAAGGGTTAGGCCTTAATCCACCACGCTGGCCTAGTGCGGGTTGGCGGACTACACACAACATCGAGAACTTTATGATGCCCTCTCAGTAATCAAAATATTGTTTTTTATTTTTTAAGTTGCCTAATATTAAACGTGTCTTTGTTATGGATAGGGTTGATGCGTAGATATCTATATAAAATTAAAAATAAGTATCTACTCCTCTGTTTGTAGCAACAATTGGAACTTCATATTTTTTGTGTTTTCCCAAAACTTGGTTTTCTCTTGTATCATGGACAATGTTATTAGACAAATATCTCATGTACAAAAACCCAGGTCCAGAACATCTAGTCTATACAAATGTTTAATCAGAGATCGATCCAGCAGCCCATATAGAAACCAAAGTGCCATGTTCCAATCAATTATTAAAAAAAAAAAGCTTAGGCTAGGTATTTTTTAATGGCAACTGTTCTTTAAAATGTTGTCTTTACCTATTATCTAAAAGTAATTAAAGTCCGAAAAAGAGATAAAGGTTAAGATGACGAGCTAGACAGTTTACTTTTTAAACAAAATAACAAGCTCTTGTCTGGCAATTTTTAATTAAATTTTATTTTTTAATAAACTAAGATTGTTTTACTGTTTTAGTACACAACTTAGATTTATTTTTAATTAGAACTGAAGTCAAACTTGAATGAACAAGGAGCACTTTTATAATAGCTCAATAATGCTATAAATTTCAATAATTGGCCAGTACCATACAAGAAAAATATGAAAATAAGTAGTACAACTTTTAAAGAAGAAAAAGTAATAATGCGGAAAGGTCGATACAGTAGTACTAATAATTTATTGAACGCGACATTTTGTGCGCAAACGGCTTTTTACTATTCTATTCATTCTAAGTTCTGAATTTGAAGATTCGATTTGATGTCCGCTTTATTTGTGTTATTTTTTATGTTTTTATTATTGTTATTATGTATCATAAACGTTTTCCTTTTTTCTTCTTTCTATGTTTAGTTGTTTGGGTGGTTGTTACCCAATCACCGTTAAAAGGTTCAACAGATTTGGATGTAGACCTTAATGACCGTGACTTTACCAGTTTTTTTTTTTTTTTGTACCTTTTAATTGATTTTGTCTGGGTACATAAATAGTTTCCCTAGGAAACCCCGAGCAATAGCTAGTATAATATTGAATAAGGTTCTACTTTATTAGTGGAGTTCCCTTTACGGGTTTGTAGTGCTCATTATTTCTTTCTTTCTTCATCATTATGAAGCAATTTTACTCTGGAAACAAGCCTGAAATCGTGAAAATAAATCTGCTGTTCTATTCAAATAATTCAATATTATTCATCTAAATGTATGGAACAGCAGATTGTTTTTCACGATTTCTATTTTGGTCCCATATCGGCTCAGTTAGCGCAGTGGCTATGGAAATTGGCTTTCGAAGCTACGAGCCACAGGTTCGATTCCCAACCTGAACAAATGTTTGTATGACCTACAGAAAGTTGTTTCGGGTCTGGGTGTATGTACATGCGAGATGTAATTTGCAAAACTGTACTGCGATACACGAAAAATAAAAATATGGTAAAGTTTACAAAAAAAAAAACTTTAGCATCATATTATGGTACTCGATATAATTTTATTCTTCGAACTACACAACTACTTTTCGAGCCAGCTTTTAATTACATTAGGGAATAGGATGCTTTGTGGATTTTTTATTATTCCGACTTTATTCGGATATTCTTTATAAAAAGACATGTCAGGGACATATGACCCGCTGCCCCCGGGGAATTTCCCGGGATGTATCGTATTACCAACTTCAACTTCGACATGTTGTTATATAAAACACATAGGTAACTCTTCAAAGAATATATGCGTTGTGTCACAAAATAATGGGGACACATAAAAGTTTGAGACTGTTGTGTTGCGTTCGTTTTTAGTAAAAAAATATTGAGTTAAAAAGAAAAAATCTGCTAAAGTAAAAGTATGAAAGGTAATTTGATAAATTGAGAGTTTTTCTTTAAGAAATTAGTTTGAGCTCTTACAATGCCTCTTTTTCTTTATAAAATGATTATTTTCTTTCTATTAGGTATTACTTACCCAGTGAATGAGTATAAAACCTTTTAGTGCCATTAGTTACAATCACATGCCATGCATAGTATAGCATGGCATACATAGTGCCATAATTACGTCAGTACTTCACAAGCCAAGTCTTAGAACGCATCTGAAGGCCATACAAATATTTAACTGATGCAAGAGTACCCCTGACCCAGAATATTGAAGGCCGAGTCTCCGCCACTGCGCCATTCGCTGTTGGCATCGATTGCTCCCGAGTAACGCAGAGCCCATTTCCGACTGATTTTCACAATTTTCACGAGGTGATGGGCAGTTCGTATCTTTTACTTTTTAATTTTAATTGAAAAGGTAGTGTACAAAACTAATGGCTGCTTTACAGTTACTGCACCTTTAGAATCACGACGTTTTGAAAGTGCCTCAAAAGCCCAGTTGAAATGAAAAACTTTGACTTTGGAGTTAGCTTTACAATATATCTGGATCTTTTCCATACTTTGGTACTGATTTTGTAACCTCCAAAGCTCAGTTTAAGGAAGCTCAACTTTGATCAGTGAATTCAAGCCGCTACGACAAATTCAAAGAATAAATGACAAAAAATTTGTTTGTCAGACCGATGTAAAAGATTTCTAAATATACTAGAGTTTCACATAGACGTAAAGAATCTCTTACCACAATATTTGTCAAATAATTTTAATCGTGTGTAACTTTTAGCTACAAAATATGATATGAAAACACAATACTGTTCATTTTCCCAGATCACCACTTGATAAAACCACAATTAACCTAGTTAACTTCATTTCCAAATAGCCGAACATTACAACAACTCAAACTATTTAAATTAAGATAAGCAAACGAGTCGGGTCTGCCGCACTTTTGTCACTCAACTGCCCCGAAATGACAAATTAATTAAATTAATGACCTCAAAACAATGAAGCTCGTATCAGCCCTAAACTTGGCCGAGTCTTCCATTGTTCCCCATTGTTATCACTTGACTGATCAGCAAACAGAAAGAACAACAGGTGAAGTGACGTCACAAAAGCAAAAGAAATAAAATTATTACGACAGTTTTTTGTAAACAATGCTGATGGGATTTTTATGTTCGTAATAGAATTACGTTATGTGTTGTGCTCTAGTTTTACTGTGTTATCACGTAAGTAGGATTTTATTGCTCACGATGGGCGTTTCGCGTTTCTTCCGACGTTATCTTTCTTTAATGTCTGTGGGGTTTATACCAGTGGAGGGGTGGGATCAACGGTATTCTTTGGAAGCCTTACCTTGTTCAAGTTTGTTGTGAAGTAAACGCGTAGAAAAACACTTTTACGCTATTTTGCTAAGATTTAGCAAAATAGCATGCAAGTTTTTATCACGCACGTTTTTACTCTTAGAGTAAAATAGATCACTAGTTGTTTTCTAAAGGTTATATTCTTTCTTTTAAAAAAAATTGACACAATTTGTTTCTGTTGAAAATAAATTCTTATTTAAAAACTATTATCTGGAGTTCAGTTCCACTTAGTCACGATCTTTAGACTACAGTGTCCTAAATTGCGTTACCGAAGCAACTTTACCAAACGTTGATGTCTTTAGAAGTTTATAAACTAAAATTATCTTGCTGGAACGTCAAGTATAAAATATCTTAAGAATAAAATTTAGAAATATGATAAAAATATTTTCATCGCGTCAAAACCGTTTGTAACGTTGATTTATGTTCTACAATCATAAATAAAATCTTGTTAGTAATTTTACGGGCATTAATAAAATACGTGACAGCTGCACGTGACGATGATAGGAGGGGAGGGTTAATGCTAGGCAAATCATTTTAAATGTTCAAAGGAATTTGAAATATTGTGTTATTTTCTAATATTTGAATGACATCCTTGAAAAAGGTTATTTATAGGCAATAGGACAACTTAGTTACATAGATCGAATATTAAGGATGTCTTTACAATTGGCATTATTGGATCAATACTCACTCAAGCATGTCGGTTGATCCTTAATAATATAATGTCATAGGCAGTAATGTCTACTACATTACTGTCTAATAGTCGAGTCTAGTAGTAGTTTCCAACGTGCTCATTGCTCTCTTGACCATAATTATATACGAGGATGAAAAGCTAAGTGGACTTGCCTACCTACATTAGTACGAGTAACACCTGCTTAAATTTTCACACGGGAAATAAAAATGGTCCTTAGCTATACACCTTTTTAGGCGTTCGCCTAATTATGTAAATATTATCTGATTGCCAATTCCAGTGGTGAAAGCTAATTTTGTTTACATGTAGATGTTTGACGGTTTGGTTAGCGCTGTGCGAGTGGCTTTCTGCGGTACGTGTCGCAGATTCGATCCCTGTAAAGAACGATGTATGGCCTACAGAAAGTTGTTCCGGGTCTGGGTGTGTGTGCATGTGAGACGTATGTTTGGAAACTGAACTCATGATACAGGACAAATCCTAGTGGGGGAAAGTTTGAAAAAATAATTGTTTATTATAAGGTACGTATGTCTTTTGAAGATATTTTTGGATTTACTTAAAAAATACTTAGACAAAATAGTAATAAAATAATGTAAAGAATATTTTCATGCTATTAGAGTTCCCAAAAAAACACAAAAAAAAAATCGATGAAATTTTTATTATTCTCAAGCCAATTTTTCTTTGCAAGACGAAAACCATATTAGGTACTCTTATTTCAACTAACTAATGGAATCTCATTATAACAGAGTAACTGAGTATTACCGAGTGTTACCCAATGTAACCCAGTGTCTCATAAACAACATCAATTTGCTGAACCCGTCTAATTGTGAGAGTGTACCTCAGTAACGTAACACCTGGAATGCGAAGCCTTAAATCCAACGAGCTTACGACCTCACCGCACCTGATACCGGGAGTTTATTTACAGGTCTTTCCTTGTTAAACAAAATTAGCCTTTATTCTGTAGTAATAAAGTTGGTTATAGAAATCGATGGAAAAATTATGTAGGTATGAAATAATGTAGACATAAAGATTATGAGTACTTTAACCCAGCAACGAAGTTAGTTATTGGTTGTATGACCTGAAAACATTAAAAGAAATCATTAACTGAAATTCAACACGTAATATTGTAGAGGAACTGTAGAGGGTCATCAGATAAGACTTATTAAGTTGGTGTTAAACATAATTGTATGGGTAATTAACAATTTATCTAATCGAATTTCGCCTAAAAAAATTATTGCAATAATACAGGCGAACAGGATCATCCGTCAACATGTCTGGTCAAATATTCCTCTTGGGCAATTAATGTGGAGATAACGTATTAATGACTTGTTCTGTGCGTACTACCAGGGTTATGGGTAGTTCTTACTGAACTGTTTTTCGCTGTCTTGGAATCCATCTTATATGCTAATAAACCATTGAATTATTGCGTAAATCTCTGAATGTGTAAATGTGAATTAGTATCGAGCTAAATGTGTAAACTATGTACATTATTGAAAGACTTTGTAAGTAACTGTTTGTTGTCTTTTATGAGAATAAATATCTTTAAACCTATGCTAGGAAAATTGAAGTGGAACTAAAAGTGGAACTGTGACTAATAAAATGGTGATCTCACATTTCTTTACGTAGATTACACGATTACAACAATACATTTAAAAAAAAAAATAACATTGAACTTATCGCACATGTGATCTCAAAGGGTGAGGCAGTTGTATACTTAAAGTACACAATCAGAATTCGCCGATGACAAATAATATGTCCCATCAGATTTAGGACGAGTTTCGTATTCTCAATTCATCCCATATCACATTTGGTTTTGTATTCTGAGAGCGTTAGCCTATAGTTATTTATCGAGTACAATTTTGTAATGTTACTGCGAATTTTGCTAACAAAAAAACACAATTACACTATATCTAACATGGGTATAAAACTGAGTATAGAAAACGCACTCGGTAACCGCGCTTGCAATTGCCACTTTGCAGTTAGCAGATAGCATTTTACGACTAAAATCTAGATAATAAATTTACTCAGGTGACCCATTTTGTGATCCCTCGCTACATCTATCTTTAGTGTTAGTGTGGTAACACTATCGATTTGAAAATGTCAATATTGTATTCCTAATACTAAAATGTAGTACAGTACCAAAACTGTCCTATCCATAGCTTTAGTACAAAAAAATACTAATACTAGGCATTATTAGTAGCACTAAAATTACTGTGTATTTTTTCGTGGTAATAATAGAGTTGGTGACCATGACTGTTAAAAAATTTATATGTAGGTACTAGGGATGTATCATTTCTTTGTAACAATCAAAACAGTGCCCAAAATTTAGCTTAAAGTTCCCATTATGTTGTTCTAGAGTGAAACAATCACTGTACAGAATATAGTGGTAACAATTATGCTTTGGTGGGTTCAGTAGCGAAGAGCTCCAACTAACTTCTTGAGCTCTCGCTTAACAGTTTGATTAAGGACCTGACGGTTTCCAGTTGAGGAGCTTCCCTATTTTGAAACTTGAACCACCGGTAGCTTGTGTAAAGTGCCTACTTACATCGTAGTTACAAATAATATGAAGAGATTGTTGTTTGTTAAAGTAGACAAATAATAAAGTCTATTATATAACCCGCACTGGAAAACCTTGTTACTACGGTGTAAGGAAATATCGGTTCAATGTGAGAATCGATTTACAATAATTATTTAGGTATTTGAGTACCTAATGGTTTTACCTTCGAAGTCGATGATTATTGATTGATTTTAAGTAATATTTAAATGATAGTAAGTGAACATTAATGAACATAAGACAATCTTCATAGATTGGTTTATGTTCAGTATCCTTCCTTAAGTCTACATTACTGGACATATAAGGTTCAGTAATGTACACTGATTTTGATATGATGATTTTAAGATTATATCTACTTAGATTATTTCAGGAAACATTTTTTTTTTTTTTACATAATTTAATATATCTTATTTTGTGTCTCCCTTAATACTACTGCAAATTACGAGTACACTTAACTAACAAAAACTGTTGTTGCTACTTAGTCACTCAGTAAGTTAGTTTCCATGAAAAAGTTGTGTAATGCTGTGGTCATTTATCTCGAACGCCAGCCGCATATGCCGCGGCGTCTGCCTCGTATATTGTATTTGTTCCATATCTGTCCCATGCTATGATAATCGGCTTTTATGCAAGTTTGGCTGCGACTGTACCGATCGGTTTTCATTTTAATACGGGTTCGTTGTACACTTTTGTTTTGGAATGTTAACAGCACCAACGTAGTAAAAAATTACGTCAGTTTAAACGTAACAATAAATGATTCTTACAATATATGATATTATTTACGATTCCAAAAATGGGTAGGTACACCTACATTATTTGTCAACCTATTTTTGGTGACCTAATTGACACTATGGCTGTTCTATGACACTGCACACTACCACAAGCACAGACCTGACTTCGACCACAAGTAATTGTTTAAAAATGGAATTATATAACGATGTTACCTCACTTTTATAATTGGATAAATCCGCTGATTTCCTTTATATTAAAGTTGATGACGTATATAACGAGCAGTTTTCAGATTATATAATCAAAAGTGTAATCATAATCATCACCTAGTATTGTATCAATGTGCTATCCGACTGTTTTACCAAACAATCCACCAGATTGTGAGCGTGTCAGGCTAATGATAATTATGTGTAGTGTATACCCTTGACTATACAGACACCCAATAAAACTTATTAATATTCTAGTCCATCCATTATTCCCATCACCTTTTATCCGTACCAAGTACCAATACGATAGGCCTTCTATTGTCAACACCGCTATTATTATTAATTCGTTTATTTCAGATCCCAGATCCATAAATGTTTTAGTTATTGCCTGACTTTTCTCGTAATAAAATCATACTGTATCATCAGTATGATTTCAGAATGACGCTCTGATAAGTATGCTCTCCTAAAGACAAAAGAGTTTTGTTGGGCCTACCTACCAGTACTTAGGCTGAAGTAGTAGGCCTAATAGTGACTCAAGCTACTTGACCAGCATAATAAACCAGGTAATATAATGACTAATGAAAGCCAACTTAAAATCAGTGCTGGGTTTACTTTTAACCTAAACCTTTCCGGGTACTCGACGGGACATTTTTTATTAGAAAATAATAAAAAATAATTTTCTTTTTGTGATTCATCTACCGTAAATGTTGTGCCGTCATTATCCCGCACGGAATAAAATTATTTTACTTTCTTCTTCTTTTCTTTTAAAATTTTACTCTCTGGAATTCCTACATTTCCTACCTACCCAACCGGAGCGAGGCGACGGTCGGGTGCAGCGTAAAGTGCCTGCTTCCTCAGCGCCCGATTCCTCGGAGGTGGCGCACGGACTATACATGTCATATCCACGGCGGACACCACGTTGAGACCACTAATTATTATATATTCATCCTTCGAATATTATTATCTTTCTCGAAACTTCACAGACTGTCGCTTGTATGAACAAGTTTGGGTTTGGTTCATTGGCAACTGATCAACATCCCTCAAGGCCCTTGTTTATGCAAACTAAATTTCACCTCTTCCATGTTTCTAAGCCCAAGGGAAACTAGCAAAGGAACTTGGATATTAAACGTCGCTTTAGTAAATTTGATTTACCTTTTTCTGTCAATTGTTTACCTCGACAAACAAGTTCGGCCTATCCTAAATTGATGTCTGTATAAACCTAAAATAATTTCATATTTTTATCGTATTTGTTTTATCTTTTATTTACGAAGTTATAACTCTTTATCCTTTTTACGCGGGCTGTAAAATAGTTCACTGTAATATTCCAGGTCTCCATAATTCTTCTTTAGTTGTAACCTAAGAAAAGCGGCTTACTAGGGCACCCACCCGCAGGCTATAACAATAACAGCTTATAGTGAAGTGTGGTATAGGGTATTATCCTTTAATGATGGCACGGTTGGCGCAGTGGCTAAGCAATTAGCTTTCTGCGCTACGTGCCGCGAGTTCGATCCCCGCACGGAACAAATATTTGTATGGCCTACAGAAAGTTATTCCGGGTAGATATTTGTATAAACATGTATGTGACATGTTTGTTTGTAAACTGTTCCCACGATAAAGAGAAATCCTAGTGTGGGTCAACTTTCTACAAAAGAACAAAAACAAAAAACAAATGAGCAACATTCTCAGTTATATAACCCGCTTTAGTTCTATATCTAAGGCAACATTACCCTTCCAATGATTTTCAACAGCGTGGGCACAAATATGACAACCGGTTAAATAATAAGGAATAAAAATAAGCGAAATATAAGCGGCGTGAGTCCTGAATTATTAATTCAGTGGAAATGCCCTGCTAATGATAGTGCGTACGACAGAAGTGGAACAAAGTGACAAGTACAGTCGTGTACATTTGTGGGCTTAGGCTAAGCAAGGATTTATTATGAATATTGTTACGGAGATAATTCGACGATTAATTAAATTAGTTGGGGGAGAATTAAGGGAATAATAGATAAGGGATTATACAGAATGACTTACAGAGTCTAATGAATTATCGGTAGATCCGATCCACCCAATGATTTAAAGGACTTCGTACTTTTTGAGGCCTGATGCGGTTCTTATGAGAAACAGTTTGAACAACGTAACGTTGTAGATACTCAAATAACGTAACCGTAAATAATATTTCAATTTTGAATAATGATCTCTGCAAGTAGGTTAGTTTTCATAATAAAAATCTGATTGCCGACAAAAATAAATGATTCTACTGTTCCGTTTTTCCAATTTCAGAAGAGCACATAAAAACGTCGTCTAGGTACCAATAATAACTTCGACTTCAGAAAATAGTAAGTACGTCGCATAAAACATGTAATAAACTAATACCAGACAATCGCATCATACATCTTGTATAGAAAGAAAACACTTCCATATTTCTTCTTACAAATAAAATATCCATCCATAATATTGATATCGAACTTATCCAGACCGTAGAACTGTGACATAAGACATAATATATCCTGAATCCAATTTCGATTGTCTTCGGAAGGATCTCGAAACGCAAGACATTTCCCTACTCGATAAATTGTGAAGTCAGTGTCTGGCAACTGGACTGTCTCCTCGGATTATCTGATAGCTTGCCGCTTAACACTGAAAATTATTGCAGCATAGACAAATTAGCAACATGTTTTGCTGTAGGATTTATGATGATTCGAATAAGTTAACCTATAAGAGTTACGTTACTACATAGTACAAAATAAAATCGCCCACTGCGTCTGTCTGTTTGTTCGCTATCTATACTAGTGCAATGGATTTTGATGCGGTTTTCACCATCATTATGAACATTTCCTCCAGAAGGTTTAATATGTAGCTGTAGGTACCTATAATTCGTTCATATTTAATGTAAGGATAGTAGAGAAATTGCACCCGTGCCTAGCCAGGGGCGGGTCACTAGATATACGTTCATTAAGATTTGATGGGGCGATTTATTTAACTAGGTAAATTCTTACAGAGTTTAATAGAGATGCTCAATCTTTTCCGCGTTGGGGAACAGGATCTCAGAAGAGATGTTAATCAAGTTTATGTTTTTGAAGATAGGTCAATTAGCTTCGTTTAAACTTGGGAAGGCAATTTTTGGTTATATTAAGCTAGCTGTATTGTACAATGCGACAAATAGGTATCTTTTATTTCTGAAGCAACTAATATTTGTTTGGAAAACTAGAACATTTAAAAAAAAAAAGACTATTTCTCCAAACGTGTTACCAATCCATAAGTTATTCGTATAAGCTGGTCACACAAAAACAAAAGCAATGTGTTATCCGTTGAAAAAACACGTCCGACCAAAAACGGTTCATTAAAATAAACCTAATCCTATTGCGGAAATTGTGATAACGGTCTAGTGGCGTGTCGGGTGGAGTCGTGCGGTATCGGGCAAAGTCGGGCGGTGTCGCAGCGGTCGGCAATGCGGTCGCTCCGTTCTCGTTTAAAGTCACAAACTTGGCTTAACGTGGCAATTGACTTCTGCACTGTGAAATTGTACGGTACCCGTATGTACACTCGGCATACTAATGTAAGCTATCTATTTACGGTACTTGTACGGTACTTCATTGCACCTTATCCATTCATAAAAATCTACAGAAAAAAGGCATTAAACAAAAATCTGATGATAATGTTATGACGACGCAAGTCAACAATCTGATAATATTAACACTGACTTGATGACGTATTTATTAAATCCTTGTTTTCCGCTTATAAGAGTAGCCCCATTATTTTTAATTACCTACTCTTTCAATTTATCTGGGGGCACGGCAGTGCCCCAGCCAAGTCTCGAGCAAAACGGGCACGGCCGTACCATCTTTTCTCGATGCGATTCGTGGCTGTTTCGCCCCCCCTATATCTTCGACGTGGACAAAGCTACGAGTTTAGGTTTTCGTTGAATAATAGTAGGCATTAGAACAAGCTTAAGTTCGAAATTACATGCCAATTGAATTAATAGTTTAGGAGTTACGGTCGATCAAAGTTACACCATTTTGTCACTCACTGACTCATTGACTCACTGACTCACTGACCGATCATCAAAAATCTAAGGTACTTCTAGCAGACTTAGAAACTTCAAATTTTGCACCAAGATAGGTCATTAGCCACATATAAAGGCAAAATTAAAAAAACATTAAAAATAATTATAAAAACATTAAAAAATAATATACCATAGAAAACAATTTTATATTTGCGGTTTGGCAAGAACATTGTGTATGGATTTTGACTGCATTGTTAACTTTGTTCGTTGTTTAAGTATTCAATTGGATGAATAAATACATAGAATAGAAAAGAATAATATAAAATGTGGTCAAGCATACGTGGCCCTTTCAAGAGTGACTAGTTTGGGTGGATTACATTTAATAAATGTGAATTTTAGTAGTATCAAAGCTGAGGATATAGCAATAGCTGAATATAATCGACTCCGAAGTATATATCGCCCAGACTTGTCTACCTTATAAGTAACGGAGCCTCAGAAAAGAAACAAAAGAGATAGAGATAGAGAATGGGTTCTAAGCAAAGCAGTAGCTGAAGTCCAAGAAATTATGAGGTCACCTAAAAAAAAAGAAAGAAATACACTTACAAAAAATAAATGAGATCCCAACAAAAACATTAAATGTAAAAAAATGCCAAGTCTCTCGATGCAGTCTTTCCATCGTAAAAAGTTTTGAGATCTCATAGAAGCCAAGTCCTATTCAAATTATTTTGTAGTTATAAATCAACATTTAGTAATTGTATCAATAGTTTTCTTTATATTATAATTATAGTGACTTGGCAATGAGCACAAATTAAAAGCTGCTTGCTGCCTAGAATTATATGCAAATGTTACTGACGAGACCTATGATCAGATTATCCTGCGCAGTTTACTAGTCTTGGATGAGATTGACTGCCGTTGCCGAAATTCGGTTGAGACGACACGGATAAACCAAAAGAAAATTAATTTTGTGATATTAATGTTTACGCATGCGGTGTGTGACTTTCAACTCCTCCAAATATGCCGTTTTATTTGTTTCTTCTTGTGCTCATTGCCAAGTCACTATAATTATAATATAAAGAAAACTATTGATACAATTACTAAATGTTGATTTATAACTACAAAATAATTTGAATAGGACTTGGCTTCTATGAGATCTCAAAACTTTTTACGATGGAAAGACTGCATCGAGAGACTTGGCATTTTTTTACATTTAATGTTTTTGTTGGGTTTAAAAATGTTTCATATTCATTAAACCATTTTACATCATCACTGCGTTTGCTTAACCAGGATTAAAGCGCAACAATGTGTTTTACTTTGTGATTAATATGTTAAACAATGCTATGAATAAAAATTACATCATTTTAATTGTTTCGTGATGGGTTTTTATTAATAATTGAAAAATAACCGTGTGCGGTGTACCGAGAGATAACTGGCTATCACACAGACAGTTCCATTATATTTGCCGCTCGGCAATTTATCTCCCAGCGCTTTTTGTTGGCGATGCTTGTAAACTATGAATAGCGGAATCAATTCCAGCACCAGCAATCGAAACTGAATGAATTCCAATATATGTACAGTACATTGCTTTATACGTTACAGCAATCATGTTGAGTTTCTAATTGTTCGCAGATTCGATGAAAATAGAAACATGGGTACGACAAGGATAAACAAAATGATAAAGCTACAAATGTGTATGGTGAAAGAGCGGATGAAGTAAATGTTGTTGGTGACAACGTGGTTGTAGCCATGTATCGCAAAGTAATGTATGCAGCGGTGGCTGCGCTGACACTACAAATAATTGGTGCAGCGCGGCTGATGTGTCCGAGTGACCCTAACTGCGTTTGCGGTGGCACGCTCGCCGTTGAACTCAATTGCAACATCGATGGTGAGTGCACTTATATGTTGACGCTTACGAATGTCTTTTAAAGCCCCGTCGAGTTTTTCAGCGTGATTTCAATTTCTATTCGCACCAGCTCCCTTCCTTGCTTTCCGTAACTTTACTTTAAGCCGATTACTTAATGTTACATTCGATTTCCTTTTAAGTGCCATAAATTTCTGTAGTATTTTTATTAACTTTGCTTAAATTTTCAGGGCGCACCGTAAAAATAAATTTACTACCAAACATCTACATAAATATTAAATGCGAGAACGCAACGAGTCTCGACTATAGTAAATTACCAAAATGTGCCAACAGCATGAGTTCATTTAGATCTGTCAGTTTTAAGGATTGTCCACTACCATCGTCCTCATTCAAAGATGTTTTGACGAATATGGGAGTATCAAAAACCATGGCACTGATATTCCAAAATGCGAAGAATTTGTCAGGATATTTTGACAGAAAACATTTTGCAGGACTACAAGATTTAACCAAGCTACTTTTGTCTATAAATGGGATAACCCATCTACCAGACAATTTGTTCACGGATATCAATAAGTTAACATGGCTAAACATAAGATCAAATACCATAAATCTATCTGAAGAGCTGTTTAAGCCATTAGAAAGGCTAGAAACTTTAGAAATTAGTCACAATCACATGACCAATATATCTTCGAATTTATTTTCACATTTATCTTTCTTAAGAAAACTTTCTCTGTGGCAAAGTAACGTCACCTGGTTTTCTAAAGACCTTTTCACGGGCGTCGACGTACTTGAAGAATTAGATCTCAGTTCCAATGGACTTAACGAACTTCCTGCCTCGATATTTAAGCCCTTAAGGAAATTAAAGAAACTGACGTTATTCTCCAACAAATTTTCATCGCTGCCACAAAATCTTTTCAAAAATAATGCGGAGCTTGAAACAGTGGTGATACTAAACAATGACGTCACTATGAAAGAGCTACCTAAGTATCTTTTTGGTGATTTGCCAAACTTGAAACAAATTTATATTCAGAGGAGTGGTCTCGAAACTGTACCATACGACGTTTTCGCTAATTCGCCGCTAATTACGAACATATCATTAGCATACAATGACATAACAACACTTCCGGAGGCCATTTTTAACGATCAAATAAATCTGCTAGAATTAGACCTGAGTTACAATAAATTGAGCGAACTGAAGCCTAAACTGTTTTCATCTTTAGTGAGATTGGAAAGGCTTAAATTATGTCATAACTCTTTGGTAGAAATATCTGGGTAAGTAAAATTTTATTCGTGTCTGCTCAATATCCTTTTATTCGATTAGGGTGTGTGACGTAATTTACTTTTTATTACAGGCAAACCTTTTCGTCTCTACTCAGCCTAATATACTTAGAAATGGAACACAATGATTTGAAAACGATTTCATCGTATTTGTTCAGTAACAATAAACAGCGAATGTCAATATCTTTGGCTTACAATAAACTTGATTTTGAGGACAAAGAATTGACAAACAATTCTTGGTTGGTGAAAAGGACGTCGCCTTTTGCCCACACTTATAATTTAAAGCTATTGAATTTAAGTCACAATGAATTTAAAGTGGCTTTTGATGATTGGTGGGTGAATAGTCATGACAATTTAGATATTAGTCACAACAACATTCAAAACCTTTGGGTGAGTATTTTAATAATTAAGTATTGGCTACTTTGATAACTTTTGGTGAGTTTGTGCAAATATTTTCGTCATGTTACAGACTGATGAAAAATCGTTAAAAAATCATCACAACGTAATGAAAAAAGCAATGAAATATGTATGGATTGCGGAAAACCCAATTAAATGTGAATGCCAGAACTATTTATTCTTCGATTATATACAGGATATCGCAAAAATTAAGGTGGGTAATTCAA
The DNA here is from genome assembly GCA_932294325.1 of Allophyes oxyacanthae. Classification (NCBI taxonomy): domain Eukaryota; kingdom Metazoa; phylum Arthropoda; class Insecta; order Lepidoptera; family Noctuidae; genus Allophyes; species Allophyes oxyacanthae. The sequence goes on along the minus strand of OW028620.1, from coordinate 6,615,760 downwards.
GGCTGCGATTGTGGTTGACTTAAAATATATATAATAATATATAGTGTAAAAGAGAACTAATTACCCACTGAAATGTTCCAGATTGCTGACTTAGGACGTGTGAAGTGTCCACTGTGGGCGAAGGAAGCTTGTTACATGAGATTCACAATCCTAATTTCTCTCATGACCATAGTTTCTTCACTGTACACAGTTATTTTAATATTATTCATAATCTATAGGAAACAAATAAATTTGATTTTAAAGAAAAGATTCAGTTCTCTCCGACATCCAAATGACAATAGGGGGCACAAAGTAATGTTTAAATATTGCGAGAAAGATGAAGAATTTGTTTCAAAAGAAGTTATACCAGTTTTGAAATTCAACGTGGATCTAAAAATCCAGACTATACCGAGTAAGAAATATAGCAACAAAGTGAAATTTATAAGAAAGTTATCAAACTGCTTCAAAGATACGAACGAATGTGGCACGATCGTCTTGTTCTCTTCCAACTACTTAACGTCTACTTATAGTCACGTGGACATAAAGAAAATTCATAGCGAAATGTTGAAAGCGGAAAACACGATTTATATTTTCGCCGATATCGGGCCGGAGAATTCAATATATGCATTTTTAGAAGAACAACGCGATGTTGCGTCCACACTTATGTGGAATGAAGATAATTTTTGGGAAAATTTATTCGGTATGTTCTCCGCTTGTCACAATACGGGAGCATACGGTGAAAATAACGAATTGCGAGACACAAACAAAGTATCTATCGCCCAATCGAAATTGTCGACGAATATATCTTTCTCAAAACTGCCTGAATGCCCCAACATGTATGATTTGAACGCACTGACACATAGTCAAGTTTAGTTTCACTCTCTATACTTAATTTAGCGAGGTAAAGACTGACTTCTCCGCTACGACAACATCTGAACTCAATCATAGTTTTCAAATCTTCATTACTTTTATAATGTTTATGTTAAGATGAAGTAGAACTAATAACTAAATACAAATATTGCTTGTATAAATTTTTTATAAAACTATTTTATCATGTAAAAATTAGGGTAATGACATATTGTTTGTAAGCAGTAACTGTGAATAGTAAGCCAACCCACACGTTGTTCTGCGGTTAAACCATGTGATGCCGACTTCAAAGAAGTATGCATCATCAATAACAGCGGCAAAATGTAATCGATATGTAAGCGTTTCTTTCAAGTAACTGTAAATATTTAATGAGACATTAAGTAATATAAACGAAAACATTAAAGTTTCATGGAAACTCCATGTTGTTAAGAGTTGTAAACTGCAGCTTATAATAAAACCTATACTTTAACAACAAGCAGATTATTTTATTTACAACCTCTCAAACACAGTAAAACTTTAACCCTAGGGGGGTTCATTTTACGATTTATTTTACCAGTTTTACTTGGAGAAAACGCTAAGAAATTATTTTCTTCAAAAGCAGGTAAATTAAACACGTAGATACAGTAAAGGACTATCTTTGCCGTATCTTCTTCTCCAATAATTGAATTACTACAGTTACCATCATTGGACACCCAAGGCAGTCAACCTCGATAGGTTGACTGCCTTGGGTGCGCCAGACCATCTTAAGTATCGTCACTCATGGAGGCTTTTTCCTTGCATTCTTTGTCGTATCAAGTAGGCAGTAGGTAAGTATAGATAAGGATATTTTTAAATACTCGTAAAAGGCGTAACATGACACATACTTCTTACTCAGAAGCCGTAGAACTTATAATGATAATTAAAAGGGTAGGTAATCTGTATTGATTGCCTTTGCCGATTAGGTATTTTTTCCTCATACTGATCGTTAACTTCACAGTAGGTAATGGTAGTTTTGTTTATTGATTTTTAATATTAGCAAGTATTAGACCACTGATTTAACAAAATAACAAAGGATATTTTCTTTTTATGAATTATTTTTATCATCGATATTCCAATCCGAATTCAATCATGCATAGAAGATTATTATTAACACAAAAAGTCACAAATAGCCAATAAGCAATATATAAACCAGCTTCAATATCACGTGGGAATAAATCGCGGATGACAGTTGGTTGGACCTCCATCAATGTTAAACCATGGCAACGAGGAGCAACTGAGGGGTGCCGAGTGGAGCCGACGGAAGCCGAGGGGACCCGAGTGCCGGTGAAAATATAACGGCACATTTATATCGACAATAAATTGTCGGTTATGGAACCTATGTAGGTAGGTATGTAGGTACAATGTGCTGGTAATGGTCGTGAATAAATAAGTATGTACTTTTTATTTTGGTTTGTAAGGATTGCGTGCGGTATTTGTTGTAATATGACTTATATTTCAGCAAAATAAAATAATATATTCTCTCTATATTTTCTCTGCAACAGTATGAGTACTGAACTTTTAAAAGCTTTTATTCAGCCATAGTAAAAGTATAAAATAATCTGGAAAGGCAAAATTACTTAACCGCCAAATTGGGCTACATACATATTCGGAATCAGCGAATTTTTCTGCATCGATCTACATATTTAGGTAGAATTGCAATCGAGGCACTTTTATCGGTTACTAAAGTGCCACAAAAGTGCTTTGATTGCAATGCTACCTAAATAGATCAATGCAGAAAAATTCTCTATTCCGAATATATGTATGCAACTCAATATGCCCAATTTGGCGGATAAGTAATTTTGCGTTTCTAGTGACGAATGTAAGTATTATTAATTTAAGTACCTATATGTTAAGTTTTGTCATTTATTGTATATGAGTGACCTTACGGGGCTGGCATAGTCACTACGGTGAACTGAAGCCTCAATAAAAAATTTAATTAAAAAAAAAAACTCTTAAACTTGAATATAGAAGACAGCTCGTACAAGAATACTAGAAATTAACATAAAATATATATATAGAAAAAGCACAATTTTAAACTTCAGTTTTTTTCTGAGAATTTCGCAACCGACAAACCTAATTACAATTTACGTGACCTGGGAATCGTACCTAGGACCTCATAGGGCTTGACCACTAGATCAATGAGTGCTATTTAATAATAATTAACACGGGAATGGACACTGAATTACGTTGCGGTAACTGAATACAATAATGATTCAGTTTTATCTCATGATAATTCTATAATCCGACGTTTGGTCTATTATTCCGTATGAAAAGCGGTTTCATTTATCGTGGGATTATTTTGGTGTTTATTGAAATGTTTTATCATGCGATAAACGTTTGGTTTATGAATTAAAACTATCCGTATTAGCCTTTATTCCGTCGCCGTCCGTCGTCGTGAAAACCCCGTAAAACACATATCATGGTTTTCCTTTTATTTACTTATTTTATGAGAACGTAACGTGGATTCAGAATGAACGTACACAGTTCTAAGATGCATCTAACGATATCTATTGATGATAATGTGAACATAAGAATTACAGTAAAACTTCTAGCTTTTTTTCACCAGACGGTGTTTATCTTCTCCTGTAAATTTATTTATTTATTTAACAATTAATGCACACATAAAATACATGAGAAATATGAATTGGAAGCATAAAGTACAAAGGTACTGCTAAGCTAGGTAAGGTAAGGTAGGTAGGTAACGTAGGTGCTGGTAAGGTTATGTTGTATACAATCACGAAGTTTTCACTGCATGGCGACGATTCGTCCATTGAATAACATGTCATGCCTTCAAATAGTCAGCTACAAACAGTTTACAACTGCTTGTGACCTGTTAAACGAATTGCCGATCGGAGAATATAGGTAAGATCCTACTTTTTTCATTTTTACGAAATTATCAAAGCCATAACAATAAAAAAAATACGATGATTTTGCTTTCCAATTTATTCTTCAATTTCCACGGGAATTAAGACATGTTTAACAAGTTCCTTAAAAAATATTATGAAGTTTGACCCCAAATGCAGTCAGGTTATCGTGATATTGCTTTCTATTTTCATGTGAATTTCTAGAGCAATACATTTCATGACATGTGGGCAAGTGCGAGTTCTCCTTAACCTCGACTGTAGTTACCGTCAAGGAAAAACGTATGGAAACAATATGCGCGTGTTTTCGTTGCAAGATCACTCAAACACACGCTCACATTTTTACCAATTTGAAACTCACCAGTTCAAATCGCAACAATAGGTACTAGGTAGCTAGTAATAGGTACTTATTACAAAATGACGAGCAGGTACACTTTAATACCATTCTATTCTATTCTATCCATCAATGGTATTTGGAAACCAATTTATTAAAACTAATTTTTATAATTTAATAAAAGTTAAATTAATTTTTAATTTAATAAAAGTAATTTCAGCTTTCTGCACTCTTTCTCCATATAAACTTTAACTATGCTAAATCTTGCACTCCTCCGTGCGCGCAATATGCGTAAAAAGGGGTACAAACTTTTCTCTTTACGTATTAATAGATAGATAGATGTATATCTACATGTACCGTTAAATAGACCTATAATAAATTGTAGACATGTTATACAGTATAACATCAACGTAATTGAAATAAGATGAATGATGCCATCTGTCTCTAGGGCATAAACTAGTCGCTCAACTGGTGTGTTTTGTATAAGACTATATTCAACATGATGTCTGGCCTAATTTTAGTCGAGTGTCTTAAATACGTTGCTTGCGAAAAACTGTTGCTATGCCCTTTACCGCAATACAGGGTTATTTGTAATTAACTAATAGTGCTTTAAGGGTTTATAACTAGTTATACTCATAATTATAAACAAATTTTACTCTCGGACGAAGTAAGAAATCGCGAAAAAACACTCTGGATATTCTATATAAATAGTACAATATTTTACTCGACTAAAACTCGACGAAATGTATGGAACAGCTGATTTTTTTTTCGCGATTTCTTGTTTAATCCTAACGTAAAAGTTATTTATTATGATGAGTACAATAAACATTTAAAGCAATATTAGTTAACGGCCAATAAACCTATATATACCAGATTAAACTGAAAGGGTAGAATATGAAATTCCACAAATTTTGATGTTACAGAGACTGAATGGGATGCATGGAAAGAGCTTCACCAGTGAACCCAAATATATCTAGTGTACACTGGGCAGCAAGCCCGTTAGAAAACTTGCTGACAAGCTAATCTTTCCAGCATATACTCGTACATGAAAAGTTCTCATAATTATAAGAAAGAGTTCATGCTGACGAACGGGTGGCGCAGTGGCTAAGCGATTAGCCTTCTGCGCTACGTGTCGCGAGTTCGATCCCCGCACGGAACAAATATTTGTAAGATCTACAGATAGTTGTTTCGGTTCTGGTTGTGTGTGCATGTGACATGTACGTTTGTAAACTGTACCCTCGATACAGGAGAAATCCTAGTGAGGGGAAATGTAAAAAAAAAAATGCTGACACGATAGAAGAAGACTAAAGGGTACTCATTAATCTAATAAGCCTTCTACTAGATTATTCGGAAAGGGTATATAAACCGGAAATAGGGTTATTATTGGACTCACCATTATGATATTTTTTTACTATGGGATTAACCCTGAAATTGCGAAAATAAATATCTGCTGTTTCATACATACTTAATTCAATATTACTCGACTAAACGTATTACTGTTACTGTTAGCCTGTATCATCCCACTGCTGGGCAAATGCCTCCCCCTTTGATTTCCATGCTGTTCTATCTAAACGTATAGAACAACATATTTTTATTTATAGTCTGTCAAGAAAGTCATGAAAAGGATTGAGGGCGCCACTTGTATATTCTCTTGTTTATTTTTAATATATTAATGCCGAAAACATTTTTTTATCACAAAAAATCTACACAGAATAGTAAAATAAACACATCGTTGTACCCAAACTGACACCTACGGTACTTATTTAGGGTTGCGAGCGAAGAAGAATTTTAGTTCCTTCAAAATCCTTTTCATGACTTTCTTGACAGACTGTACGCGATCAGTGTTGATCCAACATGAGAATTTGTAGAATTTCATATTGTAACCTAGAAACGGAACCGCAATAAACCGCTTATTGCTTTGCAAATCAGCATAAAAGTTTTCATATTGATATCAGAGCTTCCATGGTACAATACCGATGCATTATTGCAATGTTTCACGGAACGCTGGCTGTATTCCCGGCACGTTGCCCCGTCGGCGCGCCGTCTCCCCGGAGGGGACCAAACGAGATTCGTCCTCGAAACCCGCAGATGTATAGACTCCCTAGTGCGCTGTGACATTTGCAACATTGATTTGTTTAGAATTTTTGAATTACAATAACTTTTAGCAGCAGCTTTTTGGTGCAGACAGAACCTGAATGCTGATTAGGTAATTAGCGAACTATTTTAGAGAATATGGTAAGTAACTTAGAAACTTAACTTAATAAGTAGGTACTTGCTGCTTATTAGTGACCAATCAGTTCTTGTACAAGGTTAAAACTATCTATATATATCTATATCTAGATACCTACTCAAAGTATCTATATAAATAAAAATCAAGTGCCACATGCATGACGGATCATAACTTGAGAACGGTTCGCCCGATTTGGCTGATTTCTTTTTTTTTGTGTTCGTAATTGTCAGGACAAGGTTTGTATGAAATATTGTTTTTGGGAAAATCCACCCAAAATGTCGGATGTTACATTCGTGCACAGCTGGGGTGGGTCGCTAGTTTAATATAATAATTACTTTTAGTAATTGAAATATAATTTTTATTATAACAACAGCAGAACCAGACTTCGAAAGTTGTTAAAATCACAGAATAAAAGTACTATTTAGAACGACGCTACCATAGTAAGTAAGGCTCTTTTTTTTAAATTTTAAGCTATATTGAAACCACACATTATTCAGCTAAAAGTACAAAAACTAACTATAATAAGGCTCGCTGCATTATTCCGATGTTTCAAAACGAGGGGAGGCAATGTTCGCGCTGCGAGTAACCTCGCGAGGGCTGCGAAATGAGATTCGTCGCCATAGCGCGCGGATGTATGGCCTCCCTAGCGACGCGCTCTATTCCTCATTGATTAGTTTCCAATTATAATGGGAAACATTATAGCAAATAAACACGTAATTTGGCTTTACATTTACTTGAATATGATTTTGCTTTTGAACTACTGTCTATTCTGAAGGATGAATATTTGATGGTTTGCTTAGAATTAACGTTTGATGTTTTGGAGCAATAGCTTAATAATACTGTTTTCTATAGGTACGATATTATTTGAACCGTAGCGTGACTTGCTCGTTCCTTTAAGAAATCATTTACCAATATACATTTTTTATTACTAGATAAGTTAAAGTAAACTATAAAAGTAATTAATACCTACAAGTATTTCACATCGTTAGTAAACACCATACACCACCACACATGAAGTACCTATTGTAATTAGAGTATGAAAATGAAAACCCTTGACAAACTCTATCTATTGGTGTCCATGTATACAACCGTTATAAATAATTGAAAAAAATGTAGCTAAGTTCATTTTCACTATAAATGTTTTCATAAACAATAATTCCATTGTGTAGGACAAATTCAGTATAAATATTTAAAAAAGGCTTGCACATAATTATATACGTCGCCCATTTCCCTTTACGTCAACTAAAAATCCGCACCCATTCCATCATAGCAAAACAAGAAAACAAAACTGCGACCTATGACGTCACAAGACTGAGCGGTCCACAAATTAAGTACAAAGTCTGTCACCGGCGTCGGTGATCAGGGGGTTCGCTCATGAAATATTCATGGGCACGGATGCGGTCGAATGTACCGCCGCGATATATTTACCGCTGACCACGTCAGCCCGACGCCGAAATAATAACTAGATGCGGCTTTACTATATACAACGTATGCATTTGAGGGTTGCTTTGTTGTAATTATAGTTGGGGTTCTTTTGATGGGGAAGTAATATGGTAGGCATTTTCCTTGTTGGTTAATTGCGGATCGATTTAGTTGTGTTTAGTGGAGCTGTGATTGACCCAAGATAAATGGTTGTTTTATGCATATATATACCAAAGTTACAAGTGCATTTTGCCTCCACGAGTGACGAAGCATGAAATCGTATGGAACAGCCTCAATACCAACATTGCTGACTGGATTTCTTGAATCTTTCTACTAAGAATAATAAGTACATTCAACATACCTAAGGTCAATTTCTTAATTTAAAGACATTGCGCAACACAACTGCAACATAGTAATGCTCGACATACACGGGTGCGACAAAATGTCAGTAACAATATGTCGTACCTACTTCGGTGCATAGAAACGATCTGCTGCGGCAACGGCAACGGCAACGTGCGTCACAATGACATTCTGTCGCACCCGTTTTTGTCGAGCATTACTTTGTCGCAACTAGGTATGCTGCGAAGTAAATTTAAAAGCTCTGCTGCTGTTGTTGGGTAGCAGGTAGGTATTAAATTTTTATGATCGACGTCATTTTACAGCCGTAGAGGTGGATGTACGCTGGAGTAGGAGAATTAGTATTGTAGCTAATTATGTTGGGAATTTCACTGCCTACGCGCGTAGCATTAAGCGCGTAGCAGCTACGTGCGTAGCAGTACTTTTCCGCTAGGCTGCACATAGTTGATTGTAGTAAGTGGAGACTTCATGAAGCCAGTCTATTTGATCCAAGCTTTTTCCTGGCCTGATTTTCGGGCTTTCGTTGTAGGTATTATTATTAACAACGCCTATGGCATTGTCAACCTACGAGTATAATAATATGGTGTAAATAATTGCCTTGTCACGTTCAACAATATTTAGCCAAATAATGGGGCGGCCGGAAAACCAATACTGTATTCCTAGTGCCTCTGTGATACTTGGAATAGAAGACAGACATTTCATGAATAACTGATACAGTCATCATCAAAAATAAGTGTTGATTAGCCGAATTTATAAATTAGTAATTTTAATTAATGTATATTCATTAAAATTACAGTAAAGTAAGGTTTTTTTTTTATGTTGACTGTACCTAAACAAAATTTTATTTAAGTTTATTCTAACCAAAACCAATAATTTCAATAAACAAAACAGATCAAAATTAGCTTGAATATAATTCAGCAAAGGACATTGCTAAAGCTCCATACATGATTAGCCCTGGAGTCTACAAAGCAAAGATTATGCTTACTATGTACAACTCGATGAAAACAATATGTTTCAAGCAATTTTAAAACACGGACAGTGCTGAATATATTTTTATTCATAAAAATTGAAATTATTTTGAGGTTATGTTTTGCTTTCTTTCAAAAGTTGTGTCATGTCAACTACACTACAACGAAGATTTCAGTCGATGCATTTCAAATGTATAGACTCTATACATTTGAATTTCTTCTTTTTTTCTTCATTCCTTCTAGTCGTCCTGTATCTTGGGTACAGTTTACTAAGATAGGTATATATCTCACATGCACACCCAGCCAGACCCGGAACAAACATCTATAGTCCATGCAATAGTACAAATAAAATACAATTGAGCTAAGTTAGTCATTATAGGTACTCGAGGCTGGATTGCAGCCCGAACCGAAAGCAAGGGATGGAGCGTAATGGAGCCAAGAATGTAATGACCAATGCTCACGCATTTCATACGACGTTTTTCAACACACTTGCGAGGAAAAAATAAATAGAGTTAAAATCCTATTTTGCGTATTTCTTCGTTTGTGATTGGATGAGTTAGCTATGCGCGCGCAGGATGAAGTATGCGCGCGCAGGTGGAAGAATGCGCGCGCAGGTCGAATGAGACGCACTGAGGAAGCCGTAAAACCTACTATTAAAAATATAATAAACGGAATATTTGTGTATTTATGTTAATGTTCTGTTAATTACATAAATTAATGTTAATTTGTTGACAAAAACAAATAATTTAATGAAATTAAATTAACGAAAAAAAATACAAAACAAGTCTTGGCAGTATAGATTAGTGCCTTTGTCTGTCCATGAAAAGAACGTATGTTTATCTCGGTATACCTACTTATAAAATGTTTGGGTTATGTTCATGTTGTTTTTATGTTGTATAAAAGATCAAAATAATTTTGAAATTAAAAAAAATCAATAGCTTATTTTTATTTATTCGTATTTTGTTTCATTGACTTAATTGTAGCTTAATTGTACTACGCTATTGGCAAACAAAAACAATATGGACGATACTATCATTTCCGATAATGTCATTATTGAGTTGATTACTTTTTAAAATGAAAAATGATTCAAGTACTGTCCGCATAAAATGAAATTAATAATAAGTACTAATAAAATACACTTGTAATTGTAGTATATTGTTCATCTTTGTAGACGACGGGGCCAACCGTAGCAATGTCCTTTAAATTTATCATTCCCAAATAAATTGTTCACGAAATCGCTAGATTGAGTAAACTAAATTATGTCCGCCAAGATGAATATGAACAGTTACAGTCAAAGGTTTGAGTTAGCCGAAAGCCGGGATCTATTTATACACAAGTTGAGGCAGATTAACAAAGAAGTTATAACTTGGATGTTCCACCACCCTATTGTTTGAATGGAGATTAGGTAGGTCCTCGGTGGATTTGCCTAATACCAGACTGTTAGTTCTTGGGCACAAAGCTAGATTCGAGACGCAACAATAGAAGCCGTAAGTTTCATAATTAGAATATTAGGTCTGAGATTAGCTGGAACATGTTATCTAAACTATCTAACCTAATATTATAAAGAGATAAGATTAGATTTATTGAATGTTTGTTTATTTGTTTGTAATGTATAAACTCAAAAAGTACTGGACCGATTTAAAAAATTCTTTTACTAGCATAATGCTATATTATCATTGTGTAACATAAGCTATAATTTATAAAGATATCACGTGGGCGAAACCGCTGGCGGAAGCTAGTGTTAAATAATATTGTGTCGTTTCAAATTCAAATTCAAATAGTTAATTACTTCAGAAACTTTCGGCAAATGGTGTGGAGGCCTAGAGCGCGTACCTAGCATAAGGCCAGGACTATGCGCGGCCTGTTTGATAGTGGGTTTAGCTGGTTAATGTTCATGAACATGATGGCTGAGCTCGATCTTCATTGTTTATTTATGTATTATGACTATATATTATATTATAAACTTATTAAGTTTATTATAATACAAATGTATGGAACAGCTGATTTATTTATCGCGATTTTAGGTTCGGTCCCATAATAAAAGGTGTTCATAATGAGCACAATAACCCCGGATCGGGACTAGAAAGGTAGTACCTTATTGTACTGAAAGGTAACGAATTAGTTTGCATGTAGGTATAATATTATCAAAAGTCAAAAGTGGAACGTGCGTAAATATGGCGTCTACTAAGGTGATGGCTTGGTACCGGATGTTCGTCATCACAGATTTTTGCGTCCGTGGAGTTGTGTTTTCGTTTATTTTGAATTACTTGTTGTTGTTTATTTAATAAGTATTATTATTATTATTTTACTATTTTTTATTTATGTATGATTTTTTTTTACCTCCGTCCGTGACTCACTGCAGGGTGCCAACTGAAAACCAGCGCTGGGCGTTCCACACCCAGCAAATACTGAGCTGGCAACCCTTTCGATATGGGCGTGCTCGTCAGTGCAGTAAAATCTACTGTATATTTTTTATCCGTGTTTGTTATTATTTCTGTTTATTATTTTTGTTTCTTTGTGATCTCTGTGTTTCAATTTTATTTTATTTTTGTACTGACGATGTATGTCATTCGAATAAATGTTTTCTATTCTATTCTATTCTATTCTATATATAATAATAATATAATATAATACAGACCCGTAACTATTAGGATACCACTGTAATTTCTATCTAAATTATTATGGTTAAGAATGGTTCGCCCTAAATATATCTCATGTTGATGTTCCTACAGGGAACAATTATTTGTATTTGTACAACGAAGTACGAGTATACATGAAATTGAAAGCGTACGCCAACCAGTGTGAAACAAATAAATATTTTTCTTCGTAATTGTATCTCTATTATGAGTTGACAGATCTATACTCACTAGCGACAATCGAATAATATTAGTATAAACTTTTTCAGTTTACCGTAGAGCCGCTAGAGGCACTGCGTTTGATTTCATACTAGGGCATATAATAATTGACGTCCTAATATTGAAAGTTATAAAATGTTTGGCATAAAGTTATTTTGCATAACGTTCATTGTCATACTTGTTTGTGAGAATTGTGGTAAGAATAATGGTTTCATCGGAGCTAAACACTGCCATAGTTATAGGTTAAGGCCGCGGACATAATCGTAGGTTAAGAAAGTTAGTAGGTTAAGAATTTTGACTGTGACATATACACAGAAAAGAATTTCAGCCAAATGCGAACACTGTCATTATGCCTTATTAGGTTATTCGGATAGATGTTAAGCAAAATAATGTATATGACAAATACAACTGTATTTGTCATATACTTTATTTCGCATAACGTCGCATGACTATGCGACTGCAAAATATGATATCCGAGCCAATATGGAACCCATTATTCGAAAGTTGCAAGACTTATAATAGAGGTACCTACTGTTTAATAAGGAACTAGGTCATCTTAACAGACGGTCTAGACATTCTTATTATCAGATTGTGACCTAAAAACTTATTGAAATGGAGCTTGGAGACAGAAGGCGACATTCCATTTATTATTCTGTCTACAATAATTTAATTATTCGTTATTTATTACGTTTTAAAAGAAGTATCGTCAAACTTACTTTGCTTTTAGGCTGTTTGATGCGCATACTTCTTTGTATAAAAACATAGTATTTTTTGTATAAAGTAAGATAGGCTATTTTATGTTTCTTTTTTCTAATCATCATAAATATTTGAATCAATGAATTTAGTTTTAGATTCCTACGAAATACCGTATATTATAGTCTAAGATATAATCTAGTTTACCTACTGATATCCATGGAAAAACTGTTTCAAAAAGCAAGGGGTATAAAATATCGTTTACGATTGGCAAACTACATGAGAAATACCACAGCTGCTGGCCATTTCTCATTTGCCTTTAAATCGATAAAATTACAATATTATACAAATATTATTGATACTGACATAAGTAGTCTACAACGTGTGCTGTGGACTTATCAAGATCCATTTTCCGTTGAAAGTAATCGCAGATGGGCAGAAAGCGAAGCTAATTGAATAAAAAGCAAAAAAAATAAAGCGTGACTTTTGTGACGAATAGAGAGTAGGGAGTAGAGAAGGACAACATGATACGTAGTAAACTAAGATTATTTGCAGATGTATTTATTTATTTATTTAAAATGCTTCATGTTCAATGTACAACGGCGGTCTTAATGCCGTAGGCATTCTCTACCAGACAACCTTGGACCTTATGTATTTGCAAAGCCTAAGTTTTACTTTATCGTAGTTTGCTAACCGCCAAATACTGACACACAAATAAATTTTAAGACGCTCTTAAAAGTAATTCTGTCGCAACTATCGACCTTAAAATGACAGTGACAGCACGAGAGTTAATAGTAACTTAAATTTGAGATGCGTTTGGGTATTCGGGGTTAGATTCTTAAATGCAAATTGGATCATTCTCATGTCATGTCAATCTGACATTATAATTTTTTGTTGTTCCAGAACAACAAAAAATTATAATGTCAGATTTTTAGTTCTATAGATTTATTGAGATTATTTTCTCATTAATTATATTATTTACATAGAAAATTTTCGTCTGAATTTCATACTTCAATGCAGACAAACCTCAACAAGTCTTATTGCCTGACGCATCGCGTCACTCAACTAGGAAAAAAGGTAGGTAAACTATGCACGTGTGTAATATACATACACATGCATACATTAACTTTTTATTTTATACACACTGTGTAGTTATAATAGTTGTTCCACTAATTTGAAAGGTGTTGAATGTCTCTTTCCCGAACAAACCTAATAATGCGTTGACACGCGCGTAGCGTGACTCTGGAGTGACAGAGTTGACGCGAACCATTTCTGTTTCACTGTCAACAGCGTGTTACATAGTGGGTGGATATTAAACATAAACACACATATACAATGAAAAGAATTACGTATTAGGTACGTTATTAATGTTTTACCTATATCGACTTTTCTAGTAGTTTCTATAAAGTCCGCGAATTCCGCCACAGATATAATATACCTCCATTCTCTCTCTCTGATCTTTGATTGCAGCACGATGTTATCAAGAAATGCAATAGTCTTAGACAGGACATAAGACGTGACCAAACTTCGCATAAGATTATATAGCATTCATATCAGCTCTGTACCGAGGCCACCGATATAATTAGCGGAATAACTATTACGTCTGGCAGAAGGATTAGTGATCACAGGATATGTTATTTGCGCAACCTAATAGCAGCCAGCCTCGATACCACCATTGCTGACAGGCTAATGAAAGACTCTTATGTGATAGCTCATTCCGTCTCGATAGACGAAGAAGAAGCATAGGTACAGGGAGAAGAGCTGCTGCAGCTCTTCATAACATAATCTTCTAGTCACTATTCTCGACATTCACACCTAAAAAGGGGTTGGTATATATTTGCGTCCCAGACAACATAATAAGCAAAAACAAAAGCTTATTTTAAAGGTGTGACAAGTTTTGTTTATAAACCAATAAAGTGTCGACACGCGTGACTCTTGCATGACAGAGCAATGACGTCACTTGTATGGGGCGACTGTGACCTGGTAATTGACTTTTTCTGCTTAATCATTACCCTACAAGTTAACGTATTGAATATTTTAATAATCAACACGCCAGTCCTTTTTAACCCCTGACAAAAAAGAGGGATGTTATAAGTTTGTAGTGTGTATCTGTGTATCTGTGGATCAGTGTATCTGCGTAGATACGCAGATGTGTAGGTATCTGTTTGTGGCATCGTTGTTCCAAAACGAATGGACCGATTTTAATGCAGTTGTTTTTTATTTGAAAGCTTGTTTAATCGGGTATCATCATATACGCGACTACTGGAAGAAATTTCATTAGAAATAAGTAGTTCCATTGTGCTCATATGTCTGTAACATTTTTATTACCATGTTTCCTTGTGTTTACAATAATAAATAAAATTTTCTCAGTTTAATATTCTACCTATATGTTTTTACTATATTACGCTATAAAATAATCAAACCTGCACACAATACCAGTACTTTACTCGCTTCCAGCTGTACAGTGTCTGGCCGGGACCGCCGACAAATTATAATGATTTACGTCGCGCCACATAGTTATTCATATTATTCATGCCACCCGGTTTTCTACTCTTCTGTTTATTGATATAAGTACGTTTATTTTATACAATATCATTCGCATATGCTATCTCTTCAAATACAGCTTAAATAAGAAGTGAAACTGTACACATATAATATGTACAGTATTTTTATTCAATATCGCAATACCTCAGTGAATATCTAATAATCAAAGCCATAGATGAAACGAGCCACTAAGTAATTTATATTTGTAGCGATTCCTAGCGCCACAAAACCGAATTACCTACATAGCAACGTAGCCAGCCGACTACAATTTGATTGTAGTCGTAGATCATCGTATCTAACACGTAATTGTACAACTGTCCGATATAAACCGTTAACCGGCCTACCAGGCTATATCACCTCGCTTGGTCAGAGAATCTTCCCTTTTCAATGGAGGAATACCATACCTCGTTCCTCCACATATTCCCACTTGGAACCGCGTACTAAAATCACGATGTTATGAAAGCGCCTGCAAAGGCCTAGTTGAAATAAAAAACTTTGACTTTGATATTCAAAAGATTAAGTGCACTAAAAAATCCTATTTTTCAGTTACAAAATATCCGCATGAAACGTTAGGTATTATTACGAAAATTATTCGAAACTTTCATTGGTTTGAAAAGTTACAAAGAAAGTGCAAATGACTTTTCAGGTTTCAGGTTCATAAATTGCAAATTGCGGTTAATAAAATTCGCATTTGAGGCTCTGATTGTACCTCGAAATCACTGAAGTAAAAATGTGTAGGTACCATCATCAAATTTGTTTCATATTGAGATGTACAACGACGTTTGACTGGAAGACGTAGGTACACGTGGAAAATGTCGCTTTCCGTGAATTCCTCAAGGAAAACGTACAATTTCTTTAAACGTCTTCCTTTGACCAGAATGTATTTGTAACTTCTAAGAAATATTTTTTGCGCAAAATTATTTCGATATCAAACAAAAAAAAATTGATTGATTATACCTATGAGGACCCCGAAACTTAATAGGGAGGGACCACAAACCGAAAAGTAAGAATAAAGGGAATAAATGTCTAAGTTTAATTACATCGCCTTGTAAAATACTCCAAATAAAAGGAATACTGGTATTAAACAATAAAAGCGCGACCTTAAATCCCTTGGAACAGGCCTTAAATTAAGTTTGCCCGCCCATCATCATTATCCGTATCTTAGAAAATTTGAAACGCACCCTTTTACGAGCCATCAGACAGTGCCCGCCTTGTTCTTGTCTCTCGTCTTTGTCGTAATAAAAGTTATAACCCTATCTGTATATATACCTAGTACAGCTAAAGTAACTGTTGCGGGGTAGATTGAATAAAATTTCCACGTTTTTATTAAAAAGTTTCAGAAGAAATCGCCTTTTTTTAAAGAAACTATACAAAAGTGCTGCTCTTTCATGCTTTGAAATACGAAGTATTTGCGAGGCGTTCTACATGTTGACCTCTGCGACCTAGTTTTCTAGATTAGATCCAACCAAACTAGATCAAGTTTTTACAATACGAATGGATAATGCAGCCAGATTAACCGATAGGTAATTTACAATCTTTTGGCCGTCAACAAATAAAATCCTTAAAAGATAATTTCCGACACGAATAAAAAGAAAAGCTTGGCGTAACGTGATTACGACGTGATCTACCAAGATATTGTATGCCATTATAAACTGTAGTACCCTCAATATAAAAATCATAATTGCATAGAGATACCGGTATACAGATAAGCAGGATTGTTGCTAGGTACGTAATTTCATTTGTTCGGAGAATTTCCTTCCCCTTACGTCATCAGTTTTCATTACTCGCCCGTCCACCGAGCTCATTATTACTTCTAATATTACTGCTTTACCTAAAGACCATTATTTATCATAATAACTACCTGCAATATCTGTACATTGTGCGTTTAATGTTTTTAATTTTTGTGAGAAATTTTAGAATTTAAGAACGTTTTACCTGATTTACCTAATTTTACATTTTGTTTTGTCACAGCCATTGTAATTAACGGAATTGATATTAAATAATATTAGGAAAATTATGACGTCTCGTGTATTTTCCAATCTAAAGAATCATACCTATAGCTAGATTCACAGGCGATGGAAAATGTAGTCAAGTTAATAATTTCCTTCGACGACCTGCAGAACAAACTTTTTGTGCTTCTATTTTTTAACGCTCACTTCACAGTTTATCAACGTTCTCTTCAGACGAGGGTTTAAAAATTAACATCTTCGTAAGCTTTGAGTATCGTCGACCCGCCTTAAAATATCGTATCCGAAAGCGGGGGAATCTCCGAGAACGGTCAATTTTTATCTATAACGTTTCACTGTAGTAAATCGACAGTGATTTTTCAGGCTGAAATATTAGCGGTTTCAGTCCCCATATCTCTAGGGCCGCCCAACGACGAGACTGTTAATAAACACAATATTTCCACGTCAAAAAGAACGCGGAAAATCGAAACACAACAGAAAAAACCGGCCTCTTTTTTCTGGCCTTCTTTTTACACAGTGACATGTAGTGAAGTGACCGAATAATTTGCCCATTTGTCAACGTCTTCGCTTTGCCGAGGAGAAAAATGATTCAGTGAATCTGTCGGGGCGTCACGTCGCTGAATTAATTGAAATAAATTACCTACTTCGCGTCAACAGTTTAATCTTTAACGGTTATAATTTGACGCCTGTCGAAATTACCCATTAAAGTGATCGAACTCCATGATTTGATATAATAAATTTACATTTTTTAATACCTATGCTGGAAACAATAGAAGCATCGTATTTAAAAAAAGAACAACCCTAAACAAAATGCGGACAGGGTTTTTGGAACTAGTTGAGCAAACAAGGCAAAATATATTATAAAATCCCTTACAACGGATACCAACAGTAGAGATTTTTCTGGTTGGAAAATTAGCGTATCGACTTTACTTTTTGTAACGAGGCCTTCTGGCGTGTTCATCGTACTGTAAGTTTGCTTTGCTGTTGCTCAAACAGTTCGGTCAGGAGCCTTTCAACCTCAATAGAATATTCAAAGGTCGGCCTGTGAAAATATGGCTCAATTGGGCTACGATCCGCGCGGGATTCTCGCTTTAATATTCAGGCGATGAAAAATATCCCGTCATAAAAACCTGGACCATATGAGTTTTTAGAGGCTACGTATTTGAATATTGATGTTTATGGAAAGTGTGGAACGAGTACCGTACCTTTGGTTGGATAAAAAGCTCTGGTATAACGGTATGCGTGTCATAAATTCAGTGTAATGGAACTATGGATATCTTCCGGCGCGACACGCTGTTGTGAACTTCATAATTTTTCATTATTCGCTTTTACGCATAAATATTTTACAGTTATGAACATAACGAAGAGTTCATTTCGTTAAAAATATGGCGCTTTTGGTTGTTGAACATGACAAATCGGAACCATTAAGTTCCCCGTTACTGAAGGGGTTCTGAAGCGCTCCTGAAGTGAGTGATTTAAATGTACGTATAAATTGTCATGACTTTCTACATCTCATTTTAGTAGGCAAAAGACATCATAGGTAGGTAGTATTAGGGCTTTTCCAAAACATAATATTTTTATATCCCTTTTCATAACATGTTCCACTAACAGGATATTATCAATATTGCCTAATGATCCAAATGAACTTGATAAACAATCCTAAACAAACCACTGTTCATTACTTAACAACAAAAGCTTTAAATTTACCAGACCGCTAACAAAGTTAATCTACCCTCGTAGATATATATAAAATTTTCAAAGAGCTTTACTTTTTAAAACTTCAAGCGTATACGCATGCATCGTAAAACAACGTCCACTTAGCGATAGGCCCATCTGTGAGAAAAAGAGCATTAAGGTGTAATTTATCACAGTTTCCAGGCCATTAAACATGGAGACTGCAAAAACCGCGTACTATACGTGATAAGCTCCATGAGAACTGGATTGTGTGCGAACGTGAAAAAACGCTAGCAAATACTTTAATCTTTGAACAGAATGTGTGTGCTTCGAGTATTATCATAATAGAAAATATTACAAAAAAAAAAACGGTATAAAGCACCAAATTCTCTGGGGCTTTTACAAAACCTTGTTGATTCGATTAGTGTTGTTTATTGGTAGTTATTATGTAAATTACTTGAAAGTTAGGGTATCTCGTGGTAACCGTGACAGTTTCGAAGTTTGCCGATAGTTCATTTGTATGAAAGAGACCGTGAATATTTGATTGACTTATAACTTTTACTTAAATTAAATACTTGTATTTTTAGCGATGAAAAGAATATAATACTCTTACTTTCATGCGATTGTAGTAATACCCTAATACCCTTTTGCATTCCATAACTCTGATTTATTGTACTATATAAACTCTTACATCAGGTATAAACTTAACTTGCTAAGACTATATATAGTTATTGTAAACACCATCACTTACTTCCCACTCAATTTACTATATGTGAAAATCTGTTATTGGCTTTCTGTTTATATCCACTACCGCTACAACTGTATGGTTAGCTGTAGATTTTCCTTCAAATAAATAAATAATAATCTACTGTATCGACCTTTCTTTGTACTGTATACTCATGTTCTAACAAATAAAAATCTTATCATATCTTATCTTTGAAGAAATTAATTAATTTTATTAGGATGTTCCAAAAGAAATACATATCTATTACATCAAAAGCTTTCAATAACAATTTTCGAGCCCTGTCCTTCCTCAGTTATAGGAGACCACAGAATGCATATTAAAAATACCTAACATTTATCAAATTAATATAAATTAAAAATTAAAAGTAGAACAATTTTTTTTAATTGCAAATTATAAAATAGGTAAGTACATACAAAAACATCCTATTAAAAAATATATACAATTATAAAAAATATTAAAGTTAATAAAACAAACATACAAATAATTATTACAAAAAAAAAATTACAAATTACTTACTGATCGTGTACAAAATCCCACAACATTAGGCTTCAATCAACTTAGTATTATAAATGATGAATGTAAGAATCTACAAACAGGACTTAATAAGTATGGTATTACAAAGGCTGAAAAACAATCCAAATACTGCGAAAGCTTTGAGCTGGGACTGAAAAAATTAAATGCACTTTAATTTAAAAAGCAAACAACCATTTCAAGCTTTTCTTTGAATGAATTAACAACAAGGAGTGCAAATTTCTATGTTGGAAAAGAAATTAAATTCCACGTTGTTAAAATACGTCAAAATCGTTCCAGCCGTTTAGGAGATTAGCTGGAACATAAAGACAGAGAGACAATTTTTTTTATTATTTTTTATTATTATGTACCTTACTTTCATATACATTTAGTAAAACGTTGTTATTTTGACATTACAAACAGATGCTTCATTTTTATTTGTTTGTGTAGATGAAATCTTAATAAACTTAAAATAAAATAAATTAGTAGTTACTGCACGTGGAAGAATTATAATTTCTACTTATAATAATATTTTTACTTATTGAATGTCTACTTTTACTGTACCTAGTAGATATTGATTATATTACAAGATTTTTTTTCAAACCGGGCAATGTTGGCACTGGCTTCATATTGGGTAAAAATCCTTGGGCAAACTCCATAATCAACAAAATTTCCAAACAGTTCTTAACTTAGCCTAGCCATGTTAAAATTGTTTAGAATATAAGGGACTGACTTATAAGTAACTTAGGTCTTTTTGAGTAGGTTGAGTTAGAACTGTGACAAAAAACAAACATCAAATGATACCTGAAGAGTTTAAGCTTAACTTCGATTTTCTGGATTTTGCCCGAGCTGAGCTAAGTCTTAAAAAGTGTTCGCATTAAATCCAAAGAGAAACACAAATAAATAAAATATTGAGATTCATTAAAGGAATATACACACTACTTCCATCAAAATACGTAAAAAAATACATTTTATAAATGAGCAGGTATCACAAGGAAAACCAGGTACGTTATATAAACGAGGTTACCAAAAAATTTTAAAATGATGGCACAAAAAAACCCTTTCAAAGGTTTGTTTTGATAAATTGGAAAAAATAAAGAAAGGCTTAGGTCGAATGTACGAAATGGCTGTCATTCAGACGAAAGCAAAATTTGCATACTTTGCTGAATTTTTCTTTGTAATTTTTTTGAATTGCTGATATTTATCTCACAACTTTTTGTTTTCAGTTTGATAGCTGCTCATCTTGCGAGAAGCATCAAAAGTTGGACGATCTCATCAGTTGTCTGGAATCTTTTTGCCACTTCAATATGAAGTAGTTTCGAATACCAAACTGAAACAGATAAAAATGTTAATAAGTGTATAAAATATATTTATTTGGTTTTTATGTAGTTCGCATCTGGTGAAGTTGGTTCATAAAGATAAGTACACATTAGAGCATTTACTTAGGTATAACAGAACATGGAGTTTTATTGAACCATTGAGCCGCTCCAATCTTTTTCGTGAACCAAACATCAACTACGATGCTCGACATATTGTTACAACTTGATTTTAAAAACAACGAGCGAATTTGTGTTACATTTAATCGAGCAAAAACACGACCGCGAGCAAAATATGCGACACGGAGTTTACTATTGTAAATATTAAATTGCCACCATCTTACATCTTTCTTTATTTTTTATCTGTTTAAAACATCTCATCAAGATAAACACAGCACACACGACATAGGTACATATCCGACATTTCAACGAAGAGTAAATGCAAAACAGAAAGTAATGTTACAGGTAAATACACACTCGCCGTGAGCATTACGTTAAACACAGCGTCTAACACTCGCAGGAACGTTACATTATATTATGGAAATGATTTTTTTTAAATTAGCTTTTGCTTGTTTTGTCCCAATCGTAAGACATTTTATTACATAGAAATACTCCAATGTGTACTCACCTTTAGATCATAACTATAGATTATAGAAATTTTTTCCGTTACTATTTAATTTAATTTCATTATTGTCATCTTTGATTGTATTCTTATAGCTATTGTTTTTTGTATTTGAATACTACAACGTGTAAACAATTATTATGCTAAATGCAGCTTAACATATGTATTGGGCATAGTGCAGCGTGGCATATAAATCCAGAGCATTAATTTCATACATAGCTTCAAGCGCTACGTGTTTTATTTCTAGTGTTGGCGCCATTTGGAGCTCTGCCCATCACTGTGGAAGAATGAAATAGTCTGTATATTTGAGGAAACATATTTCCAACTTGCATTCGGTAAAATAATGCAAATTAATTTGGCCGCCTGTCACCCGACCTCATCCAAAAGTAGGTCAAAAACCTAATCATCATTGCTTATGAACTTTACGTAATGGACATGCAGACACAGAGTCCGCTCTTCACCTATAGCCATTGTTTCGTTTAAAGGCTAATGGGCTTCGGCCCAACCGTGTTATTCAAGTGTCAAGAAGATGAATGTCACGTTATTTATGAGGTTCCGTTGAAAAACTGGCTTATTTTGATACCTGGCTTACCAACTCCGTTGCATGACAACACATAATGCCGCTTTTCACGGTAATCCATGTTTTATTATGAAGGTTTTGAATTTTTTTTCCGTGACATGAAGTGGCTATTAACTTTGTTGATGGGTACGTACGCAATCGTTTTGAATTATTACCTGCAATGAATATGATATATAGACATGTAAATAGTAACTTAGTGCCTGGAATGAAACATTTGTCCCACAAAAAGAATTTCGTTCTTTTGTACAAGTTTGTTTGTCAAAAAGTAGGAATTTTAGAATATTGATAAAATGGAAATCTTGGCGTACGAATTGTTTGTAGAATAAGCTGTGCATCTACACAGTGTTTCCTTTTAATTTAAATTATTTGTTCCGCATATGGTAGGTAAATGCAAAGTAAGCAAACAAAAGTTTTTCCTAGCAAGAAAACCAGCTAACCATTAGCGAGAAACTTTTAATTGTATCGTAACAAGTTAAAGCGTTGAAAATATATGAGTAAAGTTGAATTACGTACGTCTGTAACAATATCCGATAAAGAAACTATAATTACGCAAGACTTTTGCTTGGCTTCGAGAGGTAAGATGTAAGCTTCTTTGGCGCTTTTCATGTTGTGTAACTGTAGAATAACTTCGAACTTTACTTTAACATGGATTTCAGTCAATAGAAAGCTTAGTCATCATCAAATCGTCGCCTAAAAATCTCGCTTTAAATTTATTAGAATACTAGTTTCCGCCAGCGGCTTCGCCCGCGTGATATCTTTATAAATTATAGCCTACGTTACTCAACGATAATGTAGCATTCTGCTGGTGAAAGAGTTTTTAAAATCGTTCCAGTAGTTTTTGATTTTATCCACAACAAATTACAAACAAACAAACATACAAAGAATCAAATCTTTTCTCTTTATAATATTAGTTTAGTTTGGTTACCCCTTGTGGCGTCAATGTTAAAGTGATCAAAACTTATATAACCTAACCGTCAAAAATCCTTGACTCCAACTAGAACATGAGCTTTTCATGAAACATAGCTAAGATGATTCCCGATTAAATTAGGTTTCAACTAAAAAAACTGCTATGAAATCAGTCCATCCGTTTGGAAGCTACGATGCCACAATCAGACACAGATACACACTACAAACATAAAACACCCCTCTTTTTTTTCAGGTGTTAAAAGTACAAAAATTTGCTACACGTAATTTACAAAGTATTAAAGTGCAAAGCGCCCAATGGTAAAAAATATTGATTTAACTATAGTGTACCAAATAAAAGTATAACGTCATATGGATCGATAATCCATTAGACCTCGATTTGCCCCAAGTTGATTTTTATTATGCCATTGCATTGCATTTTTGGGTTTTTTGATTGAAATAAAGTGTTCGATACATTTATCGAACATTTTATTTCAACTACGGATTACAAACGAAATCATTAGCCTAAACTGCTGATCCTATCATGGTTTCAAGCTAACCAGATGTGGTTGGTAATTGACGCAGTCGTTCAAAGCATTCTGTTTGCGGAATGTATCACCGGAACGTATCGTGACTTTTATAGGTATCTATATTTGAGTAAAAGCTGTCAAACACTATAATTTGTTATACAAAGGTACTTTCATGTTCAATAGTGTCTTTAGAAGCAATCATATTACATTATTGATATCGTAAAATATGACTAAGGAAACGTTGTAAGCGAAATATACATTAATTATGCATGAATACCCTTACGACATTACAATTTGTTGGACATGCGACAGACGGTCATGCCTTTCCTTTGCCCTTCTTTAAAATCGTACATTCCCAACATTAGTC
Source organism: Allophyes oxyacanthae (assembly GCA_932294325.1). Lineage (NCBI taxonomy): Eukaryota > Metazoa > Arthropoda > Insecta > Lepidoptera > Noctuidae > Allophyes > Allophyes oxyacanthae. Next base: position 6,591,418 of record OW028620.1, on the reverse strand, counting down.
CAAGACGAGGCCAATACACGATTTTGATACAGTTATCGACAAAAGCGGAATAGGAAATATCTTTGTCACAAAGCCTTTTCGCTTTTCGATCAGTATTGACAAGACGCAATTTGTCTTTGTGACTGTACTTTATCTTACAATAAGTATGTGCCTGTACGAGATTGTATTAGGTTTTTTATGGTTCCTTCAGAATGGAAAACCTATTTGTGAAGCCTTTTTGGTCCATCAGACTAAGAGACAATTTTTTTCGAATGTTGAATCAGCATTTTGATTCCTTGGATTTACTCGTAAATGACTTACAGAAAATAATTTTGAACTGATTACTTATTTCCAGATTCTCGTTTCAAGCGGATTGGTAAAATAAATCAAAACATATAAACGAGTTGTTTTCAAAAACAAGATTTAACCTTAATAGGTTAAATCTTGTTTTTAAAAATTAAACACAATTAACGTACCTAATGGTACGTTAATTGTTTTTAATTTTTCAATAATTTTGTTACTATTGTTTTCAATTGAAGTTATTTTTTAATTACGGTTTCATCGTCTTTTTACTATATTTTTTACAATTATTATTTATCATATCTTTTTTTATATGCATATATAATATACCCCTATTATATAATATTTTATAGTATCATTAGCTCTTCCCTTTACCAGCTCGTATATTTTCGAGCCAAAGAACTTTAATCATATTTTTATATATTTAAAAAAATATTCTCTTTTTGAATACTTATATATGTATATTTTTATGGTATCATTAGCTTTACCGGCTCGTATATTTTCGAGCCAAGGAACTTACCAACTCGTAAGGTGATATAAACAGGCTCTTTATACCTATCATTCTCCCCAGTTAATTTTGAAGACACTTCGACAACCTGTTATGGAGTTATGATAGATAACGTCTTTTAATCCATGACTGACAGCGTTCAGAAATTATAATTTTATAAAACAATTTCCGCCTGGCTTTGTTTGCTTTGTAAAACAAAAGTTAAATGGAAAATTTGAGGCAACTCGGTATTTTGTTGTTTTTGATGGTTTTGGATTTGTAATACACATTTATAATTGGATAAATACTCCAGATTTAATAAATATAATAATTTTAGGTTACTTTCAGAAAATGTGAAAGAAAAATTTAAATTATACTTTAAAAAATTAAAACTAAACTTGCTAGACTATAAACGATTGTAGTGGAATTGATCAACAAGTACAGAAATTAAGGTTAGTATACCTAGTTATTTAGAATTGTAAACAAATTTTCTCAATAATTTAAATGTAATTAATTTAGTAGGTTCAGGTGTTTGGGTGAATTTTATTTGAACCATTGTCCAGAAGTTACTAAGCTTGAATCTTTTAGTAAAAAGTGACGCTCTGGATCAAATTATTTAGCAATTTAGTGGTAAATTAAAAATACAATTGATATTGAGTTATGTTCACTTACCTACCATTTTAGGTAGGTTTTCACATATAACGAGCTTATTTTCAACATTGAACATTGATGCGCATAAAATACTTCCAAGGAAACGTATTTACGCTTTCAAAACTATCTGCACTACTGAATAAATTAATACAAGCCCCGGATTATGCTCAAAAAACAAGACAAGCATTAATCCTACCCGAAGCTGAAACTCGGTATGCATATTCAGGCAGTCAATAAGCCTATCCTAGATAAATAGCATGGAGCATGCGTTGCCCATCCCTCAAGCGTTATGATGAAGTGATCGCACAGTACCGACAACTCATACAATATTCATGGTCTCAGAATGCGGCAATTTGCTCGACATGTCCTACGTCCTACAAACAACACAGATGTATCTCAAGTTAGGGAGGACAACACGTTAGTGATCTAGTGTGTACAGAAGTATTGGAGGATTGTGCTGTGAGTATGTAGATCCTTTTGGAAACTTGAAGTGTGTATATTAGATTTTCGCTAGAGAGGACATTGAAAATGAAAAGTGATATGGGAAATTTAGATTGGAACTTTCCACGATTCATAAAAAAATATTGAGCAAAGTTAACAGACGTGCAATAGTTTATCTATGACAGTATTATGGACTCGTCACAGGGGCGTCAGGGTTAACGATTATTTTAAAAGAGTTTCCATGAAGTTTCATACTGGTGTTCCATAGGACCTACTATTTGAAACCACGTAGGTACCTAGGGTCTCGACTCGACATTTTATAAGTGCCTGTATCTGGTTTACATGAAAAAATAATCTATTCTATTCCAACGATAACGCTGAGGTAGTTACATCATTTTCTGAAAACCATTCATGCGGCAACGTGATGAATTTTTATACATAATGTGACATAATTATTGAAGCACTGGTGCTAACGCTCGTATGAACAGGCTTTTAGACGCAGACATAGCTCCTACATGTATATCTGGGATATTTTTTTACAGATTTAAACAAATATTTTGAACATCAGAAAACAATCCTCATACACAAACCGAAAATCCGATATTTACAAAATTCGGCCAATAACTGTACCTACTCATACTATATTTTTATTTGTGTCTAAGTTTAGTTTATCTGCTCTAGCAAATTGTAACTATGTTAGTAATAAATTGAGAAGCCATGTAATTGGCCTAACTATTGTTAGTATATTTTAAGAGAATTTGTGCTGTATGTCTACCTAAAAAATAAATAAATACCAGAATATCAAAGTCTACAGAATTTCTTGAGGTAATGGTAAACTAAAATAACGTTATAAATCGTGGTACTAGTTCAAAACCGGTGAAGTACCGCTAGTAATCATGTCCAATGTGACAGGTGGGACTATTACCGTCCGCCTACACACGTCATAGATTTATTTTACAGACAGTATTTTTGTCGTATGTCGTGGGTTTACTTCAAGGGATCCATTTTATTGATACATTAAATCACGGCTGAAAAAAATAAAATGTGCTCTTTCACGACAGCGCATATTTTGGTGTTGCCAGCAGCGAAGGCGAGATAAATGCGAGAGACATTTACAAAAAAAAAAACTGCCTATTTCTGTCTGTTACGATGACAATATAAATACTATGTGTAGGTAATGTCGCTACTCTCGATACATTTTTTTGGTTTCTGATAAACTCGGTATCAAGGAAAATTGGCAAGCTTCTATTGTAGAAGGAACACATTGATATTAAGGAGTAAATATTATATCCATGATCAAAATACTTTGACTGTCGTCACGTCATTTTGCATAGGTACCTACTATGAATTATACACAGTGCCGATTGTAGAGGATAGATGTTCTGACAATAGAGAACAAGCCATTCATAATAGGGAATAGATTGCCTGTCACAATCAACCATGGACAATTGGACATATCGGGTATGTCACGCATGCAATTATGATTCTACTGGTACCTCAAAGGATAGCATGATAGTATTTTGACTTATCTTTCCATCGTTCTCAATGTCATTTCCTCCTATGGACCCTTTCAAACGATAAGAGCACTCGACAACCGACCGTACTTGAACAGAAAATCAATATCACCTCCAAGAACTTGCGTCATTCATAATTCTCAGACGGATGGTATAAGTCCGTTGTAACCTTAATTTCACAAAGTAAATATCATACTATATAAAAAGTAAAATCCAGGCCAAAAATATATAGGCTCGTCTAACACCCGGAAAAATTCTCCAACTTAGCTAATAAAGATTTATCGTTGCGATAAAAAAATTCATAGCAGTGAGTTGGCCGTAAATAATTCGTGGCATACCTGCGAATGCTGATTTGACATGGGTCAGGGCCCCGAACTCAAGCCGTATAATATTTCATTCCTTCCGACTCGAATCACAAATCGGACCGCGGTGCAAATTGAAAATTTCGCGCGGACTTTGCACTTCTTATTGGTTTGTATATAATCGAATACCTTAGTATCGATATCAATCTTGTTTTTGTGTGTCGGACAGTGTCGATATACAAGTTGATAATGCATAAAAAACAAACATGCTTTTTTGTTTTTCCTGTCTACGATCAGGTGCTTCCCTGTAGGGCCTTTTTCCTGTCATGCGGATTTGCGCCTGCGTGAGTGTCTGATCCACATGCATGCTGCCCGCATCATATTTTTTCATCCACGTCACATCCACGTGACAGGAAAATGGCGCTTACAAAATGTAGCAATTTAATCTGATCTTTTAAAGTAAAACTACAGTAGGTAGATACCCATGTATAAAAAGATAGTGTTGATTAATTCATCAGGATTGGAGTTGATTGTAACTCAAGCTTCATTACTTCAAGCTCCAACCAGCTTGAAAGAATATAAAATGTCTCCAAGACATTTAAATTTTGTTTTAAAATGCAAATTACGTTTTTGCACTTTAATCAGTCTTCTTTTCTTAAAATATGTGTTAATTAGTTTTCACAAGTCATGTCAAAGGAGAGGAAAGTAAATTAAAGTTAAACAGATAAGAGTGTTTTATGGATAATTAAAACTAATAAATTTTATCCACACTTTTTTTAGGTGCTAAGCCATTCGAAAATTTGCTCCAAAGGATAATGGATCTTATGATATCAAGTTAAGTTCTAAATTGTTTTGTATGAGAATTGATCGAAACGGACAAAAACAAAGCACTCACATTCGGCTGTTTGTCCCACACTCATTAATTTGACCGCGCGGCTAACCCCAGAATATCCTGAGCTATTAACTACCGAAACTGGGTATACAATAAATTGAGACTTTTCATATATAAATCAGGGTCGAGGCGTGTCGCAGAAGGTCTGCAGATAAACCGGATAGTATAAGAGTGACATTACACGGAGCAGCTGCGGCGGGCTGGGCCGTCGCGAACTCACTCACATTACAACCAGTTTTATGTGAGGACCGGGCGAATCCTGCTTTAATACTGTACGTTTCCTTGCCGAAACTTGCACAAATTGAAACGGAGGCTTCGGATAATTGGAATATTTCGTCAGTTGTACTTTGGAAACTTCATAATTGTAGCATAACTTATTTTAATTAAATTGTTCATATTATTTCAATTATAAAGTTGGATAACGATAAAATATGAAATCACGATTTAAACAGTCATTATAAATGGTATCCAATCATAATAAAGCGTCATTAAACTAGTCGATAATACCAATTTAAATATCAAAGCAGACCGCAGAATTCTACTGCAATTTGTTCACGCAGGTTAATTAATTTCACACCAACACCTATTATCCGCAATATGATAGTATCAATAAGAATTAGTACCAAAACATAGTTTTCAATATCGATACGATTCCGAAACTAAATTGTAATTGTTTTAGTTACAATAATAACACCCCTCTTTTTATCGGGGGCTAAAAAGGATATTTTCACTGAGTCCCAGCCCTTTCTCACACAAGTCTTCTCAAAACAAATCAAATTAAATTTACTTTTGCGTCCCAGTAGTAATATTTCAACGCAGGCTTATACAAGACCCTATCGGTTGCTGAAATATCGTGTTCGTGGTGTAAGGAAAGTGCTTCCACGAATGACCTTGACCCTTTTTTCTTTACACTTAGGTTGGCTGGTAGAAAATGCCGAAGGCATTAAGTCGGCCTGTGTACATAATGCATTATGTATAAATAAATAATTAAATAATGAAGAAACCTGAGATCGCCTGACGCATCCTAGACAATCTCACAACCACCATCAGCTAATCTTGATGGGAGATTATCATAAAAAATAAGAATATCGCATTAGTCACATAATATTGTAATTGTTATTTCAGTATGTAATCAGTTTATTTTCTGTAGTATCGTATGTTAATAGTCCCAGATATTAAAGTCATGTAAATGTAATTTGCTATGGGCCTCGATCACTCGATGCCTGAAAATAAAAGATTTTGGTTTTGATTTTTTTATTTTATATCAGAACTAGAATTGAACCCGTAAATTCCCCCATCACCAATGATTAAATACTATAATATAAAAAGGAAAGAAACATAAATGGAAAGCTACGTAAAGTGCTTAAACCTTTCCACATCCCGGCCATGTTTCCTTGGTTCTTAAATCCGGATATCCGGCTTCATCTGAGACTCCCTCTTTATTTGTCTTCAGGATGAATTTCACAATAACGGCTGAAGGAATTTATTATACAAGATGAAAGTTAAACAACAAGAATTATATTATGCTGAAAATATTGGCATATTGTAATGAAATCTTGGGATGGGCAATTGGGCATATAATAATATATTATATTATCGAGTTTGCGAGTTATGAAATGCTAAGTATATTCGAAAAAATATTGCTTTTATGTTATATGTTTATCATAATATTAGAGAGTTAAAGTCAAAACTAATTAATATTGAAAGCGAATCGTCTGATCCATCGTTTCTATCGAAGTTCGTTTGTTATTCTTTTAGGAACTTGAAATAGCTTCTTTTGTGTTACAATTTTTCAATTAGCGGATAATTTTATCTGAGGGAATAAATTAGAATTTTTAACAAAAAAAATCCTTTATAAAATTTGTCAAGCGTCAAATTTATTTCTTGGATAATTGATCTGACGATTGAAAAATCAGCCCTAAAATAAATATAAAATTGAGCTGAATACAGACTCGTAAATATTAGAGCTGCAAGAACAAAAATAAACGGAAAAATTGTGGAGAATAAATTAATTAACTTTTTTGGTCAATAGGATGGATTTTAATTGGGATTGCATTGTTGCGAGTCTAACGCGTTTTTATCCATCGAATTGAAAAGTAAAACCGCAGTTCTTTTCATTTTCAGAATTCACTATTAATATGAAATATCATTGGCCAAAACTATATTCAGTAAATTCGAAAGTGAAAATAATCTAAACACCTATAAAGTCAATTAGGGTCATAGCAACTCGATACTTCTCTCTCTCTGCCCTTATTGAACATTGATAGTGAAACTAACATAGCATCACGCCTGTATTCTCCGAAAGATTAGGCAGAGATGTACCTACGGTTACATATCAAGCTATGACTTTTCAGTTTAAGCTGACCTCTCATTATACGGAACGCTTATACAATGCGAGGTCAGCTAATACTGAAAATGTATAACTTGATATGTCTGCCAGGCAGTTTCAAACTTCAGGCTACTACTGAGAATTTTCTAACAGAAAAACCTAATAACACTTTGGCAGACCCAAGAATCGAACTTAGAATCTCACAATCAGTAGTCCTGCTGTCAATCTCTACACCAATGAGGTAGTTTTTTTGATAATCAAATTATGAATATTGTAAGTATTCTCAAGAGCGTTCCAGACTTATAAAAGCAAAACAAAGAAAAGAAATGGTACATCAATAAACAAAAACAAAATCCTACGAAATGGAAATCTTGTAAATTATAAATCTACCCTGAATGGAATTGAAATCTACATAATGGTTTGCGCTGAGAAAAAATGTCAGTACTGAACTGTACGACAATAATAAGAAACATTCGGGAACAAAGCCTGGTTTTGGATGGACTAAAATAAAAGTAGAAATAAAAATATGTAAAACAAAACCGACAATCTGATGTTTGTTTAAATAATCGATTCGGTGTATTTTTTAGTTTCATACACAACAAAACCAATTTCTATTTCGGCGGAGTTCTGCGCGCGTTTTTATATCAAATATTCTACTATAAGCTGTTGCCTGCAGTTATACTGGCATCCTAGGGGAACTACTTCATGTACTCGGATATCAGGATGTCCTAATTCAGGTCATGGTCTACTTGTGTGCCCAATTTCATCCAAAAACCGTTTAGCCTTCAAGGTGTGACTGATTATAACAAACATCCAAATTGTCAAACTCACATACATCCAAACTTTCACATTTATAATATTAGTAGGATTTTCTTAGAATTCCTAGTATAAAGCAAACAGAAAGATTAATTGTAACATGTTTACTTATATTTAATTTTATGGTCGTTATTTATTATTTTATTTATTTATTTAAAATGCTTCATGTACAATGTACAAAGGCGGTCTTGTCGTTATCAGCTATTCTGTAAAAAAATCTCGGTTTTCGATTCGAATTTCACTCTTATTTATTTATTTAAAATGCTTCATGTACAATGTACAAAGGCGGTCTTAATGCCGTCTCTACCAGACAACCTTAGGGTGATGCAGAAACAATGAAGTTTATTGTGGTTCATAATGACGAATATGTAACGATAACTTACAAACGGAGCTGTGGACATGCTCTAGTCATATTCACGGTTCCTGTTATTAAGTTACACGTTTATTATCGTATATCAATTGGTCAATTTTTTATATCAACTGACATTAAGAGTGAGATTCGAATCGAGATGCGAGATGGTCTTACAGAATAGGTCCCCATCAAAAAAGTTTCTCGCTTGTTTTTAACAAAATCTCAAAACCATTATAAATATTTCTCTGTGTCATACCGATAATTTCAAAATGTCAACTTTATTATTTTATCTGTCGTATATTACTGTATCTCTAAGCTCTGTTGTAAGTGAATTATCAAGGGTTGGATTGCTACTATTCAAAATCAAACTACCAAGAGTAGCTTCAGATGTCTGATCGACACTTAATCTGCAGAACCGATCAAGTATCCCTTCGGATCGAGATGTCTAGTAAGTTGGGAAGGCAACTCCATTATACTCATATTAGATGGTTAAGCCCGACCTTTTTTTCAGTAATTGCCCTGCGATCTGAATTTTTCTGTTATATACTATATTACTAATATTATTTTATAAGAACCACTTGAAATACAGGGTTTTTTGTGATTCAGCAGCAGTGCTGTAAGGGGTGGAAGTACGAAACAATATGAACAACTTTTACTATAGGTAACCAACAAAGAAATAGCGGAAAAAACAATCAAACTTTTAATTCATTTTGATCAAGCAACATTAATTGATCTATTGTACGAAAAGCATAAAGTTATTATTACGAAAAGTTTTTTTTTTCTTTAAATTATTAGCGATGTCAGAGTTGGTCTCATAATACAAGTTGTTCATATTGCACCACTTCTTATAGCAGTGCTGGTGAATCACAAATAACTCTAAATATTTTTCTCTTTTGTTTGCCGAATTGCCCATTGCCTGCCTCCAGATTTTAAATCTTAATCCGCCATAACCTTCTCATTCTGAGAAAAGACCCTTGTCGAGCAGAGGGACAGTAATGGGCTGAATCACTTAAGCATCTGATACTTGCCCCTTTTTTACTGATTTCCAGTTTATACCAGAGTGTGTACCCCAAATTCCAAACTTAAATATTTGTGACGTATTCAAACATAGAATATTTTTCATAGTATCATCATCATATATGGCATCACGATATTTCATTTTCGCCCTTCACGGTATGTAATTTTATTACTGGGATCAATTTTACGACAGTCGATACTTTTACGGTTGTTGAGCCTTAAACGTAAAAGGGTTACTGTTGTGTCCCGCATTACTTTCCTCCTTTGTCCTTGTATGGAATTTTGAGAAGCAATTTTATGTTTTTAATAGATTCTCGTTTTATTGTCGTACGATCTTGTACGGGTAGACGAGATTTATGGGGGTTGAGATGTAAAATACTTTATGACGCAATCAGTACGACGGTTTTAATAAGAGGTGCAGAATTTGCATAAAACCCACGCTATAAACAAAAATTATACTATAATTTATAGGTATTTTGGGTACATGTAAATCCACATAATATAGCACGTAAGTATAATCTTGATCCTACAGAATTGGGTGTAACAGCACCCAGTACCTCTACCATGAGTTTTCCGTGCCGTCTAACGTTCACGTTCACATGCAATATTTGTATAGTGACTTTAGTTCACTATTTATACCGCTAGAGGCGCTGAAAAAATTCCCATACAAATATTGCATGTGAACGTGAACGTTAGACGCCACGGAAAACTCATGGTAGATATACCTACAGTTCCAGTTACCAGTGATAAAGGGGCTTAGTACCCTACCTCTTCAAATAAAGAAATAACAGCACCAGAAAAATCGATGTATATCATTAATTATACATATTTTTGGTGCTGTTAACACGTAAAATAACATTAATACAAAAATCTACATTTAGTTTATAGATTTTGGTATAAATTTTATTTTTCAAGTTAAATTAGTTAAATGTCCCATTCTTTTACTTTTAATTGTACCGCTGACTACCCATTGTCCCTTCCATGACATTCCAGACTATTCAATGGTTGTCTGGAAGAGACCGCCGTGTAGCGATAAACGCCAATTACCTATTTGTACACTTACCTAGTAGACATGTGCGCCGATGCCGGCTTCGGCGTCATCGGCGTCATCGGCGTGGATGGTCGGACGGATATGGTTGTTTGATACAATGCAGGCATATACTAGTAAACTAAATACTAGAAATATCTAAATATATGCTTATTGATTTATTTCGACGTATTTGTTTACGCAAATTCAATAAAATACCATTTTTATATGACCAAAATTTAAATAGCATGTTTTGCCGATAACTTCGTCCGTCACAGTCGTTTGGCGAATAGGTCTGCAATATTTTGTTTTTAATAAGATTTTCACAATCCACGCCGATGACGCCGATGACGCCGCTGCGGGCATCGGCGCACACCTCTATTACCTAGTCATAACGATCGACTCGATCATGTACTTTTGTTACATGTAGAGGGGGTTATAAGTTTGTAGTGTGTATCTGTGTATCTGTGTATCTGTCTGTCATACCAAAGCCACACACATTCAAAACAAGCACCCACACTAAACTTCGTCATCAACAACATCCTTCTAATATAAGTTGTCAGATTGCTATACACGTCACGTACCAGGAGTACAACGGCCGCGAGGGACCGACGCCGGCCGAATTATCCCGCCGGTGTACACCGACCACGTGACGGCTCTGCACTCCTGATCGCCTGGTACCACAGAACAAAAGCCATTCTTTTATTTAAGACTTTTAGATGTATTTGGCGGTAAAAGCATGGAGCCTTGCAATATAAAGCCTGTTAATGTAGCAAGCCAGTAATCTATAGATGTCTAGGAAGAAACAGTATTTTATTCAAGCACAAAATAATTAAAGACTTACAGACACTAATACAACAATTTCTCAGGATTTAACTTGTCAGGGGTTGTAGACTGGATCAGAGATCAGCTCAATGTGGCCGGTTTTAGGCCCTAGAAATACGCAAAGTAAGTCTGAAAAATACTCAATATAAAGGGCTTGATTGTACACTTTGCGATATACAATTTTGCCATTAATACAAAATTATTTTGAGTGATACACTTTCATTGATTAACATTACGACATTTTTGTATGTTGTAAAAGTTAATTATACATTGTGGAAATTCCAAACATTTAACGACGCCATTAACGCAAACTACAAATGGACGACACTGGTAGGTAATTAATACAGAGAGACATTGCCAGCACTTAGTCGTAATCCGGAGTAACACTTTATTTTCTTAGACCGTAGATTAAACTTGGACCATCTTGCGTAAAGCCCCGCTTTCGAGCCAAATTAAAAAGCTGAGGATGCACAAAATATTTTGGCAAATTTCCTCCAAGCGCGCCCGAAGTGCAGGCCGAGTGTGGAGGCGCATTGCCTAGAATTCCCTACAGAGGAGAATGCGAATCACGTCCTAGGCCAAGAGAATTCCAGCGCTTTGGACGATCTCTCAAATTATCGGTTGGACAAAGTGCTCTGGATGTAATTCCAAGCATTAGTGGAATTGCTAGTATGTGAGATCAATTGATCGAAAAATATTTGATACTCATGGTATTAGAAGTTGTTTGATATTTGAAAACTATCCATAGGTGGTACGCCTGCTATGTTGCAACTCGAATTGAAATTTTAGTTGATGTTAGTATTGATGATGGATGAAAATACTTTAACACAAACAAAAATTCCTTTACAACTATTTTACATGCAAAAACAACAAACAACATGGTATCGTATTCACGTTTGTATCTGAAACAAAATTAACATTCAGCATGCGTGGACGCGTTATTTTGATTAAATATTTTCCGATACAATACAACACTAGGAACGAACACAGTAATCAAAATGCAAATTAACATTTGTCAAAGTAAATATTGTACAGTAATATACCTTTTAATGGCTATAAAGCTCGCAATTAACTCCAGACTGTTGTTATGGGCGGCTTGTATATTTTTATTAAACTAGCGATCGTTAACCGGTGCGGGTGAATAAAATCAGAGGTCATTTAGTTTTACTGACGTCGATAATTACTGCCGTGCTGCCAGCCGACCCGTTAAACCTACCACAAACAGGTCTACATACGCACACTTTAGCGTAATTATAAAATACTAGCTGTTGCTCCTGGTTATACCCGCGCGTTTCATATTTATCAAAAAAAAAAATAGCCATATCACTCATAAGATAGCGTAGCTTTCTATTGGTGAAAGAATTTTTAGTATCAGTTCAGTAGTACCAGAGATTACCCCCTTATATCTTAAGTGTTATGTATTACGAAGCTTATACTAGGACCCAATTTTTTGTTATGTACACACATTCTCGTTCAATGTTTCGTATTGTACAAACACAAATCACACAAACATTAAATATGTCCCAATATCTGCCTTGCCTATTATACTGATTAAAAACTCATAAGTATATCTCAGCAAAAACATCATGCTAAATAGAAAAAATCTAAACAAAAGCAACTCACGAAAACGTACACTCTACCACCCAAGTTACGATATCGTATATACAATCATGCACATAATGGGTAATAATCTAAAACATACACTTGTATACTGTACATAGCCGGTCGGTTTATCCCCAACGGATATTGGAACTGTTATCGTGCTATGCAAATTCAATTGCGCAGTGCACTCTACGCGACAACTTCGTCGATGCAATTGATCGTTACTACCCAATAGCTAAGAATTGTTTTAGAGATTGTTTATTAACGTAAATGTATAGCAATAGTTGAAAATCTGACCACTGTGTATATTTAAGACCCTGCAAAGTGTTGCGATTTCGTCGGAAATCGGACTACCACGCGGGATGGTTATGGCAGGAATATAATAAAAAGATTCTATTCGGTCATTAGTAATAAAGCCTTTTACAGTTTTTCACTTGATCGTTACTATAAGGTACTCAATAAGCCAAAAAGTGTTTACTGACGTAAATGTACTGTAATATTTGATGTAATGTGAGAGCGGAGAATCTGCCCACTATGACATGATCGAGCGAAGTGTTGCCGGGAAATGTTGATTCAAAGATTCCATCCGGACGCAGATATTTTTTTTAACCTTGGTTATGGTAAAAATTATTTAAGAAAATTATGATTAGATGCGTCATCAAATTTTTTGTCATACTTTATCCACTACTTATTGCTTTTGTTTAATCAAAAAGATCAAAAGACATGGGGACTTTCAAGAAAAGAGCCTACACCATTCTAGAAGGTCGGAAAGGCATCGGTGACTTCTCTAGTGTTTCAGATGTTCATATGAGCGGTGGTGATCACTTACCATCAGACGAACCACACGCTCGTTTGCCCCCGATAATATAAAAAATAAATAAAAAATTAGATATTTTTTGGTAAAATTACAGCCTCCGTATTTCAGAGCATAATAATTATGAAATTATCCCTACACAATTATTCTTTGTAGCTATATAAGAGACCTATGTTCAGCATACGACGCTTGCCGACTGATAAAGTATACCGCAATATGCTGGAAAGGTCCCAGATCGTATATTCAACCGTTTGTTTAGATTAATGTCACAACATATTGGATGCTACAGCCAAAATCTTGCTGAAAAGTACAGTATTATGCTAATATAGTACTTATTCTTTTCGTGGCTAGAACATTTATTGTGCAAAAGATAAACTTAAATGAAGAATTACAAGACTGCGACATTCTTTTTAAGCCATGTCGAGCGTAAATTTCGTCAATGGGAAAATGTTTTTCAGAGATCACTAATTTATTATTCTGTTATCTATTGGCCGTGTGGTACTAGGTTATGAGTAAGTGTAAGAGGTGGTTCTAGGGCAAGGGGATTGCAGTGCAAGGAAAAAACCTTCACGAGTGACGAAACATAAGATCGTCTGGCGCTCCCTGAGCAGTCCGACTCTCGTTACCACCATTGCTGACTGGTTAATCTTTCTACTACAGCATGAGTGATTCCCATGCCATTGCTGCTGACGACACAACAAGAAGAAGGGGATTGTAGTATCTATCATGTTGATAACATTATAACTTCAGTGAATATTCCGCTTGCCAAGTGCCTCTCCTCAGGATCATCTATAATAGCGATCTATTCATTTTTAAATTACTTTGTGAACTTTCGATCGTTTCCAATAAAAGTGACGATAGTCGAGTTCCCTTATGGTTGAACTTAGCGATGCTGACGCATCCATCATGTTCGTAAACGGGTGCCGTTTGGCGGGACTGGCCAGCTTATAACTGCCATGGCTATCTTATTCAGAGGCAAATCATTATTATCCTATTGTTATTTTTTATTCACAGTATATTACATTATTCTTGCCGCTTATACTACACTATAGTTATTCACTATTATAATAATACACTATTCAAGATTGTAAAGTATTGATTTAAAAGAGTTTCCTAGAGTCTTGAAGTTTCATAAGTGCTTGTATCTGGTTTACATGACATAAAGATAATATTCTATTCTATTCTATTCATAGTCTGGCAGCACCTTCAGTAATCGGATACTATTTCGTGAGTATGGTACGGGTAACCTTTCACAAGTTCGAGCGAAATTGTACCGACACCGCCACTGTCGCCTGAACTTATATGAATAATGCATAAGCCGAAACTTCGACATAATCGAGAATTAATCCCTACAAGTGTATCGCACGAACGGTTTTATATAAGCAAGGGAAATTTATAACACCGATATGAGTGCTTCAAAACATAGTTTATAATATTCGTGGCAGTAACTGACTCGTATATTTGAATTACGACAGGAGTAGAGAGCTTTCCACTCAACGATGTTCGAATGAACATTGTATTCGCTATGTATGACGTCGAATAAATAAACACGTTTGAATAAAAACCGGCGTTGCGCGCGAACCACTTAAATGTTTTTACTAACGTCATGAAATAATAAAATAATTTAGAACGACGACGTCCTGACTGCGATGTCCTCTGGAATCGTGCCAAGCACCGCGGGATGCAACGTTATCCGAGCCTCGAGTACAAACTTTTAAGAAGCATACTCCTGTCTAACTTTGCCATTATTATAAAATGTAAGAGGCGACGCAAATAGCGCACAAGTAGAACGTTCGACGGATTTTTAGACGTTTCGAACAACGATTATGGGCCGAACTGGAGTCGCGTCGAACGCTGGATGCTCGCAAATTTTTATCACCCACTGTCGTGTACACCCGTACGCATTGTGTATCGATAATCCGTGCATAACCATTCCATTTGCACGTGACATGTATCGTGGGAGTTATGTGTTTCCGCGTTAGTTGGCACATGTTGCAGCGTATTAAATTAGACGTATCAGCAGATAGCTTGATATTGGTACAGTTGGCATCTGCGCAGTGCGCACACATGTGCGACAGTGGCCGCGTCTCATGCATCATTCAGACGGAACCTGCATCCAATCGCTCTTACATTTAGGTTATAGCTCACCGCTTATGTGATAAATCGCCCCTCTGCAGGAAACTTGTAGTATCATCACGAGTGAGCCATGTGCTACATCGCTGGCTTTTATCAGATTTTTCCAGCTGGTTACGAGAGCTCATGTAAAATGCATGCGAGACCTGTGTTTGTAATTGCCAACAGTTTTTGCATTACGCCCTAATATTAAAAGACCTTCACGTATGTTTACATTTTAAATGGTATTCCACGAGTTTTATACAGATTAAATTACGCGCGAGTTATTAAATGTTTACACATTTTTTCGAGCAGTGAGATTGTGGTAGCAGCCTATCAGACCTTATTGTTAGAGCTGAGACCATTCTCTAAAATCATTTTTATGATAAAATTAAATTTGTATTTTATAGGAGCTTTGTATAAAATTAATATATTTTACTTCTAATATTTTCAAGCCATTCAATTATAGATATCATAATATTTATAAACCACTGAACAATTCATATGATTTCTATAACCCATTTTTGCGAAATCACAATACAACCAATACCACTCTACGTCTCAAGTGTCATTGATCAATAACTGCAGTGCAATACAAAATCTATGAGCACATAGCTCTTGATATTGCCATTTCACATTAAATGGAAGTAATTGGAATTCCTGTCAAGTGTGAAATTGGCGTCTTCATTGAGCGGCCAGAGACGAAATGTACGCCTCATGTAATATGTATGCTCTCAGAATATGTATGTTTATTGGCACTTATATTAATTCTGTCTGTATTTATTGCTCGTTCAGAGTTATTACTGTACGTAATTGTGTTAGTGGCTATATTTCGTAAGGTACTTGCCGGAAGAAGTAGCTTTTTTTTGTAAATTTCTCTCACATGTGGCTCATGGAGCCTTTGCTGTTTAACCTAACTTATGGTGAGGCCTGAATGGCCTCTAACCTTATATAAAAATATGTTTAAGCGACAACGCAGCTATGGCTGTCCCATAGTGGGACACGGGCCTCGGCTTAGGGCATGGCTGCGGGGGCAACAAGAGAGGGCTCGATATGTCTGATTCTGGCTTATATTATTATTAGAAAGCATGTTTAGAATTTGATTATAACTTGCGATAACGGTGAAGGAAAATATCGTGAGAAAACCTGCACATCTGAGAGAGCCTCATAAAACTCTCGATGGTGAGTGTAGTCCGCCAACCTGCCCCATGCCAGCGTGGTGGACTAAGGCCTAACCAGAAGAAGCCCGTGCCCAGCAGTGGGACAGTAATGGGCTGGATTTTTTTATTTTTGTTTGAGACTACTAGCTCTGCTCGAGTTGGCACGAGCGAGGGTCGGAGAGGAAGAGCTAGCACAACAGTGATACTAATTTATAGCTCCGGAACATCCATCGGTATTTATAATGTTCATACTATAGATACCACTTTTATTTATACTTACGCTTCTCATGGATGGTTATGAGGGTGAAGGATTTTGCAAATCACCTTATGAAACCACAACAACAGATCGATCGGTCGACGGAAAAAGATAAGTATGGGGGTATTATACAGAATTGTGAGTGTACTTAGATGTTACTCATTGTGCATATAAAAAAAATCTGCTGCTAATGCCTGAGATTTTGCATAGAAGTTCTCCAGTTGCCATTTTATTTTTGCCGTCTCTACCTTTTCATTGAAAAGTGACTTTTTATACTGCAGTTTCCCTAGCCCTTTCTTAGAAAAGACGTGAGAGATGGGGATGCTTATTCTTAGTAATCTCTTAGTCGCGTTTTACTACACAACGGAATGAGAGGGGTGACCTTTTCAAAGAGACTGCTGACGTTACTACATGATAGTAATACACCAATAAAAAAGCCTTTTTTGAAATACTTCTCTAGGTACTCAACACGCTGAAACCAGGGCTTATAGGAGGCTTGCCTTTTCATTAAGATATTAAATCCTGCGAATTTATGCGCCCACCGTAATATTTTCACGGTTGTAGTTGAAATATTGTTTTACTTATTTCATTTTATCTCTTTCACACACACATTTTAGTGATTGTATCATTTTATGACGTAATTAACACTTGTAACAAAGCTGTGTAAATTAAGTAGGTAGCTTCTTTTCGTAGACTTAATCGTAATAATATGATTATATATTATATTATGTACGCACGGCTACACAATGACCACTCAATGTACTGATAGCCTATACAATGCGAGGTCAGCTTATACTGGAAATGTATAGTTTGATATGTAGCCGTGTTTACTTAGCGTACGCGTGTACAGTAGTCTACACAAAACCGGTATACGCTGGTCTCGCATACTACTGATACTACCTACTACGATAGGTCAGCTCAAGCTCAAACGATTTGCAGCCTTACTCTACTATAATCAATATAGCACTTTTTTTTAACGCCGTGAACGTGTACATTACAAGAATACTTTTTAATATATTTTAAATATTAGTTAATCTTTACCCATTTACAAGCTGCAATGGTACCATACGGTATGGTTAAACGCGTATCAGAAATGCGTGGTCGTATTTATGGGTGTGGATCAGACCATCAAACTTTAAAACAATACAAAATACCTAGTCGACCCAAACATATGGACAGCTGATAATTTATTCGAAATTAGGATGTTCGTCCAACAGAGAAAGTTGATCAATTTGATGGTCTGATCCACACCCTTAAATATGATCACGCATTTCTGATACAAGTAGTACACTCTAATGTCTTAGGTACCTTTTTTTAAAACCTATACCCCCTATTACAAAAGATGGTTTAGACCAAGTCTACTAAAACCGAGGTTTTAAACATATCCATCACTTTCTAACGTCATATGACAAAAAGGGACAGGGCTATCTTAAAACCTGAGTTTTAGAAGACTTGCTTTAAACCATCTTTTGTAATAAGACGGATTCTGTCTCACTGGGCCAAGATCTCCCTCATCACCTTCCACTCCTCTCTTTTCCCTTCTCTTACTTTGTACAAATATAAACAAAAATAATTATAATGCTAAAATATTGGCCCTTTTTCCTGTTCCATTTCAATTTTATTGAAAATACACATTTATTTTACTTTGAACTCAATTTATATCGAATTCTCGTCCATTCTGCTATTGTTTCGATTGTTTCAATTTAGATAAATATTTGTTTAGTTACTGAATGTTTCAACAATAATTATTATTAAATACGTATGTTTACTCGGAACTCATTTTAAATAAGTTACAGTGGAAGCGGTAACAAAAAAACTGATATTATCTGCATTATTTCATGTGTTTTATACTTTTTTGTAATTTATCAACTGAGCATTACAAATCTTTAAAGTGACTTATTAAATTGACCGTTTTAATTATTGTTAAAAGGGAAATAGGTAATTCTGATGCCCTTAGGTAAAAATATAACTTTGCTTTGCTTTATGATTTTGTGATTTTTAGTTCAGTTCTAGCATTGTGAGTACCAACGATAAGAGAAGGCACTTTAATAGTAGACCATACTATCTTACTCTCAACGTAGTATATCGCGATCCACCGCCGGACATAGGCCCTCCCAAGTTGAGCCATATATATCAATACAATACAATTTTTTATTCATAACCCCAAAGTTTCATGCCATGTACAGATTCAATAATAATATTCACACATTTAATTATACTAGTGGTCGCCCGGTTGTCGAAATTCGACCGTAATTTCAGCTTTCTGCACTCCTTCTTATGCCAAATCTCACACTCCTCCGTGCGCGCAATATGCTTAAAAAGTACAAAGTTTTCTCTTCACGTTTTAATATATAGATTATTATATTTAATTATTATTTTCATAATCGTGAAATTTATATTTATGTTCAAAACATTTGTTTTGAGAAAGTATTACATTATAAAATTCACCTCTACTTTAAGCCACTTTTGTTCAAGGTAGCTAAATTACTCCAAAAAGTATGTAACCATACTTTAGTTTAAATCCTTGAAAAAGCCTTCGTACTTTGACCTACCGAAAAATAATCTCAACTGTTCCAAAAATTCCGAACATACACTTTCTAAAAAAATAATTTATGATAACAAAATACTTCCGCGTAACTCAAAGAAAACTGGCAAACAAAGTCTTCAAAATCGTTTACAATAACAAAAGCAAATCAATTACTGGTACACGGAGTTTTCAAGCTAATAACTCTTTTACCTGAAAACCGAGTTGGTTGCGGTTTCAGGGGAACGCGGACTCCGTAATCACCGAACCTCACGAAACAAACCCGTACCAGTCGGTAACTGGCTCTCATTTTTTACATTCAAATTTCTCATAAATAAAAATAATGATGAAGCGCGTTCATTGGCTGCAAAGCTGAATAAATTTACTGTTATTAGATTTTATTACTCACAATATATAATCGGAAAAGAATTACTTTTGCCAGATATGCTTTTATTAGAGACTTGGGTTGTAGCTAATTAAAGGTTATGAGGTGCTTTCATGTGTATGTTCATAGTCATTACGTCCACGCGATTACGTTCAACGTATGTTATGATTAAAAATCGGAATATAATCCAATCTTAATATAGAATGTCTAATTTCTATAGCTGGACCGCTGCGCCGTAAGCTCGGTCCTCCCTGTGGCCGTCCATTTTAATAAAGACAACGATAATTTATATTATTTTATTTAACATTAGATATCTATCACAGTATTAGTGTATATCCGTGCGAACCCACTGCACCGCGTCCCGCAAACCATCGCGAGGGCCGCGCTTACTCGGTCGGGATGGTCCCATTATTAGCTATGTTTCCAGTCCTACCGAATAAGGCTGAATTAAAACATTTCAAGTGATGAGATGTCTTTAAATTTCTGAGTACTCGTGACTTGCTAATTATATTGAGTATTATAGTTCAAAGACAGGCACGCAGCAGAGATCAAGTGATCTAAGGTATGGCGGCGAAATGCTTTTAAACCGCGGAAATCGATAAATTATCTCGCCATAAATTCGGTAACGAATAACCAAAGTACAAAAGGACAAATCATTACCGAACAAAACAATTCTATAAACTTAAATATAACTGAAATCCAACTTGGATTTTACTTTAACTAGATATCTCAAACGATACCCAAGTTAAAGGATTATTTCGAAATACTCGATAACGAGATGTCGTGGCTGTGCGGAAACGGTCCACGAATAAAATAGAGCTACGGATCGGACCGGTTGAATGGGATCTATATGAGACATAATATAATATAGTTATACGAATCAGTTAGGAGTTAGCAGCACTTTGATTAAGTGATTGGTTTTGAAATGAAATATTATGTTGTTTAAGTTTATATAAGATCCTACCTTTCTAGTCCCAATCCCTTTAAACAACTTTTTCTATGGGACCAAACCGGAAATCGCGAAAATGAATCAGCTGTTCCACACATTTAGTCGGGTATATATTACCTATTGAATTATTTGTATGGAACAGCTTTTTTGTTTTTCGCGATTTCTGGGTCGGTCCCATAATAAAAGTTGTTCTTAATGATGAGTACAATAACTCCTTATAGGGATTGAGTTAGAAAGGTAGGACCTTGTATTATGTGGGTCTACTTCTAATCTTTATTCGTTCGTGCCATTTGCGTGAGTCATTGAAGTACGGCAAGCACCTGCATTCAGCAACAATGATAAACTCTTCGATCTTTGTGACTTTTAGATGTCTTGTCTTATTTAAAAGTCACAAAGATCGCGAAGGGCAGTCGCTCCCTTGGGATAAAAATAACCAACCATAAAAAAACCGTACAATTACAACCTAAGTAATCGTACATTACTTTAATTTATAATTTTTTAGCTTCATTGGCCCATTAGATTTAGGGCTATTTTCACCGAAAAATAACAAATGTTTAAAATGAAATCGTCCAATTATCCATACAAAACTTCATGTTTAAACGGCGGATTTTCCTCTAATCATCTGATAAGTTGTCGGTTAACTTGGACCTACGTATAAAAAATATCTAAAATGGATGATACCAAGAACATACTTACTCAATGGTTTTATTAAAAAGGATTCTGCGGAATCCAACCCACACAATGCTAACAAGGGTATTCCGGCTTCTAATATAATTAATTAGCTCTTAATCATAATATTTTCCTTTGTTCCTGACTCAAAGCCGTAACCCACTCTTGATTTGAAGTTAATGATGTTATTAAATTGACAATACATTTGTAGAGATTATTTCAATGTATTGTGTAATGTTTAGTATCTTTTGAATTCCCTAAGTTTAGTGTTGTCGGGAATTAGTCTATATTTTACGTCTCCATTTTAGACTTATTATGAGGACCAGAGTTGCTGCTCCTGATATATTAAAAAAAACTTGTTATACAATGCTTGCATATTTAAAAAGTCTTTCTCTATAAACATATTCTAATGTTATTGAATATCAAAGTCCTATAACACCCCAAGTTTTTTATTACGATTTTCTTCATTTATTTTACAACCTTACACACCTATATAAGGTCAGGTAAAAGACATCGCTTTTAGCGATAAGACCGCCCATTGTACATGTTTATATTTATATATAATGTAGGTAACTTTTGTATTTCTAGTGTATTTCTGGTTTACTATAGAGAAAAGCTGAAATCGCGACAAAAATAATTTGTCGAGTAAAATTTAATTATTTGTCTTTGACTCTGGTCCTAATAGTTAGCCTAAAATATAGACTAATTCCCGATTGCACTAAACTGAAGGAATTCCTAAGATTACACTAAACATTACACTGTGAAATAATCTCTACAAACGTACTGTCAATTCAGGGCCGATTTATGCTGATACTTATTGTTTTATCCAACGAATAAATTTAACACTTGACAGATTTTGTATAGAAAAGCTGTCAAAAATTCATATTTAATCCCTCGAATAAAGTCATCTGGATATTTAAATCACCTCAGCCATTAATTTGATATTTCTCTTCCTTTTTATACACCACTGTTTACAAAATAGTGATGTATAAAAAGTAGGGAAAATCTCAGAAAGCAGACCCACACAACGGAAGGATCCACTTTTACCCACTATGATATTTATAAGGTCTTTCTTATTATAAGTACATATACGTAAAGCTGCTGGTAAAAATATTCGTCTATTTTTCGTGTATCTCAATATAAAATGCAAATAACAAAAACCTACAAATAAGGAGAAGTCTAAGCAAAATATCAGCAATTAACTTATACTTAAAATACAGAAAATTATAATATTTTTCTCATAATAGCGGTAGGCCAGATAATCTATGAGAATGTAGATAGATATCTCTGATGCATACTATGGTTATCAAAATAACGCCAGACAAACGAAAATAACCCTACAATATTACCATTCAACGTTAGGGTAAGGGTAACATTAATTTCCCGAAACTTCACCAATATCTATTGATTATTTCGCCATCAACGACAGTTAGGGTTGCAAATTACCTACGGGCTCATGCAATACCAATTTCCTAACATAAATGCCTATAGGGAGGCGCAGGTGGGAAAAGAAATTGTCCCCCATTATGTGCGCTTTGCCGGACCATTTTATGGCAACTGATGGCAAATTGTTTGGAACGTGATATGAACGGAAAGGAATTCTCTGTTAATATTCATGTCTCGGGTGAGCCTTATGACTGCACGAAGCCCTTCCTCCGAGATTATTGCAAAGGTTTTTCTTAGTTGTGTAGGTTTTTATTTATTCCACATGCGTACTATCTCGCATAAAATATAACTTATATTAGGATTTCGTGGTAGCAAAAACTGAGTACGAGCAGTCTTGTTGGTAATATTTGCTTGTATAAAAAATTATATGCATGTGTCCTTAGGGTCCGTTTTAATAAAGGAAATTTATTTCTTACTCATTCTGGTTATTGCCTACGATACAAATAGGTAAGTGTTATTGCTGTTGTTTCAGAACGAACAAGCATGAAGTAGATAGATAATAAATTTAGGTGCGGTTTTGCTTCAGGATCAAAATTATTTTCTTTCTCCTTTAAAAAACGACGACACTAATTTTTCGGACGTAAATCTCACATATACACACCCAGAAAAAGTGTAGGACATACAAATATTTTTTCCGTGCGGTGATCGAATCCGTGACACGTAGCGCAGAAAGTCAACCACTTAGCCACTGCGCCACACGTATCATCAAACTTGTCGATTTTGACATGAACATGGTTATCATACGTTACGAATATAATTTACTTTTAATGCTTTAATATGGCTTTAATATTGAATTTCTGCAGACAGTATCCCTATAAATTGAGAACTCATAGGCATAAGTATTGTATGGTAGGCATACATTATCTGTGGCCGCTGCTCTATGACACTTCCCTAATGGATCTGCGACCACTAGCACAAAGCACAATACTTTTGATTGTAAAACTAAATAAAGTGAAACTTATTGTCTGAAGTTGTTCTTTAAATGAAGCCCACACACCCAGACAATACATGGTGTCAGGTATCTATAACCTATTATAGAATAAAAACTTGGGATTACCGGCTTCGTATTGTTGTTGCGCGTCGCGTCCAAAAATGGCTGCTGAAAATGTCATAGTTAGATTACCCGACCAATATAACATAAAAGCACCTGCCCCAGAAGTAGAATGGCGCAGATTTAGGCAACAATTCGAAATATACTTGCTCGCGGCGAATATCGACCAAGAAAAACCTCAGCGACAAATAGCGCTCCTTCTAAACTTATTGGGAACAGATGCGTTAGAAATTTACAACAGCTTCACGACATCAAAAGATGATACGCTACAGGGAATATTAAAAAAGTTCGAAGAATACTTTTCACCTAAAACTAACATTATATTTGAAAGATTTAAATTTAATCAGATAGTGCAAAAATGTGAACAAAACTTTGAAAATTTTCTGGCAGAGTTAAAGAATGCAGTAAAAACTTGCGATTATCAAAAGAATGAAGAAATGGTAAGAGATCGTATTGTAATTGGAATCCAATGCAAAAGATTGCAAGGGAGACTCCTACGAGAATCACAGCTAACATTGGCAATGGCAGTTGATCTGTGTAAAGCTGCTGAGTCCACTGCAACACAACTGCAGCAAATGCGCAATGACACTCCAAGCACCACTGCGACAGATGCCCTAGGAAAAAGGCACACAACAAAATTAATAAACTGCAACAGATGCGGATTGAAACATCAACTAAACAAATGCCCGGCTTTTGGTAAATCATGTGATAAATGCAAGAAAAACAACCACTTCGCAAAAATGTGTAGATCAACTCAGAGACCCAGCCAGCAAGTGCATGATGTAGTGGAAAACGAAAAGGAGGAAGGCGGTAATGAAAATTCCTTATTTGTTTATTCAGTTGGTAGCTGCAATCAATCAAAGAGACAGTGGTTTAAAGCCCTTAAAATAAAAAACAAAGAAATTAAATTCAAAATTGATACGGGAGCTGAGTCGTCGATTCTACCACAGTATATATACAAACAACTAGACTCTTCAGCACTAGAGAAAACAAACACGGTCTTGGTGGCATACGGAGGTCAAGAAATCAAACCACTAGGAGTAGCTAGACTACCATGCACCTATGGGGAAGAGACATACCTGATTGATTTCTATGTAATCAACCTAAATGCAACTCCACTGCTTGGGTTTGGAGCAATTGTGAAACTAGGCATAATCCAGCATATTGACAGCACAGAAATGATGCCTGAAACACTCTTTAATAACAAAGATGATGTTTACAAAAAATATAAACACTTATTTGAAGGACTAGGAGAGTATCCAAAAACCTATACCATCCAAACACGTGATGATGTTCTCCCAACAGTGCAGCCCCCACGCACAGTTCCGTTAGCAATCCATGACAGGCTGAAAGCAAAACTTAATAGTATGGAAAAGGACGGAGTGATAGAAAAAGTGAACAAACCAACAGATTGGGTAAGCTCTTTGGTTATAGCCACAAAGAAGAATGGAGACCTGAGGCTTTGCATTGACCCAACGCGCCTTAATAATGCTATTAAAAGGGAACACTTTCCTATACCAACAGCAGACAACATTGCAGCTAAGCTTACAGGCATGAAATACTTCACTGTCCTCGATATGAAGGATGGTTATCTCCAGGTAAAGCTCGATGAATCAAGCGCTGATCTCACAACCTTCAACACACCCTTTGGACGATACAAATTTCTGCGACTGGCCTTTGGACTTTGTTCTGCACCGGAGGTATACATGAGGATGAATCATGAGATTTTTGGAGACATTGCAGGTATTGGTATTTATTTTGACGATATCATTATTACGGGGAAGTCTAAATTAGAGCATGATCGTAACCTGTTAAATGTCCTAGAGAGAGCTCAAACCAATAATATTAGGTTTAATATTAACAAAGTACAGTTCAGGCAAAATTCTGTCAAATATATGGGTCAGACCTTTTCAGAAAAAGGCATCAGCCCTGATGAGTCCTTTGTGAAGGCGATTTTAAACTTTAAAACGCCTGGAAACAAGACTGAGCTGATGAGAGTGCTAGGTATGGCAAAATTTTTAGCAAAGTTTATCCCTAACATGTCAAAACTAACAGCCCCACTAAGAGAGCTGACTTGCCTAAATGTACCTTGGGCCTGGTATGATTGTCATGAAAAATCTTTAATTGCCTTGAAAAAAGCTATTGTTAATGCACCAATCCTCCAGTATTTTGATCCAAATAAAGATGTAGTCATACAATGTGATTCTAGCAAAGATGGCTTGGGAGCCTGTTTATTACAAGATAATCACCCTGTAGCATTTGCATCTAGAAGTATGACTAAAACTGAACAGTTATATGCACAGATTGAAAAGGAACTCCTAGCTATAACATTCAGTATAGATAAATTTCATTATTTTGTATATGGCAGACATGTAACTGTTCAGAGTGATCACAAGCCTCTTGAAACTATTTTTAAGAAGGATTTATGTAATTCTCCTCCCCGTCTGCAAAGATTAATGTTGAAATTATTAAATTATGACTTGTTTGTAAAATACACCCCTGGTAGTAAGCTCTATATTGCTGACTTTTTATCGCGTGCGTCTTTGTCTAATACAGTACTGGTTCCAGGTGGAGGGAACACGGATATGCAAGTTGTCCATGGACTAGCTGCAAAAGCACCGATGACAGAGACAAAGAAGCATGAGTTTGCAGAAGCCACTACCAAGGATGAAACATTATCTAAGATTACTCACTATGTGAAAAATGGCTGGCCAGATTACCACCGCCTGGATCCTGATGTAAAGCATTTTAGCAAAATTAAGGATAATTTAAAAGTATCTGAGGGTATTGTCTTCCTAAACTCTAAAATTGTTGTTCCGGGTGGTCTTCAGGGAGAAATGTTACAGTTGATTCATGAAGGTCACTTGGGCATTAATAAATGTAAAAGGAGAGCACGACAGTGCCTATATTGGCAAGGAATGTCTTCAGATATTGAGAGTTTTGTATCCAAATGTATGGCATGTCAAAAATTTTCAGCTCAAAATTGCAAAGAACCTTTGTTGCAGCATGCACTACCTACTAGAGCGTGGGAAAGAGTAGCATGTGATATTTTAACATTCAATGGCAAAGATTATCTTGTACTCATAGACTCATTTAGTAATTGGGTAGAGCTGTCTACATTACAGTCTAAAGATGCGCACCATATAATAAAAATTTTGAAATCCATTTTTAGCCGTTTCGGCATTCCTCAAAAACTTCAAGCTGACAATAATCCATTTAACAGTGAAGCATTTTTAAAATTTGCGAAAGAATGGGATTTTGGATTGATTTTCTCAAGCCCCAAATACCCACAATCTAACGGTCTGGCAGAGAAAGGAGTAAATGTATGTAAGAACCTGCTCAGGAAATGCTTTGAAACCTCTACAGATATTAATATCGCACTCTTGAATTATAGAAACACAGAATTGGCTAACATTGGGTATTCCCCAGCTCAATTATTACTAAACAAATCAATCAAAACCAAACTGCCTTGTTTGGAGTTTAGTTTAAAGCCTGAGAATGGAAACATAACTAAACTTGCTATACAGAATAAAATAGAAACGCGGAGAATTCAGAAAGCATATTTTGACAAAGCCACTAAAATCTTGAGACCACTCGTTGTAGGGGAAAAGGTGATATATCTTGATATTGATAGGAAGTCCTGGCATCCTGCCACTGTATTATCCATTTGCAAAGAGCCACGCAGTTATATTATTAAAACTAATGAAGGGTCGATGTTGCGCAGAAACCGCAAATTCTTGAAACCCGCTCCATCTCATAACCTTAATAACAATCTGACAACTAATCTTCCAGTCAATCATAGTAACAATGTATCAACGGATGATGACTGTTCTTGTTCATTGATGTGTTCTAGCTTTGATGACATTGAAATAACAAATGCTCCTATAATTAGACCTTATGGGCTAAGGGATAGGACTGAAATAAGAGTACCCCCTCGTTTTAGAATTTAAGTCTTTATTTTATGTGTAATATAATTATTATGTTTGTAATTTGTGTAATAAGGTAATGTGCCTGTCCGAGGACTAAAGAGGGGAGATGTATGGTAGGCATACATTATCTGTGGCCGCTGCTCTATGACACTTCCCTAATGGATCTGCGACCACTAGCACAAAGCACAATACTTTTGATTGTAAAACTAAATAAAGTGAAACTTATTGTCTGAAGTTGTTCTTTAAATGAAGCCCACACACCCAGACAATACAAGTATTACATTTCATGGTAAACCGCAACACCTATTAAAACCAAGAAGACTAAAAAGATTTTAGCAAAAAGAAACAATACCAAGAAAGCCTTATTTTCACAAAACATGAACGGTATTCCAAGTATTATGAAGCTCGAGCCTTGATTTATAAAGGCGAGGACCGACTAGTGTGTATATTATGCAATTACCAACCCTCTCGTCAGTTTCGATGTGCAACGTGCACGCGCCACAACAATGACGTCATAATTTCCAAGCCCGGAACTCATGAATCCGATCCCGTTTATCGTATGCAAAGTAAAATGTTACATGGTGTGATGGTTGTTGTACTCGATGGGAAATGGTTGCAACCATTTAACATGTGAGTAAGTTCTGGAGCCACAATTTAACGCACTTCGATGGTTTATTTATTTACTAGCTGTACCCGCGGCTTTGCCCACGTGACAAT
Source organism: Allophyes oxyacanthae (assembly GCA_932294325.1). Lineage (NCBI taxonomy): Eukaryota > Metazoa > Arthropoda > Insecta > Lepidoptera > Noctuidae > Allophyes > Allophyes oxyacanthae. The sequence continues at coordinate 6,562,872 of OW028620.1, read as the reverse complement.
ATTTCGATTAATCTAAGTTAAGTGACTCAACATTGTAAGAGTCGCGAAAGTTCAACAACATTTAACTTGACCTCCATGAAAAAGTGGAGTTATCCGTAATAGTAGATCAAAAAGACAAAAGTGTCGCAACCGGTCAACCGGTTGTTGTTTGGATGACGATTAGTCCATGCAAAATGTTAGCATTTAGCCGGTAGGGTAAATGATGATAATCTATAGTGATGCAGTACTATAATTCACACTGCAACCTATTATTATTTTTATTAGAAAACTTATTGAAGATAATTCTCACGATAATTACCTACTGAAACTTAGTTCGCATCATGATTGTGCTGTAAAATTACTTGTTCGTAAGTACAACCTACTGTCTTGTATTTTAGTAAGAGAAAATCATCAGCGAATGATTTACCGCCAAGAGACATAGGCAGATTCACCTGGATGCCACGCCGCGCGCCGTGCCTTTCGTTTTTCGCTCTGTAGCTTGCATCACTTCATCAAGCACAAACTGTATGTGAAGTAAATAATCTTTGGGCCCAAGTGTAACATGACATTGACATCTACTGCTGGAAATCGCCGCAAGAGAACTCCAATAATTATTGTTTATAAACAGATCTTTAACGCTAATTAATTGTAGGTACCGTGCACCGCTAAGATTACAGCCTTCACGCCATTTTAGTAGGTCCTCGGGTATTTACCGCTTATAAAGATAATAATAAAGGAACACCTTGGTTTTACATATAAAGCATTTTATTGCTATCCAAGTTAAAAATCATGGAAGATTATTTAAGCTGTTTATTTAGAAAATTCATTCTATGTAGGTTGTCTACGATTTTACATATTTTTCCCTTTGAGTAGTGTTAAATACTGTAAGATTTTTCCTAGAAAAGCATAGAAAATAATCATGTCCGGCGTATACTGGGCAGTGAGCTCTGTTACGAATCTTGCTGACTGACTTATCTAACAAATAGGTACAGCATGAGCCATATGAACACTCATGCTGAAACGACAGAAAAATATATATATTTGTCACAGACGTCGCTCAAGGTGTAGGAGTAGAAGCACAATGAGCAGGGAAGTAGATGGCATTGTTTGTGGGACAACGCCATATCTATATCCTGTCGCTGTTCCTACGATATAGGGGGACTTGGGTCCGGAGTCGGTTTAACGGGCCTTGCCTGGGGAACCCTTGCCTCTGCTTTTTTAAAGAAAGGTGCTGTGCCGTCTTTTTAAACGCTGCATTGGTAATTAAGCGCCTAACAGTGGATTTCTGTTGTTGGACTGCAACGTCGGCGTCGCTGTGAATTTGTAGAGGTGCTATGCTAGCCGTAGGATAAACTATATTGGGCGGGGTCGGTTTGCAGCAGTCGGGGATAGTCCAATATGGGTAACTGTGACCGACGGCGACGATTACTACTTTTGCATGCGTGGATTATTTGTTGATTTTCAAACAATCGTTTTTATGTTAACATTCTGTCACGGCTGAGGTATAATCATTGCTCAATCTCGACCACTTTCCAAGTTATTTTAGTCTTGAACCACGACGAATAAAAACAGCAAAGCAGTAGCAGTCGTCATTAAGACTTGTGGGTTTAGAAAACCTTTTGACTTGAATTACATATAAATGTAATAAATTGTAAATTAAAAATTAAATTGTAAATTGTGTTCAGGTGTCTGTCTGGATGCAATATCAAACAAAAAGTCACCTTTTTTCATTTTTAAATACAACAAACATGCCTATAAATTACTACTAACGCCATCTTGGTTCAAAAAGTTGAAATTAGAAATCATATGGCTAGAACTGAATAGAAAAAGCTCGTTATCCGTTTAAAAAAGTTATCTACAATGGTTTAGGAACAACCTGGGACAACTGGTAAATAATTTCATCACGCTTTGTATTTATGGAACACGACAGTGAGTGAAATACGTACCTAATTATCTAAAAGTAAGATGCCAATGAGCGAACATCTAGTAGGTTGCTAATTTTAGTTAGTATATAATACCATTACCCTAGGTATGCCGTGTCACTGGATCCCGCCTTTACTGGTTCTATTAAGGAGCTTAAATTTACGGAAAAATTACGAACAATTATTTTGCTCAGCTCCCAACACAAATAGCGTAATGTTTTCTATAACATAAATGTTGACCGGACTATGAACTACAACAATATAATATTTCAAAAGGAGTCGCCTAGTTCTACCGTGACTTATAATTGTACACAGACATTGTGATCTATTGCTTACCCCCCTTTGGCAAAAGCGTAATAATTTGTAGCCTATATGTTGACCAGCTTTATAACGAACATTATTATAAATTTTCATGAAATTCTGTTCAGCGGTTTTGCTGTGAAGCTCGGACATAGTTACAGACAAACAGACAAACAGACAAACAGACAAACGGACAAACAGACAAAAATTATAAAAATTATATTTTTGGCATCAGTGTCGATTATAGTACACGTATCAATTACTTTTAAAAAAAAATATTCAATGTACAGTTTTCGCCTCGTTACGATTTTATTATAAGTATAGATATACTTTTTATTGTACACCAGTAGGCCAATTCTCGTAATTAAAAACGGTCAAAATATCGTTCTGATCTAGTATCAATGCCATAAAATGGTTATTCTCTTCAATTAACAACGTCAAACGTGAACTTATATTGTAATGAGATCGAAAGTTGATTGAAGCCAAATCGGTATTCTGCTAACATTCTGAACCGACACAGATAATAAGATTTCATTACTTTTGGTAATTATATAATTATGATAGGATAGTGAAACGGTTAATTATGAGCAAATATTATCTTCTTTGATAAATGAATTTCTTTATGAAAGTTCATCCTCTTATGTGGCTGACTGTACAAATAATATAAATATGTACTGAACTATTTGTATGGCCTACAGATAATTCAGGTTGGTTCAGGTCTAGGTATGTGTGAGTGTAAGATGTATGTTTGTAAACTATACCCATTAGTTTGACGCCAATGGAAATCCTACTATTGTATGTATTTTTTTTTTTTGAAATAAAGATTCGAATTTGAATTTGATACAGGAGAAATCCAAGTGAAAACAACGTATATATTTTTTTAAATAATAATAACTTACTAGGGTTCCAGAGTTCACAATATGCTACTCGATAGTCGATTTGAATGTGTCTGGGAGTACATCGCAAAAGCTATAGAATTTAGAATTTCAGACACCTGTCGGTGAGACAATCGGATCAGACTGTGGTAGACGGTACTAGTGAATTGAAAATTCGTAACTCGAGTGAAGCGAAGCTGTGACATGAGATGTCTCTTTTACTGATAATGAAATACCTACCATCAAATTCTGATAATTAATTTATTATGTCCATCCAAAACTTCAAGTGCTAGGCACTTGTCGGTGTATTCATTTCTATCTAGTCCTATCCAACACTAAATCTTTTAATTTCTTATATCTTTTTACATTTGCTTTTACTTTCAGTTGATTAATGTAGTTTCTTCTTCATCTTCCTCTTTTTATTTTTGCCTCTATTTACCACAGTGACCAATGAAGAAATATACTAAGAAGGGTAAAAGAGAAAAGACAATGTCATATTATTATTATTTATTTGGCAATCAAGTGTGATAAGACACCATAAGTTCATCAATGTTATAGAATTTACTATGTACGTGGTTATAAAACATTAGAACTAATTAACTGTATCTTATATTATCTGTAATTGAAGTTTTGAGTTTCAAACTTAATTACCTATGTAGAAATTAATCAATGTTAATTGGATCTTAAATTATATATTATATAGCAAGCATGGTGTTTCAATGCTTCTAAGATGTCTGAAAATGATACAGTTGGTACATCTGGTACATAGAAATTAGATTTCATACAAATTATTTTTGTTTTAAATGTAAGAGCACTCAGAACAAGCGTCTTCGGAATATTATATATTTTTTAAAGAAATAAAAGTACTTTATTATTACTATATAATTATTATTATAATTCAGCTCATTACTGTCACACTACTGGGCACGCGTCTCTTCTCAGAAGAGAAGGGTAGGCCATAGTACAATACGCTGGCCTAGTGCGGGTTACTGGGTGAAATAAAAGTGTAATAAAAAAAATGTTTATTGCTTTTCGGCAGTATATTGGTATGAAAACAGCCAACAACGGTTTAGTTTATAAATTAGATTACAAACAACATAAAACAAGTAGAACTGAAGATCCATGAATCTCATAATAAAGCACTAGCAACAAATTGCTAGAAGACGTGACATTAAAATTCAAAAACATTTCGTGGTACGCGCTTACAAGATAGACCCTTCAAAAACACAATTTCACTGACAAATAACTCCAAAACGTGATACCCGTTTGACAACGAAAAAGGGAAATCATTACGAAACAAAACAAGCTTTTATGCGAACGTGAAAAGCTAAATACAGTAGTGAAAGTATGTGTACATTCATAGCATGACATAATTGCGACCACCATCAGCGGAGCCGAATGAATGGCGTCGTGACGAGCCGTGATGGCTGCGGAGCGTGCGCCAGTGTGCCGCTCTTTTGATGAAACCATGATTACACCATACATACTCATACGTGCTCGTGTGTATGAAAAAGTACTGGAAACGACATAGATGTAGGATCGTGTGTCTTGTTGAATAGAAATTCTGCGGTAAGCAATGTATTGTGCTGTTCCAGGAAAATTATGTTCTCGTGGTTTAAAATATGAAGTTCATATTTCAGTGTAGCTTCCAATTTGTAGCCAGTATCTCTGGTTTTATTTAAGTATGGGAACTGATATCTCTAGATATATTACAAATTTTGTAAAGCAAGCAAAATGGAAAACTATAAATAATGCACATACATATTTATTATGGCGTGTGGTTTGAATGTTTTCAAGCTTTTTTAAAAGATTGTTATTTATTTAATCATTTATAGTATCGTAGACTTACAACTAAATAAATCTAAATAACAACTACTTAGTCGACGGAAAGCCAATTACAAGTTTTCGTTTATAGAATTTACATAAGAAACCTCGAAAACGATGATAACATGGAGTCTAGGCTAATTTAAACTACCTACATGTCTTACAAAAACTACTTACAATGTGTACTTTACTAAGTCAAGGTACCACGTACTCTGGTGAGGTTGTCAGTTGAGAACTTCAGGTCCCTCGACACGGGCTCGCTTCGAAAACTTTATGGCCCTCCAGGCTACCTCGTCTAGTATCTTTACGACTCACATCACGAGGGGAAGCAGACAAACTTTAAAATGTCAAAGTATTGTTACGAATAGAGTGGTAACGCAGAATTTTCACGAAATAGTTGTGTAAACTGGGATACGCTTAATTGAGACATTGAATCAGCTATTATAATGTAATTTTTTTATTGTTATAGAAATTCTTTCGAACACAATTCCACCGCGCAGCAAAACCTTGTAGGTAGTTCGACCTACGTGGTATCCATTTAGCTACAAGACCCTCGTTCAGGGCTCTGTTACTCGCTCAAGGTCAGGCGATACATGCCTACCGCTTGGTGTACAAATTCGGGGGAGGACGCGAATGGAGTGTGGTTGGGCGCCGCGGGTACGTTACCGGTAGTGAGCAAAATAATATGAACTTTAGGGGCGAGGCAATTGAGTTCATATTAGCATACTTCGCTCTAGGGAGTGAAGTATCTGTTACGAATTAACTATTATTTAATATGTGGTTTGTGCTTTTTCCATAGTAGTAACATTAATCCATGATATTAAAAGCCTCTGTTTTCAGATTGCTAGGATTGCACATGGGGTTGAGAGTCGAATAAATAGGTACCTAGTTTGTCTTCTACATTGATACCTACTGTATTTACTTAAATTTTGACGACCGACAAGCTCGCGGCATTTCGTTGAACACTCAAAAATATTATGTCTCTTCGCTTTCTTATTACAGAAGAATAACACAAAATCTTGACCATTACTTTACATAAACAGAACATGGAAGATTTTTCTTACGAAAGCTAAATAAATCTTGAGAACACAGTTCTAAGAAGACCTTCTAAGAAAACGTGAATAGTTATGCAAATAAAGAGATCTAAAGTAGGGATATTCAAATAAAGAAAACATTTATGTAAACCAAAAATTTATAGATCAAATAAATTCTAACCAACGAGTTAGCTTGGATTAAAAAAATGCGTATTTTTTAGTTACATATGATTTCGATAAAACCAACGAGAGTCAATTCGTCAATGCCTCTTCCAGTTAAACGCACGTCATTGATACCGTGCATACGCGGCTAGGTTGACACGCCTTTGTACTGCGCGCCAGCTATGGGTTAAATAAAAACTGAGCTCTGCGAAATGTGAAAAAAAAACCACATGAGCTCTCCCGTTTTGGCGACAATCCGAGAATTTTCTGTTACAATTTATCCAGAAATATTCAGATGAAGTCCTGAATGTGGACTTACGCTGAAAGTGCTGTATTACGTTACATACAAATGGTAACGTTGATTAAATATTCATATCCACAAATCCATAGTAAATGAGAATCTAATATTTATAAGTTAGGTCTGTATAGTACCTACATGCCATCAGTTTTTCGAGGCTTGAGCTTCGAAAACTAATATTGCAAGCTTCTATTTCAGTCACAAACAGAAGGTTTCGGTTTAAAAATTCTAAATACATTTTCTGGAAATATTATTCAAAGCTGGCATTCTTTTGAGCTTAGATTCAAGCTTGCCTCTTTGTATTCTAATGTTACGTTGTATAGCTCCGTTGCATGTGGAACAAAGTCCGCATTTATGACGTCAGACGGGGCCTAAACTTTCAGTAACAACACGCACCTTATTAACCTTAACAAGAAAGGGCGTGCGAGACCTTAATTTGAGCAAAGGTATTAAATTTGAATATGAGACCCCCACGGTGGGCGTGTAGTAAAATAGTCTACATTGGGAATATTTGGGAATATTTGAGGAAACCAACACACTATTTAATTTTGCCTTATGTGTTTAGTAGGCTTTTAGGGACTGCATGGAAGGCAAGTGTCCAACCGCTAGGCTATCACTGCTGTTGTGTATTTAAGTATTTATGTTAATAATCTTTTCTCTTCAAGGATTTTGTGTACAGCTTTGTATAAACTACAAACTACCGGAGCGAAAGATCGCATTAGTGGATAAGGCGAAAGGAGCATGGCGGGGTCGAGTCCTCCGCTTACGGGAACAATGGTTACGCTCGCTAAAGTCTCCTTGCATAGAAAAATAACCTCTGGGTTTTGTACATTTTAATCTCCAGGTAAGTAGGTACCTAATTGAAGAAGCAGTGGCCAGTGGTCGTGGTCTTTTTACGAGTGTAGATCCAGGTAAGCGTGCACCAATAAAAAAGATTGATTGGTTACTTACTATATCTGAGCCCGCGACTCCGTTAAGGTAATCAGATGCTGCGATTTAATAAAAAAAATACCTGTGTCAAATGAAATTAAATAAAATTTCACACAAATTTCATTTCATTTCATTTTCCTATTTCTTGGTCAAATTACACCAAGATCACTCCGTGTGTTATTCAGCTAAGAGAACAACCTAATACAAGTCGTATGGGACCAACTGAGTAATAACTTAGTACTCTAAAAAACAAAGTAATAAAAAAAATTGTTGGAACCGTTTTTTTTTATTATACATACCTTTTTTTTTTTTTTATTGCAATTGTAAGTACATAGGCTATAGTAACAGCTTACCATTAGGCAGCCGTACGCTTAATTGCCACCTTAGCGGCATAAAAAAAGAAAAATAAGGAATATTTAAACTAAGCGGCGCCAACCAGAGTTTGCACACACAAGACATGACAAGAATATGACGTGGCGTTCCTTGTACTACAGAATCCTTTGGAAATATATTTTTTAATACTAGAGTTTATATCGTTTGCAAGAAAAACGGATTACTGTCGCGCTCGCAGACGGTACTCTAGCCACTTATCGTTATTTACACACTATTTCCAGCTTAAAACCTAAGAATTCCTGTATATAATAGCTTGAGGCGACACTACGTCTTGGTGTTCGTTCCCTTTGGAACTATACAACCCATAAACATGGAAGAGCATGCACATATTTATAGCCTACTAGGTACATATTTATAGGAGTTATTGTACTCATCACTATGAACAACGTTTGTTGTGATAAGTTGATATTCAGTATCATCAGTTTTTTTCCGCTAAAATTCTCGTGATATTATATTTATATCCTCTGAGAGAATGGAAAAAAATGTGTCTGACCTTATTTTTAAAACGCTTTTATTAGCTTCACCTGTAACTAACTATGTAAAAAAATCTTGGAAGTTAAATTTGACCCACTTCCCGGTTTCCGATTGAGCTGAAATTTTGCATACACGTTTAGTTTGAATGACAAAAGCGTTTTCTTTAGTTCTTTTTTAAACTTTAATATTTTTTATATATATTTCAGATAAATTACCTATTTTATTAAAACTTTATCACTCGGTTTGCTGTAAGAAAAGTCAATTTTTAATTAAGCTCTATACACTTGAACTTTCTTTTTATGCATTTTATTTCTGTTTATTTTTGCAATAAAGAATAAGAATAGGTAAATATATACAGCAAAACATATTTTGCCAACTGCTAAAATTCGGTTAGCTCTACTATTTAGTTCGGTGGGTAATAAATTCACGCCACTTTCAAAGGTGCGTAATTAGTGTTTTTGCTATGGTTTATTAATTATGGTCGTTAATGAAGTTCAATTAGTAAGTTGGGCCATCAATCTTCCACTCTCTTGGAGACAGAATGATGTATGGCCGCGTATTGACGGCCCGCCCCCAAAATTTGGGACATAATATTTGCGAAATTCATTAACTATTATTAATTACGAGTGATCCAGGGGATTGTATATGGTGAAATAATGAATCCCGGAAAATATTGTCGTTTTTATTGGAAATAATAACGTATTTTTATTAGGTATGGTTACTGCTTAGGAACTTTTGCTTAATCAATCACTCTTTTAAAAGTAAAATAATCACTTGACTGAAATAGCCAGATATTTTTACAAACCTAATTTCGAACTAATTTAAAAACTAATAACTCGATGTGTACCGTAGAGGTTCGGTACGTACGGTACTACGAGAGCGTAGCTGGCGTCTACGTCGTAGCAACAAGACAATCCAATAAAATTACGACAGTATAATTATTTACTGTGCTTATACTATCTATAATATTATTAATTTGCTACGGCGAACTATTCATTTATGAGACTAAATTGGATAGTAAGATAATGTGCTGATTTTCTTTTTATATCCTATTTTTTTTTACCGAAACATTTGTACATCTTATGGAGTCCTGTCTCTTAAACTAGGTTAACACCTGTATCTCAAGAGGCAGTACCTTCCCTCTGGTTACATTCATAATATAGGGGAGAGTGTGTATGAAAGAGCCAGGCTTTAAAAGAGCCGATGCAAATTTCTCCCACTTGCCAAAATCAAAATAGCTGTGACCCACAGACATTCAGTGTTGTCATATAAAGAGTAAAATTAAATTTGAATTGATTTTGGCAAGTGGGAGAAAATTGCATCGGCTCTTTCAAAGCCTGTCTCTTTCATACACACTCTCCCCTACAAGTAGGTACAGTGGTAAAATAAAATTAAAAGTAAAAAATAATAATAATACAATGTCCTGAATGTACCTATGTTCAGATTTTCCCAATGGATTTTCCCGTCCAAAATTTTTAACCATTTGTATACCTTGATAAAATATTTGCATACAACGACGATGTTCCGTACAAAGTAAGTAAACCACACAAAGAGGCTGTCAATGTGGGTAATCCGTGAGAAAACAAGGCAAAATATTTGTTTGGCGAGCTGTCGACTTGCGTAAAGAGACGAATATCGAACCCGCGGGAAATAAAAATAAAACGTTTCTTCCTCTAAATTAGGGTTTAAGGTGTCTTTTAAACGGACATTGACGATCGGAAACGAGCGATTACAGTTAGAACACGATTATTCGAATTTCAACTTGATTTCTAGAATCGAAACAAAGTTTTGAATTGTTGAAGTAAAATATATTAAAGATATACTTAGCACCTGAAACGAATTACTTCTATAAACCGATACACATCCATATTTTTTTAATACATATTTAGTCTGAGTACTTTCTTGAGATGGATAGGTAAACAGCTAACACATGTCATGTATTTTCTATTCACAAATAAATGCTTAGGACCAGGCATATTCTTCCCACATTCTCATAAATATGTATTAACCGTTATCCTATAATTTCCCAACATATTAAACCAACAAAATATTCCAATAACAACATGTAGTCGCTAAAATTTCACTTATCTACCCATTTTACATAGAAACCGCTGTACTGCGAACAAACATTAGCTTACTCGTTCGAGCTGTTGAAATGCGATATAAAAGGAACATCAAGAGAGTGGTTTGCCAGAGGCTTTTAACATTCTGGTGAAAGCGCGACGGCTTATATGTCGATACTAGCTACCTATTTTAAAGTACACTGACAAGTCTTATAACTCAAGATTCCTTTATAGTACCGCGAGAATGCTATTCACTTTGACTATTATCTTTTGACATTACAATACGGCAAAACTAAAATTGCTAGAGAAATTCGAATTTTGAATTTATCATCGCATTCAATTGATCATGTGCAATCATGTGCATATTTTCTATTTCGTCTTTGAATTGTCAGCGAGTTCTTATTAGATTTTCTTTTGTAAAATATTGTATAATAGCACCACACTGAAATAAACACCTACCAATCATTATAACTTAATTACGCTCCATCCACTGGACAGACGACAAAGATTGATAACACATTTTTCCAAAATGACTGATTCAATTTGTTCAAGTATCCAAACTTGGCTAAAGTGTATAAATCAGTATGGTATACTGAAAGTTTTATTGGCTGTTATCCAAAATGACCTAGTTTAGGGCAGCTGGTCTCTGGTAAAACTTTTGGACCGCTAAGATTTAGACAAATGTTTTAAATAGTCAATCAGTGGAGTCTAGTAGTCGTGGCCACTTACGAAATGGTCTGGGTTCAAATTAAGAGCCAGCGCAGACGGATGGAGTGGTGGCGCATAGCTGTGACTGGTCGCCACACTGGTCGCAAAGCACACTAACCGACGTGTGGACTTCGACGAACTGCGTTTCGCGGTGCTTTGAGCCACTCGTGTGATTTTATTTCACTATACCAATTACAATCGTATGCAGAAACAAATTAATTTGAAATTGTAGTGATAATGAGTAAAACCCGAAATAAGATATAAGAATAATATATTTACAAGAAATAATACCCGAGATAAGAAGGTTTTAATTCACATAAATGGAAGGTAGAAATTGTATATCTCCACGACAGAGAATGACAACAATTTAATTTTAAAATACAATTGAGAATTCATAGACTAACACATTCACCACGCTCAATTTGTATAAGTCGTTTAAGTAAGCAGGTGGATGGCGAAAATTGTAACTAAATTAGTCACTTCGCCGCCACTTCGTCCGTCTGCGCTGACCCTAAGGGCGCGTACCTGTAAGTCAGATTTATTCATGCTTTGTGCGTATTATTTATCACCACTGCTCTATCGATGAAGCAAAACTTTGTAAAAAAAACCAGCATGATGATCTAGAAGGAAAAATTAAAGACAATCCAAAATTATGACAATACAATATACATATTTGTTTAAAGAATCAATTTATAGGCTCACTGATTCAGTGAGCCTTTGGCCAAATTAGGGTAATTTGTTTATAAAAAGCACCCATTTGAATTCGGTAACATGCAAACGTTTTTGTGCGTGACTATGTTGTATTAGCTGCCATAACGATTTGGAAAATTATAGAGATCTATCGGCTGCTTATTATCCTGTTGTAAAGAACGACTAAAGTAAAAGATTACGCGTTTATAGGTTATGTTAGCAGGCAATGACAAGAGTCATTACTTATTCTTTACGAGTTGCGATCGCGGCTTCCCCCACTAGTTAAGTTCTTAGTTTCCTGGAATAAGAAGTAGGAATTTCTTGTGTCCTTGGCGTTCATTTTATCCAAACACATTCTGCTTGTACGGCGTGATGACATTCCACTTTCGCTATTAAATTATTATTGGGATAATTACGACACTCGACATAACTTTTGTAGTGTTTTTCTCAAAGAGGCTTCTGGTGCCTTGATTACATAAGAAAAATCGGACAGCCACAGCGACCAACAACTAATGCATCCCTTTCTCGCTTATAGATGTTTTCACATGAGGATACGGAATAGGACGTTTATTTGCGACAGCAACTGTCATAATCATATGTAATCAGGGGGCCGATCTACTAAAAGGTGACTAAGGCTCTCATACTATTTTATCACATAAAAATTTATCATATTAAAATTACCGTTTTATTTAAATTGGTTTAGTTAATAATTTTAATTCTGTAATATAACAATAGTTCCTTGTTAGAGAAATTGTTTTTACCTAATTTAATTTTAATGTTTCTACCTTTACAAGTGCCTGAATAGATTTTGTAATTTAATTGTTACCTTACTAGTACTTAGGGCTATATTCACCGACAGCATAATTATCAGATAATTAAAATGAAAACGGTTGACCCATACAAAATTTTATAATAAACGGGCGATTTTGTCCTAATCATGTTTTATATTGTCGGTGATCTTTGGCCTTACACCCTTATTCATAAACGATGATTAAACGTTAGTAAACTAAACTACCTCTTAAATATATTGCCATCTCTATTCATTGACATACAAATGACAAGGACAGGTATAATTTAATCAGTGTTTAAAAATGACAATTTTTTATGAATAAGGGATTAAGTTTTATATATTTCAGTCTGTTTAGGTTGTTAATAAATTTGCATGCCACTGTGTAACATGAAAAGCTATGTACATTTTACCAACCCTATACTGTGTTTCATGGAAAATAAATGTCTTTTTTTTTGTGACCTATAATTTCGACTGTATTTATGTGGACTATGTTAAACAGCAATTTACCGGCTGTTATGAAAAGTTTCCAAAATAATTGCTAGCTTCACGATAGTAATCTCTTAAATAAAAGTTCTGCCCTAAAAATAAACAAACCGTGACGATACACCGCTGTTTCCTAGAGTTTCAATAAATATTTTATTACCGCCCATAGTTAGGAAAGTGGTGAAAGTTTTTCGATAAGTCCATCGGCTAACAGCTAAACTCCTTGTTCCAGTTGTTCATGGCTCGAATCGTTTCGATGGCTTTTGTTTAGACATTATGAGAATGTACGAATTGTCGTGAACATTGGTTTTAGCTTCTAATATCTTGGGCAGCCATTTTCTTTTGCTATCGGAAAAATACTTTTGTCGCTCGATTTGGTTCTTTGTGGGTTTCATTTCGTTTATTATTTCCTTTTAGCGAAACGTTTAAGGAATAAATGTTTGTTGAATTATTTCAGGTCTTTGTACCTATTATAAAAATAAATAAAAAATAAAAATGAAATTTGTTTAATTCAGACTAGGTACTGTCCATATTTTGTTAGTAAAAATTATCTTAAAAACTATGTTAGTAATCAATTATCATTATTTTATTAATTATAAAAAATAAATTATAAATTTTATTAGAATTTCATCAGGCAACATTAAAGCCTGATAAGCCTCCGTACAACTGCAGACCCTGGTCTCTCGGAAATCATCCTGAGGATTCTGTTGCCACTCCCTCGAATTCGGAGGCTGAATTTTTTAGCATTATAGCGTTAAAGTCATCCACCCTCGTGTCGGTAAACATTACATTTATGAGACTGATCTTGCCACACGTTTTTCTTAATCTCCTGTACTCCAGGATCAAATGACATCGAGCAATGACCCCAAAAAACATAGAGCAATGACCTCAGCGTGCCTGCTACACGAAAGCGCGTTACCAGAACGAACACTGAAAATAGTTAAATGAATTCAAACAACCAAACTAAAAACTCTTCCATTACAGCAGCTCAAACCAATCTAAAACAAAAAAAACCTCTGCAATGTGCAAACATTTACAAATTCTGTACAAAACACATTCCATTAATATATTTTCTGTATACTAAAAAAATGCTATTTTTGTACCTCGTCGAGTGACTGTACCTACATTTAACAGGGAATGTCGGGATTCATTTGAATGCAGCTCCCCTCACGGGGCATCAAGCAGGGTCTAATATAGTGATATCATCTGACTGCTGTCACGTCGGAGAAACGCAGCGATTTACACACGGAAACTTATTGTGTCTGAAGGATCTTGCGTTTAGATACACGTACGTGTACCTCAGTCGAGATTACTCGGGATTTATGTACGTTGATAATATTACAGTTGATATCCTCTGTGTGATGAAGTTGGGTTAGTCTATCATTCTATGTGTAATTTCTGTGGTTATTTAATGTATTAGAAATGAAATAGTAAATGAGAGTTATAGGTATACCCATTTCCGAGCAATGTGTCACAATGTTTACAATGGTTGGCTTCGGACTTGCTCTCACGTACAACTGAAAGGGTAGTAAATATCAGTTAGGAAAACGTTGTCGATTCGAATTTTAGATGCAGTACTACAGTACCTAATTCAACTTAGAACATAATTTAGGTTTTAATACATGTAGGTCATTATCAATACAATTTTCCATCGATGTATACAAATCACCGGCGCCGATTGTAGAAGAATAATATGTTTAAAAAAATCATTCGATTCCCAATTTTCACGTTCATCCTTTTCACATAGGTACATTTTTTAATGCGTCTAACTCACCTGTTGTAATTAAAATTGAAACGACTGTACCTCTTCTGTGAAATTCGGCAAAGAAGCGTTCAGATATAGAAAATAAAAAATTGCAGTTGAGTTCCTTGATTAGAAAATGCGAAAAGGAAAAAGATTGCGTTTCACAGCAAACTAAAAGAGTCAGCTGATAATAATAGTCGACGAAGCATGAAGGCGATAGACTAATAACGAGTCACTATTGCACTATGCGAATATCGACTTTATAAGCTGCGCTGCAGGTGCAAAAAATAAAGCTAGGAAAAATATTTGCTGTCGCACAACTAAGTGATTGTATTTGTGTGGTTCTCTCTTTTTCTGATTTCATTTCTTCCAATTGGTTCTTGGACATTCATGGCGGCAACATTGTATAACGTCTTCATACCCCAGTGCATTATAAATCAGATATAGGTGCTATTTTTAAGTAGCTAGGAGGAAGCCTTTCCTAAGTTACCGAAAGACGCCGACTGGCCGGAGTGTGGAATTTTAGGGTTTGATGATATATTAGTCAGTGCTAAAATCTTTCCCTCTAAAGTAAGTTCTGAATCAGACAGACCTAGTGCCAGGTTACTCGCTAAGCTTTCGGAATTTTCTAGAAGAAAAATCTTAAATACCTAGACTGCAAAAACTGGCTTACTCGCTAGAGAGCCACGCGGGCTATCACTACTTTAACTAATAGGTAATTGTTGTTGGACGGTCTCTTAAGAAGCCTACCACCTAGCTTACGCGTATTTTGCATACAGACGATCTTCATACAAAATATGAATATACAAAATACATGTACAAAATATATAAATAATTATTGCAACTTAGCCATCTTTCTTTCTCATCCTTAGTGATCAATTTTATATTTTATAGTCCACCTTTGTAATACATTATGGCAATAAATGATTGAATATTGATTAGGTATATTGGTGTTGTCACGCCATAAGAAATACGATATTAACAAAACCCCCTAATCCGAACCAATAAAGCTCTAACGTTACCAAAAATACTTTTCGCTGAATATCAAAAGTTGTGAACGTGTTTCTTCGTTATCGATACCTCAGCAGTATTTCTAAAACGGCAACATTTCTCCGAAATAACGTTTAACGATGTTATATTTTACCTTTTGCTATTTATTCTGCCTGACTAAACAAGATCGAGACTGGTGACACCCACTAGTCCTTAGAAATACAGTTAGATATGAGCGAAATTCTAAGTATTCAGCCCTTTGTTATGTTAACGCCAATTAATTATTATTTTCTCCATATATTTCTCGAGAGTTTTCTAGCAAAGACTTCGCACAATTATATCTGATATCATCCGAAAACGATGTAACGATATCTATTTCTAACACAGATATTAATGAGAACGCTTGAGAGCGATATGACGTAAATAAATTATTATTGAAATATTTATGCAAAGAAAGAACCGCCACGAGTGACGAATCATGATATCTTCTAACGCACTCTGGGCACAGACCATCGATACCAAAATTGCTGGCTGAAAAAAAATTCTACTATGGTAAGAGCAATTCCCATGTGATAGCTAGTACTGATTCGGAAGAAGAAGATTAAGAAGATAATATTTCAAAGTGCTATTTCTACTAGTGAGTGGAAATAGCAGGTTAAAATCCCAGAATCGAACGATCTGTAGCACCAACTTCCCAATGAAATGATAATTATATTCACTTTATACATGAAGCTAAATTAGAAACTTTATGATTAGTTTAAAAATATAGGCATAGAATATTTCACTGATGATAGATGCAGGTAGAAGAAGGCAACAGAAACTGTAACGGGCTAAAAGCTATTTAGTTTCAAAAGGTAAAATTGTCTGCTGGCGCATTCTAATATTGCTCTTTCAGCATGAAACAATTGAATTAGAACCACAAATATACCCACATGTCCTTTGGGTCCAATACCCACGCTCAGCCATAAGCATGTTTGCCACAAATATTCTATACGGGAGGCGGAACACACACATAGCATCCATTAACGCGACAATACGGTTCCAACGCAGACCCTAAACCATGAGCACTCGCCTTAATTATTTATATAGAGATGAGTGCCTACCTGTGTTTCGCCTGGCAGTTGAATGACACATCTCATTCAAATTATCGCCCGTCTCACAATTTATATAATATTCTGGTCCATCCCAGATCCATGTTTCTCTAATTTGCTCTTGAAGCATGACGTAATTTTAAGCAATTAGTAAATGCTTTTGCCTAGTTCGTTTAGTTTAATTATTATTAGAACAATTAGGATCTTGAACATTAATTTCATTCTAGACTATATTGTAGTAAGTGAAGCTTTTAAGAAATGTTATAAATTAGGTATTGCTTGATGTTTTGAGGTTGTTATATTTTAAGTCTGAACAAGCAAACGTTCTTGGTACTTGTTTGTATCATTGCTAAGTATTAAAATTGATACCGTCATTTCATTTTTAACACAGATAGCAAAGACTTAAATAAATGTCACAAAGACTAAAATAATCGATTAATGATAGCCTCCAATAAAGCTGTAACAGAAGTTGTTAAAGAAACAACTTAGTCCTTGTTTTTTGTAGTTAAGCAACTAAATTACAACGATAATAATTAATTCAACAGTCAAGGAGGTATCATCCATTTAAATGACATTACTGCAGTACTAAGTATTACAAGCAAAGTGGACCCTGATACCTAAAATAAAAATTGAATGATTCCAATCAGATATCAAAAAGCTGGATGGATTCGTATATCCCACGAGGAAAATCAGGAAAATGTTCATAAACATTCTCACAATTTTATACGAATGCCCATAATAAACCTTTGAGGAGCTGAGATCAAAAAGAAAGAAGCAACCACGTGACACTGCATTTACATTTTCGCTTTGCGACTGAATCTAATAATGGTTCTGCATTGGCCCACATTCGGGTATTCTGTTGCAGACAGCTAGACGTCAACTGAAGAGGGTATATTTTGGCGCCAGTATGGATTTGTAGTGAGGTATTTACGAGAATAACCGGTCAACAAGGTTTGTTTTGGTATTTGACATACATATTGTGTAGCTATTACTAGCAATAAAAAGATATTATATTTTTTTGGTTTATTGTTAGTGATAGTAACCATGACAGTTTAAAAACTTATATAAACTTTATAATAAATAAATCCAGCCCATTACTGTCCCACTGCTGGGCACGGGCCTCTTCTCTGAATGAGAAGGGTTAGACCTTAGTCCACCACATTGGCCTAGTGCGAGTTAGCGGACTACACACACCATCGAGAACTTTATGAGGCCCTCTCAAATGTGCAGGTTTCCTCATGATATTTTCCTTCACCAATATGGCAAGTGATAATCAAATTCTAAACCGCACATGAATTCGAAAAGTCAGTGGTGTGGGTCGGCTTCGAACTCAGACCCTCCCGCATGGAAGGCGAGCGTTCAACCGTAAGGCAATCACTACTTTTTTCTGCTGCTTGGCTATAACACACATATTGTAGGTATAGCTATTTATTACTAGCACAAAAAACGGGATATTATATAATAGTGATAAGAAACATGACAGTTTAAATATACTGTATAGCCTTATTTATATGTATGAGATAGGCAAAGAAAATTGAATGTGATAAGAAATGGAGTCTGAAGGCTACGTTTCTAAAGAGAAAATAGACAGCCCCTCCCCCATAAGTATCCCTACGGGGGAAGGGCTGCCTCTTCTCTCTTTAAATTAAAACTGAAAGTTGTTCCATTACCTCCAGAAACGGAACATCTTAATACTACCATTTATCCATTTATATTATTACGCAAAATACGCGCATCGTCGTGGAGTTGCGGACACTCGCCCGCTTTACCAATACCAATACCAAAAAAATACTACCATTTATAACACCTTAGGTCGCAAACAGCAAATGTTCTCAAACTACTGAAAAGATCATTCGTTGAAATTTCGCGCCCGATGGGATATAAATTACAGATCCTCCCGAGCCTATCTCTCTGGTACGGCTTCGTGAGGACCTTCTGCATTTAATGCTTAGTATATAAAACCGAGCTGGGATAACGGCTAGAATAGAAATTGTGAGTTTGTCCACACAACCAAGTCGAGTACCCTCGTAGACTATTGAGACGAATAACTTAACTGTCTTTGACTTAATAATATTTTGGTATGTTTTTGCGATTTGTTGGAGAGATGAGGCTACCCTCAACTCTCCAAAAAAATTCAAAGACCTACGGCCTTGACACTATCTAACTAGATCAATTTATAATACAGCTGAGAGGTATGAAGCAATAAGGTAAAAAAATTAAGGAATAAATAAATAGATAAATAAAATAATTTACGAGAATAAACTGCATTGCAGTAATGTCGTTGATTGTTTGTTGCAACGTGAAATGTATTACGTGACGACTTTAAAATAATGCTACTATGATTTCTAGTAAAACTTCGCGGGCTTCGCTATGCGGGTGGATGTTTATTGGCAGACAAAACGCAAATACTTTTAGTTTATCCGTGACCATGGCGCTTGCAACAGCGCTGAAATATCGGGAACTCAATAAAAGATATAAACATGGTAAATACCCAATGACATTTTACAAATAGACGGGCCATACACCAACAAATGGCGTAAACTTTACTATAGCTACATAGCAGTACATATAATTATACAGTGCGCGAAGAAAGGGAAAGAAAATGAAAGCCGCCATACGCCATGTCGGTTGTTAGAAAAATATGAATATAGACGTTTAGTTACGTGGCATTAGCTGCTGCATGCTCATTCTCTCAGTCGGTGCAGCACCGACTGAGAGAATGAGCTTGCATTTATCTTGCCAATATAGAGCGCGGGCAACGCGTCTATTTGTAAAATGTCATTGGTTAATACCCCGTTTTGAACTCTAATACAATGTTGGTGAACATAACAGTTTAAAAATATAAAATTCTTAAAAATATAAAGGTATACCGTCAAGCACGCCCATACGGAAAGGGCAGCCAGCTGAGCATTTGCTGGGGCCGGAGAGCCGAACGCTGATTGGCAGTTGGCACCTCTGCAGTGACACACGCGCGAAGATACGAAATAGAAACAAAAAACGGTGAAAAAGGAAACCGAGATATATTAAATATATTAAACAATTATGACGTGTTCTAATATATACTTAAAATACTACTAATACTTAGGTAACAAACTACATTATAAATCTAGACCCTAAAACCATGTACATATCAACACCAAAATATTTAGCAACAAATTAAGATTATACTTTATCATTATTCTCTTCAACTTTGGACATGTTTCTAGAAACAACGTTAGATAGGTTCCATCTAAAAGCCTCGTAACTATACCCGAATTAATGTTATCCCCAAGACGATACGTAGTAGAATTATCCACAACACCAAAGTACAAATTATTTAGGAACGTGTAGTGGCTCTTATTTTTTAGGATCTAGAGTTGAATTTTGGTTACTCTGGTTTCGAGTGTGGGTTGTCATTTTGGGAATATCACACGTCACTATAGTCCTTGTTATCGTGAAAAGCCGCTATTCCATAGTGGCGCGCGGACACGCGTTAGCTGCGTCGACCTATGTGGTCATCCATGGGGTTATTATTACATACGGGTAAAGGTATTTCTACCAGGTAGGAAGGGATGGGTAGGAATTAGAATTTAGCCGACCCTTCTCCACTGAAAGATTGATATCGTAAGTTAGTAACAGTCGCGATACATCGATGAACGTACCTGAATCCAAATCTGCGGATAAATTCGCGGGCGAAAACTAGAATATTTTAATAGTTATAGTCAATATTTTCTGCTTATTACACATAGATTATAGTTATCGCAAAACTTTATGAGCCCTCGGAAGTTGAACGCGAGTGGGTGCGTAGTACGCTTATTATAGGTGCTAGAGGGAGAGAGAGAGTTCAGAGCTCAGTTCAGGGCTCATAAAGATTAGCGCGTACTATATATTTATATGCTCTATATGGAGATTCCGTAATCTTATAATATATGAGACACTTAGCTCATAATTGTTATACTTGCTTTTCACTTATTGTAATTTATAATGTAATAACTATCATGCATGAACTGATTTTTACCAAATGTTAATCTGGAAACAGCGCTGTGGGCTACATTATTATGCAAATGAATACAACTGCAATATGCATTGACATCAATGTACTGGCACCTTACTACGAACTCTTATAGCAGGGCAGAAATTAAACTGCCCAGACATTTCCAGTATGAGCTGACCTCGCACTGTATAGACTTTTCGTACAATGACAGGTCAGCTTAAACTGGAAATTTCTGGGCAGTTTAATTTCTGCTCTGCTATATCGTAATAGGTAAGCTGTATATGTGCTTTCATGTTTGAAACAATACACGCTAATCCCACATACTAACCAACGTTAACAATCGGTCCTCGTGCTCCCGGGTATCCGGTACACTCTCAAAGAAACAAAACGGCTCTGGAGCCGGATGTGCCGTGATAAGGAAACCGGAACCCGATCCCTGGCTAACGAACAACTAGTAAGGACCAACCAAAATCACCGGACCCCCAGCTGGCTCTTCAAACGCTTCATAATTTATGGTTTTTCAAGGATTGAGGGAGGCAGAGGGGATCATGGTTAACTGGTTGGTGCTATCTTCATGCTAATATAGTGTAGTAATGGCAAAGTGACGTGAAAGCAAACTTCCTTTGATACTTCACCCCAAGAGTGCTCGTCTTTATAATGTAGAAGTTGCTTGAGTAAAGATTGTTTTATGAAAATAAAATATCATGCATGGAGATAATGGAGATCTCTTCTAAAGTATATCGTTGAATAATTAATCAATGTTTCGTAAATAAAACGGAAATATTGTTAATTTTATTTCTATGGATGGATCTCTTATGTCTTACAATATGGATTTTTAATTTAGTATGTAGTACGATATATTATTTAATAAAATGATATCAAATGACCTCCTTGAAGACCATTTTCAAACTGATAGCTTTTAGTATATTATACTTATTTATCTCTTTATTTCAGGCCACTTAGGCCCATAAATAAACTTTTATAAAATACAGTAATATCTGATAAACCAATACATATAAAAATGTTTACTCTAAACTACATAACAAGCCATGCCGCCCATTCAGAGACGACAGAAACGAGTCTAAGCGTGAACTTACGCTTCCATCTGTCAAACTTACGAACAAATCAAGTTGATTTTGACAGATGGAAGCGTAAGTTCACGCTTAGACTCGTTTCTGAATGTCAGCCTAAGACCCACTTTGCACATAATTTGGATAAAAAGCTTTAAATAAATAACACTATTAATAAAACTTGCGCAAACTAATACGAGCTATATATAAAAGGTAAACGTAAACATTGTGCTTTTCTTTCATTACAGCAAGCCTGATAGAGCTACAAATCTTAATGTTACAATCTAAAAAGGTTACATTCTACTTAAGATTATCTTTAATCTCATATAACGATAAATATTCTTGTCCAAGTGAACCATTTGCAGACTTAAAAATAAAGATCACACTGGATAAAACGGCTTTTGATAAAAAAAAAACTCCGTGTACTCTTTTCAAATGAAAGTCGCAAGGAATTTTCACCTTTAATTGTATGCAGTTAAGGTTTAAATTATTGATAGCCTTTCATTAAGTAGTTTGCATACGGATACAGTTCATTACTTCTAAGTACTGTGTAATGAAAACAGAATCTTTCGAGGAAATAAACTTAAAGGAAGCGTAATGAATGTAACAAAGCTATTATAGTAAAAATATATTTTTGGAAATGCAAGAACTATGAATCAAATTCCCAAGAACAAAACTGAGATATTTATGTTTCCCTACAGACCATTTCTCAATAACCTACCTAACCATTAAAAACCCCCGACGCCAACTAGAAAAAGAGCTTCATAAGCTGATGATGGTCACAAACAAAAGAAATAAAATTGTTCACAAATGCCTCAGTAAGGACGAGAAACAAACAGCAATTTTTTTTATAATAATATATAATTATAGGAAAAAGATAATGCTAATGCTCTTCGTCGTAATGGCAACTAAAACGTTAGTGTGCACATTTTGTTTCTGAGTTCTCAAATATATCACCGTCTAATAAGTGGAGGTAACAAAGATTTGGAAGCAGCTGCTGGGTCAGTAAAAATTGCGAAGGACACAGTACTCGTAAAATGGAGGGTGTATAAAGTGATTGATGATCTGAAAACTTAAAGATAAACGTTTGAGGTTTTCGTCGACTAATCTGACAAATCTTTAGATCACAGTAAAGTTATGAGCTTATCTATTACCTACGTAAGTTACGAATGTCAATCGAGCGAAATATTTATTTAATTGACGACACGGTTAGCGCAGTGGCTTGATTAGGTTTCTACACTACGGGCCGCGGGTTCGATCCCCGCACGGAGCAATTATTTGTATGATCTACAGAATTTTTTTCCTGCCTGGGTGTGTGTGCATGTGAGATTTATATGTTTGTAAACAATACAGGAGAAATCAAAGTGAGGCGCAACGTATTAATAAAAATATAAAAAAGATTTCTCTGTTACACGATTACTTGGGCTCAGCTATATTTTATTAAATAAACAAAATACAAAAGCTTATTTTCTCTTCACTTAACAGATACATATAAGTGGATATTTTCACACGAATGATTTTTTCATATTTTCTTAAAATAAAACCGAAATATTAAAGTCAACAAGTCACGCAACAGACGAAGTCACATTCAAAACACGCCCAAGTACACCTTTATAAGCACTCTCGAATCAAGAGCCACCGAGTCCCAAATATAATGATTTCAAAACTGGGACGAAACAAAAGATAAGTATAAAAATATAAAGACTATTGAAGAGGAAATAATCAAAGGGTGGGTCCAAACCCAACCCGTGGGAAATTACACATGAAAGGCAAACCAAAATGTCTTGCGATTAAATCTGTCTGTACCCGCATTTCTGTCCCATCGAGTCATTTAATTGAGTGGAAATACTGAACGTTTGGGGTCGTGTTCCAATTTAGTATAAATTCAGTGGACATGTGTTTGTAAATCATTCTATTTATTTAATATGAGAAAGTTAATGTCTTGGTAATGGAATAGACGGTGGACATCTTCAGGCGCCATCCTTTACTGTAAAACAACTCACATCTTACTCTCACTGTCGGTTGTTGTAAAATCGTTTGATATTTTTAACTTTAACTATTTATGTACACATAGAAAAATAATAATTACAATTAAATAGGAAAGACGACACAAAGGTACTGCATATTTCTGAAGAAATCACTTCCAGCAGACCTGCGAGAGGAGGGTTGGCAAAAAAGAAATGTAGACTTTAGTGTGTGATGGATTAATATTCCGCTGTTGCAATTTTACTGCAAAAGAGAGATATTTATAGAGAAGCACATGGTCGAAGGTCCTTCTAGAGATAAAGTCACTTTCCGCGTCTGTTTTTCTGTCTGTGTATCCGCTAACTCCTTCTAAACCACCATCATTTTGATAATTTTCCACGAAAGGTTTATATGTATAATACTTTGATATTTAATGTAAGAATACATATAATAGTAGAGAAATTGCACGCGTGCGAAACTGGGGACGGGTTACCATTTATGTAAAATTAAAACTATATTAAATACAGCTAACTGAGAGGATGTGACCCAAAAAATAATTAAAAGTAGTCAAAACTAACTTCAAGTTTTCTTAAAAACACCTAATTAATTTTCTTAATTAATTAGGATCTGCTCAGTTTGCTCAAAGAGTTTCACTCTAAGACGAAATTCAAGTTTAGGTTTTGCTTAACCCACCAAGTTTGTGTAGCAGCGTCTAAAAACTTATTAAGCTAAGTCCCAAACTTAAAGGTACAGCTATTTATATTATACTCGTATTTCGTAACCCAGGCTTTCTCAATTAACAAACAGTTGATGTCATGTTTAACAAACTAAAGTTCTGACGAGACTTAATCAAACTTTGAATTTATTTTCTGCTTAATCTTAAGAAATGGACTATCCTCTTTACTATAAATGCAATTTCAAATAGTTCGCATGAGGCAATTTTAATCGGTCAACATGAATTCGTTTACCGAATTAAATGAAAATCGTATAATGAGAACACACTTTCAGTAAAAGTTGAAAAATGTTCACCAACTGACTCGCATCGTGAGAATGCCGCTTAGTCACTACCACCAAGAGACGCAAAGTAGACACAATAAAAAATGTGTTGTTTTCGAGTTCTGGCGACCCTTTCGTACTTGAGTCATTGTTAATTTGCCAGTTACGCCTGAACGGATGCATGGACACGATACAATCGCATCACTTTGACGTTGTTCGTCAATCGGCATCAAGGCCTAACCTGTCTGGACACACGGTCCGGATTTCTATACGATCAGGTGCGGCCTGAAGGTAGAACGGCCGCCTGATTAAATAATACCTACATATGATAAATATGATCGTGCTATCGCAAATAAACGTCCTATTCCGTATCCTCTTATGAAAATGTCTATAAGCAAAAAAGGGATGCTTTCTTTCTTTCTTACGTAATCAAGGCGCCGATTAACAAAGTACTCTTCGTCAGGACTTTGGTACAGGCATCCTTGTCAGCGAAAGAAGCACTGCTGCACTGTCTTGAAGAATGATGTAAGAGAAAATTAGCAGCAATTAAGTAGGTATAATTAAGGAAGAAGAGAAACTAAAATGTAGCTGCTCAGCTGTTAGGATAAATCACGATAGTACAACAAAAGAGTTTAGAGTTACCTAGCTGTTCGCCCCTGTACAACTGCCGCTGCGGTCCAAATTATTTCAAAAGTGACATTATTGCTCAAAGATGCGTTCCGAATCAGTGTGAGCGTGCCAACGACAGAAGGCGTGACGTCATGAATGACGTCATTACCTGCGCCATAATGGACTTACGGAGACTGTGCTCCTGCGTGAAATCACCGTAAGCCAAACGTTAAATTGACATTTGCACTAAATATTGTTAAATTTGCACAGGATTTTTGTAAAAAAAAATTGTGGTCATTCGGATAATAGTGGAAAACATAAAGTAAGTAAGTAAGTGCCGTAAGCGAACTTTCGTTTATGACCAATAATATAAGACATCAGTACCGTGAGAACTGAAATCGCTTTCCGGACCGCACCAAAGGCACCGCATCGCTTTTATCCTTGCAAATACACCTGAAAGACAAGCTCCTGAATCACAGTTTTCCTTCCTTCCCCGGATCACCATGGCAACCACAATAATCGAAAACGTATAAAACCGGGATCAACACAGCTTCCCGCAGATACTTTGTTGTATCGGGTCGGGGCAAAGTTTTAACGAGTTCGCATCTATCGTAAACTATACTATACTACTTTACATACATACCTACATACATACATACGTACATTGTATATAGAAAAAGGCTTGTAGTAACTTTATGTTGGTTCAACTTAAGTGAAGTTATAACTTTTGATACGTTATGCTTCGGTATCGTGGTACTAAATGATCATTCAAAGAATAGTTCACAGGTGGTTCTTCTATTGTTATCGTTATTGGGTTCTTTCGTACATAAGTTCCGCAAGTGAATGGTGAATAAACAAGTTACTATATAGTAATAAAATATAACGCCCAATGGTCCCAGCCAGGTCAACGAACTACAAAGTAAAAAAAAAAAAAAATGTTTTAATACTGTGAGAGAAATGTACTATACAAGGTCCTACCTTTCTAATCCCGATCCCTTTAAGAGGTTATTATACTCATCATTATGAACAACTTTTACTATGGAAACAAACACAAAATCGCAAAAAAAAATCTGCTGTTCCATACAGGTACTGGTAGAGTTGGATGGTTGTTTGTTTTGGTTGTTTCGGGTCTGGGTGATGTGTGAATGTGACATGTATGTTTGTAAACTGTACCCACGATACAGGAGAAATCATAGTGAGGAGAAACGTTTTAAAAAAGAAAACAAAGAGTAATATTAAATTATTTGTATGGAACATCTGTTTCAATTTTCACGCTTTCATAGTGGTTCCATAGTAAAAGTTATTTATAATTGTGAGTACAATAACCCCTTGGGACTAGAACGGTAGGACGTTGTATTTAGTAGCTACCTTATTTTCGCTCTATTTTGTTTTTAGAAAAAGCTTTTTTTCTTTTAAGGAATAAAATATTGGAATTCACTAAAAACATGAAATATGTAGGTAGATACACTAACAGTAACGTTCCGAATATAAAAAAATAAAGCAGTCTTTGTGTCTTCCTAGGAATTTGAATAACAAAGAATTCTAGAAATTCTGATGAAATCTGACTTAGTCAGACATTTTGCTTAGATTCTATAGAATCCTAGTAAGTATTCAAATATCCAAATGGAGGTAGAAACGTGACAAAACGAATCCATTTAACAAGAGTAAAAACATTCTTTTTCGAAGAATGTTTTTACTCTTGTTAAATGGATTCTTAACAACAGCTTGAAGTGTTGCTAGGCTTGGAGTATCAGAAGAAAGATAAAAATATTATTATAATATAGTCAACTCGACATAAAATTGATTCTTTATTGTGCCTAACACTTTTTATCGCTATGTGAATTTACGCTGGTTATATACCTAGCTGAAAAGTCATTTGGATAATGACAAACGGCCACCAAAATTTTGGTGACCGATTTGTCCAGTTTAGATTACGACGATTTCCTGCCTTAATTAATATATTCCAAATGCACTGACATGTTCATGTAAAAACGGTGAGAATAGAATAGATCTTTATTTCATGTATACCAGATTCAAACACTTATAAAATGTCGAGACTTTAGGTACGCGTTTCCAAATAGTAGGTCCTATAGAGAAGAACCGGTAAGAAATTCCATGGAAACTCTTTTTAAAATAATATGTTACAATGTTGTACAAAGAGCTGCGATAATAAAGTAATTTAATGTGAATAAACAATAAAAGTGATTTATTTATTTATTTAAAATGCTTCATGTACAATGTACAAAGGCGGTCTTAATGCCGTAGGCATTCTCTACCAGACAACCTTAGGGTGATTTGTCTCTGAATAAGATTGCCATGTCAGTTACAAGCTGACCAGTCACGACAGACGGCACCCATTCACGAGCATGACGAATGCCTCAGTATCGCTATGCTTATCTGAGCTCATCTAGGGAACTTAATGCATGATATTAACGCTATTAATAAGTTAAATGTAAATGGAACATTAGGTAGGTATTCCACAAAGTCACCGTTGCTGACACAACAAAGTCACTTGAATAAACAAACGTACTTAGTTACGTTATTCTCAGGGGAATAAATAACCTAACCGTTATAAAACCCCGAATCTAACTAGAATTATATCTTCTAACTAGAAAAGAGGTGATAATCTCCAAACGGCTGAGCAGATGTTCTTGAAACATAGCTAAAAAACACTCTCGATTAAGACACCTTTCAAAAGAAAATAACTTGTTCAAAATCGGTTCATCCGTTCAGGAGCTATGATGCCACACCACATAGGATAAACTCGACACACATACATAAAAAAAAAATAGCAGTATCCAAACCAAACACTGGCCACACCAGCAACAATGCTACCTATTAATTCTACCAGAGTTGTACAAGGTGGGCGAAAAAATATTATTTACGAATTTCTATTTTGCACGGAGCGCAAAGTAAAAGCTTTCCGAGTCGTATTGACAAACCACTCTAAGTGAGCGTTTATTCGGCGGTAAGACGCCAGGTAACATGTATCTGAGAAACACGCTTTCAATGTGCCCTTGGGATCTCTTCCAGCAATTTGTACAGCGTTTTCAATAGAAAAGCTCTTTTGTATTGAAAGCAAAAACATTTCCATCTCCGAAAAACCACCCTGAGGTAACATTTTGGAGAAAATATTTTACAAACTTTTCTGTATACCTACAGTTTTAAGTATTTTTAAGCGGCTTATAGTAAAAATCTGGGGAGCGCGGTCGGTTTGCAGATTACCGACATGTTTTCAGCAAAAGAAAGATATTAAAAAGCAATCTATTTTAATTTCCATGAAACTGGTAACACGAAAAAGAAGAATTAATATTTTCCTCGTCCCTAATTGCTTCTGACCGTAGAAAATAACCAGATGGAGTGCACCGCGTGTATAAGTGAATTTTTAATATTTACGTTATTACGTATATTAGATTGATTGCGTTATTACGTATATTAGATTGAGACATAGACTAAATAACTGTAAAAACCTAACAAAACAATAACTTTTACTAAATTTAGATAAAAAAAAAGGAAACGGCGTAATCTTTTTCAATAAAAAAAAAATCTGATATGTATATTAGATTGTAATGTATTATCAACACAGTTTTCATATATTGCGCGAAGGCACTCAATATGGATATGATGTTATCATTTTAAATATCGAACAGTCTATTTTATATAGCAACCGGAATCTTTAATTTTGCTTAGATTATCCAACCTAAAATGGATTTAAAAATAAACCAATTAATTTATGAAGAGATGCATGCTTTTTAATTTTAAATAGATCTGTAATAGACGTGACAAAAGTGGAGGGTAGAGCGGGAATATCACAATGGCTCCTTTTCAATATCGCCCCTACTGCCTTCGTGTGCAGGCCTTTTAATGTTACTGAATGATTTAATAGCCTATTCATACCGCAAATATTTATTGTACGCTGGCATATCGGTGGATATTACTTTATCGTCGTATTATATTCCTATTGTTTCTTTAAAGCTTCATATTATACTGCTATATTATGTAGAACCAGTACCAAATTTAAAAACACTAAAGGATAATACATTTTTTGAGCACTTGGTGCCAATTGTCTATAATAATCGCGGTTGAATCCAGCATAATATTGATCAAAGCAGTATTGACCAAATCGCGTATAAAGAAAACAAATTCTCTCTTTTTTCTCTCTTTTCTCAATTTAATATTTAGTTCAATACGGAACAGTAAAAACTGGCAATATTTATGCATAATTAAAAAATAAAGTTTTGACTACATGATTGGTGTAGTGGCTAAGATTGATTTTCTGCGCTACTTGTCATGAGTTTAATCCCCGCACGGAACAAATATTTGTATGGCCTACAGATATTTGTTCCGAATGTGAGCACAGGAGATCTGATATCCTAGAGAAGGGGAAAATATAATTTAAAATAAAATGTCTAATGCGCTCCAAGAATGCTATTATAAATAATAGGCGAACATTAATTTCAAATCCAGCAATCCAAAAGCAAAATCGCGCAATTTATTGCAACGCTGTCTAATAGATTCCACCATTTCCTTCATCCACTGGCCAATTGACTAAATCTTTATTTCCTCTCGACCATTCCAACAATTGCGGCACTAATTAGAAAGCCCTTCCAGGCGGGCATTTTACCTGGATTATCTTCCTCTTCTAATGTTCTATTTCATTGTCTCTCCTTAGATCTTCATGTGAAAATTATTTATTGAACTCACATATTTACCTATTTTTTATTTTTTTATTTATACCTTTTCTCAAAGTAAATGAAATTATTGTGTTATTTTTTGAGAAATAAATAACGTTAAAACGAAAATAGGTGTTGAAATAAAAATAATAATAAAACTGAAGTAGGTTAGATTTTTTATTAAATAAACATGTAAGTAATATTTCGACTAAGAAAATGTACTCAAAGAGAAAAAATAATAATAATGAATAACTTAGCTTAGAACAACTTAACATTTTTAATTTGTAACATAAAAACTTAAACTTAAATTGTAATTGTACATACAATTATTATGTACAGTTTAATAATGTTCCACACACGCAATAATCAATGAAAAAAAATCCAGTTACATATTATTGATGTATTAAATAACAAAATTTCATGTATAACCCGCGAAAAAAGGTTTTATAATAACGGTGATAGCAGAGTACCGAGACGGAATTCAGATAAAGGCGAATTTAATCTCATGTATTGATCAAAATTGTAAACAGATAGAAACGTAGATTCCACTACAAAGTTTACTGTGAACAAGCTCTGCTGAAAATATCTAGGGATGTGACAGCACGATGGAATCGTAGAAGGATTTATTAGAATAGACTTAAAAACAGTTCCATTCATTCATTCATTCCGTTCTAAAAACAGTTCCATCCTTTGAGTATTTAGACACTCAAACGTTCCATCATATCTGCGCCCCTAAACGTCTACTGCTGACATAAGGTATTCTCATGGTTTTCTCCTTCCTATAATTTTACTCTTTTATTGTGACATTTAATAAGATAATTCATAGGGCCATAAATCTGTTTATACACGCACCACGTAAAAACATTTCGAAAGTA
The DNA here is from genome assembly GCA_932294325.1 of Allophyes oxyacanthae. Lineage (NCBI taxonomy): Eukaryota > Metazoa > Arthropoda > Insecta > Lepidoptera > Noctuidae > Allophyes > Allophyes oxyacanthae. Next base: position 6,531,961 of record OW028620.1, on the reverse strand, counting down.
TTCATGAAACTGTTAATAACATAATGTTTTGGTAAACTTAAGTTTTTGCGCCGATATGCAAAGCAGATGTGGCGTGTGTCAAAAAATATTTGATATACGAGTATTTCAGTCATAGTTTAAATCTAAAATCTTCTCCCATATCTTAAAAGCCCGGATAGAATTTACTAGACAAAGAAACGTGAAAGCATCCTTCTCCTGCAGAGATTTTCTAATCAAAAAGCTTGTTCCACAACAACAATAATCGATATACATCGAATCGATCGAACATCCCGGTAATAGCGCATCGGTCGGTGAGAACCTTGTTCCCGACGTGTAGTACGATAAGCTGGCCTACGATGCTGGATTCCCCGCACGTCCCGAAGCATTTTCACGATTTTCAAATACATCTCGATAAACGATAAGGTAACAATAAGTTACTATATGTATACGATATGTATGTAATAAGTAATAACAAGTTACAATACAAGTACTACAAAAGATATACAAGACAAATAACCTTTTTATTGTCAACGTCAATCGAATACATAGGAATATTGTAGAAATGAGGCCTTTTTTCTATTCAAAATAGATCAAAACATAATGTAAGAAGAAATAAATGTGCGTACATTGCTTTTATTTGAACCTACAAATTGTTTTGTTAGTTGTTATCCTCAATACAACGCAAGAGATCTACATAATTATAATCTCACAAGTACAAGTACAGTAGTGACTTTAGTTCACTATTTATACCGCTAGAGGCACTGAAAAAATTCCCATACAAATATTGCATGAGAACGTGAACGTTAGACGGCACGGAAAACTCATGGTAGAGGTACAGATCGGTTGGTTACTACCTCAGCAGAACGGATAGTTAAGATATTAAAGTTTTATCCAAACCACCTCAGAAAATATAAATTATGCTATTATTTTATTTATGGTTACCACAGAGCTTGCTATACCGTACCTACCAGTGTCGTTGCTCCAAGGTACACCTGCCTCAGTATTGTTTTATTAGGATCAAAGTTCAATACTCTCTATTCGACCTTGGTGGCTGTGCTGAAGATGACCACCTAGGTGGTTTTAGTGGGTAATAATCCATCATTCCCCGGCCTCCTGCCCTGGAGGTCTCATCCATTGAAGGTTTCTTCCTCGAATAAAAAAGCATAGTTTTAAATTTAATTTTCCATTTGTTTCGTAATGCTTATTGCTTATACTGATGTTGTTTGCAAATGTACAAATTTAAAGTTTTTTTTATAATGTTACAAATGGTAAAAAGGTAAGTGTAAATCCAAATTCGAAAAAAACTGAAATTCAAATGGTAGAAGCGTAATTCCATATTGTAATAATGCTTAACATTTCAATTTAGGAACAAAATAAAAAATAAAAAATTGAGAGCTTAAGGCACACGTGAGTATAAAGGTACTAATTATTTTAAAATAAATGTCTACTAGAAGAAAACTTATACACAGTGTGTAAAACTAAGAACTAAGAGGGAATGACTAAAATTCGGAAAATTAACCCAATTTGAACCCAATGGCCTGGCGCGCGACGATGGCAAGAGGCCCGATGGTATGTCGTTATTGCCATGGAAGTTGGGTAGGCCCATGGTGTGGGACGCAACTTGCGTCGACACTCTTGCACCTTCCCATCTTCCTGGCTCGGCAGGCTGTGCTGGCGCTGCAGCTGCAGCCGCAGAGACACTCAAACGGCGCAAATATAATAACCTTATCGGTAGTTATATATTTGAGCCGTTTGGTGTCGAAACGCTCGGGCCATGGGGACCGAATGCATGTCTCATCTTCAGAGACATTGCAAAACGGTTGGTCGACGCTACGCGTGACCCGAGGGCTGGCCTATTCTTTGGTCAAAGAATAAGCATTGCCATTCAACGTGGCAATGCTGCCAGTCTTCTGGGCACGCTGCCAATTGACAGCGAGGAGGAGGAGTACTTTGACGCCTAGGTACTCAGTTTTATATTTATTTTATTTTATGATTTATTTATTTAACAATAATTATTAGTGTACATATTTAAGTTTATATTTTGAAAATTAATAGATAATATACCTAAATCTAATGATAACTTCCAATAATTGTAACAAGAAATATTTTAACATAGGCTTGATTCTACACCCATCTCAATTTCTACGAGCGCCGGAGTCTGACAAGTTTATTCCCTTGGTAGCGAATATGGAGATATCTAATCTAGTGTCAGTCATCTTGATAAATGCCGAGTGGGTGTATCTCCAGTAGCTATTGCTCTACGTGACAGATGGCGAGTGCTATCGCAGGCTCAGGATAATACACCTGTATTTGTTGTGAGATTGGACGACTGACATTTCCGTTGAGCTTTGTATTCGAATTTTGAATCTGTGTATGCGTGTAACGAAGATGTTTCTGTTTATGTGTAGTTTATTCATTGTATTTCTGACTGGTACTTATATTGTACAGTTACTTAATACTGATTCCACTTCAGCGGCGTCTTGTGTTATCACGCAATGAGACAATACAATTACAATACACAACAGACAACAGACAATACAATACACTACAAGACAATACAATACAATACAATTACAAGAGAAATGTTTATCGTTGTTACTTCTAACTTCTGATCAGAATTTGATTATCCAGACCCGTGTGGTGCACTAAGGCCTAACCCTTCTCATTCTGAGAAGAAGCCCGTGCCCAGCAGTGGGACAGTAATGGGTTGGATTTATTTATAATAATTCCTTCTAACTTAAACTTGTTGATTAAAAAAGTGTCATCAGTATCATAAGTATTGATGCTGGGGTCCTTTATTCTACGTAAACTGTCAGTCCCTGTTTATGTTGAAAAATTGTAGGTATCGATCTTAGTCTATAAAAATGAGGTAAACTTATTGGCACTTTATTTATTATTATTTTCAGCCTGTGTTGTCCCACTGCAGGGCAAAGGCCTCCCTCTCCTTTTTCCACTCACATCTGGTTTTTTCGGTAGCACTCAAGCTCGTCCCGCCATCTTGGCCTCGGTCTGCCGCGATGCCGTTTAATATTTACCTTCAGTTGTTCTTTTGGCCCAAAGCTCGTCAGACATGTGACAGACGTGTCCAGCCTAATTCAATTTCGATAAGATTATTATAATTTTATTACTGCACCCCATCACTACGCTCATCATCTAATTAGTAACGAGCTAGCAAGTGAAGTTAAATAAAAGCGTAATAAAAACGCGGCAGACGTCGGTACAACAAGAGAACAGACGGAATAATTCCGCTTAGATCTCCCTCGGCAACGCCTGTGAGCAGTTGGGAGATAATTAGAATAATTTTCTGACTCGCGGAATTATTGATGAGAATATTTAAATGTGCTTGAATGAATTCAGAGAACGATTGAGAGATAGTGTGGTGGGATCAACTGCGAGGAATTGATTTGATTATTTTAAGGAGAAAGATATTAGAATCTAAATATACCAATTTAGATTCTAATATCCTAACGTCTTTCTCCGTCGTATTTCGTCTTACTTTTGTTTCGTAATACTTTCATTAAACGAAGTGATATCTTCGTATAATGAAAACACTACAAGACTATCGTATTTATATGTATACCTAAGTTAAAAGGTATAAGTAAGTTGTACTGTAATTAGTTATTATTATGAACAGTTTTTAGTACGGGACCAAAGCTGAAATCGCGAAAAAAATCTGCTGTTCCGTACAAATAATATAATATAACTCGACTAAATGTATGGAACAGCAGATTTTTCATAATTCTGGGTTGGTCCCGTTTTAAAAGATGTTCATAATGATGAGTACAATAACCTCTTAAAGGGATCGGGATTAGAAAAGTAGGACCTTTTATTGCTATTGTTATAACAAAAATCTAAAATAATAATAATCCCATGAAAGAACAGAGAGTGGTATAACAGCTATTACATACACCAACCCAATAGTACACCATAGCTTTGCCAGTAACAAATTCGATAAATCGAATTGCAATACTTCTAATTCAGACGATACTTCCAGATGACACGGTTGGCGCAGTGGCTAAGCGATTGGCTTTCTGCGCTACATGCCGTGGGTTCGATTCCCAAACGGAACAAATATTTGTATGGCCTTCAAATAGTTATTCCGGGTCAAGGTGTGTGTGTTTGCGACATGTACCTATGTTTATAAACTGTACCCATGGTATAGGAGAAATCCTAGTGTTCAAATTGTAACAAAATGAAAAAAAAAAAACTGAGCATAGTTTTTTTTTTTCAGTATAAATTAACCTCTCTTCCCTCCATTAGCATTGTTTGTAGAAACGATATCTATGGTAGAAACACTAGTTATCACACGCTGAAAATTGCGATGCCTCTATTTATGTAAAGCTCCAAGCTTAACGGAAAGCAGATTAAAGTAAAAAACAGACTTGCGGTGTTTGCGGTGTTTGCGTCAGCTTTTATTAAAACCGACTGGCAGCAAAATCTAACAGTTTCAGTAATAAACAACCGTACATATTGATTTCAGATTATCGGAGATTTCTTGTTTTCTACGTCTACAGTTTTATGAAAACTTGAATAAATATTATACAATTTGGCAAAAGGTTATTAATTAAAGCACCACTAATGTGCTGTCTGGAAATATGCTTAACTGGACCTTTTTGGTGCAGCCGTTTTAGTTTATGTTAGTTTCAATTTTTTTTTCTTTTTTTTTAATCTATTTTGTGTTGTCTCCATTATGTTGCCAAAAAAATGTATTTTCTTTCTTTCTTTCTATTACTTCACCTACTTAATCCGTAGTTAAGGCCCTAGTGTAAGTTTGTTTTAGCCATCTCGATACAGCGATCCAATTGGTCAGCTCGGCCCCCTAATTATCGATGTAGCAGACAGTTTGCGACTGGCGTAAATTGCGCGGTAACTGCTGTCATACCTCACATATTTGCCGATAGCGACGTGACAGCCACCGCTCACGGGTTCGCCCTCTGGCGGACAATAAAGAAACTAAAAAGTACATACTTGGCGCTGTAAACGCGACAAGTAGCCACAGGCGGACAAGTGCCGTACATAATACGAATTTGTTGGACAGTTCGCAACCGATCACGCTCCGTCGCGCAGCTGTCGGGTCGCTGTCAGGTGATTTTTACGTAATTGGGGTGCGGATCGTGCCAATCGGCATACAGAACCAAATCGAAATTGTTAAAAGATACTAGGGCTTCTGGAACACGTTCTAAAACTACCTTTTCTTTCTCGAAAATAACATTATCAATAAGGTAAGAAAAGGTTCAAGCAATAACATTAACACAGAAGCAACTTTAGTCCGCTTGCAATTTACAATAATTTGTCCTAAACGACCACTTAAGAAACTTAATCGTTCGTGTAGTTATACTTAATACGTAGTTTCATTACTTTCGCCGAATAAATTTCTTTGTGGAGTTAATATTTCGTTACATTTGTAGTAAATTACTTCTATAAATCTTTACGTTTGGCTGCAGACGATATCAACTAACAAATTATTAGGTATATAAGTACACCTACTTTTGGTTTGACATTGAAGAAAATATTTAAAGAATTCTTTTTATCAAGCTCAATGTATCAAATATAAATATACAAGGTCCTACCTTTCTAGTCCCAATCTCTTCAAGGGGTTATTGTACTTATATTTATGAACAGTTCTTACTATGGGACCAACCCGAAAAAAATATCAGCTGATCATTTCAGTCGAGTAATATAAAATTATTTGTATGGAACAGCTGATTTTTATCACGATTTCAGGGTTGGTCCCATAATAAAAACTGTTCATATAGATGAGTACAATAACCACTAAAGAGATCGAGGTTAGAAAGGTTGAACCTTATATAAATCGTGCCTTTTGCAGCAAACTGTAACAAAGCATAATTATTATCTAGAATATTCTATTTACAAAATGTTCTAGGTATTATGAATATTGCTTTTACTGTTTACCGTTTATGGTCGCTCCTTGTGCATCTGATAGCTTTATCAAAAGATAAAGGGTAGAACATCACACAACGTATATCAGAAATCCTGAAATCGTGAAAAAAAAGATAACTGTTCCACACAAATAAAAAAAAAATACTCAACTAAATACATATATAAATTGCAAAGCAGATGTTTTCTTGCGATTTCATGTTTGTTCCCTTGTAAAAGTTTGTTCATAATGATGAGAAGAATTACCTCTTAAAGGCATCGGGATTAAAATGGTAGGACCTCGTATAGTTAGGGCCATATAAATATGGTAGTTAATTCTTATACATTGGAACTTCAAAGAAAAAAAATACAGTAAATAACTTTCATAATTACAGCAGTAATTACAATATTATGTCGCTGTCTGAAATTAACATACGTCAAATAAGCATGCAATGTTTGTTGTACCTATTCATTTATTTTACACCACCCTTTACTTTTCTTTGACATTGCATGCAGTTTTTCAACATAATAGCTTGGTAACCCCTGCACCGATATTATCACATTAGAGGTAGCACGCAAAACTTACTAAAATTTGCTTTTAATATCGTAATGGCGGCTGCGCACCACCCTTAATATAGTTTTCCACTAGTCAATTACAAACCAAGCAAATTGCACTGAGAATATCTGAATAAAACATTTTTAATTAGCTATTCATTTACAAAGTAACTGTACCCGTTCTTATTTGTTTAGTGTAGGTAAGTCGATTAACATGACGTCGTTTGAAATAATGTTCTTTGGCTACGGTAACCCCGCAAAAAATGCTCTTGTTGCCCTTGGAATTATTTTCAGTATAAATACAGTGCTTTGAAATTGTAAAAACATAGATCTCAATTGTAAAATATTGGGATTTAAAAACGGAGCTCTATTGTTGTACAATCCAATAATCTGAGGATAAAAAAGAACATTAAACCAATTCGTCAGAGATATATTGCGATTTAATTTGGAACGAAATCGATAAATCCGTTTTTTAAAGGTTGTGTCAAAATGAAAGTTGTTTGATTTCTCGCTTTGTTTCTAGAAAAACCCTAATCGATTCTAATACAAGAGGGGGAGTTTGTTACAAACATACCTTCGCTATGCACAAGCATAAGCTATCTTCAGACAATACGTATAATGGACGGATAACTACTCATTACTATCTGATAAACTGTTTCCTAGTTCCCATTGTTCCAATAATTGCCGACTGGGGAACCGCACGCAAACAATGCCAACGATTATTATCGCGATACTCGTGAAAATCTCATTATCTTCAGATCTGGCGTTATTCTTCGTGCGCCCTTTGTCCGTAGCCCGCAATCACGTTCGCATCACAAACAAACGGGGATAAATGGTGGGTGATGTGGTTTTATTACTGTTTGTGAACGATTGGGGTGCCATCGAGGTAAGTCAGCAGTTCTAAGCAGATGCGTGATTGATACATTTTCTTTTCTTTTTCCTTATACGTGGAATGACATCAAAGCCCTATTTAAGAGGATAGAAAGAAGTCGTTAGCATAAAATCAATAATTAACTTTATTACAAAGGAAGGAATTGCTTCGAAGTAAAGAGGTCTTGAGGAACTAGAAAGGGCATCTGTGGTTGACTGGGTGCAAAAGGTGGAGGGCAGTGTTGTGCAAATTGGGAGAGGTCTACGTCCCACAGTGTATTGCGGCAGACTTAGTTCATTGACACGAACTCAAATAATATAGAACATAGCTGCTGACTATAATACTGCGCAAGTTAAAAGTAATGTCATAGTGCTGAGAGATGGAAAGTGAAAAACTGGATATTTACGCACAAAATCTAAAATCCGAGCTAAGTTATCACATGTCTACTTATGAAATGAATAGAAATATTTAATAACATAATAGGTAACAAACTCACAATATGTTCATACTTCGGACTATTATTGGTTCCAACAGTACCTATATTTCCAAGAATGTTATATTGAAGCCTCGCAAAATAATATTCGCGAAATAATTTCTACCTTGAAGATCGGACTCGATCGTCTATTTCTATTTCAAATAGTAATTTCCCGTTGAACAAGGTTCTCTGTCCCCTCAAAGATGGCAATTTGAATTCCTAATGGATCAATAACTATTTCAGTTTCGTCTTTGTCCTACAAAAGCAAGTCTCAAAGGAATTTGCTGTATTTGCCTTCATTTCCCAACAAAGAAAATGAGGAGAATTTCTAAGGAATTTTCAATTGAAATTGACAATTTAGATAAATGCCTCGCCTTGCTTAATTGCGATTAAAACGGGCGTTTTAGAAATACAATTAACGGCTCCAAGATGTCAAGGTTTACTGCAAAGAAAACGCCCATTTTCTTTTAGTAATAATAATAAGAGGATCGCGCTGGGTCGGGGCTTGATACACAGGGCGGTACTCCTGGACACGATGCGTATTGTTAAGAGGTTCCTCTCTCTGCGACCCTGATCACCAGTAGCTTGGACCCTGTCCCAATACCGGTGGGCTATTAACTATAACTTTTTATATTTATAAATGTTCTTGGGAAAATAGTTAAAAATCTAAATTTGTATGTATTTAAATGAACAAAAACCAATAATAATAACTTTATTTGTTTACATTTTGAACCAATTTATGGTTCACAATGTGTTGTATACAAAAAGGGGCTAGACAATTTCGACGTTATTTTTAAAATAGCATCCCCTGAATCTAGGTTAAATACCTTACCTTTATTTCAGCACTTGGCGCTACTTCCCACAGAAAAGTCAGTTCAAACTAGCCTTCTTATTGCCAAATTTGTAATGACTACACACAAAAAACCAACAAAAAATGTAGTTAATTACCTATTTAGTTTACCAGTTAGTATGAATATAATATCTATAAGCTTGCCTTCCATGCAGGATAGCTAGTTTCGTTTGTTTCTTTCTTGTAACTGAAAATTCGCACTTAATAATTCTCTACTACTAAAATATCATAATCCCTTTCGAACAGAATATTCCTTTTAATACAAAGTGCCACCGAAGTTCAAAGCTCTTCCGTCCCTCCGTTTCCGATCGCTACTCAACACTAGCCTAGAGCAGTTATCGCATAAAATCGTTTTCCAACTACCCTTATCCACTCATGCAAAAACGCTTTCAAGACTGGAACTTAGATATGACGAGAGCAATTTCCCTATGACATAAAACATAGGAATAGCTAGACTCTTTTTCACGCTAAATTGAACTAAAAGGCTTTCAGTAGCAGACAGACCAGGATGCGGCCGACGCCGGACTTCCGGCTTTACGTGCCTCAGACTTTACATGCAGCAGTTTTTCTCTCCTTCACTCTTATTTATAGTTCCCTTCAATGTTTCATTGGGCGAGAACATGAATTGCGAATTTTGTTGAAATTTTGTTGATTATGTTTGTGTTTATGGCTTATAAAAGTTGCGCATCGGAGATAGTGTTTTTTTTTTTTGTTTTGCTTGGCCTGTATTAAATTCTTTGCTGTAGGTAGATAGTGTTTTGTTTAAAAATGTAGTCTCAAATCGATCTTCACCAAATTTAAACGGGACCACCGTGAAAGTATACCCATTCAACAAAAAAAAAATAGTCCTAATCGTCTTAAAACTTCTAACGGGTGTAAAAACCGTTAATGACGTAACCACGTATTTTTCCCATCATTACGATGATTTTTTTCTACTAGGCTGTGCCTAGGAATATTGTGTAACAGCCAAACAAACCGAGGTTTAACTAATGTAAAACTAAACTAAATGCGACGTAATAATATTATAGTTTAGATAGAGTTAGTAACAAGTTTTAATTGGTTATTTAAATATGTACGGTGCAAGTAAAATTGATGTCATTAGGAAAATGTAGTCCAACTATCGTAATAGAGTGAACTCATAATTGGGCCGGAACTTAATATGTGAGGGTTAGTGCGGACTACTTTTAAATTTGTTACCCTCAATTAAAGCGTAAGCTGCGTATCGAGTATTAGACCACCTATAATTTTTATATTTATTTTATTTTATTTTGATTTTAAATTGTACTTGACATATTTTATTTAGAATTTTGTCAAGCCACCGACAGCTAGGGCTCTAGAGAAAGGAACCTCCTCACAATCCTCTCCTTATTATTATTATTTTCAGCCTGTGACGTCCCACTGCAGGGCAAAGGCCTATAGACATTAGGTATACAGATATAAAATACGTCCTGCCTTACGACACGAGGAAAAAATATAGGGCGTAGGCACAGACAAAAGTTGTCTGTGGGCGTAGGTATCACATTCCCAAACACCAAAGACAAACAAAATAATACTCCGTTAATTCCGCTCTCTCCAAAGCTAAACAATAACACATGTTGCCACCGGATAACTATGTTTTTGTCGGCTGCGTATATTCATCCGACAATTAGTATTCTGTAACTACGCTGGTAATTGGATTGTTAGTTAAAGTGACGTACAAATACTGACGTAGCATCAGCAGCCACATCATTTTGCTTCGTACAGGTTTCCCGCATATTGTGAAGTTGAAGTGAACAGTCAATGGAGGTCTGTTCCATCTGTTCAGCTAATAACGAGAAATACAGGTTTAATGATACGTTATCAAGGGTTGTCAAATTGTGAAATAGATTCTATTGGAAATAATTATGTTTTGACATGGAGAAAAGCATTATGATAACAATACTTCCAGAATGCTTGTTAAGTCAGATGAACTAACCGTTAGTAGGTACCTACTCCATACTGAATATTCTATTTCAATACATCCCTTGCGTTAAATTTTTATGAAACATAAAGTTTACTAAATGCTTCTTGTTGTCACATATACTGAATTTTTGTAATTACAATGAGATTTTATTCGCGGTGTACGTGAGTATTTTTGCCGCTCAAGTGTAAGCAACGAAATGGACAGTATCCCTCTCAAATCACAATTTATTAGGATAGAGGGTAATATAACAGCATTTATTTACAATATTTACCAGTAACGTGGTCACAAGCGGTCCTTAGTCTAAAAAGGTCATATTTCCGTGTAAATAAGTACAGTAAGTAAGTAAGTGAGTAGTATAAGAGTTCTCTTCCATTTCTTTCCATTTTTCTTTCTCTCTTTTTATTTTTGTATTGGAATTATGGAAAATCGAAGAACAAACGTTGTTCAGGATCATAATACAAAGTTAGTGTATAGGAATCCAATATTTACATATTTGTCTGCGACAAAATATAGCGCTGCACTTCGATTCATCCCTAAGGAAGGGAGGTCGAACATACATTCTACTTAAAACTATGACAGACGATACGGTTCGTCGACGTACGGAACGTTGCTCTGGCGACGTACCGTATCAAGTGTCATGACCGTAACACTTGATACGGTAACGTACTATGAAGTTTCTGGAAACTTACCTACCAAACCTTACCCTTAACCTTGGTTACCTACAAAAACATAAACTAATAACTTACAAGTTCCAACCACCTTTCAGCACAAACTGTAGAGACAATTCCGAAACAACGATAATACAAAACCTCTTAACAACAAACTTGGCAACTATATATTATCCTACACTAATTTCCTCTGAAAAGACGTTTAAACTGCCTCGGTTTGTATGAAATTGATGGAGAGCAATACATACATCTGTTCCGTGGTAGAACATCTTCAAACAATGTAATATAAAACAAATATAAGACGGCGCTAAATTCAAGCAGATTCGAGGGTACCCGCTTTGTTTTGTTTACTAACGCGGCATGATATTTGCGTTTCAAATGTACCTAAGCTTGAGTCAGCCAGAATGTGTTTTACTACTTGTGTGTATTGTAACAGTCCCTTTCTTTAGACATAAGAAAGCCTAACTTTGCTATACGTTGTCTGTGGTTAACTGTAACAACTTGGTCGAGATAAGCAGTTACATGCTACGAGATTTTACATTGGCTTCAAATCTTCGTCAAACTTTGCATTTGATTTCTACATACTTAGATCAAAATATAAGACTCCCTTTGTATATTGTAGAAATCGGGAATTTTTGCGGTAGTCCATGCTTAAGGCTAAAGTCGTTTGCGCTGGGCGTCAAAACGCAGTGTTACTAACTCTAAGCGGGCTGCAGTCGTTCAAAGCATTTTGTTTTCAAAATGTGTCACCGCAACGTATCGTGACAGTATAATAATTTTTTGGGAATATTGTCTTGTTCGTTACTCGCAATCTTATGTTTAAAATGTTTTATTGACTGTATTCTGTTTTGTACATGGCAATAAATAAATAAAGTAAAATAAATTGAAATGTTAATGAAACTGCAATTAATTTGTCACAATACCTGAAGCATTTTTAATAATTAAATAACATAAACCAAATGTATAAGTACCTTAATCATACATGTCTATACAGTATACGAGCATGCTGATTAATTAAATGATCAATTAATGAAATAATGTTTAACAACATAATTAAAAAACTAGTTTCAGTGCACTTATCTGTCTTCCAATAAACTTTTCACAACAGCGGAAACTAAAAACTACCATAAAGAAACTTCCACTCAAATTGGCACTATAGCTAAATAAATTCCAGACAGGAAGACGCAGGCACTAAACGTTTAAAGTTTTTCTGTTGCCAACATCGGCAGCGCAGTAACAAAAGCGAATAAATCGGCCGAGAATGCCATGCATTGTATTCGTATTAAGTGAGAATAGACGACGCTATCCCTCGGCACGACAAAAGCAACCCCACTGTAACCTCGATGTAGGAAACATAGATAGTGCACACAATGAGACGATGGATAGTGACAGTTGCTGTGAACAATTTCGTAAGTTTTTATCAGATAGCGTCGATCTAGGCGTAAAAGAGTAATATAAAATGTATCAACTTCTTATCTGAGCATTGGAAGCCGTAAAATCGACTGCGAAAGGGTTACAGAGCTTTTTCTAGAGCTTATTGTACGAGTACATGAGACAGCCTTTTCTTTCAGATGATCTTAAAATCGAGTATGTTTTCTTCTCTTTACAACTTATTCTTGGGCACGGATTGTATTGCTGCTTTACTCGGTAAGTATCTATCTTAAGCATTTTAACCTTTTTTTTATTTTATTTTTTTTGGTCTTTTGGAACGTTTACATGACTACCTGGACCGACACATAGAAGCCTTTATGAACATTTGAATCTAAAATGAGAGACTTCGCGGGTGAAGATTCTTAAAAATGCACCTAAGGCAGTCACACACACACACTCAGACACAGCCTTGCCAGTATGTTCTCCAGGACCAACCCACTTGGAACCGTGCACCTAGAATCACGACTTTTTGAAAGTGCCTGTAATGGCTCAATTCAATTCAAATTTTAATTTAATGGCTCCATCGTTACTTTGCGATGATTCTGCCAATGTCGAGGGCTCAGTTGAAATTAAAAACTTTGACTTTGACACTACGAACCTCTCTCTCTGTTTGGCTAATATTTCCACTACGGTATGCAATTCTTATGTGAGAGTTGATGCCGACACAACAGAAGAAGAAAAATTAATTATTAAGTCCAAACAGTATAATGAGAAGGAACCTACAACGGCCATTAGCAATAATACAATCGAGTAAAACATTACTGTCTGCGAAGCAATTAAATAATGAAAAACGTTTCTTACTTCACTTCCTCGATTTAGAATTCCGTACTACAGATAAAACGAGGAATCTTGTACGGATTATCCGTATTGGACACACTGTCCAAAGTGTCCATCCAATCTTCCATCCGTGATGAAAATGGGTCGTCTTATACCCTTATAACGTCAAGTTATTTTTTTTTTAATTGCCCCACTTTAGAATATCTCTTGTATTATGGGTGCAGTTTTTAAAATATACCTACATCTCACATCCGCACATATAGACCCTGTATCGTAAGTGATTCAAATATTTATTCCATGCGGAAATCGAACCGGCTTCACATATCACAGAGAGCCACTGCGCTTACCGTGCCACTGACTCAACTATTAAAAGTATTCAAACAATTGTAAAATATGAATAAATGAAAAATTTCGATATAAACTGAAATTTTTAAGCACGTTGCTGCATACCTAATTAGCTTAGCTAATAGCATAATTAACTTTGTCACATAATTTTTATAGTACCTTATTTTCCTACATTATTTTAGATCCTTATTTTAATCAGTTTAATTCAGATTTAAATTAAATTTAAAAATAACAATAACATTACAAATCATAATGATTACTGCGGAACCCTGTAGACTCGCACTTGGCAGATTTAATTTTAATACCCTAAAAGCGTTGCAGTTTTCAATAATCACTTCTCTTTTTTGCCCGACGTGATTAATCCCGGCTTTTCCAAGGTCCGTCCGACACAATCTTCCACACTTTTCCCGCCTATTGCAGTTTTCAATAATATCCTTATAATAATCTCTTGTTATTCCTGACTTCGGCTCGTTAAGCCAATAATAACTGTACAACCAATTGCAGATAAGTGTTTTCCCGATTGCTCATAGACTTAAGTTGTACTCTAATAAGACGGGGAATACGTTCGAGTGTTCGAGTGTTTTGACTTCCGAGTGGAGCGAGTCGATTCTGGAACTGAATAAAAGGTTTTGCTATTTTTACATCCACTTTGGTACTAGATTAAAATAGACGCTTAGGGAATTAAATAGATTTTTATGATGCGTTAGTATTTTTTATTCTACTTTGTTACATGCACAACTCAGTATGATTGATTACACGGAGAAAAATATTGCGATAACAAGACTACCAGATACTAGATAGTAAGTTGCATCAACTAAACGTTAGTACTCCAAATGTTCTATTTGTGAATACAACCATTGCGTTAAAGTTAAGTTTAGTTTAGTTTGCGGTAAAGTTTAATAAATCTTTCTTGTTGTCACATATTATAGCACAAGAATGTTTGTAATTACAAGTACAACCAGATTTTTTTCTCGGTGTAGGCACCTTTTTTTTTCTGGATTATTAGATATAGGTAGAGCGGAAACATAGATTGAGTATCGACTTTGTAAATTTACAACTTTTAATTGCTGAAAAAAAGCTAACCATAAACTGTTTCAATAATAATGTGTTCTTAGTTGCAATGCAATTCAAATAAGCACCAGCAAAAATATTTTCACCCGATGAAAAATATAAAGTAAATAAAATGAATCAACAACTAATTATTGTTTTGTTACTTGAACGGTTCAAATAAAAAATATATTTTCTACGCCATTTTTATATTGACCAGTATAAAATGACATGAAATTGGTGAAAAATCAATTCATTTTATATAGCATCTTATCCAGTTGCACTTCTTCCATGTACTCAACGTGAGAGGAGCGCGGAGACTTTGGAGGATTTGCAGCTAATGCAGCCGATGGCCACTGGGATCTAACAGGACAAAATCACCCGTTCGCAGGCCGGGGCAAGTGGGGATCACGGTAAATCTCCAAGAGAGTGGTCTGACGGATTTGCTGAGGCATCGTAATGCATCCTACAAATGTTATGGATAAGGGGATAGTGTCGTAAAACTACGTGAAGATTATTAATTAAAAAGGAAGAAAAAATGTAGGGTGCAATTGTGCATAATTTGTAGAGTGATTCAGTCTCTGTTCCTAAGTGCAACCACAGTATTGGGATATACTTTCAAACAAAACGAAAATTCGACTTAGTATGGGTATGGGGACACGCATAATTTACTAGCGCAAGCCATATAAAATCTTGTTTTTTTTTTTTGGTTTGAATTTTCTTACTGCTTTTGCATTTGGGAACGGACACTGAATCACTCTGCAAATTTTGCGCACTAGGTACATAAAAAAATATCCTGTACCTATATGTTTATACATATAATTATTATTACTTATCTACCTAATTCAACACAAGGTTTACAAATTTTCGTAAACACCTTTATTTTATATACCTACTTTCAATGCAAATAAATGGAATAAATCATCATCATCAGCATCAATCAAAATGCTTTTTGCCTGATCTTCAACACTAATAAAGTAATAACAATAAAACATTTAAGTAATTGAATACCTTATACCTACAGAATGCAGAGTGCATTCGTGTTCTCGAATAACTCGTAACCCAATCTTTGTATTGTACAATGTATCTACGTATTATTATCTCGGTAACCCTTTGAGCGGACTGCCTTCAGGGTTTCTCCCTTTGTGGCACTTCGGTGGTCAAACACGGTATAAATGTTTGTTTATTAATACGGACGAAATGGTGCTTGGTGGTTTCTATGTAAATTATGGAATATTGTAAGTCAACAGCTTGGGTATTATTCGTATTTGATGTTAAATCATCGATGTTAGATGAAAATCGTTTGGTTAAAAACCTTAAACTGTGTGTACCGTAAACCGTAAAATGCTATTTGATAAACCCAATTGGCTAGGAAATAGAGAAACTATTTCTTTTTATAACTTCCCAGTGTATACCTATATTTCATACAAATTAAAGATTATTGTATTGTAAAAACTTTCTAAACACAAATATAATTATTCATAAAAACTGCCGTTATAAACGCTTTTTGAATGATACTTGTCATTGTCACTTTCATATAACTGAAAAGAGATGAAAACATAATATTTCAAAACCATTTGAGTTATTAGAGGTTGGTCCATTAATTTACTTAGTCGAGTAATATTGACAGAATTGTATGGGTCAGCAGTGAATTTTTCGCGATTTCACTTAGTTAATGTTACTTAATATGTGTACAATAACCCCTTCAAGGGATCGGGAATAGAAAGGTCGAATTAAAAAAAAAAGGAAAGGTCGAAAAAAAAAAAAAAAAACTCGAAAGGTTGAATCGTCCAATTTTTGTAAAACCCACAGTAAGACAGGTAAGCATATTCTTAGACAGATACCAAACGCCTTAGCCAGACGACAACATGGCGGTTCATAGCAAAACAAGCCGCATAACTTCATCAAACTACAATATTACCACCGGCATTAACAATACAATAAACAAAACAATAATTCCAAAAGCGATTAATAATAGTTGGCAGGTTACCAACTTGCAAAACGGTCGATGCCAACCACTTTAGGTCCAAGCCTTGCTCTAGTTTGTCGACTCAGAGCCATAAGACAACTTAAGACATTTGGAGATGCTCTTCGGGTGAGAGCTGGAACTTAAGATTGTAACTTTAGTTACATAGCTTTTGTATGTGGCAGACGGTAAAGATTTCGTGGTTTTATTTAGCAATTTTTAACTCCCAACAAAAAAAGAGGTGTTATAGGGTGTATCTGAGTATCTGTCTGTGGCATCGTAGGTCCAAAACGGATAGAACGATTTCAATGCAGTTTTTAATCGAAATTTAGTTTAATCGGGTATCATCTTAGCTATGTTTCATGAAAATCTGTTCAGCCGTTCAAAAGTTACAGCTCTATTTCTAGTTGGAGTCGGGTTTTCGACGGTTAGATCGTTTTTTTATGCCACAGCATTATGCTGAGATGGGAGCCATTTTTGGTCTCGTTCAGGTGGCTTTGACTATTGTTTTATCATTGTTATTTTTTATGTTTTATTTGTTGTTTTATTTTTTGTACTTTTTACTTTTATTCGTTCCTGGCGAGTCCAGAATAAAAATATTTTCTTTCTTTCTTTCTTTCTTTCTTATCATTCTCTTTTTACGCGGAAAGCTACTTTATTTTATACTATGTAGAGATTATCAAAATTTATTATATATTATGTATTACGTACATCATAGGTAGATGCATAGTAGGTAGGGGCACATTTAATTAAAAAGCATTTTAGGAGTGAAACTCAAAGAAAAGGTTAAGTTAGAAGATATTAAATTCCGAATAAATTTTAAAGACATACAAAAAACAATTAAAAAGTTAAAGTGGACTTGGTCTGGACATACGGTTGCATAAATAATTGGTCAAAACTGGTGACAGAGTGGTATCCCAGAACAGGAAAACGAAAGCTAGGTAGACCGGTAAAGCGCTGGGACGAGGATATTAGAAAGGTTGTTGGGGCACTATGGACGAGACTCACCAGAGACAATAAAAAGTGGAAGACGTTGGAGGAGGTCTTTGTCACAGGACAATTTGAAGATGGGAAACCGGCTAATGTTAGAAACTAGGATAAGAAAACATATATCTTCAGCAATAAAGGCTTATACAAATAAATAAATAAAAAATTTACAAATGGTGCAAAGTCAATAAATTTATAATTTCAATAAATTAAAGTCAATAGTCATTTTAAAAGTTAACTAAACCTTTTCCTTTGTATTCCAGTCCTTACAACACCACGGCTCAAAATGAAATTTTTAACAACTTTCCCGAAGATGCCACAGTACTCAACAACAAAAACATTGAAGTTTTCCAATACCAAACTGTATTACCAAAGTAATAACAGGTTATACTTTCTGTTTGTCGGCGTATTATGGTTAAATTAAGTTTAAAAGAAACTTGTCAGAGTTCTGCGTAGGCTTTGTTTTAAGAACATTTACTTTAAATAAGTATGTTGTACTTATTATTTATTTATTTGATTTTGACGGGATTTTCACTGGCATAAGATAGCTATGATAGCTAGCACTGAATGATGGCTACTTTTATTTCAGAAAAAGAAAAAGAATTACGATCTGCCCAAAAAAAAAGTTTAATTCCAGGCAGACGAAGTCGCGAGCACAGTTAGTATGTACCCACATAATTATATTAAAATAATACAAATGAACAATAGGCGTAATTACCATCATGACTCAGTAAATTACACTCGGGCCACACATTGTCGACTCGCGTTCATTCCGATTTGGAATCCCATCAAGTGCTCATACTCATATTATGACGTATTACAGCATTATAACGTTAATGAAATTGTGGGAAAGGCTTAGTTGTTCAAATAACTGAAACATGTTGGTTCATATGAAATGCATTAGTTTTAGTAATGTAAATGTGATGGAGTGCATGGAGAGATCCGCCATGAGCGACTATACCTAGAATATAATAGAATAGATCTTTATTTTAATGTAAACCACACAGGCACTTATAAAATGTCGAGACTCTAGGTGCACGGTTCCAAATAGTAGGTCCTATGGAGAAGAACCGGCAAGAAACTCCGTGGAAACTCTTTTAAAATATTAAAATCTATTACAATAATTCTCTATTACAATCTTATTTATTACAATGTTGAGGTAAGAGTTGCAAAAATAATGTAGGATACAAGAAAATCCAAAATTAAAAATCTGAAATTATTCATAACTCCAACAGTCACTCCTGCCTGTTTCTAAGTAGGCCTAATTTCCTGACACGACATAAGCGCCATGTGTGGAATCTAAAGTCTAGGCCATGGATACTTAATCGATCGGGTACCATACATGAAATCCCATTGTTACTGGTTGCAGCAACCCGATCTTTTGCTGGTAGTTAGTTTATAATATGCGCAACAGCTAGGATATAATTATCAGGAATATACATCACACAAAGGTAGTTAGGTAATTGTATACACTTGTGTAATAATAGTATACTGTGATTATTCATCCGTCCGACTAGCAATCTAACGGAAGATTTGATTACTAAATTGAACCACCAAGATCGTCTATTGTTGTCAGTCTAAACGGTTGATCTATGTTCAGTAGTGACTTACTGACTACTATCTTGATTGCTTTAATACAGTGGCTCGAAACCTCTTTGGACCAGAGACCTCTAGGATTTCTATGTTAGGTGCAGGGACTTGGGCACCAAAATAAAAAATTAGAAGAATTTGAAAATAAATTTTAATGATTTATAAATTTTGTTAAACAATAAAGTTAGAATTTATTTTTTAATAGAGAACTTTTAGCTGAAAATAAATGTGATTTTTGAGCCGCCTGTGTAAATATTAAGCGTTCGTTCACACTCGATACTTTTAGCAGCAGAATGGCACGTTTTTACGTTCGTTGGCTGGCTTTTGCTTATAAAAAGAGGATAACGAACGCGAAAGCGCACGATTCGTATCGAGTGTGGATGGGCCCTAACTTAGTTCTTACAGACCTCTAGTGGTCCGCGGATGAGAATCTCTGCTTTGAAAGGTAAAATAATGGTGTACTAAACAATTGAGAACACAAAAAGGATGAAAAAGACAGAGTTTTAAAGAGGTTTGTTTTTTAATACAAACTAGTGCAACATGAAATGTTATCAGCAGTATCTGAATAATGCAACTGCATTAGCTAAATTGGATAGTTCGACGATCGTGTCATTACACGCGCACGCACATAATGCGTGGTTCAAATCCGTTAATTAACTGTCATTCCGTACAATGATACAACCATTGATTACATTGCATGTTGCATGACTAGCCGAACCGTACCACGAACCTATAAATGTATGGCGTAACTTTTCGTCAAAAGAATTAATTTATTAGTGCATCGCTGTCAATGTGGTGAAGCTATCTACTGCTTCGGTTACTATGGCCTGTCCAGATGGTATGTCGTTATTGCAATGGAAGCTGGGTTGATAACCTACCCAGTGCTGTGGGACGCAACCTGTGCCGACACCCTTGCGTCTTCCTATCTTCCCAGCTGAGTGGGCACTCAAACGACGCAAATATAATAACCCTTATCAGCAATTATTTATTTGAGCCGCTTGGCGTTGAAACGCTCGAGTCATGGCGTCCGAATGCACGCTTAATTTTTTAGAGATATTGCAAAACGGTTGGTTGACGCTATGCATGACCCGAGGGCTGGCCTATTCTTCGGTCAACGAATAAGCATGCCATTCAACGTGGCAATGCTGCCAGTCTTCTGGGCACGCTACCAATTGACAGCGATGAGGAGGAGTACTTTGACGCTCAAGTGCTCAGATTTATATTTTTATTTTATGTTTTATATAATTAGGCTGTGTACCTACATAGTAAAGTTTAGTTCGAAATTGGACAAAATAAATGTACTAGTTGCAAACAAAGTATCTCTACATGGTCTAAAACAAATAGCGCCAGTACTTTCGTAATAAAATCTCGTAATCTCGGAAAAAGGAGGCAGAGCGTTCACGTTTTTTAATTACTGACGCTTTAGCGTACGCTCCGTGCAATGCAACTGCACTGAGTAAAATTCACAATGCGTTTTAGAGCTTAAAGAGAACTCCTACGAATAGGATTTTCTCGTAAAACACATTTAAAAGATATAATAGCCATGATAGTGAATTCTAACTTATAGTCTAGTCCTTATTTAATTTAATTTCCTTATCTTTTAGTTGAAAAAAAGTGTTTGAGAAATACAACTTTCTTGTGCGAATTACCGCTGCTTGACTTGAGAAATTCTTCGTAGAGAGCTCATGTTTATACAACTTTTATCTGATCGTCTGGTTTTCTCCTGACAGCAAAATTGTCTAAAGGAGCGAATTTGCTTGGAATGTATTTTATGTGAAACTAGCACATAATTTTTGTATTATACAAGGTCCTACCTTTCTAGTCCCGACCCCTTTAAGGGTTATTATACTCATCGTTATGAACAACTTTTGTTATGGGACCAACACTGACATTGCGAAAAAAAATCAGATGTTCGCTTTAAATAATTATATTAGTCGACTAAATATATGGAACAACAATTTCTTTTCGCTAATCCTGGTAGGTTCCCTTAGTAAAATTTGTTCGTAATAACCCCTTAAAGGAATTGGGACTAGAAAGGTAGGACCTTGTTAGTACAAGGTCCTAGGCTTAACAGCTATAGACGATCACTCCCAGTCTTTATGTGTGTAGACACATAATACTATTTTATTATTACACATAGTACAATAGTATTATGTGTAATACACACAAATATACATACAAACACACACACAAATACACGTAAACTTATATAAATATACTTGATAAAACTTTACCCTAATACTTACTTGTATAGTATAGTATTATTACTTCATTAAAAAAGCATTAAAACGATCAATTAATCGGGGTGGCTCACCTCTAGCAATGATCGTTTACGTTCTCTTTTATAAAAAAAAAACATACGCAGAATCCGTACAAAAACACATATTTTCTGAAATGTCGAAACCATTCCACAATCTGTCATTCGGATCCTTTTATTTTACGTTTGTCGTCTCATAAATTCGCAGCGTCATATTTAGCGGCCGTAAAATAAATTGTACGTATCGAAAACTACGGTCTTTTGTACTTGTACATCAGGAGCGCTGTGGGGTGGCCATTAGGAGATTAAAACAGAGACACACCTGTAACGTGGTGCAGGGAAACCGCAGCCCGACTGCGCTGGTATCCTGCCGTAAAATATGGATACCTATACGATTACATTTGGCTGGTAGGCTCAAATGTAGCAAATTATTTTGTGTTTGTTGTACTTAAACATTATTTTAGGTATTTATTTAATGCTTTCCATACATAAATATTTACAAAGGCGGTCTTAATGCCTAAAGCATTCTTTGCCAGACAACCTTAGGGTGATGCAGAGACATAAACATGATAGATGTACTAGTCATTATTATTGCTATTGTATTTACCATGATCATAGCTGTTTGTTTGTTTGTTTTATTATTGCTATTTGTTGTAGCAGGATATATATAAATATATATTTAAATTATTAGAATGGTATAAAACCGCATAATGTATAACGTAAAACTTAATTGATTAATAAGTATAGTAATATAAAAGTGTAAAAGTAATATATAAAAATGTAGTTAAGTATAATTGGACGCAAAAAAATCAAAATAAAATTGTTGTAAAAAAAACAAATAAGTAAAAATTTAATGTATGTTTACCTAATTGGATAAAACAAATCAGTAGAAATAAAATTGTTGTGTAAAAAACTAATTACTTAAGTTAAAATTAATGTTTTTTTTTTAAATTATATTAATATCATTCCAATACAAATCATTACAAAATACTTTAGATAGTGGGTATTCTTATATATATGTATATAAATATAATATATATTTATGTTGACTCCGCCTGAAGTTACTAGACACAATTTAACAAGCAACTGAATTACGTAGGCATAGTGGAATCGGATCTAATTCAAAAGCTATAATTAAACCGCAAATTGAGTCGTAAATAAGATAACTACGTACATTATGTAGGCGGTATAACCGAACAAGACCACAGTACATATTTAACAGACTCGTAAAGTTAACTGCCTCAATAAAATACGTTATCCGTCGCGAGTAAAATTGAGTGCCACGTAAATATTTATTATTGAGTATAGATTACTCACGTGGAGTTTATTTTAAATATAGAAGGAATAAATTCAGCCAATCATAGTCCATTGCTGAGCTGTCTCTGTCAATTTGCGCTCACTAAATTCGTTCTATATTTAATTCTTTGCTTTTTCTATAAAATACTATATTTTTTTGAAGTGTAGGTACTATATTTTTTATAGCTTATTTTGAAAAATACAATATTTCCCCGATAAAATGTTGGCAACCCTATCGATATTACTTTTTGCTTGGTCTTTTTCTATTATAATTAATATACATACAGGATAATTGAAATAATATCCGAAACCTCGTAGTACTAACTTCGTATCGTGATCCTGAACAGCGTTTGTTCTACGACTTTGATCAAAATTAAACGGGTAATCAAAAAAAAAATGTTTACCGTGTGTCAAATTTACGTAAAAAACCACAAAATAGCTAATAGTAGGGATGAAAACTGACGTACAGAATTATCAAATGATCTTCTCTTTCATTTCATTCCATTTTCGACCGTCTCAATTAGAATATGCAAATACTCTGTAATTTACATATTTTTGTATGAAAAAAGAAGTTTGGTATTATGAAAAAGTGTCATACTTTTTCGCAATACCAGTAATCATCTGCAGAATGAAATAAATCATCGAAAAGAAACTGTTAAAGAAACTTTTTAGTAGTCAAGTCTATCGTTCCATACTCAATATAAAATAATAAACTTGACTATAGACACGTAATCAAATCACAAATCACGTATAACACGGTGTTGAATTTTCACAGAAAATGGGACATAAGGAGCGTTGTAGTTAGCGGTAACTCCAAAGGTCGTGTGAACACTTGAACAGGCTTCTAACGTCGATTTTTTACTAGTAAAATTTATGGTACACTATAACATATTTCTTTCAACCCCAAATCACAGAAAAAAAATCTTTTCCAATACAGAACACGTACCAACATAAAAATATTAAGGTCCAAAATCTATACGACCGTTTCTTCAGGTTTATGGAGTCACAAAACGTTAGGTTTTATTTTTTCCGACGCAGTAAATTACAATCTGGATGGACGAGTAGGTCTGGGTCGGACCTCAATTTGGCTAACACTTTTTGCCTTGAAGTTTTTGTGGAGCGCTGTTGTCCCTTCCTGCAAACTTATAGAGGTAAAACTAAGAGAGGTCTATCGGGACTTCCCGCTCAAATTTGGAGCTGCTTGACTGGGGAAGTACCTCCTTGAAGAATATTGTAGCCAAATAACACAGCGATCTTAACGGTGAGCAAGATCGCCGGTGCTCCTTGAGGAAGTGTCGTGGGCCCCTAATACCATGGCGCTAGTACTAGGGTTAGCAACACGCGAGTGACTGCAATCGTCCATTGGTTATGGTAACCGCTTACCAGCGACGAAATTTCTTACATGGTAGACAAAAACAATATAAGTGTCGTATTGTCAAGTTAAAAAGACTTAAAATCTGATATTACAGACATATTAATGTTTGTGTTCCTTAAAACTTAATTTATTAGGGTAGGCACCAGAAGACACTGCCGCTTACCATCAAGCATTTGGGATTATTATTTCCAGTACTATTTAAAATAAACAGTCACTGCTAAGTATTCCGTGTAAGTTGGGAATTCTATAGCCTCAAGCCATCCATTGTCAGATATAAGCCTCACCCAAAATGAGAGATAATTTGTAGTCATCACAATGGGCAAACGGGTTGATGACCACAGTTTGCCCTCTCAGCAAGTATCCAGGGGTGTATCGTCCTGAAAAATGATACAAGCGGGTTAAAAAAGTAATTTGGTAGCCTATTTTTCTTCCCTAAATTAAAAAAGAGAAACTGGTTGCTATCAATAACCATTAGTAACAATCCCGGTGGCAAGTGACAGAGGTTTTCCATTATGCCCTATTCAGTGCCAACTACTGTTTCATTTTAACCTTTTTGAATTCTTTTCTATTTTAAAGCACTGAGCAAAAGGCAAACTGAAAAGTGCTGGGAAGAGTGTTTAGCAGTAGTACAATAATACATTTTATGCGGAAAAACAAAGTGCTTCCAATTTTTTTTTCCTATATTTTGTAAACATAAAGCTGTTTTCATTTATTTAAAAAAATAACTAACTTTTGCCGGATACTCCACTCACATACTTTTTCAATAACGTATTCTAAACTTGAATGTGGATCCTGAACTATGCCAGTGAAATTCCTTTTAAAGGGCAAATAATTTTTGAAGCAATACAGTATTGTTAAGTATAAATATATTTAAACGCTAAAATTATAACGAACATAATAGCACCATGCTCATTTAATTGCTCCACTATTCACCGATTGTCACCAGATTATAATAATTGTTCTAAAAATTACTCCAGTACTCATAACAGTTCCTTTACAAAAGATGCCAACTTTTCACGACTACACTTTCTCATTCCCTTTCAGCAAGTATTTTATCCAGATAAACGATATCACCTTCGTATGTGCAAACACAATTAGTAATTAGGCACAAGACTACTACCTGCTAACGACCAATACAAACTGTAGTTGTTTACGTGATCAGCGCAGTGTTGTTCGTTACATACAGACATGTAGGATGTACAACCGTGGAAGGAAAGCTGTCTTGCAAGTAACTTCTCGAGTCGTGTGTCGTAAGTGGCTGGTGAAAGCTTAGAGATATAATTATAATCATTTATTTGCTAGAATGTTGGTACCTACAATGGTTCTTAAAATTAAAACGATATGATATCATATACATTCTGCCTTATCACCAAGACGTACAAATCTAGTGCTTACTCAGCTTAAATGGCATGCTAACCTATGACCAATCTATGTACGTACAAATCTATATAATCTATATTATCGAACAAAAGATAATAAATATAAAAACTAAAGAAAACACTTTTGTCATCCAAACTAAACGTGTATGCAAAATTTCAGCTCAATCGGACACCGGGAAGAGGGTCAAATTTAACTTCCAAGATATTTTTACATAGTTAGTTAGTTACAGGTGAAGCTAATAAAAGCGTTTTAAAAATAAATCCAAATCAAATGTCTTACAAATAGTAAAAAAATATTAAAACTGTACATAATAATATAATTATGATTGCTGCGTGTCGTGTTTATATGAAGTATTCCTTAACATCATAAAAGTATTTGTTCAATAACCATTTTTTATACTTATATTATAATAAAGTATATTTCTAACATTTGTTAGAAATTTCCTTAACTTTAACGTACTTGGTATAAAGCGGTAAAATTTGCCAAGTAACAATATGGAAAACACCAAAATCTGGTAGCATAACCAAGCAAAAGACCCAAATCCCAATATCAAAAGCCATCGAATAATTTTTGGAATATCTAGTAAGATCATGTTCTTCTTCTTCTGTCGTATCGGCACAAGCTAACACATGGGAATCGCTCATGGAAAGATCAGCCAGTCAGCAATGTTGGTATCAAAGGTTAACTGCCCAGGGTACACCAAACGATCTCAGGTATCATCAGCTGTGGGTTTCTTTCATGTTTTTTTTTTTTTTTTTAACGTGAAGCGACTACAACAGTAGTAGATAATACACGGAGTAATATAATAACGATGGTAAACGTAATTTTACCAAAGAAAACCATTAAAGAACAATATTTTAGCAGTAATAATATGAACAGAAGTATACCACAATAATAAGTTTCTATAAATCATGCTGTTTTATCTAATCTTAATATTTTACTATAAAAATTAATTCAGTAAAAAATATTCTTAAGTTTGAAATCCTTAATGTCAAATTACTGCTGTTGAAACGTAACGCCTACAAAATGAAATATAGCTCAAGATAACACAAGCTTAACAAATTACATGTACGAGGATAAAATATTTCGTCCTTCATTAATCTTCTTGTAAGGGAATCCTTACAAGAACATGAATATGTTCGAGAATTAATCATCTAAACGTAACGGCAGTGTGTCAGAAAATGAGAACGTTAAGGATTAGGTCCTAGTGTCAATCAGTGGTGGCTTTGGTAATCTTGCTTCGTAATTGTGCCAGGAATCCCATTACCATGCGATTCAGGATTAATCAGACATTGACATTAAGTCTGACATTCTGACTGCCTTCGACTGTGTACAGCTTACAACTTGGAAAATCAGTTGTATTGGTATCGATAAACTATGGCCTGGCAGAGCTATTGTGTATTTTCAAATGTGTCAAAGCCAATGAAAATCTTTGTACAAGAAAATTGTATGGCATAGTAGGGAGAATTGTTGTGTTTGTTGGTGTATATTATTGTCGAGTGAGTCCTGAAACCGCCTATGGACAAATTCAAGGAACTTAAAAATTCATTTTATTTATCATACTTAATCAGAGATGCGACGACCTCGACACACACAAAGACATTTTTATCACTCACAACAATATACTATCATCTACATTTACATCTTATAAATATGTAGGTATCACTACCTCGCCAATCTTGAAAGTCTCAAGTGCGTTCATCTTAAGATAAGCTACTTATTTTGCTTGAAGGCCTCTCGGGATCTCTTTAGTTTGATGCCCTTTGAACTAAATAAATACAAGCACCCAAGTAAATGTTGTTCTATTTAAAAATAAACTTCGTTACATTTTATCTCTCGAGTCGAATAAAAAAGTACTTTATTATTACACTCGAAATCCTTAATGAGCTCGTCCCTAATCCCCCAACATTATTTCAAGGGTAGAATAAAAGTATTCCAATATTTTCTTTTCGTGACATCTAAAAGGGAGCTTGTTCCAATTCTTCAGAGGGCTTAGCAGTCATCAACGTTTCTGAGTGGCAAATGAGAGCGAATTCAACGTGGATGTCAAACAAGCCGACTCAAAGAGGCTCTAATGAGTCCCCAAAGAGCTTCGGTATTCAACGTCTTTGTTGGCTCGACAGAGTACCTGTGAGGCTCGGGAAATCAGTTGCGATCGTTACCTAATTAGTGCACTCGACTATAAATAAGGCTCTTAAGGTACCTATACAATTTCCGTTTTCTATAGATATATGTAAATGAAACTTTGTAGCGTAATGATAGAATTATTATGTGTACCTACCTTTTGTTATACCTAAGTTTCTATGTATAATTGTAACAAAACAAACATTTGTGACCCAATTTTTGTTATTGTTTTGTCTTTATGTACTTCCTGTCTTCATTTTGTGGGTTTATGCTTTTGATTATTATTTAATAATATTTCATATACCCTGGTATATCATTTATTAACGGACATGCCTCTAACCAGAACAATATTTTTATGGATAAAGACTAAAAAATATACCAAAAAGTCGAGCGAATTATCCAATTTCCCGTAATTTATGACCCAGAAGAGACATTTAATTATAGTAATAACTCAACGAAACGTTACGTAAATACTTTAATCTAAACAATAAGGTCCGCCTGTCGCCGTTCTAAAGAGAATTTGATGAAAAGCCGGGAATAAACAGGACACAAGTGCAACCGGAAATTAAAGGGACCCCGACCGTATCCGTTGTTCAGTATATAACGGTAAATATCGTCGCTATAGAAAAACAACAATATCCCGACGGGCACAAACAAACGGTCCTGATTAATGTTTTTGTTGGCTGTACAATGAAAATATCAAGAAATAATTATTTAGGAAAACCTTTTGCTTGGAGACTAGTTTGTGTGGGATGTGGAACACGTTGGATTCGATAATAAAACAATTTTGGAAACATAATTTTTTATCATCAAAAATCAATCCTTTTCCCGTATTGTCAGGGTAATCACCCTCTAAAATAAATCAGATTGTGATCAATGAATTAATAGTCCTGTCAAGTTTTTAGATATACAACTAATTTAATATTGTTAACCTTTTCTTCGCATGCGAGCGAACATATTGAACGCCGTGTTTGTTTAATATCAACATCTACAGAGGCTGATAATATCATGAGAACAATAATATTTTAGTCCCTTATTGGCTTCTTGATTGCGTGATCCATTCTCCCGATATATAGAATGAAGCCAAGATACATATTATAGGTATTAACTTGTAAGGCAAAATAGAATTAGCTTTAATTTCGTAATGGTAATATTAATAAAAATATCTTCTTACTAATACAGAACATATTTCTATTAAGCTTGTACATATTGCCTACTTTTTCTTAGAAATTCGAGTTCTATACACGAACCTACGCACGTAAACGCCATATTTATGTAGGAGAGGTGACCCAAATATTTTCGCACACAATTAAATTAATTCGGGACACCTTCCACACATATATTTTATAAATAGATGCTGCTTGTGGAACTGTGGTTGTTACGCTGTGTTGGAAGCTTTTAAAAGGCACTTAATCATACGTAGGTACGTAAGTACATAGGCCACTAATAACATTAAATGAATTACCTTCACAGCCATTCGCTAAGTAGGAATAATTGAATCTGAAAATGTGAGAGCAAATTGAATAGAGCCTTAAAATACTTACAGAAAGATTGCCAGGCTTTGGAAATAGAAAAATTATTATTCATACCGAAAAAGTTGGTAATCATGAGATTTTTTTAGGAAAGGGAATATTGGATGTTGTTTTGGTATTACTACGGGATTGGTAATGAACACTAGTCACAGTGCATCAACTTTCAAACAGTCATTATCGCTAACGTTACAGTTTTAAGTAGATAATAATACCTACCTAGTTATAATAATATTAAAAATAATAATTCCAATAGCCGTCTCGATACATGCAATTGAGTAAAACATTTATGACTTTAGGTACCCTGAATCCTAAACTAGGTGTATGGTCCTGTGTCTTACGAGTCAGTGTCCCTCCCGTAACAATACATCACAACCCTATTTTAAATGATTTGACAACTTGGTATCTACGCCCTACGCCCAGCGCACCCAGTGCAATCCTATACGTACCTCGGTCATGGGCATCCCACCACGGAATGATCTATTATTCCAATGCATTGGCCATGCCTGAAACAACTGTACAAGAATATACTTACTTATTGGATTTATATCGACCCACAATAAATATCCAAACGATAAATAAATGGTTGCTGCTGAATCAAATCTTTTCGTCGGACAAATTCAGATTTCCATTCAATGGAAAAGCGCCAAACGTCATCAAAATTGCAACAACACGGTTTCGGAGTTGTAGTAAATTTTTGTTCTTTTTATGGACAAAGTTGTGTTTATAATTTACGTTTTAAAATAAGGACTCTTGCATGCCTGCGGCTAGGTCGCAATATGGGACACAATGTCGTAGCTTTTATGACGTAATCATGTTTATAGACTACAAAACGTGAGATGCAGTAAGTAAGTTACTGTATCATTATGAGGTATGGTAAAATATTATACACAGTAACACTTTTTTTTTACCCATACTTTCCCACTTCTGGGTAAAGGCCTCCCTCAAGTTCTTCCATACGTCTCTTTCCTGTGCCACCTCGAACCAGCCCCTCTGATACGCAATCGCGCTAAATATCTTCGTTCTTCTAATAACCATCTTCTTCAATGCTCTCACCGCTCTGACTTCGTTCATTCAACATTCTTTGTCCAGTCTATTCTACTATAATATATTTTAACCTCACCTAATAATAATGACTAAGTGCGTCTACCATGTTTTTGTCTCTGCATCACCCTAAGGTTGTCTGACAGAGAATGCCTTAGGCATTAAGACCGCCTTTGTACATATTTGTATGAATAGGATTAAATAAATAAATAAATACGCGTCCAAATCATCTCGCCACCTTTTTCTGGGCCGGCCTTGGCAGCATCGTCCATCTTTAGGCACCCATTGTGTAGAGACATTTGCCCACCGTTCGTAATGCACAGCTGAAGTGACTAATGCTTTATTTTAGACATAGATAAAGCCTCTTTGAGTAATAATGC
The DNA here is from genome assembly GCA_932294325.1 of Allophyes oxyacanthae. Taxonomy (NCBI): domain Eukaryota; kingdom Metazoa; phylum Arthropoda; class Insecta; order Lepidoptera; family Noctuidae; genus Allophyes; species Allophyes oxyacanthae. Next base: position 6,501,216 of record OW028620.1, on the reverse strand, counting down.
CTAGTAGGTACGCCCGGCACACCCTGGGCAGTTAGCCTTGTTAAAAACATCGCTGACTTGCTAATCTTTCCACCGAATGAACAATTCTTATTTGAGCGGTCATGGCGACAAGATAAAAGAAGAAATATAACCTAGCAATCAAATATTGCATGTCAACCAATTAACTTTTGTGGGATGGGAGATAGGTACTGGTCATCTTGTCAGGGGAAAATTATGGTAGAGATTATTTGTTTTTAATTGTTATTTATTAATTTAATTCACTACATAATATCAAATAAAGTCGCCCGCCACGTCTGTCTGTTTGTTCGCTAACTACAACTACTTCAGAACTATACAACAGATTTTGATGCGATTTTCACTATCATTTTGAGCATTTCTTCCAGAAGGTTTATATGAATAATACTTTCATATGTATATAGTAGAGAAATTTCATCCGTGCAAAGCCGAAGGCGGGTTGCTAGTAAAATATAAGCTTATGAACTACATACAATGTCCCACAAAACTGCACAAACAGTTTGACTATGGGATCTACAAAGGATTTTAAATAACAACATTTACCATTTTTTACATGAAGTGCTTCTAATGTATTATGAGTTCATTCATAAGGTGTACCTACCTAGTTTTAAATTAGCTTTATTTGGTTTTGCCTCTTATGTCCTCGAGTAATCCGTTGAGTATGTAAGGAATACGTTTCCTAACAGATCTATCTCCACAGAAATGATTGCAAATTTATCCGAGGTCATCGTCCTCTGCTATATTTCTTTATGTTTTTTATATACCTATGTAAGCCTTTTCCCATCCCATCACACAAAACATTTTTTCCATTCAACCAACCCCACCTTCTATACGTTCAGCCGTGAAAAAGCAAAAACTACCAACACATCGAACAATTTCAAAACTCTTGACTTTTTTGACATAGGCCAGACACATCACTCGCCTATCACTGTCTGCAAAATTGAGCTAACGTTAAAAAAAGCCGAAGCCTGTGTGCTGTAGGCAATATTTTTTCCACTGCGTCGGCCTTTCCGGGAATTATTCGTACGTAACAAAAAACACGACCGACAGAGATTAGCTATAAAAATAGGCTTTTAAAGGTTTATGTACGGTTGAGCGGCGTAATTCCTCATCAAATAAGGAAGAAGTATCTTATGTGAATAAGGATTTATTTGATACTTAATTTTCTTTTTAGAATGGACAGGCAGCTGTGATAAAGTCTTGGCTGCTATATTTGTCAAACGACCTACCTACATTAATTAGTATCTATTAATTTATAATCTTAAATGTTAAATGAATTCTAAATGTAGGTATTGATTTTGTTGTAACGGGTGCCTGGGTTTATGTTTGAAGTAGGTAGGCTTTTGTTCATAGCAATATTTATTTTTTGTACCAACCCTTTTTCCCACAATCTACTCAATACTGTTTTAATGCGAATAGGATATTCTATAAGCGATATTCAAATATCTCAATGTATCCCGCTGATCGGCTGCTTCATATTCAACGGCTGGGCTCCCAGCAATCATGGCCACTCGTAAAACCTAACGATATCAGATTTTATCCCTCCACAGAGCTTTAATAATAATCTCCAAATTTTTGGATAAACGCCTTGATCTTGTCAAGTCGGAGCTTAGCGCCCTATTGAGGAGGATATACTTCGGATTTTGAGGGTATTCCTGGTAATGCGATTTCAGTAATTTTGTCGTTCGCGTGTGACTGTTTCAGCCACGTACATTGGATTATCTTGGATTACCAAAGATGAAAAAATAAGCTCGAAAATGAAACTAGTAACTAACATCGCGCCTGCATTTAGCGAAGGAGTGGGTTGAGATGTACCATTGTATACCCAAATTTCACAGATGACTGTATTATTTAATAAGTGTTCCCCACTAATGGATAATAAATGGTGAACCCTAATTCCATATAGCGTACCTATTAAAAAATAAAGGTTTTTCAAAATGGAAGTTGATGTAAGCAGAAAAGACATGAAAAAAATACTATGTGCGTCAAAGGTTGCGAGCACAACTTTTTATTATTTTATTGCCACGTTTTAAATATACAAAGTCGTTATCAAAGTGTTCTCTCTAATTTTGCTCAAAAACATTAAAAAAGCACGGAGTCACTAGTGCTCATAAAATTTTAAAATATAAAGAATGTGTGATAAATGTTGCGTACATTTATTCCATACTAACTGTGCCCGTGAATCTGTCCGCGTGGAGTTATGGTGCTTGAAAAATTAAGGATTTTTTTAAAATTAAATTGTCCTATATCCTTCCTAATAATGGACACTATTTCCTTGTCAAATTTTATAAAGATCGATTCAGCCATTTTGTCGTGAAAACATAACGAACAGACAAACAAAGACAGAAATTCTGATCTGAAACGTACAATAGAAGCCAAGCCAGTTCAAAAGCTATTTAATTACTAAAATTCGCAGTAAAGATAATAATAAATAAATAAATAATCAAGATGAATCGTGTTTTCAGGTTACATGTTGATAAAATACCTTTTCTGAGGACTAATTAATAAATGTCTAAACCGTTCTTTGAAAATGTCAACGCTCACACATTGAGTCTCCATTCAAAAATAAAACACGTGTTTATAACACTCCACGAGTGTATGATTTTTAAATAAAATTTGGTTACAGTGAATGTGGGAAATAAAATTGTGAGGGAAAGCTCATTGCTCGACATCTCACATTTTATTCTCAGGGTATTCACTCGAGGGCTATCCGGATCTCTCTTGCCTGAAATAACTGTCGCATAATGTTGATATAAAGCGGGCCGCAGCTTGGTGGTAAGTGACTGGGAATCTACAACGCCTCTGCTTTGATTTAACTAGTAGCTATGACACCTTGCCAGCCTTTGCTGCGGGATTTAAGCTCGCTGTTTATTTAAGCTCTCTTGCTCTGGGATCCTTTTACGCTCGAGTGGGACTGAGATATTGCAGATATTAAAAACAAGGATGGTTTACTCGAAAACTTATAGGAACGCTGTTTTCAAAAATATTAAAGCCACGAAGGCAATATTTTTTCAAACAGGCTTTATAACACTGTATCTGACAGTGTTATATACACATAGATATTTAAGTACTAAGTAGGTACTCTATAGTATTCTCTATAGTATACTCTATTCTGTAGGTACAGAATTACAGCGAATAGTTGATAGGGTGAATGAGTGCAGTGAGAACGCCGGTCTCAGGATGAACATCACCAAAACCAAGCTCATGGTCGTCTCTAAAAACCCTAATTTGGACCCAGTAATCAAGGTATCGCGTCAACGACTGGAGAAAGTTACCAAGTACAAATATTTGGGCACCTGGCTGACTGAAAACTGGGATTGTGACACAGAAATAAAAACCCGCATAGAGGTCGCCAGAAGTGTTTGTAATGGCATGAAAAATGTACTCACTAGTCGTAGTCTTAAAATCTCGTTGCGTGCTCGTCTGCTGCAATGCTACATCTGGCCGGTTCTTTTATACGGATGCGAGTCTTGGACTATTAAAGAAGATCTCAGGAAACGTATAGAAGCTTTCGAAATGTGGGCCTACAGACGAATGCTACGAATTAGTTGGACTCAGAAGGTTACCAACGAGGAGGTCCTGCGACGAATCGGTAAGAAGCGCGAGCTTTGGGATACCATCAAACGAAGGAAAGTTGCATATCTGGGTCACGTATTTAGACACGATAGATACAGCCTTCTGCAACTTATTATGATGGGCAAAGTAGCCGGCAAGAGACACGTTGGTCGCAGGAAGAAGTCGTGGCTGAGGAACCTTCGGGAGTGGACTGGAGTCTCGAGTGCTGCACAACTGTTTCGCCTCGCAAGAGACAGAAAGAAATATGCAGAGCTGACTGTCAACCTTCGCTAGTCGGAGAGGCACTCTAAGAAGAAGAAGAAGGTACTCTATGCTTTTCTGGATTCGACTATAGAATTAATAATTTAATTTCCTGCCAACGCGACATTTCTTGAATGCACTTTTTTCCATGTAAATACTTTTCACGCTATAATAATAAAATTATTATCTATACCTAAGTATAATAAATAACTTATGTATATTTAAGCCGTAATCTTCTTACAGGGTGCTCACGACGTTACGACATCAAATGAAAGTACGTATTTGGTAACATGTTCTATGATCGTATACAAAAGAAACAATCAAATCCAATCAGTAGTTAAGCCACAGGAATTACTTTAAATTTTCTTAATTTTACACAGTCTCTAACCTGTTTTTACCAAAATAATCTTTATTTACACATATAGAATAGATAAAGATGACATAATTTTCTACTTTGATGTCCCTTCACCTTCACGAATGAGAGTAAATTTTTATATTTTTTTTAAATGTTGAATTGGTAGTGCACCAATGGCATCACTGAACATGAAATAAGTATCACTGTTCCTATTTTTACAGCAGCGTCGACAAAAACTTCTGCAAACGCTTAAAATTTATTTACCGTTTCTCAGTAACAATAAATATATTGAAACAGGTGTAGAATTGTACACTGGGTTCATTCACGAAATTACTTTCTCCCAATTTGCTCTGGTCCCACGTCTCATTATGGGGAACGAGAACATTGTTCCTATTTTAAACGCTTATCTTGTATTGCCAGGGTAATTTATCTGAATAGCGAAATATCGTTGGGAAATGAAAGGAAAAATTGTTGTAATGTATTGAAAGACAGACAGTAATGTTTATACTTGCGAATTTTAATTTACGTGGTATATTTATAGCCAGTTATGGTCAAACCGCACTGAGCGAAACTGCACTGAGCGAAACCGCACTGAGCGACACTGCACTGCAACGGAGCGACGCGACGTGGCCAAATATTGTAAATAATTAAATTATAACCAAAATTTGACCATAATATGATGATAACTTAAATATATTTATATAATTATGTTATGTCTTTTCTGCCGGCGAATACGCCGGTCCAGTATGGAGCCGTTCCGCCCACGCAAAGTTAGTGGATACAGCTCTAAATGTAACGTGCCGGATTATAACTGGCTGTCTAAAGCCGACCCCGGTACGAATGCTGTACCCGCTGACTGGTATTGCGCCCCCGGAAGTCCGCAGAACTATAGCAAGTCGTACCGAGAGAGCAAAGGCGGAAGATGAGCCATGTCACCCAATGCACAATTATTCCACAGTGCCCCAAAGGCTACGAAGTCGCAAGAACTTCCTAAAGTGCGTGGATCCCGCTGATATTGATGCCTCTAAAGCTAGGTGCAATCTCTGGCGAGAAAAATTCGATCCACCTGCATACTTTCTCCCGCCATCGGAAACCATTTCACCTGGACATAAACTACCATGGCCGACTTGGAAATCTCTTAAAAGACTACGATCCCAAGTCGGCCGAAGTAAAGACAATCTTCACAGGTGGAATTTCACAGCTGGATTGGACCTGCAGTGCGAGTGTGGTGTCTCACCGCAAACCATGGCCCACCTTCTATCCTGCGCCGCATGCCCTACCACCTGCACGCGTGAGGAGCTTATGGCTGCAACTGATTCAGCTATTCGCGTGGCGGAATACTGGGCCAAGTACAAATAATTTGCCATCGACACGCTAAGAAGAAGAATTATGTTCTATTAATCATTATAGGTTAATAATGTAGGACAAGGACAATGATGTCGATAATTAATTTATTAATTGGGGGCCAACTGAGTATAATATATTACTAATTTACAGTCAATTCATATGGAATAAGTAAATTTGAAGGATTACTATTATATTGCTAGTAGTATAGGTGAAAGGAGGTAACTATATACTAGCTTTCAATTTAAAAAAACTGCACTGAAATCGGTCCATCCGTTTTGGGGCCACGATGCCACAGACAGACACACAGATACACACTGCAAACTTATAACACCCCTCTTTTTCGTCGGGGGTGAAAAAGGGTCGTATCAAATACTAGTGACGCGTGGCTAAAACATCGTCCGCCAACCTCGCACGAAACATGCATGGAATTTAATTCCCATTTTAGGGTGGAATTTTTAATTTCACAATTTTTCCGGCATATCCGCGAGGCACAGTTAGCAAGCCATTTCTCACTAAGAATCGCATTTTTAATCGAGTTCAAAAATCGGGCGTGGTTCTTTTTGTTGTAAAAATAAGGTTAAGATTTAATCATGTAGAACGAGATAGAGGAAGGGAACTCTTCAACGGATAACAGTAACACATTCACGACAAGTATTTTGTTATAGTTTTTTTGTTGTTTTATGTAATTGATTTATTACATTAAAAATGGACGAATAAATGAACTTTAAAAAAAACCGACTTCAAAAAACTAGAAGCAATAAAATATTTTTTATAAAAAAGTTAGCAATTTTAAGTCGGTGCCAAGCTGAGGGGCATTGAAGAATTAAAGGCCCCAACTTCAGAAGCTAAGTTAAGTTAAGTTAGGGTTTTAGACTGTCCCCCTCCAAAAAAGTCTATAAAAACATCATATTATTATATTATACATCTTGAGTATTTATATCAATGCTAAGAATTCATAAATCCAGGGGTTGTAAAGTTAAAGTGAACCTTCTGAACGATAATGAAGTCATCTATTGGTAAATGAGACGGAAAAATGAGATTAGAATTTGCTTTCGATAGCAATAAAAAATAAAGCTTCTTACTGTGATAGGTCCTTACCCGACCGTTTGTAATCTATATTTAGAAATATAATCCCTATAACGTGAAGTCCCGTCTGGGGAAAGTTGACAAAAAATAATACCTAAGTACTACTTGTACTGTTTAAATTGTAGTGGTACTTTTATCTTTGCTGTTTTTTTTTTGTAATATTATGTAAATTCAGGTCGAATTTTAGCACATGTTATTGTTGGCTTAATTTATGCAAAGAGCATCCATGGAGTTTCTTGCCGGTATCTTCTCCAGGACCAACCCACTTGGAACCGTGCACCTGGAATCACGACGTTTTGAAAGTGCCTGCAAAGGCCCACTTGAAATAAAAACTTTGACTTTGATGTTTACCACACGAATAAAATCGAAAACAAAATATAATTTTCATTGAACGAATAAATATAGATAGGTACTAGTGGCGAAGAGTCCATACAACCCGATTCCCATCGGCTTCCCTTTAGGAATTGGTTAGTGCATAGATCAACGTAATGTATTTTTATGTAGTTTTTGTCTTGCAGCATTAATTGCAGCAATTTTTAGAGGGCATTTTTGGGACGGCTTCCCCTTTTAAAACTGTCACTCTTCGCCACTGATAGGTACTTTAATGTCGAGTCACTATATATTGGTTTTATCAGAGACCACAATTTATATAGATAATTTTGTTTTTATAAAAAGATTCACGTATTTAATCATCTTTTCAAATTGGTTTTTCTACTTTAGTTTTGATCTGTTGCCAACTTAAGGAAAAATGTCTTCTATGTTTATGCACCTGTCCTCTTTTATTAAGTCTATCATACTCGTGTGTCTTGTTTTGTGGCAAACAGTTTTCTTTCTTTTCTTCTCGTCTTTCCAGGAAAAATGTTTTAACACACTAATTTGTTTTGAGAGATTGAAAATTATTCGCAGGTAATGTAAAAAATATACTACTGTTCTAACGTAATTGGGTTCGGCTAGACAGCTGATGATAATGATTAGTGATGTTGTTTATGTTTTGCTTTTAGTCAATACATTTTTTTCATGCTGCGTAATCATCTTGTCTTACATCGCACGTAATAATCGAGTGACTGAAAGAGTTTAACATAACATAAGCGTAACAAAGCATGAACACAATTTTGTGGAGGCCAAACTTGGTCGGTCTTACACCCTCCCAGGAATTACACCTGACAGAACTATTCACGACTGGCCCCAACATGCATAGTTTAGGACACAACTTGTTCCAGCTCATGTCTGAATTTCGAAGTGCTAACTATCCGGGCGTGAATAGTCGGAGCGGTTATCCCCTTTTAGTTACACCATTCTTATGGTCCGTGTGGTTGCTCGTAAAGCGGGGGCCACTTTATTGCGGTAAACATAGAGCACGCAATCCCAAGAGAACCGATGAGCAGGTAACTGCGGTAGCCAACTTTAAAGCTAATATTAGTTCAGCTAGGGCACCGGAAAATGGGTAGTGCAGTGATTGGCTGCGGCACAGACCGAACATTTAAACGTCCAATCTGAGCGCGACGGCATCAATTCCAATTAAATTCTATTGTATGGGAAAATTCTAGCGCCGTCAGGCATTCTGTTATTTGTAAACTTATTGAATGACGCAATCAAAAGCTTGTTGTGTTGAACCAACACAAATCCGACAACAATTGTATAACAGTTGTTTATTTCAGCCTAGATTGTGTTTATTTGTGGAAAGTTTAGGTTTCCCCACTAATATAATTCTAGTTGTAATTTACTTTGTAATTGTAGCAAATAAATTAGTTTTTTTGATTCCGAACAGGAAAAGTAGCCACCTCAAGCTTCGTAACTGCGTGTAAAAAACACACGGGAGGCAGAAACTACGGCCTATGCTCGCATCCTTACATAACTTTTGCTTCCTTCACATTCATGCATCTTTTCAGAAATGTACGCCGATTGCGAGTACTACGCACTTGACCCTTTTCAAGGAAATCATCATAAGGTATACGTCCACTCCCATAATATCTACTTACATTCGTGCTATAAATTCCTTTCGTTTGTTTCCTTCTCATTCATCCTCTTCACACAAGCAAACTATCGAAATCAACCCGCCCACTTACGAATTAAAAACAAAAAAATGATATCCGATAGATCCACAGAGCTGTCTCACAGTCAATTTCAACTAACTCGCTACTCTTCCCGACAGCAGTTAATAATCCAAAAGCCGACCGTTTTACGTTTTTCAGCATTCCAGTAATCGTTACATTTATTGCTATGTGTGTGTGTGTCGGAGCGCCGCCGCCGGTATAATTACGCGACCACAATTGGGAGGGGGTGACGCAATTAGCCATTTCACAGGAGGCGGGCCGTTGTCACATCGACTCTAATGACTTCAACTAGTTCCATTGCACGCCCGCAAAGGCCGGAACAACTTTTTCAAGCTGTTCTTTAGTTGAGCTACAGAAATGTAATTTAAAATCTAGAGGAAGTCTCAACTGTTAATTATAACAAAGACTTTCGTTCTAAATTGCAAGCCATTATTCCACCTAAATGTTTAATACAACTGTTATGAAATCTAACCAAAATTTCGTGGCAGCATCGATAACCGCCCTATAATTTCCCATACGCATACCTGTACTTATATGAATACTATTTAAGTGACTGACGAGATTTTATTACTGATAACATTGTATGGTGTAGTGAGGAGTAAAAGCAATGAAAATACCTTAGAGTATAAAAGTATAGAGCGATCCTAGAACCGTGAGCACGAGTATGAACAACGCAGTCACGACACAAACTCCGCGTTCATAGTTCGATCGACCGCGAGTCGAGTAGCATCCTGAAACGAAAAACGTAATTTCTAGCCGTAAAAATGGTGAATAGTTCTGTAAAATTACATAAGAATTATTCAAGAAAACATAATAAATTAATTGATAACATAACATTTCACCATTTCCTTTCTTTATCAATACTTTTACCGAGAACTAATTACGAATAACTCTTATCGACATTTTATCGTACGGCGGTAAGTCACTAGCGTACCATATATTTATAAATACATCTACATGTAAAGTGCTCACGCTTCGCCCAAGGTAATGTAGTTTACGTTATCACTCTATACTTTTATACTCTAAGGAAAATATATTTTAAACCACAAAAACGTTTTATATTGCCTACATCTGATTCAATTTTTGTTTATTGAATTTCAAATCATTCTGATAACGTGGGTCTAATGAAATATACATAAAAATCGGGGGCGGTGAAAAATATACAAAAAACTCAACCATAAATAGCTCTTTTTTCGGAGTTTTATATAAAAATTCAATGTTATGACCCAAAACATGATCGACACCGTTCCTAAATTGTTTTTTGTTCGTAACGTTATTTAACTCGTTAAAACCTTCAGGCCATCGTTAGTCTTTATCATGTGCGTCTGTGTTTTTAGTAAAAAAAAAACACATTGTACCTACCAACTGAAATTGCCTCTGGAAATTGAACAAACGAGTTTCGAACTACCTTCACGTTCACACAAATTAAGCAACATTTCGGATGCCATTTTTGTTGTTAAAAGTACAGTGGGGGTAGGCTAACATCCAGGAGTTAGTTTACGAGTGTTGAGAACAAAGGTAAAGTTTGCTATGCTGCTGCTATCTCGATTATACACTTGTTTTCACTTTTGTTATCGATTTGCCTACACGTGGAGTTTGTATCGACCTCAACAGGAAGTAATTTTAACTTTTAATATAACATCACTTTATTCTGTTAACTTGTACTATGTTGTTGCCATGTTTTGAACCGGAAAAAGGTTCGTTTTGTCCACAGCTCAACTCGAGTTATGAAATTTTAACTATAGACATACAAATAATTACAAACTCTGAGGTTAAATGCAGAGCAATAACTTTGTAATACTAACTCCACTGAAAAGTAGTTATTTTTACCACAAATAGAAGTTAATAAATTCCAAAACAAGTGCAAAAGCCGCAGGCGCATCGCATTCTGATTATTGGTAGATACCTTGTTGTACATTTCTCCACTTATGTATAATATAGTCTGCTTTTGAGTTGCATATTTTCTTTCAAAATCAAACATAATTGGAATGGGAAATTATATCTCCCTTCCTACCTTTAGTACCTCGTTTAAAAAGTTGTCCAGTATAAAAAGGGTGTTGCTAAGGAACCAGAATAAACAGAACTCGAAGCCCAAGCAACTTAAACTACGTCACTGCTTGAAACTACAAAGTTTTGGGTCGCACAATAACCTGCTTCTGAGCAAATAGGGTAAGTAGTGACAAATTGCTACCCTGTCTACGATCACTAACAATCCCTTATCCTTAGTAAGTTGAATACTACAACTTGTGAGGTATTATGCTAAGCAGTTGACACACTCCCTTGTCTAAATTAAAGTGTCAACAACTGCGTTGTTGTTACTGTTTGTGAAACCTTCAAAAACTAAGGCGTGATTCACACAGAGAGGATAAATTGGACAACTGATACGGGCGTCCATTTCATGCCACCTATTAAATTGATATTTCATAGTTAAACGCATCGTCTATTATGCACAATTTATAATTGCTAACAGAGCTGACTAGATCAGGATGTGGCAGCCACTTCTTGAAGACAGATAAGTTGCAGATTGTCATATTCTGAACTCTTTCAGTCACAACAGCAATATGTCCACTCTGTGTGAATTGCGCCATACAATAATAAAAAAGTGTTTGCCATATACAGTAAAAGCACACAGTTGGGGAAAAAAAAACAGAAAAATGTTATCGTTTGAACAGTTTTTGAGAGTAATTGTAACACAAACACTCTCTAACAACTTGCGGTTACAATTTAACCTTCAGGTTTTAATAATATTAAATAATAATGGCAACAATCAATGATAGGTTAGATCATTTAATTTTGATAAGAAGTTTTTTGACGGATTTGTTTTATATTTGGTTTAAGAAAAAAATGTATTAATAAACTCCAAATGTTCATCCCGGAGAAATGAAATGTATTACATTTTTTACATAAATAGATATAGTAGAAATTTTAAACAATCTAATCTTTAAGTTGTGAAGAAAAACCTTAATCTTCTTAACAGCTCAATCGCTACATTGAATGCTAAACAGAAAAAGATTTATGACTTTTAAAATAATTTGCATTATACTTTTTGTACATTTCCATAATAAAGAATAAAGAAATATGAAGCGTAATCACACGCACTCTGACACAGCGATTTGAGCCATGTTCACCTGTTAAATCCAATTCAATTCGGCTGAGCCTACAAATGCCTACAATGCACATGTTGCGATGCAATCCCCTTAGCATTCGATTCGTAGTCCGGCCTGATTGCCAATTTATTGACTAGCGTAGGTCCTTTATCTTGGATGTCCACAACCTGGATCAAGTTGACACAAAGACAAATTGTGACCATTCGGTAATCCGAGCTTATTGGGCTGTGATGGCCGTTGCTAATGCTCCTGAAAAAGTAGGTTTGGGGGAATTGGGTTCGAACAAAAATAGATTGTTTTATAAGAAGTGTGCGGATTTTGATAACAACTAGTTAATTAGCTAAAGGTCTCATAGTGTTTTTGTTTATTAAAAGAACTTTTCCTATGTTTGTTTATGAATATTTTTTACAACACAAAAATAATTTTACTAAAATGGTTTTTTAAGAAAATTATTTTATACTTTTTAGTTTTTTGAAGTCGGTTTTTACATTTATTAGAAGTTTACTTATTTTTTCTATTTTGAGTGGCTTCATAAACACGCGATCACAGCAATCTTGAGTGATTTGCTGTTATCCATTGAAGAGTTCCATGGTCTAACGCCGAAGATTTTCATCAGATCTTCTCCAAATTTAAATGTGACCAACTCGAGAGTATAAATTATCAAAAAAAAATACGGCCGCAATTGACGGCGAAATCAGTGAACATTTACAAAAAAGAAATACATACAATCGAACATAGAATCTCCTCCTTTTTTGAAGTCAGTTAAAATTGAATAGGTTACAGTTATTAAACCTCCCATTTCGATTTCTCACGTATTTTCAATTTCATTCTATATAAAAACTCATGTCATAAGCTTAACATTCCAATAATAATATTATGAAGCGTTATTCTTGGAAAGGCAATAGGTATCTAAATAGTTCCATCGATATCTCTGATGTATTTTATTTCTGGATTAAAACATATTCAATATTCAATATTTTGTGTACAATAAAGAATAAGAATAAGAATAAGAACATTTATATCTACTCATAATCCATTAATCCTGTCTGTCAGTAAACAGGATGTACTTTCCTACGCAAATCGTTAGTGTAGTCGCGCCTAACGATTCACGATACACGATGTAGGCGATAAGATAACAACCTCGTTACTTATGTACTAAAGTTACCTTTAGACTCGATATCGCTAATGGCTTAAACTGTTTCTTCACCGTTACATAATTATAAGAACACGTTAGCGATGACGTATTTATCCTATTACTTTCAAAATGTAAAAGGACATCTGCTGGTGGTCCCAGTAAAGTTTTGACCACCTCCTCGTTTCAGAGGAAGTCTATGTTCAACAGTGGAAATGACACCCCGGAAAACACAAAAACACAAAACATAAAAAATATCGGGAGCTAATTTCAACAATAAATCACTGAAGATTATAGTAAGTGGTGATAATAGTGTATGATGGTAATGATAAAATTATATATTAAACTTAAAAAGTGCTGAGTGCTGTTTGTTGGTATCAAAATTTTGTAGAATTGTGCTTAGTTGCATTTTACCATACCTTCAGGAAAATATCTTACGGGTATTGTAAAATTTAACTAAGGACTTCAATTTATATCAAGGGGGTGAAAAAAGGGTTTGCTCCAAGGCTATAACAGTTTAGAGCATGAAATATAAAACACAAGATGAGAGGACAAGTAGGCGGAGCGAATGTGCTATAATTATGCGGAGTTACGCAAACTTCGCAATAGTTCGAACAAAACGTTCCTGAAACATTAGGGTTTTGTACAAAAGAGCCCTCAGAAATTGCCGTGGAGTTAGTTCTTACTAGACATAGAACAACAAAGATTAGGAAGACGTTAGTTTTAACTTAATTACAAAGTGTTTATGTTAACATTTGCCTTAGAAATTAGTACTTTAGCATTTCAATCATGAATAAATTAGTACCTATGTAGATTGTAGAATGTCTGCCTTTGTGTACAAACTAGGGCCGAACTACGAGTAAGGAGGGCGTATAATTGTAGCAGTTTATTAGTATACCTTAGTTCAGGATTTCAACAATGTTGTTACCATGAATAAGTTTATATTATTCTGAGAAACCCTTATAACTCATTTGTAGGTTCTTACACCAGGCCAAATTAGGATTCATGTAAGTAGGTATTCCTTGACATTAAAATAATTGAGATAATACATTTTTATTAAATTAAAAATAGTAGATACCTAACTGGTAACGGATTAATTTCAATATTTATAACATCATATATTATAAATATTATTTATTTTTATTTCTATCATTCTAGTGTGTCTTGTTTTTTGTGGCAAATAAATGTCTTTTTTTTTTCTAACATGTTTCATCTTAGGACATTCTGCCTTGCCAAGAAAAAAAAATTACGGAACGATTAATTTTAAACGTATATTGGTAACTACCAACATAAACACGACGACGATGGCATGGTTGGCGCAGTGGGTAAGCGAGAGGCTTTCTGCGCTACATGTCGCAGGTTCGATCCTCACACGGAACAAATATTTGTATAGCCTACAGATATTAGATAGTTGTTCCAGATCTGGGTGTGTGTACAATTTATTTTACATGTAAGATTTATACATATTTGTAAACTGTACCCACAATACAGGAGAAAATACTAGTGAAGGGCAAAGTTGAAAAAAAAAATAAACAAAATTAGTAGGAAACAAAACTCTTTTATAGAATTTTATAAATAAAAATAAAACAAATCTACCGCATGCGCTAGTGTCTAACTTATTTAATCTCTGGTTGTCTCTGTCCCATTTATTATTTATTCTGCCTCGGGAAACTTTTATAAAACCACGGCCTAGTTACATTCCTATTTCGATCACAGCAAAATAAACATGAAAATAAATAAATTTTGGATAGAATTGATTGTGTTTTCGTATGTACCAAAAAGATAATACATGCGCGCGTCGAATCTTCAAAACTGTAATTAGTGAAACAAGTCTTACAAAGACAAATCTGTCTTGTAAACTTCTATTGGACGTCTTCTCTACCAAACGCCGCGCCGCAGACTTGATACAGTTACGCACTGACGGATGACAATTTAGTCTATCAGACGTCTTGTTGTCTTCATTGCTTTCTTTGAGTTCTCATTATGAACCCCAAAATAGTTTCTTATTGAGAGACTTTATGCACGTGCAACTCTAATAAAATTAATAAGTTTTATTATGATACAGTTTTCTTAAGAAAATAATGAAAAAAAAAAATTTTTTTTGTATTTAATTACACTTCGGATCCACCAAGGAGATTTCAATTCAATTTTTATAATAGCGGCTGCAAATTGTCTATACTGGCACGCGCTAGGGCTCATGCGCGGTGAGTATTAGGTTTCGACGCCATTATTGTGTTTGTTTACTTTATAATTTGTTAAAATGAGTGTTAATAAAGTAGTAGGTATATCAAACTGCACATAACTATGTATTAAGACACTCGTGTGATACTATTAAAAATCTCGTCTGCGGCTCGATTTTCAAACACACACTCATGCTTTTATACCCCCTATTATGCAACAGTTTCATAAACGACTATTTCATGTGTTTATTATTTTACATCACCGTTACCTATTTCCTTTATAAATTACAGGTTTCAGCAACGATCGGATGAAGGGTGCTAAATCGGGAGCTAAACAAAAACGTTATTGTGATGTCGCAAAATCCGGGGAAACGACATAAAAAGGGGAGGCCTATATTTAGCGGTGGGTGAATTTAGGTCGTGTGATAATGATCGTTTTATCGCGTTTTGTTTCATAGAAAGCAAGCATTTGTGTTACAAGTATCTTTCAGGAGAGAAAGCTACATTATTTTTATATTTTATGACATGTTTTTCCCGCCTCGATCGAAATTCGCTTTCCTAACCAATTTTGTTCCACTTGAGGTCTTCACACACATCAATTTTTTAACATGTTAAAGCCATAGCTGTAAAAGGTCTGAGGGTCTAAAAAGACTGCTTTAGAAGAATCATAATGTGATTCACATTGCAAATGTCAAAATTTCAACTTAATTGATGATTCTTAATATCATTAGCGTAAGGTTCATATTCAGCAATCATCTATCTGTTTGACAGTTACTATAGAGATTCGCAGATGAATTGTTCAATGTGATGGCCATTTTAAGTACACTGACCGGGGAAGTACCGCGCACTTACAGAATTAGGTACACGGTAAAGTAGCAACAACACAAAACGCAGCAACACTGCTGCGTTTTGTTCGACGACTGACGAGTACCGGAAGCCCAGCCCCCCTTCTTATCTGAGGAGGACACAATAGGTCTTCAACGCATTAAGGACTCATTCTTCATTAGGTAGTCCATTCTCTCGAATCTTCACAAAATAAACTTCATAGAAAACAAATTCCATTTATTATCCCCCTAAAGCTGAAGAATAATAATAAAAATTAAAACTCCAATCGTAAACTCCCTATAAAGTGAAACACGGTTAAGAGCCCCCATCTTTGTTAATAGACAAACTCAATTAGCGAAATGACTGCGTACAGATCCAAACAAACAACAAACGAAGAATCAAATGAGCTTTCAAACAACTGTAGGTAATTAAAATATAAGGGTCTATTTACACATTTTTTTTTTAAGAAGCGAGCATTCCTTTTGCTATATGTATGCTGCTACAAATCGCGTTGTATTTTTTAATTTTAATTTTTTTTTAATTCACATTTTTGTTGAGGCTTCAGTTGTATTTGTGTAGATACTTATTTTGAAGTGTAAACGCAGGCTCGGTAATCGGTTCTATCAGTTCAGGAAGCCATCAGTGGGCCGAAATGTCATCTATTTACAAGTGATAGCCTAGCCTATATATAGCGGTTGAACGCTTGCCTTCCATGGCTTCCATGCAGGAGGGTCTCGGTTCGAAACCGTCCCCCACCTCTTACTTTTCTAATTTATGTGCGGATTGCAATTTGATTATCACTTGCATTAACGATAAGGTAAACACCGTGAGGAAACCTGCGCATCTGAGAGGGCCACATAAAGTCCTCGATGGTGTGTGTAATCCGCCAATCCGCACTAGGCCAGCATAGTGGACTATTAAGGCCTAACCCTTCTCATTCCGGAAAGAGGCCCGTGTTTATCAGTGGGTCAGTACTGGGCTGGATTTTTACTTACGTGCGTTGAATTAAGAAATATTACCATGTGTTGAGGATTACTAGCGCCATCTAGTGGCAAGGAAGCAAACCAAACCATACGTAGCGGTGGGAGACGAGCTCCGCAGGGGCGCGCGCAGCGCGACCCGGGTCCAAGATTCATTCCACTAGCACGACGATTAATGTAGCATTGTACCTACTATTTTTAAATTATATTCATTGTTCTTTTTATGCAAATATAATAGATTAAAACCAAGTTAATAAAGCATTCATTTTCAACGCCTAAAATCACATCCCCAAGGAAGGAATTAATTCACACCTGCCGAATACACACACAAGCCTGCACATATTGGACCTTCGTGCCGGACGTTCATGAGAAGCAACGCCGACAACGTGCAGCTAACGGTCAGGTCATTCAAACTTTCCTTCCCAAATCCTGTGCTCAGTTTGTGCTAACATCGTATTTTATAAAATTCCAGTGTTCACACGCAGTGGTGACGTGTACGCCTACCTACATCTGGTGCATACGAAAAATTCTTCTAGAACTGTAAGTACTTGATTCGTACCTTTCACAAACTCCACAATGACAAAAAAGAGGCAATCAATTGTAGATACTGATAGTTGTGAGGATATTATTCGGGATTTAGTTAAAAAGCGTGGTTCGGTTAAAGGAAAATTTACGTTGTTCACGAAATACGTTAAAACTTTAGACGATTTGCACATAACTGAAACTCAGAAAGCCGAGTTACAAGAACGCTTTCAGAGAGCGAAATTGTTATTTGATCAATATTCTAGTATCCAAGATGACTTAGATTTGATAGTTGCCGGAAGTCAGGAAGAAAAAGAATTAGAAGAGAGAGAAAACTTTGAAAACCAGTATTATGCTATTGTAGCTAAATGTAAATGTATGTTACAAGAAACATCTTTTTCTCAATGCGTTTAAAGTAATAATTTTAATAGAATCAAATTACCCACAATTTCTTTGCCCAACTTCGACGGTACTTACGATCAATGGCTCGAGTTTCGCGATACGTTTTTATCCATGATTCACACTAGTAATAGTCTTGATAACATTCAAAAGTTTCACTACTTACGTTCAGTTCTAACAGGTAATGCACTACAAGTTATTAAGGCCTTGGAATTTTCATCCGAAAATTACACGATTGCTTGGGATCTATTAGAAAATAGGTATAACAATAACCGTTTACTAGTTCATAATCACGTAAAAGCTTTATTTTCTGTTCAATCCTTGAGTAAAGAGTCAGCATCACAAATTCGCAAACTAATCGACACTATAATGAGAAACATTCGTGCATTAAAAACGTTGGGAGAATCTACAGACTCATGGGATACATTAATTATCTACATAACAGTCTCAAAGTTAGATTCGTCCACCGAACGCGAATGGGAACTTCACAAAAGTGCCATCACGAATGCTTCCTCTGATAAAAAATTATTGTTGTCTGAATTAATGACATTTCTTAAGGATCGCGCAGATTTCCTAGAAACGGTTAAACCTTCACAACCTAAGCAAACGGTAGATACTCGCAACGTTAGCATTCAAAAATCGTCGTCTATAAAATCACACAGTCACGTTGCAACTACAACAAACAAAAATAATCATAAGTCGTCTAGCTCATCAAATTCACAGCGTTACAAATGCAATTTGTGCAACTCGAATCATCCTTTATTTGCATGTGAACAGTTTCTTAATTTGTCTCTCAAAGATAAATTAAAACACATAGAGGATAAAAATCTGTGTCGTAATTGTTTAAATTTCGGTCACACATTAACCAATTGTTGGTACGGGCCATGCAAACAGTGTAACAAAAAACACAACACATTAATTCACGATGAATTTGTTGACCAAGGCGCATCAGCTGTACAAAGCAACAAACCCTCGGCTCAACTTGAGCAGAGTACAGGTATCACACACACAAATCTATCACATACCGCATCTCACAAATCTCACACGCTTAACAACGATAATAATATTAATACACATTATTTTCTTGATCAAGTATTATTATCGACTGCATTAGTTGAGATCGCGGATAAAGATAATAAATATCACACAACGCGAGCTCTTCTCGACAACGGGAGCCAGCACTGTTTCATATCTGAAACATTGTGCAAAACCCTTCAAATTCCAATGATACAGTCCACTGTTCAAATCATAGGTGTAGGTAATTCCATTGCACAATCCACACAATCGTGCAAAATTCAATTGCGGTCAAAAACGAGCAAATATAACACACATTTTAATTGCTTAGTTTTGTCTCGCATCACTTCACAATTACCCTCACTAGGCATTAATCACAAGATTCAAGTACCAGAAAACGTTCAACTTGCTGATCCTGATTTTTATTTATCTAATGAGATACATTTATTAATAGGTGCAGATAAGTTTTGGGAACTACTAAATGAGGGTCTAATTCGATTACCTAATGGTCCCTATTTGCAGAACTCAAAACTAGGTTGGATCATATCTGGATCTGTTCACAAAAAATCATCACACATTAATAGTACTCAGTGTAATCTCACACATACATTAGATGCGCAACTTAAACGTTTTTGGGAGCTTGAGGAAGTAATTCCTTCTAGTCATAACAAACTCACTAAAGAAGAAAGTGCATGCGAAAATTTATTCACACAAACTACTTTACGTGACGACAAGGGTCGTTTTTCTGTGCGAATTCCGTTAAACGAATCATCAGCTGATGCATTACACGATACATTTTCTATGGCCAAGAACAGGTTTCTAGCACTCAAACGTAAACTAATTAGGAGCGCGCCTACCTATAGAAAAATGTATAGTGATTTTATGAGTGAATATTCGAGTTTAGGTCATATGAGTCGCATCTATGAATATTCGTCACCTTTCTATTTTTTGCCACATCATGGCGTTTACAGAGAACACAGTTCTACTACCAAACTTAGGGTGGTATTTGATGCTAGCGCGAAATCACCGTCGGGCAAGTCATTAAATGACCTTCAATTAATAGGACCGCCGTTGCAGAATGATATATTTTCCATCTTACTCCGTTTTCGACAATTCAAATATGTTGCATGTGCCGACGTCGAAAAGATGTATCGGCAGATATTAGTCCAGTCTGATCAAAGAAATCTGCAGTTGATTCTTTGGAGGGAAAATCCGTCGGACCCTCTCGGTATATATCAACTCAATACCGTAACTTATGGAACGGCGTCCGCTCCTTATCTAAGTATTCGATGCATAAAACAACTTGCGTTAGAATGTAAAGATGACGTCATAGCTCAAGTCATTAATGACGATTTTTACGTTGATGACTTAATTACGGGTCATGAGGATCAACAAAGATTGTTAGAAATATGCAGTGCTGTTTCAAAAGTACTGGAATCAGGTTGTTTTCCTCTCAGAAAATGGTTATTCAATTCAACAACTTCAAACACACAGCTCCCTTTCACGTCTAAGGAATTATCATTAGGTGACAACTGTAACACTAAAACACTAGGATTAGGATGGTTTCATTCTTCGGATGAACTGCATTTTAGTGCGAAATGTGATCATGATGTGACTCATGCTACTAAGCGCAACATTCTCTCAATAACGGCACAGATATACGATCCGTTGGGTCTACTCACGCCAACTATTATTATTGCTAAAATCATACTACAAAAACTATGGTTAACGAAATTAGGCTGGGATGATCCCATCCCCAACAACATTCTTTTAGAATGGCAAAAGTTCATTAATAAATTACGCTATTTACCAGATTTACGCATTCCGCGTTATGTAAAAGGAGATAGTACCTACACAAATTACTGAGTTACACATTTTTTGTGACTCATCACAAGATGCATACGGCGCCTGTGCTTATGTACGTAGCTATACAGATTCATTGATTACAGTTCATTTGTTATGTGCGAAGAGCAAGGTCGCACCTGTGAAACCGGTTAGCGTGCCGCGCTTAGAACTGTGTGGCGCTGTATTGGGCGCAAAGTTGTATGCAAAAATAATAAACTCGCTTAGATTAACATTCGATAACGTGTACTTCTGGTCAGACTCGACTGTAGTGTTGGGATGGCTGAAGATGGCACCTAACTTATTAAAATCATTTGTACAAAACCGCGTCGTGGAAATCAATGGATTAACAGGTGATAGGCCGTGGTATCATGTCGCCGGTCTACAAAATCCTGCTGATCTGTTGTCGCGCGGCGTGCACCTAGATATCCTTATATCATCTGATAGATGGTGGCGCGGACCTCCATTCTTACACGTTCCTAAAGTGGATTGGACACATAATATTCATAACTATAACCCTAATTGTGATGAATTGCCAGAACTAAAACCTATTAAAACTTCAATGGTAATTCAAACACAGCTTAGTCCTTTTCCATTTGAACGATTTTCTTGTTTTAATCGTATGCAACGTGTAGTAGCGTACATTATACGTTTCACGAATAATTGTCACATAAAAATAAAAACACAACGTCTAACCGGTCCTCTTTCGTTAGATGAATTAAATAATTCAAATAGAATTTTAACACGAATTGCACAACAACAGTCGTTTGTAGAAATTTATGATGACTTAAAAAACAATCGATCATTGAAGTGTCATCGTAGCATTTCTAGCTTAAACATATTCTTGGATGAACACAATTTAATCAGAGTAGGAGGCAGACTAGTATATTCTGACTCATTCTCTTATAATAAAAAGCATCCGTTGTTAATATGTGCAAAACACACATTTACTCGTCTTCTCTTTCAACATCACCATAAAACATTACTACACGCGGGGCCTCAGTTATTACTGTCCACAATAAGAGATACTTGGTGGCCTATCAGAGGACGTAACTTGGCCAAACAAATTGTGCATACCTGTGTGAAATGCACACGTATGAAACCTAAACCTTTAAACATTCAGATGGGTAACTTGCCTCCTGAAAGAGTAGAACCAGGGTATCCATTCATACATTGTGGTGTCGATTATGCTGGGCCATTGTTTATGTTGAACCGTGCAGGAAGGGGGGCCAAGTTAATTAAATGTTATATTTGTCTTTTTATATGTTTCACAACGCGCGCTATACATTTGGAGTTAGTCACAAGTCTCACGACTGAAGCATATATACTTGCATTGAAACGGTTCATCTCTCGACGTGGTAAACCTTTACAGATTTATTCCGATAATGGAAAGACATTCGTAGGTGCTCTAAAAGAATTCGCAAAATTTCTAGAAACCACGGAGCCTGATATAATAGATTTCACAGCTAATAACTCAATTAAATTCACATTTATTCCGCCATATACGCCTCATTTTGGTGGTTTGTGGGAGGCGGGTGTCAAGTCTTGCAAGTTTCATCTCTGTCGTATAGTAGGAAATGCACACTTAACTTATGAGGAGTTAAGTACAGTCTTAGCACAAATTGAAGCTGTCCTTAACTCCCGACCAATGTCACCTATGTCCACAGACCCTAATGACTTTCTTCCACTCACTCCTGCTCATTTCTTGATCGGCCGACCGCTCACTGCACCCCCTAGCCAGGACTTCACAACGACGGCTACGCAGCGCCTTTCTCGATATGACCGTGTGGAGCAGATGCGGCAGAACTTCTGGCAGAGGTGGTCTAAAGAATATATTTCTGAACTTCAGAAGAGAACGAAATGGCAGGTCAAACAAGACACAATCGAACCTGACCTGCTGGTTTTAATCAAAGAAGACAACCTGCCTCCACTGAAGTGGCGCCTAGGTCGGGTGCTGCACACATTCGCAGGCAAAGATGGCATCTCACGGGTGGCAAGCATCAAAACAGCAGCGGGCGTTATCCGGAGGGCATTTCCCAAATTATGCCCATTGCTGTCCCCCAACAAAGATGAAGACTGCCAGGTCACAACCTCATTGGAACCTGGTGCTTCCAAAGCCGGGAGCATGTTGAGGATTACTAGCGCCATCTAGTGGCAAGGAAGCAAACCAAACCATACGTAGCGGTGGGAGACGAGCTCCGCAGGGGCGCGCGCAGCGCGACCCGGGTCCAAGATTCATTCCACTAGCACGACGATTAATGTAGCATTGTACCTACTATTTTTAAATTATATTCATTGTTCTTTTTATGCAAATATAATAGATTAAAACCAAGTTAATAAAGCATTCATTTTCAACGCCTAAAATCACATCCCCAAGGAAGGAATTAATTCACACCTGCCGAATACACACACAAGCCTGCACACCATGTTTGGTATTATGACACAAAACATAAAAGATCGGCCACAATGTCGTTTGCGTTTAGCTCATAGTTATAGCGTCTGGAGCCTCCATGCCATTATAATGAGAACTAAGTGTTAGTCGCTTCAAACAGCCTTCGTTAGCGAGATCGTGAACAAAATTAATGATGTAATGTGGTTGTTCGTACTACATTGGTGTTTTGCGGTCTAATTATGTTCTTGTCACTGGATCTGACTCTGAATGCTTGCGTTGTAATCTTTGTTTACTCATTACTGGTAAATGTGGGGTAGCAATTGTGTAATTACTGAGCAATATTGTAGAGAAATATTAATAGGAATCTTAATCTCTCCTGCACGCGTAGCATGACCTCCATAGAAACGGGTTTCGTCTACGGAAGAATAGGTTAGCGTCTGTAAATAAAAACAATTGAGTCTGTAAAGTTTGCAAAGAGGTTGAGCAAACACTGTTCCGTGTAAGATGAACCACTTCAAGCTTCCATATGGATTTTCTAACTATAACGATGACTACAACCGTTACAACAACCGTTTGCCTCAGTGATGCCTGAGATTCCAGTGTAAGATTGTTTTATAATACGCGTTGGGAGAATAAGAGTGTATTTTCATTGCCTGAACTACATTAAAGCCGTGGAAAGAAAGAAAATACATTTATACAGCACGGACACAGTGACAACACAACAGAAAACAAAAGATAACATAAAATGTTACACAACAAAAAAGAAACATTAAAAGAACTAAAAGAAATTACGGGACAACGTGTCCAGGCGCGTAACGGGCTAGCGTGTTGACCTCAGAGTAAGTACTTGAGGTTTAGACCATCCTATGAGTACCATCATTATTCAGGAATATCAATATCTCAGTTTGTTTCAAAGTAATGATGCTGAGGGCCGAGCACGAATGTTTTGAAGTATGGTAACGTAAACGTGATGACGTAACTACGATAAATCTATCGCATTTTTGTTCATTTTTATGCAACAAATACACTTGTTTCGTGAAAACGTAAAAATATTGCATATATTTCCAAAAAAATATCTTAGATTAATCGTTTATTTTTGGTTCAAAATTTGCTTACGTTTACGTTACCAATGTTACCATACGTCAAAACATTCGTGCTCGGCCCACTGATTCTAAATATAAATAAAATAGTCGGGTAATTATCAAAACCTAGTACTTACTCTGAGATCAAAACAAAACTCGATGTCACTTATCATTCTCTCAGTAACTCCAAAAGTGACAATCAGATTAAGTCAAATCTGGAAAAGTACCTTCTAATTTCGTCACCGCGTCCCAACTCTAAGCTAAAAAGTGATAAACTTTTTCTCTACTAAGTTGACAGAAAACCCCATTATGAACGGCAAAGCGTATGAAACACAATTCAACAATTCTTTGTCCTTCTAGTAGGTGATAGTTTTGTTTTATCATTATAAATTCCTGCTTCCCCGTATTTCAGTAGACACCTGCAGAATATAAAAGGGAATGTTTATTGAAAAAGTTATATTCTGTTTGCAGAACTCAGAATGTTTCCCGTATTGGAAAAGTTATGATACATCAAAACATCGAATAACTTTGCTGGATTTTAAATAATATATTTCAGATGTATTACAAATATTTTGAATTTGAATTTTTATTTTAGCTCTGGTCTTCTAGAATAAAAGATAATGGCTAATAATAATAATATAATGGATAATGGATGTGTGTGTCTAGAATAGTCGTACACGCGGCTACATGTCATTTCCAGTATACGCTGGTCTCGCATTGTATAAGGCTGTCCGTACAATGACAGGTCAGCTTATTATTATTATTATTATTTCCTTTATTTAATTTTTAACATACTTTTATATATTTTTAAATAATTTTACAATTAAATTTAAAAAAAAAAAAAAATTAAAAACATTTAAAAATACAAAAGAGTAGGTAGTAGGCCACCGGCATCGGGAACAGGGTCCAAGGTACCGGCGGCTAGGGCTGCAGAGAAAGGAACCTCCTCACAATGCGTGCCGTGTCAAGGAGTACAGCTTTCTGTATCAAGCCCTTGATCCAGCCCCCCAACGAGAGCCTCATAAGATGTTGATCGAGGCTCTTGGCAATTAAGCCATTGGCCGTCACAACTATCGGTACTATGATTGCTAAGATTATTATTAAATTATGGACGAGCAGCAGGCTTGCTGATGTGTCCACATCAAAGTACTGGAGTAAAGTCTATTTCACATGTAGTAGTCCAATGCATAAAATTCCGTTTTTAATAATTTAAATAGTCATATTCAGTCACGGGTTTGCTTTACGCCACTTGTCTAGGCGACATTTAAAACTATTCACTGAATTAGCAGACACCACACTTTCCGGGAGTTTATTATACCTACTGAAAATGTATAGAATACGATAAATCTTTATCCAGATACAGTCACTTATGAAATGTCGAGACTCTAGGTGCGTGGTTAAAATAGTAAGTCTTATTGAGAAGAACAGGCAGGAAACTCCATGGAAACTCTTTTAAAATGATAGACTACAATCTTGATTAGTACAATGTTGTGGTAAAAGCTGCGAGAATAATGTAATTCAATGTGAATAAAAGATATGATTGTAGGTTTATATGTAGCTGTCCTGAAAGCGGCGAAGAAGTAGAAATTCTGTAAAAGCACCTGGTCCACCTGGCTGGCACCTGGCTGCTAAGTATTTCATACTGCATAAATTGGGCAGTTGTTAAGCATATCTGTTACCAAACTTCCGGGTTCGATCCCCGCACGGAACAAATACTTGTATGGCCTACAGGGTGTACTACGAAATCTTATAAAAAAAAAAAAAAAATACTATATAATATTTTAATTTTTATTTTTTATTATAATATTTTTTTTCTTTTACATGTTTTATTCTTTTATTTTTTGTTACTTTATCTTTAAAATTGTTTTTGTGCTGTGTCGAATAAATACTTTTTTCTTTTTTCTTTCTTTTTTCTTTTCTTTCTTTCTTTCTTTATAGCAGGGTAGAAATTGAACTGCCCAGACATTTCCAGTATGAGCTGACCTCACACTGTATAGGCTTTTCGTGCAATAAAAGGTCAGCTTATACTGGAAATATCTAGGCAATTCAATTTCTGCCCTGCTATCAGAGTGCTAATATTTATTAAAAAGTATCATCGCTTAACTAAGTTTCACCGTGATAAATGTTACAAGCAATCACAAATCGTTACTTTTTATCTTTTAAAAAACATCTGGTCCTTGATCTTCTCAATTTCCGGCCAAAGCTACTTTTTCATTCCAAACTTTTATAAACTTCTGAAATGTTCGAAATTATTACAATTTTTATGGCGTCTTAGTATTTACATAATGATTGCGTATTCAGTTATTGGGAGAAACTTTTTACATGACATTTTCAATTGAAAATAACTTATCTTTATAAATAAACAAGACAAACTAAAAAATAGAATTTATTGAGTTAATATTATGTAAGATGCTTCGGCGTGGACTTTAAGAGTTCCCGAAGTCTGCCATTAGGTGCCGAAATTGGACCACCATGGTGAGTTTAGCGGGTAGTAGTCCGACACCCCCTCCCACCCCCCTTTACCTAGGCCGATATCCTAAGATGGTTCTCACTTCTTACCACGCTTCAACACATTAACAAAACGCCAAAATTTTAGTAGGCACTGCCGTAATAAGACCGACTCCCTTTTACATAATATTATTATTATTATCATGTACGCCCAAATATTTTTCCTGTTGACACGAAACCCCTTGATGTTCGCAGTCGAGCCCTGGGAGTCCATATGGACCACTTTGGAAATCAATGCCTTATATGAACCATGTCATAGTACCAAGTCAAATTGACAATATAGTAATGGATGAGTATTAATCTAATATCATCCATTGCTTTATACAAAATTAACTGTCCTTTAATTACGTATCCAATCTATTTATGTACAATATTCGTGACAAACGCCATTACACGGACACAGACAAGCGAACTGCAAGCGTCTGCTCTACTCTAAACTCAATAATAGACGATATAATGCGATCTAATTATGGGAAAGCCAAGCAATGTCCGCCTGTCTGTGTCTCGCAGTTACTACGGAAAACCAGTTCTGCAGGAATTAATATTAATTTATCCCTAAACACGTCTTTGTTAATATTGTTATATATAATAATAATATTGTTATTGTATTTCTGTGTTCATAGTGGTTTAGCCTGCAGACGACATATAAGTGGCATTTTTTGTGTCTTCAGAAAAAATGGCGTTTTTGTTTCTCTAGGAAAACGAACTAGGTACAAAGAGTTCGTCTTTCAAATCTGTAACATTTCGGCTGACTGGCAGCTGTCCCATTTCCGGCGACAAGATAAAAGAGAAAGGATCCAAACTGATAAAACCGATGGCAATAATAATAAATATTGTGTTCTCTCCAGTAATACTAGAATTTTTCATAAAATTGTTACTTAAAAGATTTATGAAAAAAAAAATAATTAAATTAATCGGTAAAAATTTATATTAATTTTTACCGTGCATAAAAAATTCCGGGGTAAACAAAAAACGATCAAAACAAAAACTTCAAAAATTTTACGATTTTATTTGCAGATTTTATTAATAACTAACAATACTGCGAACATTTTTTGCTTTTGTTTTTTTTAACAACACAATTTTTTGAAACTACCGGGACCATATTCTAACGCTGATGAGTACGACTCATGTACTGAATCCATGGTATCACTTTTCGTTACGATGTCAGTTACATCCTGTAGATACGTTCTAGTTCTAGCAATGAATCCATATTAGAAGTTCAACAAGATTGAATCCACGCTCAGGACCTTATTAGGGATTATGGGCCCATTCGCTAGACCTAGCTTATATATTTCTCTCCCGATCCCTCATATTATATCAACGGCTGTATTCAGGAGGAAAACATATAAGAATTAGGTCGGTATGAAATTAGTTTCCGACAAAGAATCCGTCACAAAATAAGGGATCCTCCGTAGGTATTTGATTTACTTATGTTCGGTTTAATATGGAAAAAGACAAAGATATTTATTGCAGAAACTATGTACAAAGGCGTTATTACTTGGGTATCAACTTACGCAAAGGCCTACGCAATCGGGTGTCGGAATAGTATTTTTGGAAAGCGCTAACACTACAAGACTTAAGCCATAAAAAAATTAATAATACATTACTTTGTGGCAAAATATTTATGCATAAATATTATAAAATACATTTTGAATTAACTATTTTGTTTTTTAAACTCTCTTAAGGCGGCGCAGTAGTACACAATTATTCTCAAATCGGTTGCATACAAAAACGCGCGCGATCTAGCTTGTACGCATTGCGACAAAACCATATTTGTCGCATAAAATAAAAACTATCGTCAATTTTATAAAATCCAATTACCTTACATATAACTGAAGTGTGTGCATAAATTAATCTATACAAAAAAAATTGAGGCTTAAATCGGTCTTGTTTCCCTGTAGAATGAAAATCTCTGCTTTTAAATAATTATTTTAACATTTTTTTCTCTGCATTAATCATGTAAAGCCAAGAACCTTATAGATCTAATATTCTTGTGTAAAGCAATGTTTTCAAGATTATTATTTATGCGCAAGGTTGCATTTAGGAACAGAGACTGAATCACTCATGCGACACGTACCTCTTAAATTAACAACTAGAAACTATAAGGATAATGCAAGTAAAGTAGTTCTAATATTTCCCGAGCCGCTTAAATAGTTCGTGGTTTATCTTTTATCGCCCTAATTGGATTCGGCGAAAAATGGTTACAGAATACAGTAGGTATTGCTTTTTAAAATGTATTTTTCTGCGCACAGTTATGAAACCAAAATTTCATTCGGATTTGATATTGTCTTTATTAAACGCAAAACCTATATGGTATAGCAACTAATAGAAGAAATTTCTATTGCAGTTATTACTTCTAATAATAGAAACGAATTTATCTTGTTATTAGAATAATAATTTGAGAAAGTCTTGATGGTTATTCTGCGTATAATTGATGCTTTTAATTCGGTTTTTTATAAAAATAAAGATTGTAACAACAATAATTTTTAATTTTTTTTTAGATGTTTTTGGAGACAATTTTTGTTGATATTATTATAATAATTATAATACAGGGTGGTAATGACATTATGATATTAAGAAAGCACGTATTTGGTATCACGTTCTGTGATCGTACACAAACAATCAATCAAATCCAATTAGTAGTTTAGTAATAGGAACAAAATTTAAATTTTCTTAATTTTACGCAAATATTATCACGAAATTTGAAAAGTAGAGAACCAGTTCTTACCAAAATTATCTTTATTTACATGTATAGAAGAGAAGAAGATGACATGTTTCCGCTTTGATTTCCGTTCACCAGACGAATGACAGTAGAGAGAAAATTATTATGCAAAGGTAACATGCGTGAAAATCGTAGATTTTTTGTGTACGGCTTCAGAACGTAACACCAAATACGTGATTTTATATAATATCGTAACATCATTACCACCCTGTTTATTAAAGTACCAAAGATAGGAAGTTTTTAGGACCAATCAACATTATTTTGAGTTCCTGATAATAAAATATTTAACTGCCAATAATCAAACCAACATCTCAAGAGATATCAAAACTAGAATAAAAGCTTCATAATGACTCTACTTTAATTGCATTCAGAACTTTCTACTTAGGTATCATTATTCGGACCGTTTCATGACATTATAGGAAGCCAAGAGATATTTTAATATTTACTGCCTACAAGAGCATCGCTCGTCGCCTACTAGCTTCGCAATTACAGTCTTGGCCTTTTCCCAATTTTCAATTATTCGTTATTTGCCACTTTCGGAAAGAATAAACATAAATTCTATGAAGGAATATTGAAACTAGGTTATTTTCTTTGCCTTAGCGTAGGAACCTACTTTTAGCTCCCGACAAAAAAAAGGGGTGTTATAAATTTGTAGTGTGTATCTGTATATCTGTGTATCTATGTATCTGTCTATGGCATCGTAGCTCCAAAACGGATGATCCGATTTTAATTCATTTTTTTTAATTGAAAGCTAGTTTAATCTAAAATCATCTTAGCTATGTTTCATGAAAATCTGTTCAGCCGTTCGAAAGTTACATTTTTTTTTAGTTGGAGTCGTTTTTGGCGATTAGGTTATCATGAATATTCTTCTTAATTTTAGTTATCTGTTTATAAGATCCATTAACAAGCGAACGATCTTAATCTTAATCAGTGGATTAGCATTTTTAGCATCAGGATCTCTATGTACTAACTGTATTTAACTCAACGTGCGAACTGGGCGACTGTACATTCTTAATTAGCCTTCTTATCTCATTATGTATTCTGAAATGCAATTATAAAATAATAAATAAATAAATCCAGCCTATTACTGACCTGGCCTGGTGCAGGTTGGCGGACTAGGGTGACCTGTCCAACAGTTAACCACTTGTACACAATTAACCATGCCCATAATTGGCAAACGTGACGTTACTATTCCGTGCAACCGCGCAATTTAGACGTCAAAACGGTCCCGCTCCCTCCTCCTCAATTTGCAGCGAGCTAGTGCGGGCGTCAGTTGTGTGACATCAAATTTTGTGTTTTTAATGAAAAAAGTTAAAAAAATAGCGTGAGTAGTTTTTCTCTTAACTTCATTTGGTTTGATTTTAAAATAATCATTTTTTGTCGACTGGGTAGACTGACTAAACATGCTTTATTTGATATAGATATTACGTGTGCAATGACGCTTATTTAAAAGTGAGGTTAGCTCAACGGCTTTGGGAGCCGGGTGGCCTACAATTAACCAAATGCAGTTGGTACACAGTTAACCGTGGTTGACTGTATAGGTTATAATTAAAATTAATAGATCTCCCTGGTTGTATGTGCTGTTAGCATGAAAATGTTAATTTAATTACATTATTATAAAAAATAATGCTTTTAAAGCCTTGCTTGGATTTAAATTATTATAATTATGTCTCAAATCGAGAAGTCTGATTGATAATGTTATAAACATGTCATTTTTTTCGTAATTATTATAAGGAAAACATGTATTGTGTGTTAATTTTGACGAAATAACCTTTAATAACAAATAAAAGGTCAATTTAATAACATATAGTGTTATTATTTCAAAATAATTAATTTATCATATTTAGTGATTAATTGTGTACCCCATGGTTAACTGTTGAATACTCCCCCGGTTAATAGTGTACTATAGTGTGGACACCGTTAACCAATTCTCATTTTGTTTTAAAACATTTTTTTCTCTAAATTCCTTTGGAAAACGAACAGTCCTTCAATGCCAATATGTAGCTAATGAATCTGCCTTTTGACCAGAGGAGAAGAAAACATGTTTTTAGTGAACAATTATGAAATTATGGTGGTTTGAATTTTATGTGGTTAACTGTTGAACAGGTCACCCTACACATTGCCATCAAGAACTTTATGCAAGTGATAATGAAATCACTATCCACACATAAATTCGAAAAGACATAGGTGCGGGCCCGCTTCGAACTTAGACCCTCCTGCATGGAAGGCAAGCGTTCGACCGCTAGGCTTTCACTGCAATTATAAAATTAAAATTATAATATGTTTTTAAAACGTACACAATTATACAACTAAAGGTTTCCTTATGGAAATAAACTCGGTAATTGACCGAGAATCAAAAGTTTCGGAGTTTCGGATATGTATGCGGGCCGAGCGGATATTTATGGTAATTTATGTCAGCGACCTGCTGTAAAACTTTCACAGCCCCGAAATCCTATTTAGAGCAGTCTAGTAGAGGCATTACAATAGATCTACTGATAAAAAAGTAGTTTTACCCTCACAAATACCTTCGAAGTTTTGGAGATCAAGTACATTAGCATTGAAACTCCGATATGCTAGCATTCGTTTGATGTTATTTTGACGTGCGTTTCGAGAAGTAGTTTCGAATTACTTTTGTGTATTCACTGGAATTGAAGTCCCATATAAACATGTTACTTTTGTATAGCTCTTGTTTTAGTTCTTCGAATTGTTTACGAGTATTTTGTTTCACAGTAATGCTTTGTTATTTTCGCATCATTTCGATGTTGCTTTTTTTATTTCTGGCGCAGCTATTGGTATTTACCTTTGCTATACATATTCATGATACATGTCGTCAATATTGATACTCTGAAAATGTATAGTATCGGTGTATTAAGCTTTGTTATCGCAAAATTAAATACTTCTTTTAATATTTTTAATTTACTGATTTTCTTTTACATGTGTTTGTAACCCATTTTAGTATCGTATTTATCGGATAACATATTATTTATATTTTCCATGAATTTCTGATTACTGAGCTCTCAAAATGGATCAGAATAATTTAAATTTTGGATACATTTTTTGATCAAATGACAGAAATTGTTAAAAAGGAGACTGATGTTGTATGAGAAAACAAAATTTCAAGTTTCGCCATATTTAATGCACAGTTGTGATGTTGAAATCAAATTACGTTAATACTCTCTGCACAGTGCACAAATCAAATACGAACTCATATGCACACAAAGAAAATACACAATCGAATGCAATCAGTTAAAGTCAGCATTAATGGAGGTTTATTGATGTCAATACCTTTTCTGGAATGGAAATCGTAACCGCCAGCCACCATTGAGTCAATAGTATCCAGTGTCCAAACACAAACGAATTAAATCGTCTGGTAACAAAGGAAAACCTTTTCCCATTAGGCGAATGTAAACTCTAGTAATTGAGTTTGAATTGCTTTAAAGATTTATCCGCACTATGTTTGTGTACCGGCCTATATCGAAAAATTAAACGGTCCCCACATTTTAATTGAATCCTAATTGAAAAGGGCGACCTTCCCGGTGAAGAGTGAATTTAATTTACGAGTGTAAAAGTGTGCTAAATAACGAAAAATCGTTTAGGGAGGTTTTCGTTTAACGATAATCGATAACTTGTCTTTTGATTGCGATGCAATTGTAACTTTTTAGTTTTAGGAAATATCGAAATCATTCTCTTGCCCTTATCCCATTTTATTTGTAGTCGGCGCAACATTTCTTTTTCTTTCATTCAAGAAGTCATTTCCGGATTCATTTCCTTCACATTTATGTCATTTTTCACACAGTCCATCCATATTTATTTTTGATTTGCCTCTTCTTTTTTTAAATGTTTTTTTTAGGCATAATACATTATCTTCTTATAACATTTTTGTCATCCTTCCGTAAAATACATGTCCATACTACGATAACCGGTTACTTTTTAGTTTTCCCGTAACTGGTGCCACTTTCGTACTTTGAATATACTCATTCCTTGTTTAATCCAATATTTAATAATTTTGGGAAATATCGAATATTTGTTTCAGAATGCCAAAAATATTTACAATAAGTTGCTAACTTAAGTCTATAAATATTAGACAGACTTATTTTTGTATGACTCTACAGCTTCGACTGCACCCCCTAATCTGTCAAGACGTCACTTCTAAAAATAGTGTACAGTCACGAGTAGATACAAATCAATGTGTAGGTATGTATCTGTATCAGGGTTGTTGCGAACATCAGCATCAGCATACGCGGAACTTCAGCATCATTTTCAACATCAACATCAGCATCTGTATTGATCGATGCTGATTATTAATGCTGATGTTCAAGCCGTGACATGACTGCAGAGGGGACGGGGCTTATAGCAAGTATTGTTTTCGCTTGCCAGTTTTTAACAACTACGACTAATTATTACTAAACTACTTAGTTTGATTCTATTTTTTATTAAAAGTGACAAAATTAGGCAATTTATTTTATTACAATACCAAGGAAAACTGTGCAACTTTTAGATATAAATTCATAATGTTCACAACTTTTCCCCTGCTTTTTTAAGAAAATAAAAATATCTGCATCAGCATCAGTATCCGCTGATGTCAATGATAATACATCAGCATCCGCTGATGTGAAAAAAATATGCATCTGCAACAACCCTAATCTGTATGTACCTATAGACGTAGCGACATTCAAAAGATAATTTTAGGAGAACTAGTGATTAAAATCTTTCGTAACAGTTCACTTATTACCACAGACTAAAGAACATTCTTGTTTAGGCTGTACTTATTACCTGCAAACGAAGGCACGGACGGCTAAACGATTGGCTTTCTGCGCTACGTGCCGCGGATTCGATCCCCGCACGGAACTAATATTTGTATGACCTAAAGATAATTGTTCCGGGTGTAGCTGTGTGTGTGTGCATGTGACAAGTACCTATGTTTGTAAACTGTATCCACGATACAGGAGAAATCCTAATTTTAGGCAAAGTTTTAAAATAAATGAAAATCACGTAGGTAATATAAACGACATATGTATATTATGAGTAGGTATGTAGGTACAAGTAGATACGCATTTTTCTTTATTAAGGAGCATATAAATTGCTTATTATTCAAGGAAGATGTAAAAATGATGCATATACATAGTACATAATATTACGAAACGTGGGATGGCCCTAACTTAATTTTTCTTTGCTATTAATTATATTTTGTGACAAGTTTCCAACTTATCGCTTTTCTTCTTTACCACAACATTTAATAATTAAAACTTATCTCGTTATTGTTTGGCTAAAATGTTTAGTAAACTTTTTTTCTGTGACATCGATCCCACTTAGTTACGAACAGGACTTGCAAAACTTTGTAGACGAAACGTTGCAAAAGAGTTTCATCACATAAATAATGTATTTCAAACTATATTAATAGCTTCCCTTGTTAAAACAAGCCTTAATTAAATACGAAATAGTATACTTGATAGGCAGAAATAGGGAGGCAACTGAGCACGCAACCCTTCTTCTAATAAATTTATAGAGAAATTTAATTTAGTTATAGACAATTTATACTGTATTGTAATTTTCACATAAATATTTTATATTTTCACCAGAAAGAGGAAGCTTGCTTACTATGCCAGACAAGTCAATAACATATTATTATATCACTCAAACAATATAATATTATTATCATCGACACGTTACATTATATCCTGAACCTTACATATTTTTACTATATAGTGTACACTAAAAGTATTTGTATTGAATTTCTTGAGATATTTTTATTTAACTAATTTTATCTTCACAGGCTTACATCTGGATAAACTAGCACAGTTATTATAAAAAACTTAGCCAGTATAACGTCACCCTAAAGAATTCCACCGAAGAATACTTAAAAAAATGAATACCTACTTCATGTAGAAAGACTTTTCATTCATCTTTTTTTTTTAATATTGCCCCTCACTTGTTTTTCTCCTATATCTTGGGTATAGTTTACAAACATACATGATTGTCACACGTCAACTATCTGTCGGTCATATAAATATTTGATCCATGCGGGGATCCGCGGCACGTAACGCAGAAAGCCAATCGCTTAGCCACTCATTGTCAATTGTTTGAATGTTTTTTTAATATTCTCAGATATTACAATAGCCGGGGGTATAGTGGGGCTTATACTTCGCTTTATATTAGGTGAACCTTTCCCATTGATTGGACACAAATCCAATCTCAGGTTACAACAATGTCCAATTATTTTCTAAATGGAAACCCAATTAATAGACGTCGTGCACAGAAAAAAACGACTTTACAGGCTCCATCCGAACCAAGATAATTAGTTATATATAGCAATAACTTGCTTATTTCTAGCCGTTACGTTATTTCAGTGCAGATATTTTAACTTTTCAGGCTCCATTCGAACTAAGCACTCGGTTGTAAATAGCTCTGACTTGTTTATTTCTAGCCGTTAGGTTTTTTATTTAATTTAACTTTTCAGGCTTCATCCGAACTAAGTACTCGGTTTTAAATAGCAATAACTTGTTTATTTCTAGCCGTCAGATTTTTTATTTATTACGAATAAAATTTATTCTAACTAGATTTACTACGATCGATATTCGCACGAAGGTACGTTCAAACAGCTTCCCCTACCTTAATGCGAATGTAAAATCTGTCTGTTGCCATGGGATACATACAATTTTCCTTTTACGCTCCGCCTGACCTAACAATCAGTGTAAAAGCTTTTATCTCTTCTCTATAAATATAAATCACGTCAGTCTAGCTTGCGTATTACTTTAGAACTTGCATATCTACGTTATATTTAACGTATCATTGTGCCTTTTTTATTAGAAAAGTTTTAAAATGTTTCAATGTTTGACGGCTGAGACAGACGAGAAGTTGACACGTGCTTTGATGAAAATATTTGCTTGCAAATAGTCGCTTGTAAATATTTGCTTACAAATATTTGTTCCAAGTTTGAATGTGCATATAATTTGCATACGTAATGGCGAAGGGAAATACTACAAGTAGTATTTGATGTCAAATGTGGAGAAATATTTGCAACAAACGATTATGGTCGAGAAAGACAATAATAATTTATTTATTATCCTATTATACTTATGATTTGGGTCGTCAATCATGGAGAAAAATAACTAAAACCAAAGCATTATAAAGAGAGCCAATTAACTTGGATATTTGTTGTGGAACTATTAATTAAGGCGCGTCAGTGAGGTAACGAATTTGTCGATTTCGCTTCCTCCACCCGCGCAACCCGCGCGACCCCTTGTAATATTACGGAAACCGCTCGGAGCATGTCAAAGCGAGCATCGCGCCAGACATTAAAAAACTATATAATAAATAGAGGTGGCAATGTAAAATATATATTTGTACATTGTTTCACTTATAATAGGTCTATATAGTAACAGAGTTACTACTAGAAAATTAATACCTATAACAGTGGTACAATCACTACAATGATGAATGATTAAAAAAGGGAAATAAAAAAATTATGCTTCGTCAACGAGATTCTATCTGGTATGTACTCACGTGGTCACATACTGAATTTTAATTTATGTTTATAGAAAACATCAAAAAGATGGTCTCTACATTTTAGAAGATGAAACACAATTTGTATTGACTTGACAGATAAAGTGACAGATCAGTAGACTATCTATATCTGATTTTACTAAAATAATAATATTTCAAATATGTACTAAAAAAAATCAAAACATGTACCATGTTTGTATGTAACATGTTTATAGATGTACATGCCATACTACTGAGGCAAGTTATATAGGTTGCCCTCTCTACACAATATTGTGTCTAGAGAGCAAAACAAATTCTGAATTTATAAATCGAACGCGATAGCCTCGATCGACACGGGTATCACGTCCGAGAGCCAGCGGCAGACTGCCGTCCGTCGCGAACACGACCCTTCAGCTGAAAATTGGCACAAATTTACGTTTAAATTCAAAGAAAAATTGAAAAATGACTTTTTTTTTAATGTTAAACGTTGGACTTATAAATAAATGAATTATTTATCTATTGCTGCAAATCAGAAATAAATTAAGCTTCAAGTTCCGAAGCAGATGAAGGTTTAAATTCTGATTTAGGTGTTTTATAATCGCCAATTACTATAGTATAATCTACTTAAAAAAAATATTTGCAACGTTGGATTTGAAGTAGAGATCTTGAACTTTAAGACTGTATTTTTGTTTTTTTTGTATATGGTGTAATTACGGAGGAGATGGCGATATAAAACGGCGTTTTGGTCGGGGTACTGCCTTAATTACGCAAACTTAAACAAACCAGCATTGTTCTTTGTATATTTTAAAAATAAGTATATTAAGTTCCTAACTATAAACAGAACGAATAAATATAGACTAAATCTGTAATCCCGAATTTATAATAGAAATAAATTAAAAAAATAAAAATATAATAGCTATAGCTTATATCACTCAGGGATAAAACAGCTTTCAATTAGTGAATTTTTTTTTAGAATCTGCTCAGAGTCAGTAGTTACATACAAACAAACAAACTCTTACCTCTTTATAATATTCGTATTGAAGCATAGATATATATTATGAAAATGTCTCAATATTTTTCAAGGATTGAGAAATTGAACGGGTTATCAGATGATATTTTTTAACATTGAGAATTGAATTAAAGTTTCAAAATTCCGTAATTCGCTATTGTACTTTTATGACTTGCAGGCGAGAAACAATTCACATAATCTTTCATTCATGGAATTACAATAATTATACGTATTTGCTGTGAGATTACTTATTCAGTACCATCAATATTTCGACTTATGTCACATTCGCAACACAACGTTTCGCCTCGAATAAATAATCCATAGATCTGTTAGGATTTTTTATACGAGGCGAAACTTTGTGGGGCATAAATCAATATTTCATAAGACCGAGTTAAGCTAACACGAGGTCTTGTAACATAAATTAATAATTAGTTTCACGATTATTAATTGATATTAGTACGGAATTGAGATCAAGCTATGAAGAGAAGCGAGCCAGGAACTTGAGATAACTATCTAATATACCTTAACTAATCTCACATGAACGAAACCCAGACTAGAAATAAATATTGGATACTTCTTACTAATGCGAAAGTAACTCTGTCTGTCTGTTGTTACCTTTTCCCAAGTAAACAGCTGAACCAATCATGATGAAATTTTACAAGGAAATCATCATGAGGAAGACATAGTAATTTTTATTTTTTGTTTATTATTAATTTTATAGTAACTATCTCTATATATTACCTGTTTACGACAAAAGGGCTGATCTAACCTTGACTAAATTTAACAAAGAAATAGTGGGCATAATGAGAAAAGACATAGGATTTTTTTTTTTTTTTAATTCTTTCTGCCTTTCTCCACGTGGTTGGAGTTGCGGACACTGCTAGTAGATAAATGTGAAACCGTTCAACTCTTGTTTCGATCATGGAGCAAACTTGCGAATCTTAGTAAATAATGCCCGATGCTCAACATGGTCTCCGTCTAAGATTTGTAGGTAATCTTATCGCAGGAAAACACAGTAAATATAAATTAATTTTAACATCTCATCCCTCTTATTATAACTTCTATAAAACTCCTACGCACGATAATAGGATGGTCTAATCTTAGCCGGGATGGTTGAAATGTTTACTGTTATTATAATTTGAAAATTTGAAGCAATATCAACATAACACGGGTTGTAATAGCCGACGAAATTAATTATAGTCGTCGTGGGGGCGTAAATCTAATACCCTTGAAATATTGTGGTTACAAGAATCTCATGTGGTTCACAACAAGAGTACTTACTAGTAGATATATGAAATTACTTCAAAATTATAATTTAAAATAATGACATAATAATACATTACGCCTTTATTTCCGAAGGGAGGCATTGCTGTACAATACACCTACACTTATTTACTATAATAGGGGCGAGCCTACTACGATCTTCCGGGCAAACTTAGTAACACTGGGCTTAAGTATACTGAAAATTAATTAGCAAATATACCCAAGAACACTTTTAAATAATAGAATAGACTAGGCAGTCAAAAATATACTTACTAATATTATAAAGTGGTAAAATTTGTTTGTTTGTAGACCGAGAAAAAATCTTGTTGTAATTACAAATATTGCCATTCAACGTGGCAATGCTGCCAATCTTCTGGGCACGCTACCAATTGACAGCGATGAGGAGGAGTACTTTGACGCCTAGGTGCTCAGTTTTATATTAGTATTTTTTTTTTAATGTTTTATGTGTTTTACAATAATTAGTGTACATATTTAAGTTTACATATTATGTTTGTTAATAGTTTAATGTTTCTCGTGTTATATTTGACAACAAGATGTATTTAGTCAACTTTACCTTGTTTTTTTTTTTGTAAAGTTAATGGAAAGAGTTTATTTATAAATAGAATGTTCACTGTGGAGTACTTACGTTTAGTTGATGCAAGTTACTAAGCGTTCTGGTACTCTTGTTATCACAATACATATTTTTCTCCGGGTATGTGTACCTAATGTCTGAAACTATTGAACCGATTCAAAAAATTGTTTTACTGGTAGAAAGCTATCCCTGATTAATAATATATTATGTTACCGCTAATGAACGTAAATCAGGTAGAGCGTCTGGTGTCAGATTATCTGGTTGAGTCCGTTATAGTGGAAAAAATTCTTTCTTTCAGTTCTTACATTAACTAGATAATCTGCAGACATCCTAGGTAATCTGCAGACTAAAGACCAAGCATACGGTTAAGTTAATAAAACCAGCTCTTTGCCTGAATAATTCCTAGCTTTCATACATTTGTCCAAACAAAAGTGTTTTGCAAACTGTCTACCGCGATTTAACAGTGTACCATTCATTAATATGCAAAATATCTAAATAAAGTGCAGATATCTGCTACTTTAAGTAAAATTTCATCAAGCGGATCGTACCCGGTAATTGACAGATTACCTAGCTAATGCGCATTTTAACGTATTCCGTATTCTAACGGTAACATACACATAAACTATACTTACTAATAATAAAAGGAAGTATAATTTGTTTGTTTATTTGTAAGTCAAAAGTCAAAAATTATTTCTGTAATAGAAACCTACAATTTCCTTTAGTGATATATATTTGTAATATAAATATATTTTTTCCTAGGTATATTTTATTTATAACAAATAAAACATGCTGATGAGACCGGGGGTAACAGCTACGTATAATGAAATCCGTAAAATCCAATAGTCCTATGAATTGAATTTACACCAATAATGAGCTGGTAAAGAAAGTATCTACACCCAATTAGTTCCAAAATACTGAACTTAATGGAGAATTTCCGAGACCCAGCTGCAAAGGAAATTCGGTATACAATTACCGAGTAATTTACATTATCGTCCTAAGAAATGTTAGTAGTGTTTTGTAAATGTGTAATGAATAACTTACATCAAAGATATCAGGTATTGCTGCATTAGAAGTTACTTTGAAAATCGTCATAAATATAGTTAGGAATTTCTTCTAGCCTAGCGGTTAAACTCTAGCCTCCAAACTTGAGCTTGAGTTCAAACCCGGCCCGCACCTCATCCAGTTCCACTCATCCACTTTCCAATTCATGTGCGGATCAGAATTTGATTATTATTTGCGTTAACGGTGAAGGAAAACATCGTGAGGAAACCTTCACACCTGAGATAGCTCCATAAAATTCTTGATGGAGTTTGTAGTCAGTCAACCTGTATCAGACCAGCGATCGGCGTGGTGGACTAAGGCTTAACCCTTCTTATTTAGAGATTTTTTATAATTCTTCTTCAATGCAGAGCCGTCTGTCTCTAAATCGAACCATGGGGCCCACATCGTAATCGCGAAAATATAATCAGCTATCCCATACAAAACTTCAATACCTACTCGACCCAAACGTATAGGACAACAATTTGTTTTTTTTTGCAATTGTGATTTTGATCCTATATAGTATCCCTTTAGTTAATAATAGTCTTATAGTCTGATCCACACCCTTTAATATGTCCACGCATTTGTGATACACGTTGTATTTATTATACGAATGTTCGATATTAGGTAGGTATCTCTGGGGTGGCTTCAGCCGGCCAGGCATAA
This sequence comes from Allophyes oxyacanthae, assembly GCA_932294325.1. Taxonomy (NCBI): domain Eukaryota; kingdom Metazoa; phylum Arthropoda; class Insecta; order Lepidoptera; family Noctuidae; genus Allophyes; species Allophyes oxyacanthae. The sequence goes on along the minus strand of OW028620.1, from coordinate 6,459,788 downwards.
CATCAAGCCTGATCCTCCCTTTGTAATTCAGAAAACCGTACCTCGTTCCTCTATAGAGATACTAGTAATGTGTAATCCAAATTGCTGCCTTAAAATAAAACGTAAAAATTCAGCGCTTTTCAGCGAAAATTGATCTACCACGGAGTTTTTGGCGTAACTTCAAAACGTAAGGTTAATACAGTAAATAGTGAGTTCGAAATTCCCGACAAAATTCGCGTTACATATGCAAATCTCGTCCAAATTCTGTGGAACTTTGCTTACATAATAAATCAGTATGATTTCTGTCGGTTGCCAACGCAAAGGCTTGTATCGAGCGCTTTCAATTAATTCAGGATTGGGGGGTAATGTCGCTTTGCTAAACATCTATTAAGAACTCATTGTGGATATGTATATCATATATCTACATAGGTATGTGTTAATTAAGATTGAGGTATATAGGCGGGCTTGTTTAAATTGTGACGTTATTAAGTTTGTTTGCTATAGAGTTGTGTGTTTGTTGTTTGTATGTTATTATAGTTATTGAAATCTAGTTTGTGTTTATTGAAATAAGTGTGTTCGAAATAGTTAGAGATGATTTACTTTCCAATAGTTACGCTCACAAAGAACAAATCGATTTTAACCGTATCAATTAAAAGTTGGTTGATGTAAACTTTGTTGATGAGTTAAAGCATAAAGATGTAGTTATGCAAACCAGAACCTAGAAATTGATTGATAGATACATAAAACCATCCCTCTAGGTATTCTCTACATGTGCCAAAAAGATCTAGGCCGTCAATGACATTTTTCAGGCTGAAAACTACTGTCGCTTTTGATATCAACCTTAACAACAATTTTGAAAAAGTTTAACAAGAACCATGTTACATAGTTCCACATCATTAATTTAATTTTTATAATACCTTTTAGTCCCAATCGCTATAAGGGGTAATAATCGCTATTGCAAAAATAAATCTGCTGTTCCATACATTTAGTCGATTAATATATTTTAATTATTTTTATGGCACAGCTGTTTTTTTTTTCTGCGATTTCATTGTTGGTCCCATAGTAAAAGTTGTTCATAATGATAAGTAAAATAACCCCATTATATGGATTGGGACTAGAAAGGAACTTCATATATGCTTTAGTAATAAATACATGTTATAATTTAAATACATAACTGGGTATCATTTTACATGTTGTTTTCAATGTTGTTTGCTTTTGTTCATGATGCTTGGAATCCTGTATTTAAAGGTACAATTCCGAGAACTGGATCCAGTAACTACCTCGTAATTGCAGGCAGCGAACGTGACTGTAAACTGACACTACAAAATGCAGCGTTTCCAGTGAAAAGGGACGGTTCACGAAGTAAGAAGGCTTCAACATTTTTGGGACACAATATAGTTACATAGACAGAAACTTTGAGAACGTCTGAGATTACAAAATTTATTACAAAATTGCGCTCGCGCTCATAACATGTTGAAACAACCAAAGTTTAATATCTATCCACATATTGTCGTTTGCTTATTCATACGAGTCTTGCAGATATTACAAACATGGAATAAGCATTAGCCCGTTTCGAGTATTCTCGGATAGAAGCAAAGCATATCGGCGACATTTTGTTATAACATGTTTATTCAAATCAGACCGCTCGAACTCGCATAAATCCTTATTGATGTTTTGATAGCAAAAGCGTGCAATATTTTTCTTGGTATATTTTATTTATGGAATTAAAAATATGATAGATACGGCTGGTATTCTCATCACTCGTTGTTATGAGTAGATAAAAAATAATTTTCAGGCCGTGGTGGAAAGATTCGCCAGTCAACAACGGACATAACAGCGCTGAATTTGAAATTGACGACACGGTTGGCGCAGTGGCTAAGCGATTAGCGTTCTACGCTACGTGCCGCGGGTTCGATCCCCGCATGGAGCAATTATTTGTATGACCTATAGATGGTTGTTCCGGGTCTGGGTGTGTATGCATGTGACATGTATGTTTGGCCTGGCCAGCTTGTAACTGCCATGACATTCTTATTAAAAGGTAAATCATTATTACTATCCTTTTTTAATTTATTTTTATTCATATTAAATTACATTATTCTCGCAGCTCTTACCACAACATTGTACTAATCAAGATTCTAAGTTTTCTTTGCGGTTCTTCTCCATAGGATCTACTATTTGGAACCGCGCACCTGGAGTCTTGACTTTTCTTAAGTGCCTGTATTTGGTTTACATGGAATAAAGATCTATTCTATTCTATCGAGGCTGACTACCCAGGGTTTGCCAGACGATCTCATGGAGGCTTTCCTTGCACCCCAACCATTTAGAATGCTGACAAGCCGTTATCATTGCATTCAAGACCTTAAAGTTACGTGAGTGAAATAGAGTATAAAGCTTATTCATAGGCCACTGGCTGGCCATTTTTCACTGTCGCTATGTGTATGCATTATTGCAAGTTTTATATTCGGTACGTATGGTTCCCTCGACGACTATATACTAAAACCCGAAAGATAAAAAAGCAAAACACGTCTGAAATCCTCCCGTGACATTTTATGTTATAATATTGTGTCTAGAACAGGGAACTGAATGTATTTTTAACACGCTTTTATTAGCTTCAATTGTAAATAACTATGTAAGAAAATCTTGGAAGTTAAATTTGACCCACTTCCCGGTTTCCGATTGAGCTGAAATTTTGCATACACGTTTAGTTTGGATGACTAAAGCGTGTTCTATAGTTTTTTCACATTGAAAAAAACAAAACAATTAAAATATCACAAATGAAATATGACTTTCAAATTTTCGCGCCAAAACACGTGACGTGACGTCATTGCATTGCTCGTTCATAGCGTGTGAATACGGTTACCAAGGAAACATGAAAGAGTGACGTCAAATTTTATTCAAGCTAAAAATATCAAGAACTTTTATATACACACTGTTTTTAGATTTTTATTCTTTCAGAACAGTATTTATCTCGTAATTCTATAATAGAAAAGAAAGAAAGAAAAATCATTTATTCATTTATTTGCCACAAAAACAAGACACACTAGAATGACAGACACAGGTAATAAGAAGAGGACAGGTGCATAGACAGAGAAGACATTATTTTAGGATGGCAACAGTGTAAAATTGAGTAGAAAAAATAATAATTTAAAAGGATAAAAAACCACCACCAGGTACCAAAATAATCACCACCAGGTTCACGAATAAAGTTATAAGTTTTACGAAATTAAGTTTGGCGTTCATTGTTAACTGGTGACGTTATACCATCGAAACCCACGTCTTTTACCGAGCACCACGTTAGATGAATGCATCTCGTCGCGTCGTTTATATTTACCTGAGTAATATTATCTACATGAATATTGAAAATCTAATAATTGCTTAAAACCACTGCCATTAGACGAACTGACTAGTGACTTAAATATAATAGAATAGATATACTCTTTATTGTACACTAGATTTGTAGGACTTATTAAATGTGGGATTCTTACTATTGTGGTTGTAATAAAAGATGTAGATTCGTTAAATAAATCTTGAGTTTAATAAATTCGTCTTATACGGTCGTCTTGGAGCGGAGCAGTCTATGACTGTTTCCTTTCTTAAAAACCATCCATACCCTGTGAGGGTATGGATGGTTTTTCACTTTTTCTCACTATATTTTTTTGATTTTTTTCACTATACAATATTAGCACACATTCGTCTTCTCACTCACACCTTTACGACTTACTTACTTCATCTCTTTTCCACAGTCATGCATCATCTTATTCATTACCTTCCATTCCTACATAAATACATTATAATAAAGTTAATAAGATGGTACATTCGGCAATTTTTCCGGTCGACCATTCTTAAGGCGGTAATCGTTTGCACCCGGCGTCCAAACGTAGAGTTATTAACTCTAAACGGGCCGCAGTCGTTCAAAGCATATTGTTTGCGAAATGTATCACCGTAACGTATTGTGATTATACAATGGGTCTTATCGCCATCGGCGACTAGCTCGGAATTATGGAAAGTATCTATAAATAATAACTTTCGGCCTGAAAATTATGATTGTAAGAGATAGTAATAACCCATCAATCAGGAATGAACAAGCTCGAGTAGGTAGTTCATTAGTTCATAACTAGTGGTCACCGAATGGTCGAAATTCGACCACATACTATACATAAATTTTAGCTTTCTGCACTCCTTTTCTACATAAACTTTAACAATGCCAAATCTCACACTCCTCCGTGCGCGCCATATGCTTAAACAGGAGGTACAAAGTTTTCTCTTCACGTAATAATATATAGGTAGATTCTCTATGAATTATCAATGAGATAACGGTACTTGAACGTATAGGCGGTTATTAGAAGTAACATATCCGCCTTGGTGATTGCGACATATAAGCCAAGCGCGGTTACTATCTACCAGTATGGAAGTTTGAAACTGGCCAAAAGTTAAATAGAATTAGTTAATGTATATCTTTCGTCCCACACCGTACTCAAATTTCGAATTTCTGATTCCCAAAACACGAGGCACATTTATGAAAATTTAGTTATAATAAAGCCTGTTTACACGTGCTAGGCGTAGAGCGACACAATACAACATGATTGATGAACCTCTCTACATTGTACAGTGTGTATTCTGTGCTTTAAAAATAGGTATATACGAGTACTTAACTAAATTATAATTTCGGAACGGCCTGAACAAAATGTTTTTTATAATTTTTTTCTGATGTACTTGTAAATAAAGTTTCGATATTTTATATTTAAAACATTTGTTTAATGACCCTGAAATGTAATGCAGCTTCATATTGCTCGTTTAGTTACCGACTAACTATGAATAGATTACAACAATATTACAATATTTTTGCTCGGTCTCTCGGTGTTGCCACTTAATTAATTTAATTAAGTTTTGCTTAGCAGAACAGTGTTTAATATTTAGTAACAAGTGGTTACATGTCACATACGCATACATCACCCCGAAACAACGATCTGTAGATCAAATAATCGCTCTGTGCGGGGATCGAACCCGCGGCACGTAGCGCAGAAAGCTAATCGCTTAGCCACTGCGTCAACCGTACCGTCTTTGCAATCCTTTTGACGCTTTTATTAAGATATATCATTATCATAGACATAGTCCTACCATGTAGTGTAATGTTACATCCGCACAATTAATTCAATAGACGCGTTTGTGGTTTTATGCGATAGCAGATAATTATAATTAATATTAAATTTATTTCACGTGCTTGAATTGCTGAAGTGTTGCAATAGCCGGGTGAATTATTGTTGATAATACATTGTGGTTGTTTGTGGTATTATCTAGGTAGATACGTGTTCGAAATACACGCTTTTGTTCTCATAGGTAAGTGTTTTTGACTTTACACACAAATAACTTTTGTTATGTTTTTTTTATGCATTTAATAGTGTTTAAAATGTGTACTTATATCATATCCAGTGATGATAGAAAAAAGGTAGAATGATTTAATTTCTGAATATTAATTTTACAGATACTAATATAAAAATATTCAGATTGACTAAAATTATAAAATACATTTGCACACAATGGCTTCGCTCATATTGAGGCCGCAATTTCATAGATTACTAATGTAATGTATTGTCGTCAAAGTGTTAGCATTACATACATTTATGTAGTAGTTATAGTTTCAAACAGTAATAGTTTGACGGGTTTGATTAAATACGTACATAGGTATCAGTGGCGAAGGGTGAATATTTTTATTACAACAACCCGTCCAAAAAATAGCTTGGCCAGGCGTGCCACATGCTGTGCAGTATTAATTTATCTGTGGCTTGAACTCATGTAGCAACTTACCTGCCTTTAGATATTTATCAATACATAATACATGGTATTGATACCTATTGGTAATGGCCACGTAAAGGGAAGCCGATGGGAATCGTGTTATATAGACTCTTCGCCACTGATAGGTATATCTCCAAGCCTACAACGCGAACGCTATAAACCTTAGTTATCGGGGTATAATAGTTGCTTCCAAGAATCGCTAGTAGTCAATTGATGTTGGACCAGGAATTCTAGGAAACATATCAAAGCCAAACCAGCCTTAGATCCATGCCACAACAGTGTGAAGTGTGAGGTGGCAATTCTAAGGGCATAGAAACAAGCTCGGCTACATATTTAAAAATTCGATTAATTATTATGTTGTGCGTTGAACGATTAATTGAAGTATTTGTTTCTACTATTCTACCACAGTATTCTACTATCACCATCACGTACTGCCTTTGGCACTATATTTTACACACTTATCATAACAAAGACATTGACATACACAAGATTGACGCAGTGACTAAGCGGTTGGATTTCCGCGCCATGTATTGCGGGTTCGATCTCCGTACCGAACAAATATTTATATTAACAGATAGTTGTAATTGTGAGCAGAAAACCTCGCTATGTCCTAACTATTATTTGCCTTCATACATTAAAAAAACCTACATAACAAATTCTCGAACGAAATTGTAAACAGCTTCAATACCCACATGGAATTACTTTCTTTTCAGCTAGCAGTATAACAAAAAGATAAATCCAATTCACTCAAGTTCTGTAATGAAATCCACAGAGCCGTTTACACGTACGCTTAATAATAAAACTTCATTATCAGCTCCGCCAGCTGGGAACAAAGCCTTTTTATAAAGAACATATATAAACGGGAACAAAAAGCTCATGATTATCACTCTGTCGGCATATAAGGCGAAATTACTTACATCAAATGATAATAGATCTGTCATGCTGCCAACTATTGTTAATGCAAAGAATTAAGGCCGGTCTAGACCATAGTCATGACTGAAGTTAGACAGACTAAAGGTTGTACACACACTTGTTACAAGACGTTTAATAAACTAAAGGGCTTAAATTATTGATTGGTTTCCGCTGCGCTAAAGGGGTTGTTCCATCTCCAGCCAAATCGTTATATTTATCTGTCTTTATCTATTATTATTAAAAGTAAAAGTAGCTTAAAAATTACTCCTTATAACATCAACTATCTGCCAGTGAAAGTCCCGTGAAAATCGGTCCAGCTATTTCGGATATTAGCCGCAACTAACAGACGGACAATTTTTTTAATAATTGTTTTTTTTGTTGATTCCGTATTTTGTATATAACATACAATTACTCCTACATAACCTGTATTCCATCGCTACATTTGAAACGGTATGGTAATTCAGATGACGTATTCAATTCTTCGCAAGTGATGAACGATCCGTTCGGAGCTCACGATTCAGCGGGCTGAATGAAACCGATTCATCTTCGCTGTAACACCACAAAAGCTACCGTTTGTGTTTAGAGGAAACAGAAGCTGGAAGATAAACAAGGTATACATACGGTGAACCTTTCAAAACACCTACTGTTAGAAGGATGGAGCGGTGGGTGGGTTAAATAAAGATAACTTAACCCAATTCATATCATAACATGAAATATTCGAATTCTTTTTGGTAATGAGAATGAATGTGCACAGGTATAATCCTGACTCGGAACTAAAAGTTGCCTTGCGCATAACCGATCAACGTCGACGATGCTACGCTACAGTATATCTACGATGTAGTGGTCGTAGCCATGTCGTAGCCATAACTGCGTAGCCGCGTCGCAACCACACGTAGCTATCGCGTAGTCAGGTGTATACCTTGTCTTGTTGTCCATTACAAAATTATATTCAAAACACGAGTGAAGTTACGACAGAATCAGGTTTATAAAATACACGTTAAATTATTTATTTCAACTCAATATTTCGAAATATCAACAACAAAGTTTAAACCCCAGGAAGCCACAATTTTTAACACAGCATTTTTCATATTTCATTTGTAGAGTCTGATGAGAATTCATATATTATATACAATTTTATGTACATTTTCATTAAGTACTTCGAGTGAACGGAAGTTCAAAAATATGCAAGGATAGAATTGTACAATGTATAAATTGAGGAATATATAATTGAGGTTATATTTTTAAACATGCAAACTGAAATAATATTATCAGAGAAAGCACTACTTCACACAACTTTCTTCTCACATCAGAACAAAGAACAAGTAAAGAAAGAAAGAAAGAAAATTGCGTTTATTGGCACAATTAAAATTAAAACACATAACGTTTAATAACTAAAATAAAGTGCATTTATGCCAAAAGGGCCTCAGCTCAACATAATGTCAGATGGCAACACCAGGTACAAACCTAGGTAAGTACTCTTATACCTATCCTAGAGACGGATCCGCAAAATGAAAGGCAGGTAAGTGAATGCGAATAAGGCTGCTCGTGACGATCGCGATCGCACGCTGTAGTGGATTGGGGCGATTCATCTTACTCCTGTGCGGATACTGACACCGGCAAGTAGTGTCGCAACGTATGACGAAGTTTTCAGGATATAATAAATTTTCAATAACATTTTTATCAGGCACCGTTAGGTCAGTTAGCCACTCGCTTGCTTCGCGGTCCTACAGGACCATATCGAAAAGGCAGTTGTTTGCCACGCGGTCCTACAGGACCGAGGCGCCGTTTTGGCTTAAAATTATTTTATCTCTATGTTTTTATATATGATCCTACCAAAAACAAGGGTACAAGGGTACAAGGGGCGCGCCGGCCGCGTAGCAAACGAGTGGCTAAGACGAAATAATTATGGTTTGGTATTATTGGATCATAAAACTAGGTAAATACGGCGCTCATTCCCATTATTATCTTCGTTACTGTTAGAGTGTTAGTTTTATCAAAAGTACGTTAAAGAAAACACTATAAATCTCATCACAATGATTCCGAATCAAAGTATTAACTTATTTTTCTTAGAAAACCTACCTAGCTAGTTACCGTGGTCTTAGTTAGGAGGGAATTTATAGAAATACGCAAGTAAGGAAAACGGAATAGTATGAAATGTTGCTTATAACCTGACAGAAGGCAATAATGTTGGTACTGAAACAAAGGTTGACAGGTCCTGACAGGACAACAGGACAGGAGACAAGGTACCTCTCTTGATTGATCTGGCTCTCCGCTTCTTTAATAATTAACTCATAGATGGCCCACATTACGAAAGCCTGTATCGTGGTTACGTTTACAAACACTAATCTTAACATGCACAAAAATACAAATCCCGAAATATCTGTAGGCAATTTGAAATATTTCTTCCGTGGGGAATCAAACCTGCAACACGTAGCACAGCAGTCGATCGTTCTACCATTACGCCAACCGTACCGCGAAAACTTGAACTATACTAATAATAATAGATAATATTATAAAAAAAAGATTTGTATTTTTGTTTGTAATGTATAAACTTAAAAACTGCTGGCCTGATATTAAAAATTCTTTCATCGATAGAATGCCATATTATCACTAATAAACATTGGAAATATTTTATTTTCAAAAAAATTGGGTTCCAAACAAAATCTCCAATCACTGGTGCGGAGCCGGGATGGGCCACTAGTCCTTTAAATACAACTCCAAGTTTTAAATAAGGTAAGTAATTAATATCTACAGAAAATAAAATCGACCACAAGTTGGACACACTACTCATAAATGGATACCTCCTCCTCACCTGCCAGAGTGAGTGAATAGCCGACGGGTCAGAGTTCGAGCCGTGATCGACATCAGCCGGTGAATAGACACTGGATTTTAACCCTTTCACCAAAAACGAAGACTGAACAGGTCCAAAAAGAAAGATAAAACGGTGGGATAAATTGGTTCTCGTCAAATACATTTTTCATTGCAGATATTTGTGTTTATAATCTTTACGAAATAAAGTGTTATTAATGACTGCAATTTTTAGAGCTGTAGCTAATACTTGCTGTGCCACGCGGTTTCACCCGACTTTTTTTTTGTTTTTGCTCGTCTTCTATTTTTCATAGCGTGATGTTAAATAGCCTAAAACTTTCCTCAAGAATTGGGCTATGAAATGCAAAAAGAATTTTTCAAATCCGACTGGTTCCAGAGATCAAACAAACAAACTCTTCAGTTTCATTATATTAATATAGATAGATCAGGGTGATATAAGTAGCGATTTATTCATTATTGAACACAAAACAAGAAATAGACAAAGACACGGTTTAAATATTAATGCACAAATGCGAGCTTAGCTTAGATTTATTAGGTATAGAAATATTGATGCCATCTAAAAATCAAGATTATTAAATCTGTGTTAGAAAACAATCACTTTTGATCAATCTCAGCTTGATATTTTTTATATAGGTAATACCTTTATTATAGAGAAAGAACGATTTTATCAAAACTGATAATGTCACCCTAAGCTTCATAATTGAAACGTTTATTATACGGTCGATAATACGAGTAAAATGCTCAGAGGGCTAATTCACGTAATTTTAAGACGCGCCGATCGTATTGCAGTGACGCTGGAACTTGACGCGAGCGTATCTCACTGAAGCTCAGAGGATACCAAATGGCAGAATAGTCGACATCGGCTCAATTGCCATAACGAAAGAAGAAGCAGAAGATTACCAAATGTGTTATTTTGATCAATATTTTATTACACCTGCGCGGCAACTGCACTACTTTAGTTACGTGAATTAGCCTACAGTTCAAAATCAATGATTAGAGAAAATATTACCTAACATATAATAAGTAACAAAGACATTAGTTTTGTCAAAGGCAATTTCTAAAGATTACCTATATATGAAATCCTTCACTTCGGTAACATACGATTCAAGAGTTACCTGAAAATCAACTTGAAGGATTTCTGACAACGCCAACCTTTTGAAAACGTAAAAAGGAATAAATCAACAGACATCTGCTCGGAATGGATGAAATTTAATAAATTGGGATACAATACTTCAAAGAATCTCTCAACTTTCATGTATTCCCTGCGGCTTAGTTGAATATTTTGTTGAATTCTCCTTTCATATCCTCACGTAGAATTTTATGTTTTATAGTTTTAATAACTTTAGTTTTCAAGGCTTAATCCAGACGGTTGTAAAAGAAGAAAATAAAATCCTAACTGTATTTACTCGTAAAAACTACATTGTCCGCTTTTGAGTGGAATTCATAGATAAATATTAGATGCCAGTTTGCGAGAAAAATTGTTTTTCATAGCGTAGGTATATCATTTATTTTACTACTGATGTACTTATAATTTAGTACATAGATTTTGTATAATTTAATACATTTTGTATGTTTAGCCAAATAATTTAGGATGCTGTGGTGTCCTATAACTAATGAAGTCTAATTTGTTTAGACGCACTGATCCCACAGTCAAACCAATTACACGGTTTTGTGGGACTATGCCTATTCAATGTACAAATTGTGTATTTTCAATAAATAATAAATAAAATAAAATAATAAGCACAGAGATCAGAAACATTTTGTAGTCGTATAAGTTGAGATTTTTAAGATGCATTTTTAAATTTGTTTATGTCTTTATTGTGAACCATGGTTATTAATAGGACAAGTTACTTGGTTACTTAGTCCTCGTTAAAAAAGACTATGAACTAACAATTTCATAAATTCACCTCATTATACAAACTTATTAAGGCCCATTATAGTACGGTGAATTTTGGTGAATACAAATAGGTACAAATATGCTTTATTCGCAGTAAATAAGGTTTCTTTACGGTCCGTCGTGTAGCGCTTGAATTGTGCGATTTTATCAATTTTTACCGTATTCTCAATTTTGATAAAATGAAATGTTTTTGGGCAATATTGACATTAGTTAAATGTGCCTCCAGTGCAGAGGTTCAAAAAAATATATAAAAGTAGGTACTATAACCTCGCCTTAAAAATTTAAAATAGGTAGGTATCGAAGTAGGCCCAAGTAGTCTTGTTAATACAGCAACAGCTAGTCAGTAATAACACAAAATAGGAAGACCAATATAAACAAATAAATCCAGCCCATTACTGTCCCACTGCTGGGCACTGGCCTCTTCTCGGAATGAGAAGGGTTACGACTTAGGCCATCACGCTGGCCTAGTGCGGACTACACACACTATCAAGGACTTTATGAGGCCCTCTCAGGTGTGGAGGTTTCCTCACGATGTTTTCCCTTCACCGTTACCGCAGGTGATAAATCTAATTGCGATCCGCACATAAATTCTAAAAGTCAGAGGTGTGGGCCAGGTTTGATCTCAGACCCTCCTGCATGGAAGGCAAGCGTTCAACCGCTAGGCTATCACTGCTATAGAAGACCAATATAAACAACGAAAATAGAGTCTTTCTAACAATCTTAAGCCACACAAAGGCGATACCAAACGACCAAACGATAATGAAAATTTTCTTTTTAGCTCCAAAAGGCAATCAATCCGAATTAATTCGGTGCGTGATTTGCTTGTCAAACAGATTTCGTTCAATATGACTCCACTCGACTTGCGGATTAATTGAAAGAGGGTGACCACAGATTTGATCCGACTCCGTCGAACTGCCCAAGTTATGAGGTGCCAGCGAGAAGCTACTGATTAATGTATTTTCGAAAAAGATTTCACTAGATACTCTGACTTATTCTTTTATTTTACCTATAATAAAAGAATAATTATTAAAATCTTAATTTTTCCTTGTCTTATAAACTCGGCTGGATAGTCGAGTTTATGAAACTAGGAAAAATTATGAATTTAAGACGTACAAATTTGATAATAATCCTAACGAGTTGTTGTCAATATACATGGTTGTTGTTCTAGAGTAACAATACCTATATACATTGTACAGTCACGAACACAAATATGAAAAAAGAAAGAAAGAAAGAAAACAGTTTCATTTGGGACTCGCACAGAAAATATTACACAAGCAAAATACAAAAAATATGAATTAAAAAAAATTGGCTACCAGTGCGAGACCAAAGAATTGCCCTCATCGCAGCATGATGCTGCGACATTTGGAAAATGTGGTATTAAAAGACTTTTTAGTAAAAGTATTGATTATAAAATCTATGAACACAACCCAACCATTTATATTATGTGTTTGCATGTACTCGTAGCCCGTAGGTATGATGTGAACAATAACGGAAGATTTTAAACACTAATTCTCCTAAAATTTACTTTTGAATGTCTCTACATAATCTATATACCTACATATTTGTGCTCGTGTACAGTACACGATCAGAAATGCATGAGCATACTAAAGACTGTATTCGAATGCAACGCGATGGTGCGTACCAGCTGTTTGTGTGAGTTATACACACAACGTAATGAGACATCACCACATTTACCACACACACTAAGAAGTTAAATAAAATGAAAGAAAGTATATTGTCGTCGCATAGATTTATAATCTAGCGTGTGAGCGTGAGCGAAATTGTAAATCTATTTGCCGTCGCTTGTCAATGTATGCATGACCTTGGTGACATTCATTCGTCGATGTCATTGTATTGCTTTATTTCAAGTATTTCTAACAATCACCGATAGCTATGATGCATAGTGCATAGGATTGCGATTAACTTAGCGTAGGTTCGAGTCTTAGGGAAGACTGTTATTTTGTTTAGATATTTATTATCCTTTTTTTATTAATAGGTGGATTCGTTCAATGATAAATATTAATATAAGTGATTATATTCTGGGTTATCTTTACAAAATTGTAAAAAAAAAGGATTGTTAGCAAAACGAAAACGTTTATTTGTTTTAATTACAATAAAGCCCGTCACACACGTAGCTATAATATATATTAATATACTGTGCTATATATTACATTATAGCAAGCCCCCACAGTAGTAGCTATACTATAACATATTTTGATGACGTAATAGAATATATATTATAGCTGCGTCTGAAGTCGCTCGAAGATTACTATGGAAAATATATCGTAATATGTCTTGCTATAATATATATTATAGCTACGTGTGTGACGGGCTTTAAGCTATCTTTATAAAACAAAACAGTTACACTTATTAGATATTGAGTTTATAGCTTAATCATTTTCTTGACGAAAAGAGGATTGAAACTAGACCAACTTTAATTCTTGAACTACCGACCTATATGTAATATGGCCAGCAATTACAACTTAAATATTATACCTATAAACGATGAGCAGACAGTAAATAACATATAGTTATGTTTATTGTAATCTCTTTTCTTTGATATGAAAATGACAATGAGTGAACAAAAATTACAAGCTTTTATTAGTAAGGGGTATAACATTTTAAAATTACCAATATTTATTGTAACTTCCACAGCTGTTCTCAATACAGTCAAGTAAGTGTCGACGCATTATACAGTAGGTAAAACTTATTTAGATATTGAGGTTATAGTTTAAGTATTCGTTTTCTTGACGAAAAGAGGATTGAAACTAAACCTCAAACGTTACAACTTAAATCTTTTACCCCTTACGAATAAACCATGAGTGATTAACTAACTCAAGTAAGTGTCGACACGTTTAGTAGAAGACTATAACATTTTGGTTCTCGCGCGGTGAATCGGACAATTATCCTGGACAGAAGATATCTCTAAACTATTCAGCTGGATAAACGATGAGCACAGTAGGTAGCATGACATATTATCATATAATACTTCCACATAACTATGTTTTATTCACTACAGCGTGTGTTATCCTTACACCATAAATGAAGTCTTCCCTTTTGGCTAGATTGAACATTATTTCATCTGAAGATATAGTAGTGTCCCAGTTGAAGTAAGTATAAATAACTATTCTCGTGTGAACCGTTCTTGTTTACGTCTTTCTGTCAAAAAGGGTTTTTAGCTGGTCTTCAGTGATGGAAACCTTCAGCGTGGAGTGCATGGCGAACAGTTGAAATGTCGAATAATTCTGCAAAATGTTTCGTTGTTATGCAACCACTTGTTTCATATTCGTTCACCATCGACTACCAGGGCTACTTTCTTCCTCATTCATGGTCTTAACCCACCGCCTCATAGTATTTCTCTAGAACAAAAAAAAGAAATACTAATAAACATCTATAAGCAAAATACTAAAACTGATTACTATATATAGGGTATAATATATATATTATACTTATCTATATATTACCTACTTATATCTATATATATTTAACACATGTTTATTATACTTCTATATATTAATTAAGAAACCAAACAATAATAAGAATATATTTATTAGAATAAATTTATTATTCATTATTATTATTATCATTAATCTAAATAAATAAACTTTAAAATGATTTATCTTTTTCTTTAGTTTTATATAGATCATGAATAACACTCACAGTCAGTCCGGTTTCATTAGATATAATTTGTATTGTAATCATATCGTACACTTTTAGACAGTGCAATAATATTCCCCCCTCGCTTCGATTATATTAGCCTGCATTTTGAATATTATAACTACAAGCACCGCTAATAGATTTAATCACACATCATTAACCAATAATAACAACACTAACAACGTTCTATTCGAACTAAATGACTTGAGTCGTAACTGCATCTGTCTACCTTACAGAAATCTAAATAATTTATTCATATTTCTGTTGTCTACCTGCTAACTTTTCATTTTATATGAACGAGACATCGCGGTAGGCCTGTTATTATTATCGAACTACTATAGTCCTCGAGATCTAAGAAGTCCCTTTTGACATATATCATTTGAGTTAATTTGGGATGTGAAGCGTATAAATCGGTAACCAAAAATATCGATTATTTTAATAAATCGATTTAAAATTCTAAGAGTATATAATCGTTTAAAACTATGAATTAAAAATCGAGAAATTCATCTGATAAGGAATTTATTAATGTAGTAGGCACCGAATTTAATATGAAATCTAATTTCTGTAGGTATCTTCATAGAATAATAGAACATATTCATAATTTCATGCCAAAATTATTTATCCACTTGTTGTATCGGTAATAATGGTCCACCAGTTATTGATTCACGTTCGAAGTACTCACGTAGTTTCCAAACCAAGTTGCGCGATTTACTATTCACAGTACGAAATCGAATAGACAATTTGAAAAAAAAATTGTAACGGACGGCCGAAATCACAGTACTAGAATCCAAGTATAGCAAGCCAAGTCAACGTAAAAAGCGGGAACAGTCCAAAATCAAAGCCAGATCACATAAACAGAGGTATCAGAGAAAGAGTAGGAAAAATCACGAAAAACTGCACAGATGTAGGTATGTCATTGTCATTACTGCCAGTGTCAAGCAAATTGTGATCATAGAGAAATTTAATTAATCATAATAATATAATGTACGTGTCATATTAGCCTTTAAAGAGTTTTTAATACCTACGTAATTTTATACTGATATTTCAAACGATTTTAACGATTCTAGTGATCACATCCCTTCATTTAAAAAATAATTGATTGAGAACGTAACCATTTTTATGATATTTCGGCAGTACATAAACATGCATTTAAAAAATATTTCGATGCCAAAACAATGCATAAGAAATTACTTACCATGCTAATTTATACGTATCTCAAAAATTTATAATAATTTCATAATTATTATCAAATGTATATTCAAAATTGTTTTTATTCACAGCCTTTAGTAACATTGTCAAGTTACATTCTATCGTTCTTTAAATCTGTCAAAAGGGACTTCTTAGATCTCGAGGAGTATACGTTAAACATTGATGAATAAATGCCTCAAGATTTATGAGTATTATTAAAACTTTAAAAAAACTATCACTGTCTGTGAGGATGGAACCTACAGTTCACCAATCACTAATGAATACCAGGAAACGTTATCAACTTAGCTGGCTTGAGATATACTAGCAGTATTGAAATTATGGAATACAATCAGTTGCAGACAACAGTGCATGTGTGTGAGTGTCTATAGTATAGAAATAGAAACTACTTCGTAAAAGAAGGTCGTAAGTCAACCCATTAGCGTCAATCTATTGCTTTGTGAGACTGCTCATGCATTTCTGATCCCTACCGTACATACAGTACGAACCTCGATGAACGGTAAATTTTTTGCACAACAGCGTGAGCAATAATCTCATGTCAATACGATGGAAGAGGAAGTGATTTTTTTCTCCCCGATCACTTCTTCTTCTGTTGAGTCCGCACAAGCTATGAAGATCGTTCGTGCCATAGAAGGATTAGCCAGTTAGCATAGCGGTATCGGCCGCTTGATTACGTATGAATATGCAACTTGCTGTCGCAAACGTCCTGTTTCGTATCCAAGTATGAAAACGTCTATAAGCGAGAAAGGGATGCATTGTTTGTTGGTCATTGTGGCTGTCAGATTTCTCTTACGTATTCAAGGCGCGGGGCTGACTGCCAGATGGCATGCAGATGGCTGCTATATGTCAGATGACCTCAGGTTTCGTCACTCGTGGAGATCCATTAGCACTAACACTGACCTACTTCCCTGATAAATGATCAAAAATTTACTTCTGAATTCATTTTTATTACACGAACGCGCTTCCTCATCACTTAGTACTAAGTCCTGGAGTTCGTACTTCCTTTCACGTGTGATTTCCCCGGGCGCTCCTTATAGGCTGTTACCAATGTTACCAACCACAGGTAAAAGCGATTCCAACATCATAAATACTTAGGTGCCTCTTACATTATTCGATTACATATTGATTTGCCCTATTTTATGTTCATATTATATTGATGTTATAGAGTAAAATGGGTTAGAGGAATCGGATGAACGTTTTTCTCTGTTATTCGAAAATTCAGGGGATCACAAAAAATCTAAAACATAACTATTGTTATTGAACAACAATGGTGGATCTCTATCTGTTATTATGGCTCTTAACGGACCAAGAAGACAGTCGCAACGAACAGTGTTAGTTAGATAGTATTAATTGAAGCTATTTATATTTTGCATTGTAATAATTTTAGAAGACCTATGCATAACAGCAGAATATAGAGAACATCTAAATTTTTACAACTTTGTACTACCCATATCTGCGAAGAAATAAATGATATTGATTTTGATTGTTAACCATTATTTTGCCACCAATTATTTTGGTTAATGATACAAATTTATTACCTACAACACCCAACTCCACCACACAACCGAGCTTACCAACGCCTTACAGTAATAATGTATGTTGCTGCTGTTCAATAGTTAATTGTGTAGATATTTTTTTATTTGTATAGGTAGGTAAGTATGTGGATTTTCATGTTTTTTTATTGAGTCGATTTATTTTTTTCTGTAACCTTGTTTATTAATTAATTTATTGTTGTTGGCATATTATTTTACTATTGTGTGTGTATTAATAAATCTCTTCTGCTGTCACGTGGCTGTCGAGTCGCTGTCAGGTGATTTTTACGTAATTAGGGTGCGGAGTTGCGGAACATAAAAAATCCAATCGATTAGTTCTGCGGCTGTCGAGGCAGCACTTTGCTTATCTTCAGATGATTATGATCTATCATAAAAAGTTTTTCATATAGAAATCGCCGTCTCTTCGCTCGTTACTATGATCAAGAACCTAAAGCAGTTGGGCTAAGATAATGATCTCCGGAATGGGGGGAGGGCTGCGGATTACTTTTCTCAATCAGCGCGTCGTAATAAATATTTGATGAGCTATAGGAACAACGTTTATTTATAACTAAATGCATGCCTTTGTTTTTATACTTTATTGGCTAGAATATTACTTTGTTTTGTTCCCTAAAATTCTTATAGGCTTTACCTAGATTAACCCGTGCTATATTGGAGATTTACACTGCCATATCAATCCTTACACTGATACGAACACACCGACTATGAAATAAGATAACATAAGAATTGATACTAACTATACTAACACAACACAAATAAAAATTAAATGAACGCACTCAAAATATTAAAAAAAACAATTTCTTTATTTAATACATGTTGTAAGGAATCTATAAAAGATATAAAAAAATATTGGTAGGTTGCAATGAAATAAAGTTAGAATTATAATGACATCACACCATAGATTATCTGTTTTTGCTTATTCGCATGTCTTTTCAAACACGTGCGCCGCTTGCGATTGTCTACTACGCAATGACTGACACACATCATGGATCTGAGGAATATAATGTTTTTCTATATAGCTTCTCACAACACCTCCACGCACATTCACGCAATAAATTCACACAATAATTGCACACATGTATGTTTAGCATCTTAAGAGCAATGCCCATTGCTTATTTTTCGGAAACAACTTCCCCTTAATTATCTCCTCAAACTTCAGGATTAACGAACTCGGAATAAGTAAGGAGCGTAGTGGTAGGCGTAAATTACATGCGAGTAACTTCATTACGTAGACTTGAGGCCCTCACAAACCGGCGGTGTTACGTGCCGACCCAGAGTTATAAGGGTTTGTTCAAGGTATGTGTTTTTCTTCCTGCCTTGTAATTTGTATCTCTATATAACGGTTTAGGAAGAAAACAGAATAGTCCAATTAAGTAACACGCGAGTACGTATACCATAATGTTTACAAGATGGTATGCTCCGTGTTTTTTTTGTTTTGGATCAAAAGCAACACCGCGCCTTTTCTCCAGTGGGTGCTACGGCAAAACATGGGAGAACCCTAATCCTAGAAGGACTGTGGCAGGCTTATTTTTGACGTCACAGCTAGCTCAGTCGCTAAGCGATGAGCTTTCTACGCTACGTGCCGCGGGTTCGCCCCACGCACGGATCAAATATTTATATTATCTACAGATAGTTGTTTCGGGTCTGGGTGTATGCATGTGAGATGTAGGTATGTTTGTAAACTGTACCCTCGATACAGGAGAACTTAAAGTGAGGGGCAAAGTTTCAAAAAGAAAAAAGAAACTTGTTGAGATGATGCACTACCACCCTGTACACGCGGAGATTTTGCTAGAGGCCGATTTGGATTACTATAAGGTGGCTGTAGCAGCACCACTGTATATTCATACTTGTTGGTTTCCCTAAGGATTGACGAAGTTTTCGTTCAATAGTAAATCTGAAACTCAGCATAACATGGACAGAATGGATCAGTGCTGAATCTCGTCGTCAAAACAAAGTATCAATGGTTTAGTTTTAAAAGAGCTACACACTAAATCGATGGTTAAATCGTGGCTTTCAAAGTCAAAGTCTATTATTTCAACTGGGCCTTTGCAGGCACTTTCAAAACGTCGTGATTCTAGGTGCACAGTTCTAAGTGGGTTGGTCCTGGAGAAGATACCGGCAAGAAACTATGGATACTCTTTTCATAAATTCAAAAATAAAAATTTACAATAATATCTGGGGCCGCTACCTCAACCTGAATTTACACAATATTACAAAAAAAAAAGAACAGCAAAGAAGCTTTTATTGATCACGTTATCTACGATTCTACTCGGTTTGACACTAGTGTTGTTACAAACTTCAATGAAACATCATATAGGTATGTTAGTATATGGTTGGCTGTTCCTGTTCAATAATTTATGCCGATCACATATTTTATTCTTTTATCCAATAGTACTTCGAATTTGTGGTTGAATTTGGTGTAATTTTAATGTTATCAAATTCAGTAAACCCTATTTTTGTACTCGCATTGTGAAATGCATAACAATGAAAAACAAGTCCACAATCCATTCAAACAACTTTGTATACACATCATGAATTTTTAATCTAAATTTAAAATGTAATTGTATAAAATATAGCTTTATTTTAAACCATTTTTGCGGCAAACCAATATTCGGAATACAATCGAAACGGAACTTGCATTCCATTGTTACTCCAATTAATGTCAAAAAGTTAATGTATACTGAAACCAATTAAGAATATACACATTGCAAATGAAACTAATTGGTACATACCGATATTCGACACTTGATTATCTGCAAGCTGTTGACTTTGACGGGTCTCTTGTGCCATTTTGTTTTGTAGTTGATTTCCGTATAGCCCACTCAAAACATGTGCCCTAATTAAATGTAACGAATTGGATCATGGTCTGTTTATGAATTGTATATCATCGTATCATTAAGTGTAGGTACTTTTCGTATCATAAAGTGTACTTTTCGTATCATATAGTGTACTTTTAAATAGTACAGTTGACTAGATACAACTCAAGTCACTCATGTTGTATTATTTATGGTCGTGCCTTTCTATTCCCATCATTATGAACCACTTTTAATATAGGACAAACAAGGAAATCGCGAAAATAAAAATCTGCTGTTCCATACATTTAGTCGAGTAATATTGAATTTTTTATTGAAGTAACAAGAGCTGTATTTTTTTTTGCGATTTCAAGGTTGGTCCCATTATAAAAGTTGTTCGTAATGATGAGTACAAGAACCCCCTTTCGGCTTTTTATACTCTTTCCAACTAACCTTGTAGATAAGTATTCATATCTAAAATTAAATAATACCTAGGTAATTTTATATAAAAAAGACGTTGGCAAATATATTTTCATCTTTATGAAAAGTGTAAAGGTAAATTTCTCATACCTACGAGTCTCACGCACTCACGTTACTTGGGGCAGAAATCATAACATAACCCGACACGCAAACATAAAGAATATCACTCGTCACAAGAATACGTTCTCTTATTTCTTAGTTCTCTATGAGGTTAAAATAATAGAATATGTAGTGCTATTACACTAAAACTTTGACGGCTCAGTCGGCGCGGTGGCTAAGCGATTGGCTTCTATGCTACGTGCCGCGGGTTCTATCCCCACAGGGCACAAATATTTGTATGGCCTACAAGATAATTGTAGATTTGTGTTTGTAAATGCACTCACAATACAGAAATAATACACAGTGTCGGGCCAGGTTTTAAAATTTCAAAAGAAAACAAACAATTCCATTACCAAAACAACGAATTTAAATATTAAACTGAGACTGTTGTCTTACAACGTATCACAAGAGCCCATTCTCGGGCACTTTCCATATAATTCAAGGCTAATTAAGTCTTGAGAGGCTGTTACAGAGACCAAGTGAGGAAGGTGGTAATTACGGCTCCTTGCTCACTGTTTCATTAAAATTTCACCTTCACTGTCGACTAACGAGTCATTAGCGCAACTCTTTGATGCATACTAATTGTATTCGCTTTTGGAACGTAATTGTAATTAAAAGTGGACTCAAAGTGCAGTCCTTTAAAGTAAGAATTCTTGAAGGATTTCTTAAATGGCCACACTTTGCCTTTTTGTCTTCTTGAGAGGTCAATCCCTAGTGTGAATACTGAAGGTAGCATTTTAGTTGTTCCTGTGCATTTCCAATTCCATTTGTCCATAGGATCTACTATTTGAATCCGTGCACCTAGAGTCTCAACATTTCATAACTGTCTGTACCTGGTTTACGTGAAATAAAGATATATTCTACACTTTGAGCAAAAACTACGCAAACGATTTTTCAGTATGTAACATGAAGCTTAGAGACCTCAAAGCTAAATAAACTTTACTAGTGGTTGCCCAGTGGTCGAAATTCGGCCACATATTATATAATATAAATTTTAAATTCCTGCACTCTTTCTCCACATAAACTTTAAATACGCTAAATCTCACACTCATCTGTGCTTCCGCAAGATGCTTAAAAAAGGGGTACAAAGTTTTCTCTTCATGTATTAATACATAGATATAAATTAGTAAGACAGTAGTAACAAATAAGATTAATTATTACTAGTGGTCGCCCTGTGGTTGAAATTCGACCGTAATTTTAGCTTTCTGCACTCCTTCTCCATATAAAATTTAACTATGCCAAATATCACATTCCTCCGTGCGCGCAATATTCATAAAAAGAGGGTTACAAAACTTTCTCTTCTCTTCTCTTCTCTTCGAACAACAATGAAATCGCGAAAAAAACTCAGTAATTCGAGTAATATTGAATTATTAACAGCTGATTTTGGATTGCGATTTCTTTTTGGTCTCATAGTAAAACTTGTTCATAATGATAAACAATATGAATTAACGTCGTATTTTTTTGTCGTTTATCTCACTTTTTTTAGGTCTTCGCTCTTATTTTTCCAACGTCACGTTACCAATTTGGAATATCGATAGCCATGCTATGTAAAAATATATGCAAAATGCCAACATAAAAACAACGAGTACGTCAAAAACACGCGCCCAAAGCGATATTTTCAACTGATAAATCCCCAAGGGTGACTTTCCATCTTCCGCTTGACTAGTAACAGACAAAACAATTCGCAAAAAATATATTTCAAAGCCAAAAATCTGCGCCATCAAAGGGTATTATCTCGCGTCTATCGGCCATATTTAAATATTCATTTAATCCTTTTTCCTAGGGACTGTCACGCGTTTAACCCGAAAAGTCACTCAGATTTAATAACGCTCTTTATACTGAAATTTAAACGACAATTTCTGAGCCCTTACCTGGCTCAACGCTAATTGCCTTTTTTACAAATTAATAACCAAGACAAAAGGGTTTTTACAGAAAAGAATATGCTCGATTTATATAAAGGTTTCTCTTCACTGCTTCATAATAGTGGACCGATACAAAGACAAAAAATAAAACGATTACTATAGTTCATTGAGTTACTCTCACAAAGAATTTTCCTTTTTTTTATGTTTTGTTGCCACAGGCATGCATTCACTGGCATGCTGACACGAACAGTAATTCCTATCATACAAGAAAATATTAAATAATTGGAAAGCTTCCTTTTAATCTCACATCCAGATATTGGTAACACGATATCAACTCCCAGCGATTATTGGAATACATACAAACTAAAAACTTTGTTTGTGATGTAACAGAATACAGCTCTTTGTTCTGCTTAACCCGATATTCGTTTACTGAAGGCACATTCTACTTCCGCGCCACTTAGTTTCTTCGAAAATTCTCATAACGAGTATTCCAGTAATGCGATTCACTTGCTTTTACTTTAAAAGCATTCAAATCATGAAGCAAAGAAAACTGGATTTCATGGCTAATAAACTCATAAAATATAAGCCAGCATTAAGAATATTTTCGGAATGAAAATCCTGAACTCACCCTTTCACATTTTCTTTTTCCCCTTTCTTTATAAATAGAAAACCGGAGAGACATTTCGTCTTCACATTTTTAACATAATAAGAAAGCCATGTCCTACTCATTATAATTGAAAAGAATTTTATTATACAGCAAAATGGCGCCGGTAAGATATAAAACTTATTCAATTACTTACCTCAGAACTGCTCATTATTCAGGACATGTTCAAAAAATTTCCAAACTTCTACTTCGCCTCCCGAATAATGTACTTTCTACGACTCCGGCTACCTTTCAAAAAAGAAGAATCGCTGAATTTGGGCAACATTAGATGCTTCCGCACCATTAATTCGGAGCAGAAGTTAACTTAGTTGAAGCGTACAAATTACATCAGTCTTAGTTTAGTAACACGGAAATGTTTGCGGAATTCTTTAAGAGGCGTCCGTATCTACATTATTCTGTCGGAATCCGAGAATCCAGTGGATCGAGTCTGCGGATAATTCGTCTCGTAGGCCGTTCGATCGACCTAATTCGGAGAGATCTCATTCGGCTAATGGCCGTAATGTTTCACCTGAGTGCGTCTACAGCAGTAGATTGAAGTATTTGTTCAGCGAATGATGGCCCTCACAATTCACGTTAAGGAAAAGTAAGAAGTCGGGAGCTGAATAATTTATGTCACAGTTCTTTGATAGCAGATATGCGGCTGTTGTTTTAAGAGCTGACTTGGAGTAAGAGGATTAGTAAATAATAGTTCCTCTAAGCACTGTAATCTCTAGTTGTAAAAAGTCATTATTTGGTCGAGCAGAAGGGTTAAAGATTGCCATTTTGTACACCAGACAAAATTAAATAGCAGGAATGAAGAAAAAAAATTTTTTCACTATGGACGTAATGACGTAGTCTTTTATATACCATAAAAGACTAATATAAAAATAGAAATATAAAAGAAAAGAAAATTATTGAAAAATCTAAAGTAGTCTGTGTAGTGAGGAGAAAACAAAATGAAACCATTCGTCGTGGAAAATCTGGATTGTTCTAAATAGAGATAATCATACAAAACTTTATGAAAGTATCACACAAAAACCTTGAATTTAACGAGAGTATTGTGTATCATGTCACACACGCACCCGCCTACACAGTTAATACTAAACAGCTTTCAAACTGTCTTAACAAAACTTAAATCAAAGCAATGGATATAAGCTTCGTAAAAGAAAACGCCAAAGAACTAACTTATAAGCAAATCTCGTATGTAACGCTGAGGGCGGCAATAAACATTCTGGAGCAAACATACCCTTATGAAGGTATTGAACTTTGCCGTCTTGCCATCATAATTTACATGATTTTATGTCGGTATACATGGAACAACGCCCCACGTCCGGTGTTCAACAGAAGCGAAACCAAACAAAGGAATATCCCTTCATACGATAGTTTACTATGTTTGTGTTTCAGCTTTATGCACTGTACCATGAATATTTTATTTTACGTGACCAACATCTCTATCGCTTGTTTAAGCTATTGGGGAATCCAAAAATATTTGCTGGAATAACAGTTCTGGCTGATTTATGAATTTATTGGGATTGTATGACGGTGATCTCCTTGGTATTGAGCAGATATTTTGCTGGATTATATGAGATTTCGTTACAGCATCATATCAGCCCTTATCGCTAAACGAATTCAGTTTCTTACTAAGTTGTATTCGAATACGCCAATTTCTTAGCAACCTTTCCTTCATGCATCAATGCAAAAACAAATGCATTGCAGGAATTTTGGTTCTAAAAACAAACATAGACTCGAGAAGCTGATAAAATTGACGGCGTAATGCCACGGTGTCTGACGGATGCGCTCAGGTTAAGCGGTCAACCCTATGACGGCTCTGGTTAAGTCAATTCTAATCAGGCCTAGGCATTAAGCAGACGACAATCCTAATTACGGAGCTTAGTACACTTGCAGACATATTAAACATAACTACATTAAGTAATTAGAGTGGTTTATCTACATTCAGCTTACTGCATTAAGCAAAAGTGTGAAAATTACTTTTCTGGTCAGAGTTTGAAAAACAGAGGTGAGTACTGAAAGAACAAATAAATCTTTTAATCATGTTAATAATTCACTCTCCTATATAACTAACTTATTGTTTTTAAATTACACATACCTATGTTTTACAACTAAACTTATATATACATGTATATATAATAACTTAATATATATAATTATTATAATTACTTAATGTAGTTATGTTTAATATGTCTGCAAGTGTACTAAGCTCCGTAATTAGGATTGTCGTCTGCTTAATATTATTACATATATATTATCTAAAACATAAAATACAAATATAATACTGAGCACCTAGGCCTCAAAGTACTCCTCCTCATCGCTGTCAATTGGTAGCGTGCCCAGAAGACTGGCAGCACTACCACGTTGAATAGCAATGCTTATTCTTTGACCAAAGAATAGGCCAGCCCTCGGGTCACGCGTAGCGTCGACCAACCGTTTTGCAATTAATAGAAATAAAGACGTATATTATTTATAGTGGACTTACTACAATTACTTATTAAAAAATTCTTAATTTTTGTCGACAGTAAAATAAAAGCGACTTTCACTGACAAATAGATGAGACTTTTTAGTCACAGTCACACACACACCCACACACATACCAACCAGACAGTCGATTGATTTTTTATATTACTAAACGACTGCTTGTAAACCAACCCCATGAAAGAAGATATTCTCAAATCGTCTTTATATTCGTGTTAATTTTTTTTAATATCCAACTATCCAACCGTCTATCCGTTCGTCAGCGAACATCATCCGTCAAATAAAAGCACACCCATCATCAAAAAAACAATACAATTGCAATAAATTGCAACCAATACTGGTTTTAATTACAAGCTAAACACGTTAATTTTCATCGGCTTTTAATACGTATTCCGATAGCGTCGCGGCTGAATATGAATGTATGACGGTATAGAAATTCTATGGACGACAATAGTCGTAATTCCGTCCTCGCTCGGACGCGGTCGGCGACCGGACGTGGGAACGAATACGTAATGACGTCCGATGGTCACATTTGTAATTTTATTACCGCAGCCATTCTTGTTATGGTAATCCTAATGACCTAAAGTTTGTTATGACCGTGAAAATTGATGCAATATTGTATGGCGACGCCTAAATCTTCATGTGAGAGAATTTGTCAAGTAGCTACGAATATTTTTTTGGGTCGTGTCAAGTGGTTTTGTTTTGGTAAGCAGATTTTGTTTGTGTCCAATTTTATGTTCACATAACACATGTAATTTATTGTGATCGTTAGTATTGTATAGAGCCCAGGAATATTTAAATTCGTAACAATGATGTAATTGCTTAACATGGATAATATTACTGATAAGAAACACCAAGGAAAATATTATTAGTCTGTTTATATTTTCGCAAGTCATAAAATAAGGTACTAAATAAACATAATATGCTAATTTTATAATAATAATATAAATATAACGTCCCAACAAAATACCTGGACAAATTTGAAGGCAGTGTACCTACGTTTAACCAAACATTTCTAAACATGAAAAAACACGTGACTCCAAGTGTTTTTTTTTTATGTTGGGACATTAATTATTTTATCTCTATATGGTATTTTCGATAAGTCCACCAGTATAACGAAACGTTATTCGTATTTACAAACCAACAACAATGTTCTTTTTTGTAAAATACTTTCAGGTCAAATAATATGTAGGTACCTACTATAAATGAAATCTACAAAAAATACAGAGCAAATAAAAACCAGAGAAGACACAAACAAATAAACAGAATAAAAAAATAGGTCTAAGTATAATCCAGATGGTAATGACACTACAAAAACATTTTATTATTCACAAACAGTATCAAAGAAGGAAGTTCCGGCTCGCCAAAATTATTTGCATCAGAAAGAGGGTAGTGCGAACTACTTGTTTCCTTAGCTGAGTACCGTCGGACCGTCGGAAAAACATCCGAAAGGTATTCGAATGCAGATTGTACAAGTTTTGTTTGAAATGTATGTAATTTAAGAAGCTTACAATTTTTGCGACAAACATTTGGGTTGTTTACGTAGAAGAGTGTTGTTTTGGGAGTAATCCTTTGACCAGGGTGGAAGTTTAATGGGTGACTTCGTGTTAAAATTGGGAATTAGGAGCATGACAGACTTAAGATGGAATAGACTGGTTCTACAAAACTTGTATTCGGTACTGAGACTTACCAAATGAGATTATTTTGTGTTGTTTGATTTTCGTTGTTGGTCATTAGGTATGTCGGTTGGTTAACGTAGCGATTGTAGGCTGGAGTTTATTTGAACAGATATGAATCCCATCTCGCTAGTTACCCACGACCTCATTCTCCGCACGCTTCAAAATTCTCGAATATCATTATAATTATCTTTTCTCATTCATGATTCTCTGCGTGATTTTTATTATAATTTCTTAACCTTATTTTCATAATAATATAACTAAAAACGATGCTAACCTTAATTCCAGATACAGCCTCAGTAAAATTTCAATATTACGTATCGATACACCCGATAATTTCACATTCGTACCATGTGCGCTCACAATTGCGGTATTACATTGCATATTCCATAAAAGAACTGGCAACAACTCAAATCTGACGCCGGTCCCAGGATAAATCTTCAAATGTACAATATTAATACAGGAGTAAATGGAGAAATTTATTATGGATGAGCTATGAACCTTTGCGGTGTTACCAACGGATTTTTTTCATTACTGACGGTTTTAATTTCGAACGGGCAACATTTCAATTGCGAGTGTTCTATTTTATAAAATCGTTCCTAATTCAATTTGAAAATGTGAGATTTGTAACTGTTTCTGGGTTGTATTTTCTTTAGTTCGTCGATGTTGTTAAAATAATTACTGTTATTAAGTATATTATTGTTTTTATGGTATTAATTTTGAAGAAGAATGAATATTATTCCTATATAAATTCCAACCACCATAATAATTGTTGCATATTCATATCAATAATGCGGTAATACTAAACTATTTGTACTTTATACTTTTGAACACCATTTCTTTCTAAAGCTTACGTTGTTCTAAAATAATGGAAAATCCTTATTATATAAATGCCCATAACTGAAAGCCGTTATCATCCCGTTCCATACTGTAGCATAATCTGAACTTATCTACGCAAGTATTAGCCACTTATATTTTATGTCCATGTCACCGACATCCCGTCCCGGATAGCTTTTGGCAGTTTGGCTGTTTGTTGAGAACTAACTCGCGAAACTTATTTGAAATGAGTATCTCTTCATAACCGATGGAGGAATCAAAGATGAAAGGTCGGCCGCTCGTTCTCGGGGGATACATTGAGACATTTCCAATTTGTAATAAACTTGATCGTAACAAATCTGAAATATTAGAAGGCATTGTAAATTGGATCACGTTTTACGTCTTAGACGGAAAATCTTTAGGGACTTTTGTTCCATTTCTTGTATTAAAGGCAAGTTCTGACGATGAAAATTTTGTGAACTTTTTTTCAAAAGGAAGTGTTTCCGTAAAAGCCTTGGAATAATTTAAGTACCCGCCGTCTTGGCTGTAACTATCGACATTTCGGCAAAGTACCTCGGTGAACCCAACAAATTCCGGTGCGACTTCTTATTGAGGGCTGAAACGACGATAGCTATCGACTTATTATACAAATGGCCGATATCTGAGCAACAGTAACAATATCTTACCATGAAAAATTACGACTCAATAGTGTTGCGGTCTCTCTTGGCTCCGTTTTGCAATAAAATCGGTGCCTCATAGACCATTCTCGATATTTGTGATTCTCGCCGTGTACTCACATGATCTTTTACACACGAACCAATTTTGTTGAACACAGTTTGGGGGGAAGGATGATGTATTGTGAGAATATTTTGATCGGGAATAGCGCCAATATCAGATATTGTTAGATATTGACTTAACAAAAATATGCGTTTAATATTCGACCTCAGATATTGACGCGAGGAAATTATAGTATATCAGTAATACTTTATAAAGAATATTATCTTTCCTTGCCTAAAATATTTTATCATAAAGGTGTGGAGGAGTGGAAGTCATTGTCTGGTCGTACATTGACCTATCGCACTAAAGTTTTAACTATCTACGTCATATCAATAAAGGGTGTAACGTTGTCTCGTTGACAGCAAAAATATAAA
This sequence comes from Allophyes oxyacanthae, assembly GCA_932294325.1. NCBI lineage: Eukaryota > Metazoa > Arthropoda > Insecta > Lepidoptera > Noctuidae > Allophyes > Allophyes oxyacanthae. The sequence goes on along the minus strand of OW028620.1, from coordinate 6,429,956 downwards.
ATGAAGCAGTAAAACTATATTCCAGTGGCGAGCACTCCATAAAGATAAAAATACACTGCCTACCCTAATAAATTAAGTAGTACGTAATACAAACGATGATATGTCTGTAATATCAGTTAATTTAAGTCTTGGGGCTCAATTATGGCGAGGCGGAAAGTCGCGCGGAGCGCAAAGCGGCGCGCAAGAAGGTGAAAGGCGCGTATCTCCGTTCATAGAGAGTGAGAAGCGACATGCCGCTTTGCGCGCCTCGCGACTTTTTGCCTCTCCATAATTGAGCTCTCAGGGTGAGGTGGCTAATCACAAACATGATTTAACTTGACAACACAACACTCAGCTGTTTTTGCCTACCGTGTAAGAAATTTTTGTGCACACCACTGCCTATATTCCACCCATAATGGGTAACGGAGATAGGAAAAAGAAATAACTATAATTTAGTTGTGAATTTCCAACACAAGTTTTTGAATTTAAGCGAAGAAAACGATTATTACAGTGCTTGTAGACGGTGCTCTGTGGGCTAGCAAGTAATATAATCTTTAAGCTCGTCTTAACATAGTCAGCCGCGGTTTTGCAAATCGGTTCTATGGATAAAGTTGTGTCGTTACCGCACAACGTTAAAATTCAAGCTTATCAAGTCGTTGATCGAATAATTAATTATTCTAATGAAAATTGCTCAGATTGCAGTCGCTCCGTGATAAGCAAGATAATTATATCACGGATAAAGTAAACTTTTATACACAGTCGGCAATTATTCACTAAAGGTTAACAATGTTGCCATGTCTTTCGGTCTCAATTTGTATTTAAAAAGTCTGCAATCTTACCAATGAATGTGTACGCACCCCGCACTTGGGTGAGCCGGGAGAACGAGAGGGATGAGGGATGTGAACGTCGCGAGCGTCGCCCGCGCCGAGCGGCCACTCCGCAAACGACGACCGCGTAGAAATGCTTCTCTCTATAACTATAAAGTGTACTTCAACAAAAATTATTATTGTAATTACATTCTACATTTTACTTCATTAAACAGTTTATCTAAAATAGTTGTTTAAATCATTATAGGAATGTAAATACTTAAAGTTCACAAACATACGTTCACGTTTACATACACATACAAAAAAAAAAACTTAAAATTTGCTCATAGTAATAAATACTGATCGCAAATGACACTAGGAAAAAAAAAACATATATACAAGGTCCTACCTTTTAGTCCGATCCCTATAATGGGTTATTGCATTTCATTATGAATAACTTTTACTATGGAAACACCCTGAAATCGCGAAAAAGAATCAGCTGTTCCATATAAATTATTCAATATTACTCGACTAAATGTATGAAACAGCAGATTTGTTTTCGCGATTTCAGGTTTGAGTTTCATCGTAAAAGTTGTTCATAATGATGAGTACAATAACCCTTTAAAAGGGTCGGGACTAGAAAGGTAGGACTTTGTATTTCATTTGTAAGATTTCAGATTTTTATAATGCATTTTAGATAAAACTTCATGTCCTCATTGTTTACCTTTCCTTTGATAAACAATAAAAATTACACATAAAACCAATCAATCTACGATGTTTATACAACAACGTTCCAAAAACAAACAGCGTAGGTACACAAAATGGAAAATTAATACCTATACGCAAAAACGATAAGCTCTCTCCTGAAAAAGTTGAAAACTTCGTGTAACCAAAACCCTTTCAATCAACAAAAATTCTACCGAAACAGTTTTTAAAGTAATCTATTGAGAGCTTCCACTTATCAATTAATAGCAGTGGAAAGCGATGACTGAGCACAGCTTAATCTCTTTCTGCCATCTCACTGCCCAGCTATTAGCCTAATGGAGCGACGAACCTCGACGACGTAACGAATCCAATAGGTATACCTAGTTCTGCTGAGTATTAAAACAAAAACAATCGTAGTACCTTTTTATCGGGGCTTTGAAAACGGTATCTATGGCGATCGCTTAATTTGACCTTTTTCGAGACAAACGAATCGAGTGACCAGCCTAATGGCTCGTTTGCATTAGTCGATAACTCGATTACAAGGTAGCGAAGTCTTCGCAATCAGAAAAACGGATTGTTTATGGAAGGTTTGTTTCGGAATGTTGGTGCACTTGTATTTTTGTAATCGAATTTAAAATAAGTTTTCTCGTTTGGTACGTATGTTAATGTTAGTTTCATAGAAATATGACAAGCCTAGAACAGTAGCTAATAATTGAACTTTTCAAATGTAGTAGTACTATTTTATCAAATACACGCGCTTATGAGATTGAAAGAGACAGCTAGCTGTAATCGACTTGTCATTCAAGTCCAAATGAAGCCGGTTTTCGAAATTTCATAACTAAAGGACTTAGCGATTTTCCTTGGGAATTGGTGACCAGATTGGTGACCATTCATATCGTAATACGGCTTCATAATGATTCTGTTCTATTTGACGAGTGCCGAGATTATATATATCTGTCTCTTTTTAACTCATTACGCTGCATATTAGATAGAAAAGTCACGCTAGCGCGTTACAGTTCAATTGTATGTCAAAAAATTGTTACTCTTCTAGGCTTGTCATATTTCTATGGTTAGTTTAATTTTCTGAAAGCTACTAGACCAAAATTACGATGATGAATCAAGTACTGAATACTTTGCGGGACACTGAATGCCTATAGACGTGATAATGAATAAAACTTTATTGTCTCGTCGAGTGTCCCGCAAAGTGATTAGTTATAAATTTTTCAAAAGTTTAAGATAACGCCTAAACCCTTGTTTACCGAAACTTTTAAATTGTTTCAAACCCGAAATATTTTTTATAAGTTATTTAGCTCTCCATCTTCTTCTACAATTTGTCATCCTATCGCTACGCCCAAAAAGGTTACACGGTGTTTCAAAAATGTATCGCATATCTTGTTTATAAAATACTATCGTGCCATGACGCGATTCCTTCCTTTCAATTTTATTCGAGTTTTGGAATAAAATAAAATTATAGAGTTTTAACTTCTAGCTGTAAAAGTTTCAGCTCTGAAACTGTTCCGGCACAAGTTGGAAGTTGGGGAAAGGAGTCACTAAGGAAATCGGTAAACTAAAACAAAATAAAACTTGCTTGCAATCTCATAAAATAAACATGATTATATACTTATCCTAACTAGTTTTTTGCAGTATAATTGTTTTACGCTTATAAACAGTTTTTTTTTTCAATATTGCCCGCGACTCTGTCCATTTAAATTCCGGCAGATCGAAAATGATTATGATTTTTTTAATTTTTTTATTTCTTAATTCAAATTCCCTATCTCCTTCTTCATAATGCACACTATTTTATTGTCAAATTTAATCAAAATCGGTTTAACCGTTTAGTCGTGAAAAGGCAACAAACAACTAGTTACTTTCGCATTTATAATATTAATATGGATCATCATCGTGAGTTTCCAACCTGCAAAGATATAATCATCTATATCTGTAGGAAACTAACTACATCAACTGGAACGTTTACAATGTCAAACACTAACATCAGACCTTTGTTATAATGGATTCAGAACAACAGTTGAACGGGATTCTAACACTCGATTGGCAGTCAATACTCTACCCACAACAGGTCAGCGGGTTTCGAACAGTCGATTTGCAGTCAATACCCCTTACTCCACTGTCTAAACGTGTAAAGCTCAATATCTTGTCAGTTACAAACGATGACATACCAGTATAGAATAACTGCGTAACCACAGAGCAGTGAACTAATGGAGTGATAATTTACACAAACAATCACGTCTTCAGCTGAAACACTAGCTAATCGGAAGTGCGCCTTGTTGCATTGTTGTTTCCGCCAAAATATTGGTCACCATACAAAGTGATTATGTAAATATAATGAACAGTACCATCTCCATCATTGCGCATTCGGTGTCTCGACATTTCATATGTGCCTGTATCTGGTTTATATGAAATAAAGATCTATTTATTCTATTCTATTCCCTGTGTGCTAAAAAATACGTCTCAAAACGTGGCGATTATTTATTTATTTATTTTATTTTAAAGACATCTTATTGCATCTTATTATGGTGAAATCCTCAATCATCTTTATATAGTAGCGGTCGTTTACAGTCAATAGACGTTTACACACTGATATGATATTGATGCGATGCCGCCAATCGCCGTGTGCGGGGACATTCATTATGAAAGAAAGAAAGAAAGAAAAAGTTTTTATTTTTACGCCCAGTATGACGCACGAAACTTAATTTTACCCTAACACCAAGACCACTTATTACTAAATAATTATTACCATTGTTCTTTAAATTAATTAAGTGGCAACACCGAGTGACCGAGCAAAAATAAAATATGAAAATAAAAATTAATTAAATTAATTATGAGCATTTCATTCACTTACTACTCCGTGCATTAGCGAAACAACAGCAGTGATTCCAGACAGGCCGTTCATACATCATCTCACTTCAGCGGATCAATGATTGATGCTCACTCACAAATCGCCACGTCATTGTTATCATAGCGAATGCCTACTTTAAGCTGCGCCGTTTATATTTCAGCCTGGTTTAACATTTCATACACTATAAAATACTTTTTGAAATTGTCGAAATTTTATACATTACCATCTTGATACTAATAAAGGACACACGAAATAAACACCCCGAATAACAACGCATTTGGGGTATTATTTCGTGTGTCCTTTGTGTAAAGTATCAAGATGGTCACACCCTAGACTGACCAGATATGAACCATGATTACTGGCTTATAATTTACCACTACAGCAATTTCCACGTAAGAGTTCACATTGCAAAAGAATTCGGAAGAGATTACTGAAGGCCATACAAATATTTTATTCGAAGTTACGACCAAGCGCTTAGTTATTGCGCCAGAGTGGGGTCATCATAGTCCAAGTTACCAATCTAGATGTTTCAAGCGTTTTGATGTCAACGATCACAAAAATACTAATTAAACTTTGCATGTGGTCATTTATTTACACAACTTATTTGCCTGACTCTCTCTGCTCCTGTGAAAATGCTTTACAAGTGCTGACTTTATAATTTTAATGGCTTGATGTTGTAGTTGAATACTTTACTGTTATTTACGGCAAAGAAAACGAATGGCTCATTTGCAAGTTTGTTTCCTGCTTTGAGTTTCTATAAATAAATATTATCGGAACGATTTGCAACGGCTACGCTTTCCGTAGCAACAGCTACGGTCACCGTAGGCGACGCGCTACCAATACGTAGCAACCAGATTATAATTGATTCAACGACTAGGCGACGACCATGGTTTGATCAATAGTTAAAAATGTAGGGGCTTCGATAGCATGGACTATCTACATAAATAACTACCTACGTTTAGTATTTTCCGACATGGAAACTACGCCCAAAACTTATGGTTGGATAAACTGACGACACAGTTGGCGCAGTAGTTGAGCGATCGACTGTTGCACCACATGTCTCGATGTCGATTCCCGCACAGTACTAATATTTTTATGGCCTGCACATAGTTGTTCCGGGTCTGGGTGTTTGTGTATACAAATTTGTATATAAACGCGTCCCCGATAAAGAAATAATTTCTAGTATTTTTGACAAAAAAAAAATCTGATTGTAGAACAGTGTATCATATCTTCAAATTCGAAGATACCTACTCTCTTCTGTTCCTTAGTTCATGTACTACTTCTCTCTATATTCTTCTCGACTATGCTGATACATAAATCATAGGTGGTTTTAAAAATGAGAAAAAGAAAATTTGTGATCTGCCTGCCTGTCTTCATGGATAAAATTTCAAAAGGGGAAGAAACCAGGTGGCCTTAGAAATGGGTCGACACTGTCGCATTAGTCTATGTCATGTGCATATGTTTATACAAGCACCTGGCCCCGTGAAACATCGTTATCTCTCTCCGTTGGGTCAAAGTCGTGTCCACGCATAATTACAAAAACACATGCAACGCGACATTAGTGGAACGTTGTTTTTTAAATGTGTGTTTTAACGACGTTAGGCAAGATTTTGTTTGAAAAAATAAAAGTAAAATACGGTAAGCTATGCTTGTAAAGACCAGAGTAGTGACCAGAGTAGTGAAGTTTCTTTTACCGATCTTGATTTTAGAAACGACTGCATTCGGCGCTCCGCTCCCTAATTACCGATGTAGCAGACAGTTTGCGACAGGCGTAAATCGCGCGGTAGCTGCTGTCAAACATCACTTCGTATTCGTATTTGTCGATAGCGACGCGACAGCTACCGCTTACCCATAAGCGGTAGCTGTCGCGTCGTATTCGCTCTTCGGCGGGCAATAAATGAACTAAAATGGCATACTTGGCGCTGCAAACGAAAAATGAGCCAAAGGCGGACAGGCGGTTTATTTTTAACACATATTATACACAAATTTTTGCTTTGCTTCTTCTCCATATAAACTTTAACTATGCCAAATCTCACACTCCTCTGTGCGTGCAATATGTTTAAAAAGATTATATAGATTCCCTTTTTTTTTCTAATATATTTTTGTGCATCGTAATATCACCTGTGAATAACAAAGGTTGTATCAAACCTTTATATTTGTAAAAGTAATTAATCATGCGAATATAAAAAATCCACCCTTTCACCTCAAAATATAGCAACGTGTTACTAAAATTGGTTTTAATCTCATAAGGATGGCCGCTAGAGAAAGCCCGCGCTGGCCACATATGGGATTAACGCCGAGCGTCCAGCCCGCCTGCCGTATTACCCGGCCAGTTTACGATTATTACGTTGCACTTACAACTCTTAGGGGCAGCCGGCCGACTATACATGGCCGCTTTATAGCAATCATTAGGGCCCGATCAATGGCTGCCAAACTTATTGTTCGCTTTTTGTAAATAGAATCGCAAAGTCAATCGATTGAGGCTTATTTTTAGCTTGATCTAAAGACTCTTTTACGTACAATTGTATTGTAAAATGAGTAGATAGAAGTAGGTACTATTAGGGTTCAATTTGTTAGTTCTTTTAAAGCAACATGTAATTTAAATCCATAATAAAGCCAGAGAACTTTTAAAATTCCGCGTTTTCTTGATATAGTACGTGTTCATCTGTATCCTCGCTATATTAACGCAGTACCATATAAAAATAGTTATAGTTTACCTAAGAGTTTACCATTCTTTTTATAAAAAACCGCCTTCCTTTTTGCCACCTTTAACAAAAACAACACGTACGATGCCAGTTTCCCTTTGAAAAATTCCGATGTTTACGCGCATAATAGACACTATTTTCAGTGCCAATTATTGGGGTCTTCCAATTTACTTTAGGTATAAATTGGTAATTAATTTAACCGCATATTTTTTTTAATAATTTTAGAAAAAATTGTATACCTACTCTATGATTATTAGTTGTACCACCAATGGTGGGGATGCAAAACAACAATACTACTACTACGTACTTGTATAGCCCACTTTGTTTGAGAATCACTGTTGTTTCAATAGGCCGTTCCGATTCACAGTAGTTATCGCAAGCTATGAAACGTGCTTTGACCGCACCACGAGAGTGTAGGTACTTTATAAAGTTATATCGTAAACATTAATAGACTATTCTCCATATTTAATCTTAGTCTGTGATCGCTATACGAGATAGGTTCGGTTACGCAACTATCGGAATAGAAAAACAAGGTCTTTCTAGTGATCAAATTTAATAAGAAAAGTTTTACTCTCGATTAGGTTTAGGCAGATGTTTGGTAATTGGGGTCAGTAGAATAAGGGAGTTATGCTAATAAAAGGTAATAAACGTTTACTGCAAATGAAAAACTTTTATAATCAAACGTTGGCTACGTTTATTTGCAAGCATGTACAGTGTCTGCCGCTTGAGTCATGCTCGTGAAGCGTGACCATTACTGTCCCACTGCTGGGCACAGGCTCTCTTCTCAGAGTGAGAAGGGTTTATCCAACACGCTAGCATAATGCTGGTTAGCGGATTACATACACTACCAACAAATTTTTAAGGCCCTCGGGTGTGCAGGTTCCCTTACGATGTTTTTCTTCACCATTAACGCAATATAATAATGCATTTTTGATCAACACATGAATTCTAAAAACTAAAGGTCCCGAACTTAAACCCTTTTACAAGGCACAATGCTATCACTGTGCCTTGTACAAAAGGTTCAAGTTCAAGGCATACACTAGGCGGTAGGTTTAAGTTCAAGGGCGATAGCCTAGCGCTTGAATGCTGGGCTATAACAGCATTCAACCGCTAGACTATCAGTCTATCACTCCTAAAGAATGTTGAAGTTGTTTGATATTTTCTACGAAAAATAATCTGAATACTTTACATAAAATTTTTTACAAAATAACACACTACAATGGCGTATTTTCCAGAAGGATCCATTAATCAAAACTAAGTAAACATGAAACGTCACGAGAGCACACATTTATCAAAATCTGAAGGAATAGGTCTACACACATACAATTTAAGTAGTGAATTATTACTTACAAGGAGTAGGTACCTACTGCCGAAATAATTTGATTTAACCGGTGTAAAAAGATAACAAAGCCGAACGCCACATATTCTTCCCGAGATCACAAAATTATTTTTTTATTTAGCCATACCTGGTAAGAATGTAGTTAGGGAAATATTGAAGTTTAAAATCACAATTTTTTTTTACGTTTTTGCCGATACCAATTTTCATATGCAGGATTTTTTTTTACGTAGTGCGCAAAATTTGTTGAGTGATTCAGCCCTGTTCCTAAATGCAACCGCAGTACTAAAATTCACACCAAAAAAATAAAAAAATAAATTTATACGGCTTGCGCTAGTAAATTATCGTGTCACCCATACGAAGTCCAATTTTCGTTTTGTTTTAAAGTGTATCCCAATACTGCGGTTGCATTTAGGAACAGAGACTGAATCACTTAGTAAAGTCACTAATAGTGATTAGTGTTATTGCTAAACTATCTTACTAGACCAGGGCCAATAATTTTTGAAAAAAAATAAAATCTTAGCAGTATGTGGATGGTCGGAAAATTTAGGGTTAATTATGAGTAATTTAAGAAAAATAAAGCAGACTCGGAAAAAGTTCCGGAAGGGGGGTAGGGGGGGCTAAATATACGTTTTGACGGTTTTATACTGGTTTTTTACGATTTGTGGCTAAAATATGCATCCTATCGAAAAAAGTTTAATGTAAAAGATGTAGATAATTAAAAAATCTAAAACTTTTTAATTGAGCATTTTTCAACATAACCCCAAAATTATCGAGAAAAGCGCTAAAAACCGATTTTTTCGTTTTTTATTTTTATAACCCGCATTTTTTAATTTTTTTTTTATGTTTCTCGTTTAATACTTTTCTCTTTATGTTTTAAATAAGCGGTAATTTTTTCAAAGCAAAATATTCAGTTTTCGATTTTATACGAATTAAAATTAAAAAAACAGCCTAATTTTTAATCGAAAAAGCTCACTACAAAATTTTCGATTTTTTAACTTGATGAATACTTATTTTCTTCGTTGAAACCTCTATTTTATGACGCTATGAAAAATATATATTGTTCGTATGGAAAAATATCGTTAAAAATGCAAAAAACTAAAAAAATCGTTTTTCATAATCGTTTTTTCAGTTAATCTTGACATTTTTTTATTTGTTGTTGCAAATATTGGTGAAAAAGATTTGCTTTCATATAATATAATATTATGTACAAAATCTAAAACGAAAAGAAATTGAAGAGTTAGAAGTTGAACCTGAAGAAAACGAAATCTACATTAGTTCTACTGATGAAGAGCAACCTACAAAGAAAATGAAATAAAAATAAAAATTTCGATATTTGACTGTAATAACACAATTTTATATTTAAATTTCTTTAAACTGACTTGTACATTAACTATCGTTTATGTAAAAAAAAAACTGAATAAATAGCCTTTGTTTTTTGGAGTTTTTACGTATTCGATTATTGTGTACAGTTAGAGCATTGCACTGAAACTGTTATTGTTATAAACTATAAGGTCGGACCTTTCTAGACCCAATCCCTTTAATGGGTTATTGTACTCATCATTATGAACAAATTTTACTATGGGACCAAATGTGAAATCGCAAATAAAAAAAATATGCTGTTGCATACATTTAGTCAATAAATATGAATTATTTGTACGGCTCAACAGTTTCTTTTTTTCGCGGTTTCTTGGTTGTTCTCATAATAAAAGTTGTTCATAATGATAGTACAATAACCCATTAAAAGGATTGAGTCTAGAAAGGTCGGACCTTATAGTTTATAACAATAACAGTTTCAGTGCAATGCTCTAACTGTACACAATAATCGAATACGTAAAAACTCCAAAAAACAAAGGCTATTTATTCAGATTTTTTTTTTACATAAACGATAGTTAATGTACAAGTCAGTTTAAAGAAATTTAAATATAAAATTGTGTTATTACAGTCAAATATTGAAATTTTTATTTTTATTTCATTTTCTCTGTAGGTTGCTCTTCATCAGTAGAACTAATGTAGATTTCGTTTTCTTCGGGTTCAACTTCTAACTCTTCGATTTCTTTTCGTTTTAGATTTTGTACATAACATTATATTATATGAAAGCAAATCTTTTTCACTAATATTTGCAACAAAAAATAAAAAAATGTCAAGATTAACTGAAAAAACGATTATGAAAAACGATTTTTTTAGTTTTTTGCATTTTTAACGATATTTTTCCAGACGAACAATATATATTTTTCATACCGTCATAAAATAGAGGTTTCAACGAAGAAAATGAGTATTCATAAAGTTAAAAAATCGAAAATTTTGTAGTGAGCTTTTTCGATTGAAAATTAGGCTGTTTTTTTAATTTTAATTCGTATAAAATCGAAATCTGAATATTTTGTTTTGAAAAAATTACCGCTTATTTAAATTATAAAGAGAAAAGTATTAAACGAGAAACATAAAAAAAAATTAAAAAATTGGGGGTTATAAAAATAAAAAACGAAAAAATCGGTTTCTAGCGTTTTTCTCGATAATTTTGGGGTTATGTTGAAAAATGCTCTATTAAAAAGTTTTAGATTTTTTAATTATCTACATCTTTTATATTAAACTTTTTTCGATAGGATGCATATTTTAGCCACAAATCGTAAAAAACCAGTATAAAACCGTCAAAACGTATATTTAGCCCCCCCCACCCCCCCCCCCCCCCCACCCCCCTTCCGGAACTTTTTCCGAGTCTGCTTTATTTTTCTTAAATTACTCATAATTTACCCTAAATTTTCCGACCATCCACATACTGCTAAGAATTTTTTTTAAATTTGGGTTTGTAAAATCGGTTTGGCCCTGGTCTATACACGCTTATACTGACAGTAACTTCATACCCACGCATCCAGTACACGTAATACAGTCTGTTGCGCGTGTTACATTGCAAGCTACAGAAAATACCTAAAAATAAAAGTATTTTACCCAGCAATTAGTTTTGCACAATTTTATTTGGTTTTATGTACAGCCATATGCGATGACTTGAGCTTCGTTCAGAATATTTTTACACCCTGTACCTACTGTTTTTAGATTTTATTTGTAAGCAGTTTCTTTGCAAACTTGGATTTACGAGTGCCTACTGAGTTACAAGTTCTGCTACTCGTAAATTAAAGTTACAAAGTAACTCGGTTAAATTAGTTTTTCATTTCAATCTCGTATAGTTTATTTATTCGTTTCATGTTTTGATTATTTGCCAAAACTTTATGTAAAAACTAGCGCAGTTGTTGGATTCGATTTCTGTACTAAACCAATGTTTTTATGTGCACGTAAGATTTTTATCTGTAAACTGTGGAGAGTAGGGCTCTTATAAAAGAAAACATATTTTGAAGACCCTGGCAACTATTAGAAACGGTAGAATAAAGAAGTCTTACTCTTTTCTTTCATTTTCATAAAATAACTAAATAAATCAATAATTTCGACACTTCCTTCGAAAAGGTATAAAATAATAAATTCATATTTCTTCACCCGTTACCTTTATTTACATTATTTTAAAACAAGCTTTTCTTAAATTTTAAGTTTAAAATAATCAGAACAGAGAAACTTTATCTGCCAAAGTTTATAACTACAAAACTTCCTCAAGTAGACCAAAAATATATGAAATCTAAAGAATGGTATTCACCGTACAATTCCATACAAAATCAGCATTAACTGGTCAGTTACTGTAGATGCAGTCGATAAACGTTCATTACAGAACATTGTCCTGTGTAGACGACCACAACGGTCCCATTCTACTAATCCTTTAGTCGCCTCTGACGTCGCCCAGGAGACCACACAGCGTTATAGTGGTAGGTAATGGGAATGTGCATAAATAATGGTAATTTGGTTTGTCTCTTTCCCTTCCACACTGTCTTCACCTGTGTCTACCCATTTAACTCTTTTTGTTAGTCTATTTTACTTTTGAACAAAAAACGTGACCAATAAAGCTAATCAAATTAAATAATTGAAGCCATACATTTTAAACGAAGGTAGTCCATCGTGTCCAGGTCATTCAAAATTTTATCCGTGCTAAAATCCACTGTATTCTCATACCCATACAACTAACAAGCACAAAAAATTGATCAATCAATTCAGTTTCAACATTCAATTTCAAATATGGAACACGATAGTTAAAAAATGAAGTAACCAGCCACTTCGCACATTTTTAACTTCAACATCAAGCATTCGTTATTTAACCTATTCAAACCTAAAAATACCTAAATTTACTTTTTACCATTCAAAACTGCTGCGCAAACATTTTCGTTGGCCATTCAACATGTATGGGGATACACGGCTTTTTATCTTCCATACTCCAAGCGTTTTTGTTGCGTTGCCTCGCACTCTGAAAATAACCAATGCATATAAAATGATTCATGTTCTCATCGTGGATGCATACCGCTGCATATCGTGCTCACACCGTCGCATTAATTACAAAATGTGACTGGATATTATGCACGGTGCGGAATTAGGGCTTTTGTTGTTTCAATTTTTAAGTCTCAAATGCTTTATTCGATATGTCGCAACCGAATTGTAGAATCCGCTGCAATACAAAACGGCTAGCCGCTTTACAAAAGAGATCAGTTCTGTAAAACTGCCAGTTAAAGTTTAGGCGGATTGTAATACGGCTGTAACGTTGATCAGCCGTCAATATAATTTTTATATTGACATAATTATGTACATCATATTTCACACCTATTTTATTTCATCAATATTGAATCACGTTACATAGAAAGCTGTGTATGGGATACTGTAATGGAATAGATTTTTTTTAACCTAATTATTTTATACGTGTCGGACAGAACTATTTACGCGCGTAATATTTTTATAAACGGTTTTATGGTTTTATATTCTTTTCTACTTAAAGTGAATGCAGAATTCTACTATATTATAAATACCTACATACAAATATAAGGAACACTAATTTTGGATTTCTGAAATTGGTTTTGGGTACGAGCACCAAGTTTATTTCCGATGACCAACCATCGACGAGAGGAAATAAAGCGGTTTGGAACAGTTTCTCATGCAATAGATGTTTCGGTCTGCCACTGGACTGGACGACGACGCTGTGTCAACACAAATGGACGGAATTAACAAACTTAAAGTTACATTTCTTATTTATTTATTTAAAATGCTTCATGTGCAATGTACAAAGGCGGTCTTAATGCCATAGGCATTCTCTACCAGACAACCTTAGGGTGATGAAGAAACTTTTCTTAAACTTACATTTTGACAGAGAAGTTTACGACTGTACGTTGTACTTTTTAAAACGACTATAAGGGCAAACTAGCAAACTATCTACTTTCTGTAACAGAATCGCGCGTTTTAGCGTTCATTATTCACTTTTTAACCGACTTCAAAAAAAAGGAGGAGGTTCTCAATTCGACGCGTATGTTTTTTTGTAAGCAAAAGACAGCCGACGAACGCAAAAATGCGCGATTCTGCTGCAAAAATGAGGTAGTGTGCTATAGCTCCAAGTTATACCGACAATAATCGCAAGGATGCAGATAGCTGCCGAATTATTTACCTGATAAAGTCAAAGTCACAGATTTTTATTTCAACTGGGCCTTTGCAGGCACTTCCAAAACGTCGTGATTCTAGGCGCACGGTTCCAAGTGGGTTGGTCCTGGAGAAGATACCGGCAAGAACTCCATGGATACTCTTTTCATAAATCAAGCTTAGGTAATACCATAGAGATAATACATAGTACCTGGTAATACACAACAAATGTGGGGCCGCGGAAGCGGCCCCGGCTAAAAGTTAGAGAGCTAAACTCTATGATTCACCTTGCAAAACCCACATAAGGAAGTTAATAAGCTAAGAATATTCAAAAACCTAATTTTTTAAAATTTAGTCTTATATCTCAATCCAATTATAGCCAAATAGATGAGACGTGGACGTGACATGGAAATGACAGCTTCTGTCAGACACATCTGCGTCCTGTCCGTTTTGTCACCTCAATTTGACATTATAATAAGAGACGTGGTACCCTTCTTCTTTTGTCTGTGTGTGGAACTATTTGAATAAAATATAGCTAAAGGGGATTTAATAAACAAACGTTCGTATCATCAAAAAAATATATTAAGGTAACATCCCTAAAAAATTTACGTACTTTAGCGCAATATCCGTACCAATCTTATAACCTTTTAGGCTCAGACAACACATTTTCTCTTATACCTGTGTGTGCCGTACTAGAAATCAGTGAGTGTACAGGCTTCTATAAAAATAAACGACTCCAATTTTCCCCGTGTGTTACCAATAAAAACATTAGCGATCGTCGGCGCGTGAAATTTCCTTTTTACATGCGTGCCTACACTGCCAAATAAATCTACGTATAAACTTAATGAGATGGTTGTGAAATAAATGGGCTGTTCCGATTTCTCAAATGAGTTTATGTTTTAACGTCTGAATAAATGTAATATCATACCGCACAGATTTTGTATAAGCTTCCTTTCTTTGTTTTTTTTTTTTTACTTAACCTCCTATTACACATACGCGGCGTGACTTTAAGACGCTCGACAGTAGCTAATTGACTTGGCTAGAAGAATTTTTTATCCTAATATGAATACAAAATATTGAAAAATCTTGGTTGATTCCAAAACATGTTTCACCTATCTTGATTAGATGAAAAATAACAGAAAAATTACATCAAAAATGGCCGAAGGCAGAAGCTTTAGTAAATTAATAAACTAAGATCTATTATAATGGCAACCAAAAATAAATAATTAGATGATAAATAGGAAGAAATGAATCTATGAGGGATGTATCGTAACTGAAATCACTTCAATTTGTTTACATTATTAAATAGGTAACCAGAATAAAAACCCGGAAAATGCTTACTAAAACCTCGTCAAAGACCAGGAAAACGAAGACGTATAGGGGAAAAAAGAAAATTATTTGCATACGTTTTACAAGATAGAGCAAACTCGTTTTAGGTGTCACGATTGCAATAATGTACGCGAAGACGTGTAACGAAACATTTTTATACAACACTGTCGTTTCCTCAATAATATTACCTACATTTTCTGTCAATTCAGGGGGAGGCCAGAGACTGGAGAAGCCTACGTCATTGAAAGAATGTCTTTCAGTTGACAGCCTATAAGAAAAGAGTTCAAACTATAGTGGTTCTAGTTCTAGTACCTATTATAAAGTTGAACTAACTGAACATGCCATAAAATACTGGAAAAGTACAACTCTATAGAAAAAAAATAACAGAGTTAATTGCTGTCGTTAGAATGCTTTAACTACAGAAATTAACCCTACAGAAAATACACATTAAAATAACACACTTTATTATGTAAAGGTAAAGTTATAGACACATAAAATGAGCGGTCTATTTCGATTAATTTAAATCGATTTAACTGCAAATTGGAATTTGATTGGATGTGCCGATCGCGAGCGATTTGAAATGAATTTTTGAACTACTGGAAACCGTAATAGTGAGCGGTGTAAAATTTTATTTTACAAATTACTCGGTGAATGATCAATTTAAACTCATTATTTATTAAATATCTGGTGTCAGTTCAGTGTAAATTGCAAGTAATTTTAGTGAAACTGCAGATTCTGAACTGTTTTTTTTATGTTTATTAATAAGGCATATTACGGAGAGTGAGAGATAAATTTTCTGTCACTCAAAATTACTTACTTTGTTGTTCACTCTAGTAGAATAGAGTTCAAATATTTCATCCAACACATAAAAAATTCCATTCATGTCGGTACCATATAACTCCATACAACATTACCCACAACCGTTGTATCGAGTTTTCCATTTCATTTAATATTCACAAAGTTTATCAACGTTAACGTTTCCACTCGAATGAAAATCCTTGCTAACTTTACAAACTTTTCACATTAAGAAATGACAAACATAATATATAAAACATTTATTTAAATTCGTGCATCTGTTTATACTATATGTAAAGTACAAAGAGCGTTCCTCTTATCCTGAAATAGAACAAAGCCAGTACACTTATTATTTATTTATTTAATGCTTTTCATACAAATATATACAAAGGCGGTCTTAATGCCAAAGGCATTCTCTGCCAGACAACCTTAGGGACACGTAGACAAAAAAATATTATTAATTATTTTTCATTCTAACTTCAAAAATAAAACGATATCTACCTATATTACCTATCCCTATGAAAACAATGATAACTTGGAGATAATGCTCATGACAGGCAAGGTGGCAGGGAAAAGACCCAGGGGACGGAACCCAATGCGTTGGACTGACCCCGCTCGACACTCGACTCCACTGTGAGCGACGCCATCCAAGCTGCAGGGAACAGGGCAAAATGGCGGAGTATAGTCCAGAAGAAGGTGCTACATAAATGAAGGTTACGAGTCGTGACTCTCATCAATGAGGAAAACGACACATGAAGGAGGAAATATGAAAAAAACAAAAAAAAAAATTATGCGAATTTGGGAAAGTTGTATCAATAAAGGTCTTGAGCAGCGGCCACTATCCGGATATTAACTAGACAAGGCTTAGGATGCTTAACTTTGCGGTTATGGTTTTTAGATGCTTATTTTATCATTGAGATTATTTTGTTTATTAATGTTGTAGTCTGAAGCCCAATTCTCGTAATTAATTTATAATATGACTGAAAGTTGACCGAATTGAGATTATATTATGAATTGACAAAAAGTCATGTATTCTACTCCTCTTAAAGTTCAGTCCGATTCCAGTATGATTTGGATTCAATCTTCTTACAAACTCATTTCAATCTCATTTTTGACGTTTGTGTATAGACGAGAGTGTCAATTTTATTATCTGTGTCAGTTCAAAATGTTAGCAGAATACCGATTTGCCTTTTATTCAACTTTCGATCTCATTACAATATAATGTCACGTTTGACGTTGTTTGTTAGGGTAGGAGAATACCATTTGTGACATTTATGACATTGGTAGTAGATCGGAATGAGATCCGAACTATATTTTGAACATTTTTAATTACGAGAATTGGGCCTCTGGTCAACACATCGCCTTTCGTTAGTTAACATGCCGAATTTCTAAATAAACTATTCACAAACAAAATGTCCACGTATTCGGGTAGTTGGTAAACGAAGAGCGGAACTTCAAAGGATGTAATGCGGAGGCGCGTTTAGTGAGGGCAGATGGGAGTCGGGTCGCGGTCAGCTTCATTTCCGAACACAAACCTAGATCAGTGGCCGTCGCAGGGTTGACCGACACCCTGGGATTACTTACTCGTGTTCGAGTTTATTTGGGAGCTTTCAGAAGTGTTTCTGATTATCTATTGACTACTGCATAAATTATCATAAGAATAGACTAACCCGTAATGGAACACAAAACCATTGGCAGAAAATTTTTGATGTCTTCCCATCTTTTGGTTTATGACTATAATCTGTGCCATTTATCGTGTCAATAGCGGATAGTCACACCTCCTTACCAAATATACGTCACTAAACCATAGTGACACTCACTATTGTTCGACGAAACGAGCGAAAGTTAGTACTTACTACTATCGCTAGTGTATCATGGTACGAGTCGCCTAGACATGAAGGCCATTGTAGGAGTTGTGTTGCAGTAATAATTCAATAGCCTGATAAAAATATTATTTTTGGCAAATTAAAGATAGGTATAGGTATTTCAAATTATTTTGTTACTAATAAAAAGTCGAGGAACTGTCCGCTGCTGTACTGTTAAATGGCATAAACTTTACTATCCGTGCAATACTTTGACGGTAATATAAAGTAAAAAGTAAAGTAAAGTAGACTTTATTGTTTTTGATTGAGTGGGTAAATAGGAGCTTATTAGGGAAAAGGACCTGCTATTTGGAACCGCGCCCTAGAGTCTCGACATTTCATAAGTGCCTGTATCTGGTTTACATGAAATAAAGATCTATTCTATTCTAAAAGAAGAGATTGTCGCCACAAACTATTTTAGTATCAATTTTTGATACTCCCAAATTACTTTGTTGGCAGCCCTAGATGTCGAAACTCCAATGTCACATTAAGCCCTAAACCTCTAACATACTGTAAGCTTTCCTCTAGCAAATGAATGTACTGCGGCCAATTTTCTGCTGACGGCTGTTTATAATACAAATACGCTGTTGACCCATTGACACCAGTATATAAATAGAGAAATGAGAATCGCGGAATTCGGATGAAAAAGGTCAATGATATGTATATCATTGTATGAATTTTGTGCAAATTAATATTTGACTGTAAGAACGGCGGGGCCACTCACCGCCGAATCCTCAAACGCATTTAAATTTTAAGTAGCTATTAAGTTTCATGCGTTCCCTGATACTTTGAGGTAGACAGTAACGACAGAATGATAGATAAGAGCATCTCAAAGTTAAGATTGTTTTGAATATTTAGCGGTCAGTTGGGTGGATGCATATAATTTGGAAATTTACATTTATTTAGGAGCTGCAATGTGAGCCAACTACATATTTAATTAAGCCCTCTTATAACCGGCAACAGTCTTACCGTGCACGAGGTATGAGGGTCAGTTAATTAGAATATTATCTCAAGAGAAAAGAGCTAACCAAGGGACGGCTTATTATAATAACGTAGATCTCATAAGACCCCTTGACTAACCGTTCTCATTGCTTCCCTACTTGAGCATAATTTTGAAATTATACAAAGTAATTTTTTCTTCTGTTACTATAAGATACTGCTTTCAATTGAAAGGCGTGCGCTTGACAAGCAATCTGCCTGATATAATACCAGTCAAGTGAGATCTGACATCTTTGTAAAGAAATCTTATAGGCCAAAAAGGTCACAAATATGCTGACTGAGTGTTTAAGGTTCTAGTTTCGATATCCAGGTTGAGCAAATAATTGAGGAGCGTTAGTTCAAAAAGGGTTATTACTACAGAAAACAAACTTTACAAAAATAAAAATAAACACAACTTTTACCATCATGGGTTTACAGTACACCCTTGCCTCTGTCAAGGAATTAGGTACAAATACCGTAGAGCCTTGGAAAAGAGCTAGTATAAAAGGACTAACGAATTAACCCTTATACAGACTTCTAAATAGAACGAGACCTAACTAGACTGGTACCTATTTGTCGCTATGAAAAAGCTGGGCGCGAAATAATTTCACCCGTCGCCTCACTTGACCTCACTCAAGTCAATAGAGCTCGTTGACGGGCCCCGCCCACCCGATGTACGCCGTAAATAAATAAGTGTCTACACCACGGATACTTGACGAAACTATGCTAGTGACTTTTTCGTTGGAAACTATATTATATAAGGTTGGTAACACTCATTACACTCATCAGTTGATTGTTTAGTTATGGAAGCAATTACGTGTTGGATTTTGAGGTTAGATCGCGGTATTTTTTTTACAATTGTTGCTATTTTAATGTGAATTATTTATACATAGTATATATTTTTACAAATTGTTAGTATCTGCAAACACATACAAATACGTTTTTGGGCACGTTTTTGGGCAAAAATGTATCCCATTACTTTCATTTAAAATAATTAACCCGGCATATTTCACATCATTTATGAACTACTGTTGAATATAAACTTTATGAAAACATATTACACTGAAATTGGTGCTTACGCAAATTAGGCTGGCTCGTATTATGTTATGAAAAGAAGTAAGTTATTGTGTATTAAGTTCACAATGTCAAAGTCAAAGTGTTTATATGAATATAATAGGTACAACTTAATATAATTAAAAATATTACATTACAATGCATATAGCATCGTAATCAACTCCTAGTACATGCTTTCTGCCAAATAGTACCAAGATGAAGAAAAAAGAAAGAAAACACCTTTCATAGAGAAGCTTCTAAGTGAAGAAATGTATAACACCTATTGTAGAGATAGGTAACTATTGAAGTTCGATTTTCTCTCATTCTCTAGGGATTATACCTACGCAGACATTAGCACAACAAAGCCCTGTCAGTGCCTAACTCATCTGAAAGAAAACATAACGAGTGTAATTTTATAAAAATGTTTGCCACGTTGTGGATGTGAGCTGAATTACAATGTTCATTCAACTCCCTCATCACGAGTTCACAGCTTATCAAATTTGTTGGCCAGCTCAGCCTTTATTAAGTCTCTTGAGATTTTCATTAACTTTATATCTCAGAAGCACAATGGAGCTACATTACAGTTCACATAAAATGTAATTGTTTTAGACAGAAAAATATAATACAAAAAGATATTGAGCCCTAGCGAACGTTAAATTTAAATTATTCGAGAGCCTATGAACGGCGTCCAGTGGTATTTTATTAAGTTAATAGGACTTAAGTTAGGCAAAATTATCTTTGGGCAAAGTTTTAATTTTGAACATTCTGCTGAAATATCGTTCGGAAATATTACGACATTTTTATTTTTTCTCTCCGCCATACTTACTTACTTGCTACTTTATGTTGCAATTACTACATAGAACTTTAGTATTGCAACGATCAGTATAATCGACCTTATAGACCATTACGAACATTTGTGTCAATCAACGTGCTGTTAATTGACTCACTTCATTTCACGTATCATTTGTATCGTACATATAAACAGAGTTCGTGAATAATCATCATTCTCATCGTCAGCCCATATTCGTCCACTGCTGGACATAGGCCTCTCCCAGGAAGCGCCACTGAGCCCGGTCATTCGTGAATAAATAATTCCAATATTCTGCAACATGACTTACTTTGTCTTTAGCGATCATAGATTAGACGTGGCGCAGATGTACCTTAGACGTGACACGGATATTACGTCACGTCTGCGTCCCGTTCGCGTTACGTCCATTTCACGGACCTATGCACTTTTGACGCGTAGTAATTGTAGAATATCATGTCATGAATGGGTTTATTTCTTAATGGCCAGATAAAATATATTTACCTCTTATTTGAAATTGGAACAGTTTTTGTATGAAATTATATTATCAGAGGAATAACTTAACTGAAGTTTATCTAGCTATTGAAAAATCGACCCTAAAACAGATAGAATATAGTATTGTACATAAACCACCAATGTTATAATAATATGTGGTAGCACCTGTATTCTATGCGAATAAATATTTCTTTCTTACTGTCTTAAATGATAAATCGTTCTCACCATGTCTATACTCTATATCTACGTCTCGTTTTCTCTGTATAAACTGCGCCTGAGAAATTGAAAGCCAACCTTTACAAATAGAGAGGCCATAATTGTTCTATTTCGGTCACATCGAAAACCCATTGTAAACCCATTCTACTTGATAAACAATTATTCAAATAACATATTATTGAAGCAAGCCACGCGTGAAAGCCAATGCTTGAAAGTGTATAGACGTATAATTAAATGTCTAGACTTTACACATAAACAGAGAACAAAGTAAACAGCCAACCATTTAAACAGGAGTATAAAATAGAGTTGTACAACTAAATCGAACTTGAAACAAAATTGGAAGGAAATGAAAGCTGTGCCAGTAAAGTTTTAGTGATTAGGGATCTCTATAACAATACAATTATAGGTATTGTATTTCCTGAAATGTTAAATCGTTTGTTTTTAGTGCTTCAATCAATATAAGAAAGAAAGAAAGAAAATCAATTTATTCTTTGCACACAGGACACCGAAATCACAATAGCATGCACACATAACAACACAAAAAAAACCAGAAAATTACTTATTATAAAACAATGATGAAAGAAAAGAAAAATATAAAAAACAATGCATGGAAGTTTGTGTCCCTCATGTGCAAAAAAAATGGGCATCGATCAGCTTGTTGTCATTGGCAACACCAATGATGCTGATTTTCATCGACGACAGACGTCTGTGGGTATGACGTAATCACGTAATGTCGTGTCCACCTTCTGGCTATATATATATAAGTCTAGATCTTGGTTCCGAACAGGAGATCAACCTTAAGCTAGCGTTTAGAAAATCGAAAAAAGGAGACTAATGGATTGAACTCCGTGGATAGCGACGAATCCCAAGTAGGTCAGTTCCAGTTGACATACGTATTACTAGGATAACTTAGTCATAACGGGACGTCAGAAGCCTGACACTCAGAATAACCCAAATTTTTGGATATCGGTGTCCTCCAACAATTAGGTTTATTAGGTTTCGGAGGTCAGATAGCAGTCGCTCCGAAAACATATTAATATTCAGCCGTATTTGGTTGGATTGGCGGACCAAACATATTTGGACTCGGCGATAATGACGAAGAATGGACTCATAAAGGTTGAAGAAAAAAAGGAATGTCATAAATATAGTGGAAAAGTTAAAATGCCTGGCTAAAATAGAGTGCAGCTTCAAATTAAAATGAAAGTATATAATTTTCATTATATCAGGCATCTCCAATATCCACCAGTTCTTGCCAAGTTTTACTCATAGACTTATTATACTGACTGGGGAATACCTACTTATTATTTCTATGGTTTTACATAAGGAATATTATTCGCTCAACCATAAAGAAAAACAAGCGTAAATAAAAATAAGAACAAACAAATATGACGTATTAACCGCTTATCTCCCCACATGAATAACGAGTCAACTGTGTGTTACAAGAAATGTGTACGAAATACGGTAATTCTCGTGTGTGTTTGTACGCAGGCGATGAGCCAACAAATTGTGATTATTTATAGTTGTACGCGTGCCAACCCCGTGTGATACCGCATGGGTCGAAAGAAAAAGAGAATAATTAAGAACGTGTCTTGTATTATATTTAAAATATCCTTTGGTATTATTTATCCTAGCATAAAATAAATGATAAAGCGAATTATTTAAAGAGGAAACGAAACTTTGACAACTGTTTGCATACAACAACAACAACAGCTGTTTACGTACAATAAATCAGTTTTACAATTTGTTCAGAAAATATTTTTTATCAACATCCATAGCGTAAAGTTCTGATCATGAATTCAAAAATAGATAATAATGAGATAATTTAGGCAGTTTTCATAGCAAAATAATGCTATAAAATTACTTTTTTTCTATTAGGATCGACCAAGAAATATTCAATTCAATTTTTATAGCGGCTGCATACTGTCTATGGTAGCGCGCGTTAGAGCGCATGCACTTTTGACTCCTAGGTTTCGGCGCCATTATTGTGTTTGTTTATATTTTAACTTTGATCTTTTATTTTAACAGGTAACTACCTGTTACATGAGTATAGATAAAGTAGTGTATGAAACTGCACATTACTAGGTATTCAAACCGTGTGGTACTATTAACCTTGCCTGCGGCTCGGATAACTCACACTCGTGTTATAATAACCCCTATTAAGTAACAGTGACATAAACTACAATTTTTTTATGAATAATGCAATGAAGTCCAATAAATTTCTGTTATTTCATTACCTAACGCTTTCAGATAATATCAATAACTATTAATTAGTCTACTTTACTTTCTTTCGGCAATCCAGTTGCAGTAGCATAAATTATAAAATAGCATCAGCTTCGGCCCACAGTTAATTATTCCCCACATGATTACCGGTTGCCGTTTGCCGATGGAATTACTCTGAATTTTTCATTAACCCCACTATCTAATTATAGCAAGGAACGGTTAGTGCAATTTCCAGTAACGCATCATTGTATTATGCAGTCTGAAATTCCAGTAATATTCCTATAAATAGCTGCATTTCATTTACACCTATTTTTACGTTAAATGAAAACTCAGGACAATTCTCACTTAATTTCCATATAGACGAAAATTCCATTACTTGAACGACGATGGGCGCGCCTGGCGTAGGCAGAATTCTACTCATAATGAATATTATTTTTCTGGTGTCCTCGTTTATTATAATTCGAAGAGAACTGTTGACATCTAGATAAAAGGTGAGGATTAAGATAAAAATCTGTTTGAATCTGTGAAATATATTTGAAAAAGAAAAACCTGGAAACTGAAAACATTATTTTAAGAGAAAATCCTAAGTGACGATCAGTAGGTCTTGGCGACTTGTTTAGTTAGCTAGTGAATTAAAATTAGCTTTTTAAACGATATGGGACCAAAGAATTAACTAGTTATAGAACATTCTGTATTTCGACATTGTAACAATTGCGGTTTTTGCAAATCCCTTCACAATTTGTAAACGTCCTTCGAGGATTATCGTAGTGTTGTTTGGCTGCCATTTAGAGGAGTTTCCTCGACTCATCTGATGGAAACAGATTATTGTAATGTTTGCGAACTTGTTGCATACTAACTCGTGAAGTACCCTATGAATGTTTGTCTTGGGTGGAAAAAACAGCCCATACATGCAGATAGTAAGAAATATTATAAGTATCTAATATTTTAATCACATTATTATAAAAACATGTTATTACTTTTTGGTCCAGCAAGTATCCTTGGTCTTACTTGCAATCTTCCCTTCCCTCCCCCCCCCCCTTCCTCCCTCCCTCCTTCCTTTTTCTTCTTCCTTCCATTTCCTTTCCTCCTTCTTCTTCCTCTTTTCTTCCCTTTCTTTTCTTCTTTTTCTTTTCTTCTTCTTCTTCTTTTGTTTTCTTTCTTTTTCTTTCGTCTGACAGTTGAGAAATACCTCCTTGCATTCAAATAAATTCCTCCATTAGCAACGCAAATGTACCATCTTTAAAACTATAAAACACGTAGGTACATTCAATACATAGTTAGAGAACTCGGCAGTGATCAGCACACGAAGATAGAAGTCTTAGCAGTTGCTACGAACTTTAGTGCGTGACCGGCGTTTTACCACTTAGTGTTCTTGGCTTGCGCCAGAGTTCCGATCAAATTGAACACGAACCGCGCACTTGCAGTTTCCCAGTGCCGAATGCCAGCAATTTACTTTGGCATTATTTTGAACACGTTTGTAATGTCTTTGTGGTTTTGGAGATAATACTATAAAGCCAAGTAAAGAAGTTTAAGGCTTTGTATGCTCTAGTTTGTTAATTGTAACTTCTTTCTTCATTTTACATCCCGTATAATTCGCTTCCGATAATAATACTCAATTCATCAAGTATATTTTTCAGTAACAAACAGCAGTACTTATTAGTCCTTTTTTATTTTTTATTGAAAGGTAGAATTTCTACTGAACGTAAAACGTGAAGCGATCGGTAAACATGGCGGTAGTTCAACCTTTTTAATTACCATGGGATAACTAAGAAGTGGCTGTGAGCTTTCTTTTCTTTCTTTTTCTTTTTTTTTTAAAAACATTGCCCCTCACTAGGATTTCTCCTGTATCGAGGGTACAGTTTACAAACATACATGTCACATGCACACACAACCAGAGCCGAAACAACTATTTGTAGATCATACAAATATTTGTATTTGTTTGTTTTCACTTTATAGCGAGTCTCTTGATTTATTTAATACTTATAAAGTTAACATATCCTTATTACTTTTGATATTATTCTTCTCTAAACGAATTCAATCTTCATCATCATCAGACTTATAATGTTCTCAATGCTGGGATTAAGACCTCTTCTCCAAGAGAGGGACTAGACCTTAATTCACCACGAGGACTTCACGTCTTACATACATTGTTCAAAAAATAAGTCCGCGAAGGTGACATACCACAACATGCAAGACACTCACACACGCGAAGTTCTTACATTTACACAATTCATTGGCAAGCTAGATTTCTCGGTCTGACGCGCTTTAAACGGTCTAACGAATAACTACAAAGGAGAACAATTGAGCGCCTGAATGTGACTGAATACAATTTGATTGCCACTCGCCCTTTCATATGACATAGTCGTTGATGGACGTCAGAGTACGTATAGTGACGTATAGCGGTCATTTTGTGCGCCTTCATAATAACTGTCAAATCACGTCCAATCCTCGAGCAAATAATCATTTACGCAATAAATCCAGTGGGATTACACGTGATTGATAATGTTCTAATACTGAATGATCGCTATTTGTTTGCTATAGTAATATCCAGATGTACAGGGCGAATTTGTTTCACTCGGTTGCCTTATTTAGGGCTTTAGCAAACATGATACTTTAAACATCTTCTTCTTCATCGGTCCCTCACTAATGAGGATCGCGACCACATAGGTACAACGCGCCTCCAAGCCATGCGGTCTTTCGTTGTGTGGGCCGCTTTGTGCATGCTGCCTCTGCCAGCCCTCCTTATTGCATCCGACCATCCTACCGGCCAACGCCTAGGGAAACGCACCCATGACCCAAGGCAGAGGCCTTGGGTCATGGGTGCGTTTCCCTTCCGGCCGGCCCACTATTATAAGTTTTTTCAGACTGTAAGACTGCATGATATGTCCGAAAAAACCCAGTTGTAATATCTGCAATCAACTATTTTGTCTCTTTCAGAAGCTTGGCCGAAAACTGAGCTCTAAACACCGAAACTTATTATCAGCAATTTAGTCGCTTTTTGGAAGCTCAATACAGCGAGTGAATGCTACATTCTGCACACATTCGGATGTCAGTTGTAGCGATAGTGTAGCTTTGGCGTCTGCGAAACATGGTTCAGTTTTGCACTGGATCTTGACGAAGCTACACCATTACCATGGATGCTGATGAAGCTGCGCTGCTTGTAGCTTTACTGATAAAAAAGCTAAATTTAAAATCTCGCCGAGTGCAGTATTGGTAAAATCCAATTACCAGCTCAAATACCACGCTCAAACGCCGAGTGTCCCCAAAATGCGATACAGCATCGATACAATCGCAAAATTCCTAGTCGTTGATTCTAAAAGTATCGAGTACGCTATGGCCCTTAATGTTATCCCGCGGAAAAAATGAATATATTTTTAGATTACAATAATATTTTGCTATTATGGATTTCAATACATCATATTTAAAGGCCTGCCTAGACCATAGTCCATAGTCACGGCCGTAGTTAGACAAACTGCCACTCGAAGAAAGCAATGACGGTGCGTACACTTGGAACGAGACATCTAATATTGCTTACATCAATGCAAACCCGTCTCAAGTGTCACGTAGTAGAGAAGACGTTTAATAAATGTCTATTAGACAAAAATTTTTTGTAATACCAGTCCATAGAAATAGTGTTATAGGTACTATGTATTAACTCTATGTACCAGTCTGACTTAGCGGTGAGGCGTATTATTTAAAGATAACAGATAACAATTATTGTTCCTGCCAATGCCAATTTATTATCTGTTATAACAAATAACAGACACAAATTTCATTCACAGCGAACCTTGCTTGTTTTTTTGTTAAATAACAGTTTTGCGCTCATTCTTACTATAACTGGATTAATGCTTGCTTAAAAGAGATACACCTAGTATTTAATACATAAACAAATATTTGGCGGGTTTTAGTCTAGTAGTATGAAAATAACAGGCTGTTATTTAGTAACAGATATTTTATCCTGTTATTTTTGGGTAACAGTAACAGAGATAACAGGTAACATAATTGACTGTTATAACCCATCGCTAGTCTGACTAACAGCCTTGACTATAGTGACCGTTTTAAAAATATACGGTGTTTTCGTAAAACTTAACACGCGGTAACATTCACCAGAAATAACTTCATAACTTCGCATTTCAATTCGGCGTCACCGCGGAAGTGTAAAAAATTACTCGCCGCTTTAAAATGCGCCGTCGTGCATGAAAATGCGGTCTGCTACTTTAATTATATTAAGAGCCTTATTTACTCATATTCAGAGCTAACATGACGTCATAATAAGATTATGTTCATTTCATTAAGCGAAGCCGGAACACTGTAATCCCGCGGTATTAATTAAAACAAACGAAATTAAATTAATATTCGAGATACATCTGTTTACGCCTCATCCGGTTTTGTAATATTTTGATATTATTTTCTCCTTTTGTTAATATTGATATGAGAAATAGCAACCGGAATAGTAATAACGATTGGAGTGTAGACTGTCGTGGTGCGAATTTCTAGTTACTTCAATATCCGAATACTTTACCAACAATTTGTATTAAATATATTTATAATAGGTGAAGAGAAACCTTGTACCTACCTTGTTTTTTAAAGCATATTATTGCGCGCATGGAGGAGTGTGTGAATTGGCATAGTTAATGTTTATATGGAGAAGTAGTGCAGAAAGCTAAAATTACGGTCGAATTTCGAAAAGTACCTATAATTCTTAATTGTTTATTGTACACGAAATGAGATAAAAATTAAATACAATTGAGAGGGTATGTACCGTGATATGTACACAGGCGAGCTTAACCCAAATTTGAGTATTCTACCAGCAAACCTTTGAGTGATAGAGGAAGTATGATGGTAAATGAGGGTTCAGTCAAGTGCACAACTATATATACCACACCTACTATACAGAGTATACACATGACTGCGGCTCTTCGATACATGCGTTATACTCATGAACGGGTGTTGTCTGTTGCGGGACTGGGGGCTTACTACGAACTGCAGGGCAGAAATTGAACTGCCCAGACGTTTCCAGTATATGCTGTCCTCGTACTGTATAGGCTTTTCATACACTGAAAGGTCTGCTTATATTGGAAATTTCTGAGCATTTCCAATATAAGCAGACCATTGCTATTCGGAAAGAAGATCTCGCATTTCGATTCAAATCTCACTCTTATTGTCGATTGATATTTGACGAATTAACATATTATGATAGCTTAACGGAGCTGTGAACATGCTTTAGTCATGTTCACCAGTGGCGAAGGGTGACAGTTTTAAAAGGGGAAGCCGTCCCAAAATGCCCTCTAAAAATTGCTGCAATTAATGCTGCAAGACAAAAATCCATACCGTCTCTTATAATCTATATATAGTCATGTCTGGAAGAGCTCGACCTAACTAAATAACAAGTCTTTTTTTATCAGTTGGATGAGTAAATAAAATAATATAACATTGGTCATGCATTAACCAATACCTGAAGGGAAGCCGATGGGAATCGGGTTGTATGGACTCTTCGCCACTGATGTTCACAGATCCTATAATAATAGGATCTGTGAACATCAGTGGCGAAGTTACACATTTATTATCGACATGTCAATTCGTCAAAATTCAACCGACAATAGGATTGAGATTCAAATCGAGATCGAAATGTTCTCCCTTGGAGAGAGGTCCCAATACCTCATTGTAACTTCCCCAAATATCTGGGCCGAAAAAATTCTAAACATGCCATCGACAGTATATACCTAGGTAAGTAGAAGAATTATAATACAGCATGTGATTCACTTCTCAAATAAAAAATTCAATTCAAAATTAATTATATTAGGTAACTGCCAACAAACCTTTGTGATTGTCATAAACTTAACACCTAAATTAATTATTATCAATAATGCCAATAGTGAGAGAATTCAATAGAAAATCAAACGCAGCAATTATAACTAGTTTGAGTATTGAAAATGCGTTTGACAGCCACTTAATTAGGCTAAATAATTATACTGTAAATTATAATATAATTAACTGGAAATACTGAATATCTAGGAAGTCATTTTCAATTGTTTTGATTTTAAAACAAATAGACTTATCGGCGGTATTCTGTAATAATACGGGGCAGTAAAGCCCGCTGTATTTAAAAATGTAACGCTCTACACGGAAAAAACGACTTTGCAGGCTCGAACCGAACCAAGTACTCGGTTGTAATTAGCAATAACTAGTTTACTAATTTCTAGCCGTTATGTTTTTTCAGTGTACTTGCTAGACATTTTCGAGTTGTGGTTAAACGATTAAACTATAATATCTACCATATACATATCATATCATATCATAGTAATATTATAAAGAGAGAAATCCTGATTGACTGACTGACTGACTGACTGACTGACTGACTGAATGACTTATCATCAACGCACAGCCGAAACTACTGAAGCTAGAGTCACGAAATTTGGAGAGTAGGTCCCTTTTGTATTGTAGGCAAGCAATAAGAAGGGATTTTTGAAAATTCAGCCTCTAAAGGGGGGAAAAAGGGGGTGAAAGTTTGTATGGGAGTCCCTTAATTTTTGAAGTGAGAAAGATGAAAATTGGGATTTAAGCTTTTGGTTACAAATAAAGAAACACGTGATTCTGCGTTTTTGGAAATTCATTCCCTAAAGGGGCAAAATAGGGGTGAAAATTGTTTTTGAAGTGTAAAACGTGAATATTGGGATGGTTTTTGAAGTGAGAAACGTGAAAATTGAGATTTAGGCTTTTGGTTACAAATAAAGAAACATGTATTACTGCGTTTTTGGAAATTCATCCCCTAAAGGGGCGAAATAGGGGTAAAAATTGTTTTTAAAGTTAGAAACGTGAAAATTGAGATTTAGGCTTTTGGTTAGAAATAAAGAAACACGTGATACCGCGTTTTTGGAAATTCATCCCCTAAAGGGGCGAAATAGGGGTGAAAATTGTTTTTGAAGTGGGAAACGTGAGAATTGGTGTTTCGGCTTTTGGTTAGACATAAAAAAACACGTGTTACCGCGTTTTTGGAAATTCATCCCCTAAAGGGGCGAAATAGGGGTGAAAATTGTTTTTGAAGTGAGAAACGTGAAAATTGAGATTTAGGCTTTTGGTTAGAAATAAAGAAACACGTGTCACCGCGTTTTTGAAAATTCATCCCCTAAAGGGGCGAAATAGGGGTGAAAATTGTTTTTGAAGTGAGAAACGTGAAAATTGAGATTTATGCTTTTGGTTAAAAATAAAGAAACACGTGTCACCACGTTTTTGAAAATTCATCCCCTAAAGGGGCGAAATAGGGGTGAAAATTGTTTTTGAAGTGCGAAACGTGAAAATTGAGATTTAGGCTGTTGGTTAGAAATAAAGAAACACGTGTTTCTGTGTTTTTGGTAATTCATCCCACAAAGGGGCGATAAAGGAGTGAAAAATGTTTTTGAAGTTAGAAACGTGATTGTATTTAAGCTTTTGGTTAAAATTAAAAACAAAATCGGTTTCGTGTTTTTCGAAATTCAACCTCAAAGCGGATAAAATAGTTATATGAGAATCCGTATTTTTTGAAGCCGAACGATTTGTAAGAAGTCAGGAATTGATGAAAATTAAAAAGTATCTACCGGCTAATTTGTACCCGAACAAAGTCGGGACGGGCCGCTAGTATACTATAAAATATTTGTGGCCGTGTTATTTTCAAACCAGTGATATTATAATTTCACTAGTGAAATTATAATTGCACGAATCTTTGTCAACTGCCTCCATTTCTCACAATTTCACGGGCTCATTTCAGTGACATTATAATTCCACTGGACCCACGCAGTGATATTGCAAGGCAGTAATATTTTGATAATTTCACTGTATGTGCAACGCCGTTAAATTGTGAGACGGTCCTTACATAAAAAAGAAACACAAAAAATAACCCAAAATACACTTACAAGCCAAAAAACCCAATACATCTTTCAAACAACAAGAATACATAATACTTTTTCTTTCAATCCAATCACAATTAGGTAAGTAACCCATGTAATTACTTAAAGTCGGCAGATCTTTTCGACCCAACAAAAAAAAACGTGGTCGTTTCATCGGTTACAAAGAAGTTGCCAAACTTCATCAAGGGCTTCAAAGGAAAAGTCGGGTTCGAGAAAAAAGATTTGACCCCCGCGAGTTGGGGCACCTGACATACATTGGGGGGTTGTCTTGATCTCATTTACTGTTACTAAAACTGTATATATATTTAACTGTGCAATAGCAATGGTATATGTGGGATACATTTATGTTTTAACGATGTAGATAGGAAAACTTTAGGAAAGGGGAAGTTTGAATATTTTATTCGAGCTTTTCCTTTTCTACAAAAGTTGAGATCATTAAAGTGAATAGGGGTATTTGAGTTGTGCCTATTTGTACACATTACGTTGCATAAACAAAGTTGGAAAATTTTCCCGAAATACAACAGTCACAGTAGCCTATTCCCAAAATAATCATTTTTTTTTGTTTTATTACTTAATTTTGTCATTTTTACTATTTTATAATTAAACTAGCCGATGCGCACAGTTTCTCCCGCGGTTTATTCGTAACAAAATCAAATATGGCGTATATCACTCAGATATAGTACTATACAGATATAGTACGAAGAATTAACCAAATGTATTCAAACGATAGCAAATTACATAAAATAGGCTAATCTAATCTTTTCTTGTTATCCCATTCCATTACGTCTCTAAATGCAAAATTAGGTAAGGCATACTATGAATATGGTAATTTGCGGTTCCTGTGATTGCATCTCTACTAAGCCGCAATTGCTGGTGCATGTAGGATCCGTAGTATTAAGATAAAGTGACTTTTGCAATTAACTACGGATTACGAATAAGTTGTTTAAGTCGTAAGTTTAATCCTTAATGTATTATCGATGAAAACTCGATCACAACTTAAGGGTTATTGCGCGACTGTAAAAATGAACTCCATTTTATCGTTTATGATGAAAATATTTCATACGTATGATCTTAAAATAAACGGTTACAAGTTACAATTAATCATAAGTTTATTGATGCAGAAAAATCCCGGAATTCCGGTAGTTTAATTACATTTTAATTACCAGAATTTCGAAGAACCGTATTCGCTTTTAACGTGAGATTGTTTCGACGAAGTGCTTACGAATATAATTTAAAACTTACTATAACTACCTACCTACGAAATTTTAAGTACTACATTATGCTCGTGTTTTCAACAAGTTTCCTTGACAAAATATTTATTCTAAATTTGTGCCCAGTAAAAAATTACAGAAATGTTTTTACTTTTTGTATTCATTTTATTTGATTCGATAAAAATGTACGCTACATTTACATTTAACGTTATTTTACAAATAACATAATATTACTCATTGTTGTATAGAGAACATGAACATAAATTCAAAGAGAAAGCCAATTTATTTTAAAATTCGAATGAATATCGAACCATATTCAAATAATGTATTAGAAATATAAAAACAATTTTTCGTCCACCAAAGCTCTTTATCTTTGTAGCTTATGTACAGTCCATCAAGCAAAGGCAAAATAAGCATAAAGTACGTAAAAATAAGCACAAAATACTTCCTCAAAGTGTGGCCATAACGTAATTTATTTTGTTTTGATGTTGTTCCTCCATACGAGGTTGAGATAAAAGAAACTTTCCCTCGGTTAAAGTAAGCAATCAATGTGGTGTTATTAATGTCTTTTGTTGTACTCCATTGGATACGCGTTTGTTCTTTATTTAAAAAAAAATGTTAATTCTTTTTGGTTTTTTTTTAATGTTTGTACCTTACGTTAATTGTTGGAAGTAATGAGATGATGAATAGGTATTTAGAATTTAGTCGATTCAACGTTTTGTTTTTTTAATAGATAGGTACGTTATTTGTACTTTCGAACTTTTTTTTATGTAAGTAGTAGAGATAATTTTCAAAGTGATTCAATGTCTGTTCCTAAATGCAACCGCATTACAATTTACGAGCACAAGTCATACAGTATCAAATTTTATTTTTTATTGTATTCAGGAACAGACATTGAATCATTTTGAAAGTTATCTGTACTACATAAAAAAAATCCTGTACCCAGGTGACACGTTACCATAATTATAAAACTTATTTATGTAAAGTAGGTATGTTATAATTAAAAATTGTAGAAACAAATTGACTGGCGACCATTCGTCGTTGACTGACATTTAATTAAATATGACCTACTCTTTTCCTCTCAAGGAATAGAAGCGAGATATCCGGTTCATTTTTTAGAACTCGTAGTTATTAGCTCAAGACGTTCTGAGTAAAGCTTGGAAATGAAGCTCAATTTTTTAAATCTTTTGTTAACTTATTATGTTCCTAATGGCTCAGTTGATTTACTACAATTTTGCGACTTTTTAAATCTTGCACAACTGTCACACAAACCAGGGAACCTAGTGCATTAAATTTTTTTGATTGGATTGTTTTTTTATTTTTCTTGTTAGAAAAGAATCGTTTTCCCTCACTAGGATTTCCCTTGTAGGTACTGTGGATGCGTCAACAGAAACAAGTCTCACATACACTCATATTGGTTCCAAGCGGGAATTGAACACCTGCGAACCGCTTAGCAATCGAACCAATCGAACCTTCTCAAACTGCATGAAGGTAAGTGGTAGTCATACTGGAAACCATAACATGACTCATACCAGACTTTTTCCAGCCAAACCGAATGAAATTGTTAGAACAGCTAATTAACAGCTAAGGGGGCTAATTCTCGTGCAATCGAAGCATTCTCGAATTCGAAAAAAGTTCGAATTCGAACATTCTCGAGTGGTAATTAACTTGATCTATTCTTGAAAAGTCGAGCCCGACATTTCTCGAAGGAAACCCGCTCGAATTGCTTTGACTGGTCGGTACCGTTCGAGATGTACATTTCGAATGCCAACCATCATAAACCTCAAACAGCGCTCGAAGTGTAAATTTGATTCCGAGATAAATCTCGCAGGAAACAAGAATTGCATCCCAGATAGTACATTAACACTGAACTCGGATTATTTTCACATATAGGCGTAAATTGATAAAGTAAACTGACCTACAGTAAACACATTTAATAAGCGCATGCAAATGTAATTGATTTGCTGCTTATGTAAACACTATGTTCGGTAATATGCATAATGCGTTGTTTGTTATATGCATTTGACTAATAGCACTGTAAACTGTGATGTTATAGTGGACAGCTGTGTAATTACAATTAATTGCCATTTAAGTAATTAATGTAGATTGGTTTTTTACATACTTATTATAAGAAGTCCACCCCATGTCTTTCTCACTTTCCCACACCTTTCTTTTATATTAAATAAATATAGACTATACTGTCCCACCGCTGGGCATCGGCCTCTTATTGTAACGAGAGACGCCTTAGTCCACTTTTAAATATTCCATTTAGCTTTTCATTGCCTAAGATTTAAGACGATGCTAAAATTTTGCTATTAAGAAAAATATAGGCTACTATACTATTATACTATAAAAGCCTGCATTATTTTTCACTCCGTACAGTTAGTGACTTCTGTAGATGTACTTTTCGTAATTCTGAAATTCATTTATCAAAGAAGACAAATGATTGTTATTCTTAACTAAAGATTAGACTAGTTACGCTAATCAATAATAATTAATTACAAATTGCAAATAAATTTGCAAGGTTTCTCTAATAAAAAAACTAGCGTCAAAGGTAGTTGATCATTGAACCAATTTAATGATCAACATACCTTTGACGCTAACTATACCTTCCTAAAGTTTCCTCAACTTTCATTTTGTAAAGCATTCATAGTTCTACTACTGTCACTTCTGCACACATAATATTCATCTGAACTCGTACTTAGCTTTAACAATTTCTGCAATGCATGGAATTAGACTAGTAAACTATAAAATATAAATCATAATAATAAATCTAAACTAATATTATAACGAGAAATGATTTGATTTTTTGTATGTTTGTTTCTAATGGATAAAATCAAAAACTACGGGACCGATTTTAATAATTCTTTCACCATCTGAATGGTATATTATTACTGAGTAACATAGACTATAACTTATAAAGATACCACGCGGGCGAAACCGCTGGCGGAAGCTAGTAACTTATAAACTATACAAGAATTTATTTACACTGCATAAAAAATATAGGTACCTACCCATTGAGCTATTTAGGCTCAAGTTCACCGACCACATAACAGACAATTAGAACAAAATACATTTTTGTATGGGTAATCCTAATCAGCCAATTTTGTTTTAATCATGTATCGGTAAAAGTGACCCTAAGTAATTAAAGGCGACAATTAAAAGTCATGCGCCACACACGGGAAGAAAAAGTGTGGCGGTGTGACAGAGAATAGTAAAGATGTATGATGTGCGGCGATATAGCCGCAATTAAATGCGACAGCGTAATAAAGTGCATTATCTCCCATTAGTACGTAGTAAGTACCTTATAACTCAATGTACCGAACCAAATTTTTTTACACTTCCATAACACGAAATTTGATGGCATAAAAAGACATTAAAAACAGGGAAAGTACGAGTCTCATATTATAAAAGCGAAACCACGTACAATTTTAATTAAAGATTAATCGAAACAACACGACCTTCACCCTTTTACTAGTAAACATAATTGGTAACTTTAATCTGCGTTTGAAGTGCTCGCTCAAACACGAGTTAACACTAAAACGCCTGCAGGCACCGACAACGTGTCAACGGGTACCATGACCCCCCCAGTCGTAAAGTAACACGCAGTCACAGCTGAATTAACGTTCCCAGATTTCGACGTAAAAACACAAGATGCACAGTTCATTTGTAATTTATGTACTATCAATTTATTTATTTTTTTCCGTGAAGATTTCTTATGCCTTGATGGAAAGATAAAATCCAATCAGCTAGGCGGCCCAGGGGTCCCTCGTCACCGGGAAGGGTACTTCCGTTACTCACATACAATTCAAAGCTAATATTTTTATAAAAAACTGCAGTGAAAAAAGTAACGGCTAGAAATAAACAAGTTATTGCTATTTACAACTAAGTACTTGGTTCGGATGGAGCATAAAAAGTCGTTTTTCCGTGTGTAAGCGATGTTATGTCCATGCGCGATGATCCTAGACTCAACGCAATAGGCACACAATTTGTGTTTATTTGTGCGCATTATTCTCTCCATTTTAGAGTCACTGAATGTGCATCTTGTGATTTTATATCAACGTTCTCAGATTACGATTCGTGGGTCGAGGACTCGAGGTGGGTCACTAATAAATCTGCTCGAATAAACCCAGTCATAACCCTGCGGTTATAAAACTTTACAGGCCCGTGAAATAAATTTCCATACATTCAGTACAGGGCCCACGGTATACATTATATACGCATACAAATGTGACCATTACGCGTGAGATTTTGAATTAATTATGTTATTGTTTCCACTGTTATGATGCTGCATAAAATATGTAGTTAATGTTATACTGTATTGTATAAGCTATATTTATTGTTTGCTGTGTGAAATATGATTTAACCCTTTATTTTGTTATAATTTAATGTCATATTTGTTCTGTAGCTGTGTGAAATTGTCCGGAAAAAGTACTTTGACGTTGGATTGGCTTAGCGATTGGCTCACTGCGTGTTTTGCGTTTTGCGTTTTCGATCCCCGCACGGCACAGATATTTGTATGGCCTACAGATACTTGCTTCGAGTCTTAACCCGTACAGTCTCGACGTTTTAAAGGCCCAGTTGAAATAATTTTTTTGACTTTGCCTTTGACTTTGGGTGTATGTGAGATTTATGTATGTATACTGTTCCCACGATACAGGAAATATAAAAGGGTGGGGCAATGTTTTAAAAAAATATAGTAATAAACTGATCTGTTATAAGGTTAAGGTTATTATGTAGAAATTCATTAGAATACATAGACTATGCTTTAAAATAAAAAAAATCTTTTATTTTCAAAGTGACCAAATATTATTTATTCCGAAAGCAAGATTAGATTTATAATTTTTTTAGAGTAATTTAAATATTCGTGCTACAGATGTTTTCGATATGATATTTTAACATTTTTTATTTTATTTTTGTTTACATAACAACATCGAACGAAATTGAAACCTTAGGTAATTCTTTATTTATCGTGGAGAGAGAAAAATCCTTTACGATAATATTTATTTATGGTATGCGTTTTATTTTATTTACTTATACCATTTCGTGTCGTCAAGTTTCTTTGAACAAAAATTCGTAACGAATTCCATTTCATGTTTTATTAATGCCATTTAAAAAGGTATTCCATCAAATAAAATATTGATATACATTCAGCAGTGAAATACCATAAAAAGATTACATGAGTGGGTTTCTTTGACAACATTTGATGAATTTAGAGTTTATCTTATTATTTGTATTGGTTTGATTTGAGCGAAATTGAGAGTATCGACGAATTTATCTAATGTTCAGCTAACCTAAACTAAAAAAGGTCTTTGAGAAAATATAGTAGGTACTGTGAAGGTTTTATGGAAATGGCCAACCTTCTTGGAAATTGCTGGCTGGGTATTAAAAAAGGCGCCAGCATTTGATTAGTATTTGAATTTATAGAAGTTTTCTTTTGGAATTTTTTATAAAAAAATATTAACACGCTTTTATTAGCTTCACCTGTAACTAACTATGGAAGAAAATCTTGGAAGTTTTTGACCCACTTCCCGGTTTCCGATTGAGCTGAAATTTTGCATACACGTTCAGTTTGGATGACTAAAACGTGTTCTATATTTTTTTTAAACTAGGTATAATATTTTATTAATGTTAGAACCGTCCGTCTGGCGGAACTAAAGATATTCGAAATTATAATTTATTTGTGTGCTTTTTTCTTTGAAAACGTCCCTTGATCTCTTACTTATCCTTAAATACCTATATCAAGTTTTTGTTGATCTAGTTTTTGTTATTTCATCGCGTATATTTGTATCTCTCAGTAACTGGGTAGCATTTGAAGTAAAAGTCGCTATGTAAAAAAATTCTTCCAACCCACGTATTAGTCGGGGAAAAGCTAGACGGCTGATTAAATACCTAAACCTAATTTCATACAATTGTACGGAGAAGATACACTTAGAAAACTGCTGCAAATGTAATCATCAGTCACATTAGCAACTCAACTATACAAAATTAAGGTTTGAGATTACGATTAAAATGATAGACTAGGTACCTAACAGATGGATTCATTTTAAAAAGCTTTTTTCATTCTATTTCTAAAATAATTCTAAATTCAAACATGTCATTGGAATTACTTTCTTTTATTGTGAACACAAAAGAGGACCGAAGCACAGCGAAAGCTCGCGTGTTCCAAATTCAATTTCATAAAAGAATAACTTTTGGGTATTTTTCCATTTAAAGTTTCCAAATGGATATATTCCATTTAGGATATTGAATTCAAATTAATGAATCTAATTATTTCGTTGCTAATGGACATCAAAAAATGTTATCCACTGGAGATACCATCAAAATATTCACTTCATTAATTTATTGTAAGCTAATGACTGGTATTCATTTCTGAAGTTTATTATATTATAGCTGTTGCCCGTGGTTTCACCCGCGCATTTTATTTTTATCAAAATATAACCTAACCGTTAAAAACCCCCGACTACAACTAGAAAAAGAGCTGTAACTTTTGAACGGCTGAACAGATTTTCATGAAACATAGCTAAGATGATACCCGATGAAACTAGCTTTCAATTTAAAAAGCTATATTGAAATTGGTCCATCCGTTTTAGAGCTATGATGCCACAAACAAATACACATAATATACACACTACAAACTTATGACACCCCTCTTTTTTGTCGGGGGTTAAAAATATAGCCTATCTTTGTAGCTTTTTATTGGGGATTTTTTTAGAATCAATTCATTAGTTCCATAGATTACATTACATACAAACAAACAAATTATATCCGTTTATAATATTGGTATAGACATAGATTGATATAGCATTTCACTTGTATTTCCCGAAGGATTACGGCAGAGATGTTCTATTAGTACCTACACCCACATTTCGTTGATGCCTTTATTGAGCTCCATGTCATAAAGGGCGAGCTTATTATCATCTACAGGGCACAATTCACCAAACTGCTCCTGAGAAGTTCTTGACAGAAAAACCCAATAACACTTCGCCCGACCCAGGACCACTAGATCAACGAAGCAGTTAATTAATCATTCTGTTATTGTACACCCCTTTTCTTGGCAAGTAAATAGAAATCATTAACCTCGTGTTTTTACTGTCTCTATCTGAGACTGATCTTGTTGAAACTACGTGGTAATAAAGTTTGGAGTTTAAAGAGTACATAAAACAAACTGCTAGTCTATCTGCGTAACAGGAACTTTGTCTTCCTCTGTTTATACCTTTAGCATAGGTACCAGTGGCGAAAACTCTATATAACACGATTCCCACTGGCTTCCCTTTACGTGGGCATCACCAGTAGCAATCAATATCATGTGTAATTATGTTATGTATTAATAAATATGTGAAGGCTGGTAAGTTGCTACATAATTTCAAGCCACAGTTAAATTAATACTGCACAGCATATGGCACGCCTGGCCAAGTATTTTTTGGACGGGTTACCTAGTAAAAATATTCTCCCTTCACTGATAGGTACTGTATAATTTTGAGGTAGGAATATCCAGAATTTGGAGGTCAAAAATAAGAGGTTCCAAATGCGAATTTAGTTAATTAAGCATAATAGTCGGTGCTACTGCCAAGCTAAGGTGCATCGAAGAATTAAAGGCGGACTTCAAAAGCTGTTAAACTTTTTATGAAAATTATTTAGTATCTATTTTGAAGTCGGTTTTTAGTTTTTTTTTAAGTTTATTATTAATTTTTCTATTTTGAGTGTCTAGACTATCTCCCAATGTTTCATAAATTTAAATGGGACCACATCGGGAGAATATTTTTTTAAATAAAAAATAAACATTAAATTCAGTTCACAATAAAATTGGCAACGATACGATATAGCTAAACAAACTCACATAAACAAAATACATTTGAATTGAGAACCACCTCCTTTTTTTAAGTCAGTTAAAAATAGAAACATAGCTCTACCAAAAAGGTATAATGTAAATACCTACGTCTTATCTCTAATTATATTTACAAAGCTTAATGAGACTGCAAAGGGACGTACATTTAATTTGTCTGCAACAAATCATTATTACCACATTCTCAGAAATTCTAACTATATTAACCACCCCCCCAACCATAACGACTCGTTCTCAGAAAGTTATTAACATTGATTCTAAGTAAAGACCACAAAAACGCTATAAAAAAGGCTATAAAACTTAAAGCACACGTTAGTAGTACACTCGATACAAAATGGCGTCGTTACCTGTTCTAAATTGCGCACACTTAAGCGACGGACAGATATCGTACCCGACAAACTTCTTCATATCACTTTTGGCTTTATCCACTTTATTTGAACCCTTCAATGCTCTTTCAAGGGGAAAACTTGTATAGGATAGTGTGTGTGCCCTGATGGGTTTTGCTATTTATGTGTCTGGACCTTTTCTTTGTAGATATATGTTGTGTCGTATTTTTTAATTCTGTATACAATTTTAATGCTCTTTGTATAATAGCTTTTAATGGTATGTACTATGTAGGTATATATCTTTTATTTTATTGATTAATAAGAAGAAAGAAAACAGTTTCATTCTATTAGGCTCAGGCATAGTGTAATAAATAGCTTGGTTAGATTAGTCGTTTGATTTCATTTTTATTACTTATAGGATAAATGAGAACGATAAAGAATGTAAAAGGCTTTGATCAACAATCCATTCGCCAGATGTGGTAATTTATTAGGTACCAAAGAGTCTAGACTGACCTTTTCAACCTGATTTTCGAAGATCTGGGGGTCTAAAAAGGCCGGTTTAAATTGATCGTATAATAATGATTTATATTACAAATGTCAAAATATCCACCTAATTGATGACCCTTAATATCATACGCGTAAGGCTCATATTCAGCAATGATCTGTTTGACAGTTACCATGGAGATTCGTAGGTAAATTGCTAAATGTGGCCTTTTTAGGCCTCCTGTACTAACAAGGACTTTTAATTCATACCCTAAATGGGTATGAATTAAAAGTCCTTGTTAGTCAACTCAAAATCCAAGTGCATAATCTATGCTTTCACGTCATATTAACTGCAAACAAATAAATGATACCACCAAACCACCATATACAAATAGATTTAATATTAAAGTTAAAAACAATACAAAACAAAGCTCGTTGCACGTGGAAGCGCTAACTCGCTCATTACCTGTATTTGCAACTAAACACAACTTTTGTTATGGAAATGTTTACGATACCAACTCGCAGACACCACTGAGTTCCGCACAAATAAATATATTAACAGCGTCAACAACAGTTTGTGGAATAATCGCGATACTTTAGCAAGCCGGAATGTTAAATGTAGTCGCTTACCTAATGCTGAGTGTACTTTACATGTTATTTGAAAAAATATAATAATAATAATGATGGCTTAATTGCCAAGAGTCTCGCAACACCTCGAGAGGCTCTCGCTGGCTGGCTGGATCAAGGGCCTGATTCAGAAAGCTGCGGCGCGCATTGTTAGGAGGTTTTCTCTCTAGAGCCCTGACCACCGGTAATTTGGACCCTGTTCCCGATGCCGGTGGGCTACTAGGCTACTACTCTTTTATAATTTTCATTTTTAAATGTAAAAAAAAACATTTAAAATTATAAAAGAGTAGTAGGTAGCTGTGTTTAGTTGCCAGTAACCTTTCTCAATTCTAAATTCGAAAAGAGGCCCGTGCCCAGCAGTGAGACAATACAGGGCTGGATTTATTTGTTTTTTATATATTTATATTACACGAGTATAACATTAAAAAAAACAAAATTAATTCCATATACAATTTTGTTAATAACATTAACGTTTAAATTTTCCTTCTAATATACCCCCCCTACCCTAAAATTAAACCCACGCGGTGTTCTAAATGAATTACAAGCTAATCAAAACTTTCGCTCAATGTATTCCGACCACATTGAAATTCGACTGTAATTGTCAAACTTTTAATTGTTATTACTGTCATTAAAGAACAATAAGCACAGCAATTACTGTGTCTAACTAGAAATTCTTTTTAATAATATTGTTCTTTGTTATTTTCATTCACTGAGTTCCGGAATGAGTAGGCTGGTAGAAAGTAAAACATTTTATAATTAAAATGGTTGACTGTAGAATATTTCTCTGGACTTTTGCTAGTATCTACCTATTCTTTGTATTTAATATTTTAGCACCTAGGTACATATCGTTGCCATGCAGTGAAAACTACATCATTTTACAGGAGAAGATAAAAATCGTCTAGCGAAAAATAATAATTAAGTGTTACCGTAATTCTTCTAATATGTTCTCATTATTAACAATACATATCGTTAGACGCATTTTAGAGCTG
This sequence comes from Allophyes oxyacanthae, assembly GCA_932294325.1. Lineage (NCBI taxonomy): Eukaryota > Metazoa > Arthropoda > Insecta > Lepidoptera > Noctuidae > Allophyes > Allophyes oxyacanthae. The sequence continues at coordinate 6,386,957 of OW028620.1, read as the reverse complement.
TGCACGTTCGTTCTTATTACGCTTTTTATGAAACTATCTACACAACAAAATAAATAAATGAAAATCAATTAATTTGTGTTTCACGAGGTTTTCGCTGGGTTGCGATGATATTTCAAATTGCAAACCTACGTATGTAGTACTAGCGACCCGTCCGCTGCTTCACACGGATGGAATTTCTGTACTATCCTTACATTAAATATAGCTTCCGCCAGTGGCTTCGTCCACGTGATATCTTTATAAATTATAGCCTATGTTACTCACTGATAATGTAGCATTCTGCTGGTGAAAGAATTTTTAAAATCGGTCCAGTAGTTTTTGAGTTTATCCATTACAAACAAACATACAAAAAATCAAATCTTTTCTAGTTTAAATAGAGATATAAATTGAGGAGATTTGAATGAAATTCATCTTTACAATTACTATTCTTCTTTACGGCTTCTTACAAACTCCCTTTACTTTTCTAAAGAGTCGTCAACTTAAAAACAAAAACACGGATGCAGTAATGTTGCCATTATTAAACTCGTCCTGATATTCTATTTGTTATTAATTATTTTTGAATTTAGATCAATCTCACTTACATAATACCTATTTCTTATTCTCCGTGTCTCTAGTTTCCACCATTTTATTGCTAATTTAGAAGCGCCTCACTCGATCTCTTGATATTTTCAGCAATCCCTTTTTTAAATTTCACCAAAAAACATTGGAAAATACCATTTTGCGGCACGAAATATATCAGAGTTAAAATTATTTTTAGTTTGTTAATTACGCGCGTTTCCAGTCAGTAACTAACCGGATTACTTTTTAATTTAGTTTTAAAAGTTATCACAATACTCGTTCCGGATTAAAACCGTTTTGCCTGTAGCCTACATTGAAACAAGAATTTATTAAAAGGTTTTATGATAAATCCCCGGCGTACTATCACGCGATTAGGAATTGTGACTAAGGGATATTTTATTTAAAAGAAAAGGTATCAATATAAGTCGTTGTAATTATCGTCAAAATATTATTTTTATTCCTTTTTACCGTTACCTATTAAAGAAAATCTTTGATGGTATGAACCACACCCTTAAATTATGACCACGCAATTCTGATAGGTACATGTTATACAAAACTAAAGGTTGAAAACCTTTACAGAAACAGAAAAACATGAGTTGCCAGTTTTAGACGCCTCTATTTCCAGTCATATGTATAATTGTTGTGTCTATTTCTTTTAGGGTTAACCCGATAATGTAGGTGTAAGTAAATAATTACGAAGTTTCACCTGAAACTAATTCATACATCATATACGTACCTTTTCTACAATATAAACATACTACGTATATGTTAACATTGCACCTAAACCTATACAAATAGATACATGAGTCGGTCAACAAAGTGGTTTATAAATTTTAACACAACTTCAACTTTAGTATTTGACAAGAGAATATAGACTTTTTTGTTTTATGGCGTACAAACAAATTGCAACCTTAGAGTTTGCAATTCTTTTGTTGTTTTTTCAATTCTTTGGCCGGCTGTACATAATCTATACTAACTTCCATTGATAAGCCTTCCTGTTATATTTAGGTATACAGGAACGCAAAATACAAAATCTAGTCACTTTGTAACAGCTACCTATCCAGTTTCTATCCAAACTAGATCCTTTGCGGACAATGTAACGACCTCACTGGATACCAAAGGCCTAATCTACTCCACACCGCACTCACCCAGGACAATGTAACGAGCATCAATCAAAGGCAGCAAATCTAAGCCTTCATTCGTATCTGACAGTGACTCGCTTTGATCCCACAATCCAGTAAGTTTCCAATATTAGTCTCTTTACTAATGGAGTGATAGCCTACGAAGGACCCTTTGATCTCACGACAGACGGATATTTGAAGACTCAATACCTACCTATTATGTTCCTAATCCTTTCTATTAGAACCGATCTGCTATTGGCATATCGTTTGTAAGTTATCGCTCAAAGATCTGATAAGATTATATTCTGTCGTTAGTAATATGCTTGTAACTGAGGGACTGTGTTGTAGACACAACCATTGAACTGATTAATTATCACAAACTAATACGCTTTATTCATTCAACGACAGTTATATCTACTACAGTTATTCATTCATGAACACAGAATTTAAATAATTTAAGTAATGTTACGCTTAGACCTATGTTAAAAACCAAAAAAGGAATTTTCGCGGCAAGAAAACAAATTGTTACAAGCATTCCGTATGCCGCTGTGGATATTAAATTCTTTCTCTTTTGTTACTGTCGCATCGCTTATTTTGTTTACAATTTGCGGAAAATTTTAGACGCGAGTCAACTTTTTGTCGAGTTTGTTGGATTTTAAATTGTGAAAATGCTTGCTTTGAATAAATTTAATTCCGGGGAAGTGTCTACAACTTTCATAATGAGTCACTTTTCACCACAAACATTTGTAAGAACCCGCTTATTTCATTAACGCGTGTACAGCGTCTTTAAAGCGAAATAATTAATGATATTAACATAATTTCGTCATTCTATCTATTTACTTTGGAAAAGCCAAGGACAAAAAGTTAAAGTCAAAACATTTTATTTCCACTTTTCTGTTTACCGAAATTCCATTTTGTTACTTACAAGATGGAATTTATAATGAAGCAAACTTTTTGTAATAATCGAATACATTTGGTATATTTACAAATATTGAGGAGCGAAGTAAAATTGTGGAAGCGGAAGTGTTTCGAATCAATGTGCTAAACTTTAATAAGGTTTCTTGGTGACGTTACCCTTAATAATAAGTTTGCCGTGTATTTTAATCGGGAAAAAATCCAATTTCATCTACACTATCGCGAGCGGTATTTTTTCGTTGGAAATCTTTTATGCTGTGCTGTGTGCGGTATCTAGGTTACTACACTCTGCGCCTGACATACCTATCAACGTATTTACATTTCATTTAAATGAAATCTGCAGTTTTTTTTATATTAAAACATAGTTCCTACAGTAGATAGATAACGTTGATATTTATTTTATTATTATTATTTTATATTTATTGACATTTATTAATATAGTCAACATTCGAATGTGGATACTTAGCAACCAGAAGTCTTCAGACTAATATTATAAAATATGTGAATATGTTTAGATGTTTGTTATTCAATCACGCATAAACGGATGAACGGATTTAGATTTTTGGCACACAAAATGTCTTGGATAAACACATATGATATAAATTTTTAATCCAAATACCTACGTGAATTAGTTCCTTATGATGCGAATGAAATCGCGGGTCACAACAACATTAATAAATTATGAAGAAAATGACATTGAACAAGAATACTAAGACGCCCAAAAATAATTTTAAAGATGCCTGCCTGGCCTTTATCCTAACTACGCTGGGGTCGGCTCCCAGTCTAACCAGATGCGGCTGAATATCAGTATTTTATACGGAGCGACTGCCATCTGACCGCCGCCAGCCAATTACTGGCCGACACAGGTACCGATAATGTTAAACCGGTTGTCAGACTTAGATATTATATAGATATAGACAATAATTATAAAGATGATTTGATGATAAATTACTTATGTTAAGAATTTAAAAAATCTTTTATGTTGGTATTTTAAAGCATCTAGAATTTCAAAACAGATTTTCTCTGTCAAAACATTTGAATAGACAACATGAATCGCGTTCCAAATAAAAAATTGTTTTTAGAAAAGTTTTACGAAAATCCCTCATCGAAACATTTATTACGCAGTGAAGGTTACTTCTACCTAATTGGTTTTTAAAAACTTTATAATTCAATTTAATTCGTTAATCTAGAAAATTTCAAAAGAAATTAGCGTTAAACGTAGAAAGTTGTTACGACTTTTGAAGTTATGTATCCTGCGTAAGTGGGACGGTACAAGTTACTTTTTTAAACAAAGGCTTTTTAATCAATATTTATGGATTATTTAGCATACAGTATATACAGATGGACTGCATTCTAATACATCTGTAAGACGACTATAAATTGCAATTTCATTGGAGAATTAAATAGTTAAGGCAATATTTTAGCTTCATTCGAGGAAAACTGTGCTTTCATTTAACTGTACCTTTCCCTGCGGTTAGTCCTTACATCTATATATAGTTCTAGCTGCCAGTATTATGCGTACACTAATTCACTCGCGTAGGTGAAAATATTGTAGTGAGCGCGCTACGATCGCGTAGCACCGTAGTATGAGAGCGTAGCATACATTGGGTCCAACTGCATCATGACTAAGAAGTAACCGTACACTTACCCCTTTAAATTAGTAGGTAATAGTTGGTAGTTGCCTGTTACCTGAGTCTGCTTTTTAGTTAAGTCTTCTTCATTTCATTTGGTGTTGCGTATAGGCAAGGTAATGCACGGTTGACGCAGTATACCCACATTTTTTTTCTACTTAATTTTACACTGTTGCCATCTTAAGAAAAATATCTTCTCTGTCTATGCGCCTGTCCTATTCTTATTACCTATGTCTATCATTCTAGTGTGTCTTGTTTTTGTGGCAAATAAATGATTTTTATTTATTTTTCTTTTTTCTTTGTATCGTTAATAATATAAAGAAACTTAGTACATTTATTTTAGGATACATAATCCAAAAGTTGATAACAGACACCGCCCCTCAACATGAAAACTTTCAACATCCAATCAAATATTGATAATATAAACATAAGCCTTATAAAAACAAAAAATTATAATCAAAATCTACAAGCCTATTTCATACATTGGTTTGTCCCAATATTTGTTCGAAAGAGTAACTTAATCCGACTAGACAGCTGTCACTTCACTACAAAACTCACAACAGCCAATACAAACAGACCTTTGTCCTGTATAAATACAACTTGATGGACTTTTCCAGCCGTACGACCTTCCTAATCCAAAACAAAAAATACAAGTACCCACATAATAAACGAGTATCTACTCGTGTTATTTTTAAAACTTCTTGTTAGTATTCATTCAGTTTGTACAAACATGTTTTTGATAACAATATATTATGTTTGTGTTTTTTGTATGAAACACCCTTGTATTTAGTTTTCGTCGTATCCACATTGTTTTAAAATTGCTTGTTGTTTTAATTGTATTTGTTTAAAAATACATTTATGCGCATAAGATTTTTGTAAATAAAAAGTGAAATGAAGTACTTATTTGTGGTACTTCCACATGTAAGCAACAATGCGTCACACAGGTCATCGTTGAAAAACAGCGCTGGGGACGTTGGAACGCGTCAGTCGCGTTCCCATACCTCAGCAATATGCTGAACGATGACCTATTTTTTCATATTTTTTGCACAAATGCGACGCATAATGAGTTCAAAGAATCCAAGAATCCTACTCATTGAGTCCACAGACACTTAATATTAGTCATTGTTATTTTATTTTTTTTGGAATGTGTTTTTAATTTTTTACTTTTTTTTTTGGCTTCATTTTTACTTTTATTTTGGTTTTAATTTTTTACTTTTTATTTGTGTCGTAATTTGTGTAAAAATAAATTGCTGTTCTTTCTTCTTTTCTTCACTATTATTGTCATTTACGGGATATCTTCAGTGATTTATTTTTGTTTATTCCCGATATTTTAACACACTGTTAAAAGACATCCCGTAAGTGACAATAATTATAATAGTGTAATGGCAAACCGTAAGGCCCTAAAAAAGATTATTATATTTTATGATTATATAGAAATCGAATTTGCGAGCAGCTCCATCTTATCAATTTCACACACCAATACCATCCACCTTTCGAAAGCGCTAAACAAAACTGGTATTTGCAGAGCGTAATCTATTACAATAGATAAAAAGAAACATAGATCATCGTAATTTCTTATTCACAACAGATCTTCGCAGGTCGCAGTGACAAAGGGGCTTAGGACCCTACCTCTTCTAACTAATAACTTCTTATTCTGTGGACAAAAAATACAAATGCCGAATAACTAACATAGAAAGTCTTGTTATTATTCGTGCTATGTTAGAACACGAGAACATTTCAGCGTCTGTTATTAAATACGTAGGTAGGAGATAGAAATGGGATTCGAATGTCCCGGAGGTCATCGGCCGTAACTGCTGGTGCCATCAATCACTGCCCGTCACAGAACTGATTTAAGTAAAGTATAAAATTCAATTTTGGCTTGACAGCACGATGATGTGGCGAGCGTTGCTCAGTGCCGAACAGAAAACGACATTAGTTTCTGGATAATATAAATTACGTAATACAGGGTGACTGGTAGATCGAAGGCATCATTGAAGGAATATTGTACTCATCATCACTCATAAAAAAAGTACAAGAATCACTCTAAATAACGCCTATGTAGTTCATCTCTGAGTGGTATAGGCTATATTTTATTTTTAACCGCCGATAAAAAAGAGGGTTGTTATAGTGTGTATCTGTGTATCGGTGTTTCTCTGTATCTATCTGTGGCATCGTAGTTCCAAAACGGAAGGACCGAATTCAATGCACTTTCTTGTAATCAAAAGTTAATTTAATTGGGTATCATCTTAGCTATGTTTCATGAAAATTTGTTCAGCCGTTCAAAAGAAACAGCTCTTTTTCAAGTCTGGGGTTTTTGACGGTTGGGTTATGTAAATTTAAAAGCACTGGTGAAACCTCGGGCAACACCTAGTTATAGATAATTTGACATTATAAATGAATAATGCATCGAGATAACAAGTATTCAGCGCGATGAGACAATTACATAACTCGACCCTTAGGGAAATTCACGGCTGGCAATACTCATGATTTATTTAGATAGTTTGATTAGCTCCATGTGAGAAATATGTATGAAATATAAGCAAGTAATGAAAACATTATTTCATTGGTTTCGCTTTCATATAGATTTCCCCAGGGCAAGTCGGTGATACAGTGACAAGCGACCAGAATTGCAAGACCTACCCTTCCTCCCGGATCATAATAATTTGATATTACTTTAGAGAAAGTTTGTAGAATGTCACAGTCCAGAGTTTACTGGTCTGTCGTATTTCAGGAATAAACAAAAGAGGTTCAATCTACCTTTATTGATCATTTCAACGTACAAGTTTTGACAAGTTATGACCCTTTTATCTTACAACATTGTGAAAAAGATGGATGTAAAAACTATGTGTTACTAACATAAAAATACAATGTTGTTCATCAAATATTGCTGAACCGAATAAACTGAGCGGAATATGTTTTGCTTAACTTAAAGTTTCTTCCAGTTCCTTCTCCATACATACCTAGTTTAAAAATGTTTCTGATTATACGTTTTTTATTCGTTCATAATCGTAAAACAAAGACGGTATTAAAATTTTCCAAAATGAGTTTATTTACATAAATTGTCCTTAAATCGGTATCTTACTTAATCTACAAATTAATATCTTACACTTTTTAAAATTCTTATATAAAAACGATTTTGGCCATTTTCAAAATATGACATAAAACATCTTTCAAAAACTTTAAAGTGCTCTATTGTAAAGTTATGAATTGCATTATGACGTTCTTCTACGACTGCGACAATGCCAAAGAATATAGTTTTTAATTAATTTTAGATTTTAATTAATTTACAAGTTGTTTATTGAAAGGTATTCATGTAAACATACCTATTTTGCAGCACCACTAATGAGAGGATCAGTAACGCATTACTTAATAAATGAATCGTGTTCCCCTTTCATCACGCTGCGCTTTGACACGCTTCGTATGCTGAATCATGTTACACGCGTGGAAGCCCATTCTAACTTAAGGGATTACGTGCGTAAAATTAATGACTATTATCTTTTATTTGAAAGATAAAGATATTTATTCGCCAAAGATATGGCACAAAAGCTGTTTACATAATGGTTTTTCCGACATATTCATATAAAATATCTATGTTAACTACATATTTACGTTATTGTTACAGAAAATTCAAGTAGAAATAATTACCTACAATAAAAATTATTCATACTTACATAGATTATTCACTTGTAGGTACTTACATCACATTATTATTTATTTATTATATTACTCACTATTCGTACATTAATATTTATTATAGATACATTATTCATGCATTATACCAAAAAATATCAAAAATTTATAAAACGTAAAAATAAAAAAGTCTTATTACATTTGAAATTAATGAGGTCGTAAAAAATTATCAGCTATCTCATACGTTTGGGTCGAGTAGTTATTGAAGTTTTGTATGGGACAGCTGATTTGCGATAACGATGTTGATCCCATAGAGAAAGTTGTTCAGTTTGGTGGTCTGATCCACACCCTTATAATATATTACCACGCATTTCTGATACCTACACATTGTAGGTATAGACAACCTAAACAGTTGAGCACCTCTTCACAACGGCTCAGGTGTTTGATAGTAAGGGCCTTAATAGTTTGTAACAACATTTCATCTTCACATAAGTATTTCTACTAGTCGTGTATAAACACAGTTCCTAATAGCAATACAGTAGGTTTGTTTAAAGGTCCCTCAAAATACTAATCTTCTAAATTCTAATACACACAGTCATTCGAAAAAGGATTTATTTATAGCCAAAAGCAATTAATGTGGGAACAAAATTAAAATTGCGAAAACAAAATCTGCTGTTCCATACATTTAGCCGAATAATATTGAATTATTTGTATTGAACAGCTGATATTTTTTCGTGGTTTTAGGTTTGGTCCCATAGTAAAAGTTGTTCATAATCATCATGAGCGCACATTCAGCTATATTATACCTTTTCCGACTAATCGTGTAAAGTATAAAACAATTATACTACCTGCTTACAAAACAACTTCAGAGGCAACTTTAAAACCAATTATTCTCACGTAGTTGTTGTCAACCTAAAGTGTTCAAATAGTGAAAGCCATAAATAAAAAAAATCTAATATGAATGCCTACAATGTCTATTTAAAGCAAATGGCTCATAAATGTATTGATATTTTACTCGTATAACTCATACATATTTTAATGAAGCTTAATTTAGAATATCCTCATAAAATATAGCTTTGATCTTAGCCTTTAATTTTATTGCCAAATAACATTCGGAATTTGGTACAAAATTTAATATAGCAGCGTTCGTTATTAAATTCAAATTATTACCAGAAATTCTGTGTACATTGTTTCATTTTAAAGACTGGTATTCAGGCATAATTTGAACTAATTAATTTAATCATAACTTTTTGTAAAGAAATCCAATCTACTGAGATATAATTATAATTCTCAACAATATAATAATGCACTGTAGACATAATTATAAGAGAACAACCGTATATGGTTAAATATTTGTATTACGAGTATAAAGTATTAGTGTTGCAAACTCCTTGCGAATTAATATTTTTATAGTCTATTTTTTAAATTCCTTTTATATTTTTTTAACATATGTCATTGTAAAATAATTATTGTCTGACAGCAGGTGCTTTGGTTCGGTTCGATCCTATTTTTGTTCCCATTTCATTATTATATTATTAAACCATTTTAAAAACACTTTCAATCACGTTTTCATACAGTCCATTTTCGATCCCATACATTTTTGGTCCTTCTCCCATTATTTCCAGTGCATATTTGTTTTTTTTCTTTTGTTTTTTGACATCGATCATTTCTTGTAATTTTTCCATAGTTCATCGTCATTTGCATTTTCGTACTATATTTCCATGATCACCCGTAGCGTAAGTAGAGCCATGGCAACCCAACCGACTACCACGGTCAATCCACAACCCGAGTGCTCCGGTCGACAGGGAAGTAGGACTCCAAGTCAGCGGACCGCACAGTCTGGTTCAAAATCTTCAACGGTAAGAGCGGAAAAAGCAGCTTTAGAAGCTGCCGCTTTACGCAGACGGTTTGAGCGCGAGCAAGAGCTCGCCATGCGGGAACGCACGCGCGAGCAAGAGCTGGCCATGCGGGAACGCACACGTGAGCGGGAGCTGGCAGCACTTCAGGAGCAGGTTGAGGACAGTGAGCTACAAGCCGAGTTAGCTGCTCTAGACGTTAACGCAGGTGGCAGCCGAACAAGAACTCGTAGCAGTCATCACAGCTCTACTAAGGTGAGCATAGACAGAACAAACAAATGGGTAGAACATCAAAGCCAGCACTTTGTCAATGAAGGTGATAGAGGCACTCCTGCAGTAGGATGCGAACATCAATCTTGTGTTCCATCTCCGGACCACCCGGTACCACTACCGACGGTCACACGGGCAACTGCATCCCCTAACCCTTTCGCACGACAGACACAGTCAGTCAACATCATAAAAGCCTCCGAAGCGGCCGGCGGCCATCCCCCGCTCATTTCTATGGAGGTAGAAAAACACAATCTCTCTCTTCTGCAAGCTGTAGCAGATACCGCTGCAGCAGCGAAAGCTCTCGCCACAAATACGACGAGATTACAGCTATTTCCTTTTTCTGGGGACGCATTACATTGGTTACAATTTAAGCGTAATTTTGATGTTACAAAAAACAATTTTTCTCAATTAGATAACATTCATCGTCTTCAAAATACGCTACGGGGGCCCGCTCGTGAGGCCGTCGCGGCACTGCTGATGTCAACGCAGGACCCGGAAGAAGTCATGCGTGCACTAGAAGATAACTTCGCACGCCCCGAGCTCATCGTACACAAGGAAGTGACGTCACTTAAAACTCTTCCACGTTTAGGTTACGATCTGAAGGAACTCGGAATCCTTTCCAACCGGGTACGCAATTCCATCTCAACGATCAAATTACTAAAGCAAACAGAGTATTTATATTCGCCAGAATTATTCCACGCAGTACTAGGTAAATTAAACCCTAACATTAAGATAAGATGGACTGATTTTGCCATGCAAGACACCACAGGTCGCCCTAAACTCGAAATATTGTCAGATTTTTTAAGGCGCGAGCTAGACCAACATATCCGATTTGGTTTATCACCTGAGTCTAGTTTGGCACAAAAAGCACATCATCTTTCTTTCGAAAAACCAATAAAACGCGAAAATATTAACATGACGATGCAGTCAAAAGGCAGTTCTATAAACAAACAAGAATGTACATTTTGTAAAAATAAGCACCACATTAAGGCGTGTTCAGAATTTCAATCTTTGACTATTGACGATAGGTGGCAGTGGTTACGTGGAGCAAAAGTGTGCTACCGGTGTCTTAGGGGTAGTTCACATCAATGGAAGACGTGCAAAGTCAATCCATGCGGTATTGACGGATGCCCTTTACGTCACCATCCATTACTTCATCAGAAACCAACTGTTTCTCCTCTTGTTAATACTTTCGAGACACATGATATGAACACAAATATTTCTAAATCAGTGGAACAAAAAGAGGTCGTATCCACTACTTCTACAGGCATTCATAAATCACGTAATACCTATTTGAAAATCATTCCAGTCACCGTGTCCGGCCCTGCAGGGACATGCAACGTATATGCACTGCTTGACGACGGAAGCACTGCGACGTTGATCGACAATAGTATCGCTGCAAGCATAGGAGCGTCAGGGCCACGACAAACCATAACGGTAAATGGTATTGGAGGTCTTGAGCGGAAAACCACGGTATCATATGTTGATTTTCACATTAAAGGCAGGTACACACAGGAAACATTTTTAGTGAAAAACGCTAGAGCTATGGAATGTTTGTCCTTACGCCCACAAACGATTCAACAAGAGTCTATAAAGTCCTTTACGCATTTAGTTGACTTGGTTGAAGTTTTAACGTTAGAAGATGCCACTCCTACTATTTTGATAGGAGCCGAACATTGGCATTTATCAATTAATCGTGAAGTACGCGTAGGTAGTAGGAACGATCCTGTAGCTTGTTTAACAGCATTAGGCTGGACTTTATACGGTGTTGCTTCCAGCAAAACAAAGTTGATTGAATTCGTGAATGTCGGCACTTTTAACGAGACATCCGAAGAAAATTTAGAGCTTCTCATTAAAGAACATTACAAAATTGATTCGATAGGGATCTCTAAAACACAAACACTAAACAGTAAGCAGGATCAGCGCGCTGTAGACATTATAGAAGCCACTTCACGACGCTTACCTACAGGTAGATTTGAGGTAGGTATGCCATGGCGCGATGAAATACAGCGAATTCCTGACAGTTATCCTCAGGCTATGTCACGTTTTTTAAGTCTGGAAAGACGAATGGTCAAGGATACTGAATTTGCTAAGGCTTACGCAGTCTTTATGACAAACATGATCACTAAAGGTTACGCTGAAGAATGCGCTTCTGATACGTACTACGCCAATCATAACCGTGACAAAAGTAATGAAAGTTTACGTCTTTACCTTCCACACTTTGGCGTGTATCATCCTCAGAAACGCAAAATTCGCGTTGTACATGATGCTGCGGCCACGAATGAGGGAGTTAGCCTAAATTCTTTATTGCTCTCTGGCCCCGATCTGCTTCAACCTTTATTAAAAGTTTTATTTCGTTTTCGTGAAGGTCGTATAGCCTTGATTGCGGATATTAAAGAAATGTTTCCACAGATCCGAATCAGAGAGCAAGACCGAGATGCACACCGATACTTATGGAGGCCTACAAAAGAGCATCCCATAAGGGAGTTTAGGATGACGGCCGTCATATTTGGTGCGTGCTGTAGTCCGTTTGTCGCACAATATATAAAAAACAAAAACGCCAAAGAACATGCGCTTTCGTTTCCCAAAGCCGTGGACGCCATACTATTCAGCCATTATATGGATGATTACATAGACTCACTAGATGGCGTTGACGAGGCCGCCCAGTTAGCGGCGGATATTATTAATGTTCACAGTGCTGCTTGCTTCGAAATGCGAGGTTGGATTTCTAACGAGCCGGCCGCATTAAGCCTCATCCCAATTGACTTACGAGCCTCGCAGTCGTCGGAAATCGACCTTGGCCCCTCGACTAATAATATCCAAGCCCTAGGAATTTCATGGAGCCCCACCACCGACAGTTTAGGTTTCCGTACCGGTTTACCTGGCACAATTCCCAGTCCACTCACAAAACGTAAAGTTTTATCACACCTGATGCGAGTGTATGACCCTTTAGGTCTATTAGGACTCATTGTAATTAAAGGTCGTATTTTATTCCAACAGGCGTGGAGATTAAACATTGGGTGGGATTCTGAACTTCCAGAAACGGAAGCATTAAGGTGGTCAGACTGGTTTCGTGAACTGTCAACATTGTCGACGCTAAGAATTCCACGCTGGTACGCAAGGGCTCAAGACTTAGAGCCTTCGTACAGAGAACTACATGTCTTTGCAGATGCGAGTGAGCTTGCTTATGCTTGCGTTTCCTATTGGCGCTTAGTTTACCCAGACGGCAACATCAACCTCTCTCTCATCTCTAGCAAGGCGAGAGTTTCTCCTTTAAAGCCAATGTCGATCCCGCGTTTGGAACTGCAGGCCGCCTTAATAGCTGCCCGTCTAGCAGTCACAATTAAGGACAGTCATCGCAAAAAACCAATACGCACATTCTTTTGGACAGATTCGATGACTGTTCTCCAATGGTTACGAAGTGATGCACGTACTTTTAAGCCTTTTGTTGCCCATCGATTAGGTGAAATTTCGGAAATTTCATGTATTAAAGACTGGCATTGGGTACCAACAGACTTAAATGTAGCCGATGATGCAACTAGAATGCATCCAATTATTTTAGATCTCTCTCACAGATGGTTTCTCGGACCATCGTTTCTTTTTAAGTCCCCGGAGGACTGGCCTACGGAGCCTGTAAATTTCGCACCAGTTCGCGAAGAGCGCAAATGTCAACTTACCGAATTGGTGGGACTTACCTCTGTTGGTTCGAATTTGCCGATTCCAGTCACTGCTAACTTTAGCCGCTTTGGTGACTGGCTACGTTTGTTGCGTGCTACAGCTCGGGTACACCAAGCTGCAGCAGTATTTGGTAATATTTTGCATTCCATTCGAAATTCTAAATCAACTGACGGTGTTGTTCACAGCCCCCGTCCATCTACGTCCACTACTCTCTTACCCTTAAATGCTGATCTGATCAGAACCGCTGAAAGGCACATCCTACAAAAAATACAGCTTGATAGCTTTTCCGAAGAATTTCAGTGCATAATGGACTCGAAACCAATCCCGAAGACTAGTCGCCTTGTGAAGTTGTCCCCTGTGATAGGAGAAGATAATCTGTTGCGCTTAGCTGGCAGAATTAAAGCTGTGCTGAATGTTGACACCGATGTCAGATCACCCATACTACTAGATGGTCGCCACTCCATTGTCCGCTTGTTGGTACAATACTATCACCGCAAGGCTGGTCACGCTAATAATGAGATGATTATTAACGAAATGAGACAGAAGTATTGGTTACTTTGCTTGCGCCATGCAGTACGAAGCGTAGCTAGTCGGTGCCTATTTTGTCGCATACGTAAAGCTAAGCCAATGAACCCCACAACCGGAGATCTTCCACCACAACGACTCGCTCACCATCGTCGCCCATTCACATTCACTGGTTTGGATTATTTCGGTCCGATAAACACCACTGTCGGTCGAAGAAAAGAAAAGCGATATGTAGCTCTGTTTACGTGCATGACATCGAGAGCAGTTCACTTGGAGCTCGTTCATTCTCTCTCTGCTGATTCTGCGATAATGGGTATACGCCGCTTTATAGCCAGGAGAGGTACCCCTGAAACAGTATACTCCGATAATGGCACGTGCTTTGTTGGTGCAAACAGATTACTCAAAGAGTTCTACCAACCTGAAGTTCAGGATTTTGCTGCAAACAAAGGAATACGTTGGAGTTTCATCCCTGCCGCTGCACCATTTTTTGGAGGCTGTTGGGAGAGACTGGTTCGCAGTGTCAAAGTTGCCCTACATGCCACTTTAAAAGAAAAGGCACCTAAAGAGGAGATTCTCACAACGCTCTTGCTTGAAGCCGAAGCGATCGTTAACTCTCGACCCCTCAGCCACGTCTCTGTTGAAAGTGATGACCAAGAGACCCTGACGCCATTTCATTTTCTGATTGGTTCATCATCCAACCAAGCTCTACCTGGATCAACTTTAGATGATCAAGACCTTCTTCGAAGAGCAGATTGGAAGAAGGCATTGAGATTGGCGGACCATTTTTGGAATCGATGGGTGAAGGAAATTCTGCCAACCATGCAACCCCGTCAGGTGAACAATAATTCTCCACGAAGTCTCAATATTGGGGATTTGGTTATAATAGTCGATGAGAACTTACCAAGAGACACTTGGCCCCGTGGTCGCATTGCAGCCATCTTCCCTGGGAAGGACGGGGTAGTGAGGGTGGTAGACGTAGCCACTACAGGAGGTTTGCTTCGTCGACCCTCGAAGAAATTGGTCAAGTTGGACATTTAAGGCGATGCCTCCAACTTGGCTAATTTGTGCATTCATGCACAAGGGGTTGGAATGTTGCAAACTCCTTGCGAATTAATATTTTTATAGTCTATTTTTTAAATTCCTTTTATATTTTTTTAACATATGTCATTGTAAAATAATTATTGTCTGACAGCAGGTGCTTTGGTTCGGTTCGATCCTATTTTTGTTCCCATTTCATTATTATATTATTAAACCATTTTAAAAACACTTTCAATCACGTTTTCATACAGTCCATTTTCGATCCCATACAATTAGAATAATCAGTTTATCACTTTATTATAATCTGCTGACCTTCAATGACTTAAATAGCTGTAAGTCGAGTCTTTAAAAACAAAACTGTTCATACTTTATATATAACCTAACCGTCAAAAATCCCCGACTACAACTAGAAGCAGAGCTGTAACTTCTGAACGGCTGAACAGATTTTCATGAAACATAGCTAAGATGGTACCCGATTAAACTAGCTTTCAATTAAAATAACTGCATTAAAATCGGCCCGTCCCTTTTTGGAGCTATGATGCCACAGATAGATACACACTACAAACTTATAACACCCCTCTTTTTTGTCGGGGGTTAAAACTAACATAATATATCGACTTGGCAGCACTACGGTGCGATAGATATGTCAAACCGCGAAAAAAGTATATAAACCCCTTACTTAACGATAATATGCAAATAAATAAGCAAAACCCAACTTCGTACGCGCAGCAAAAAAACATATTACCATACAAATGTTCAAGTTTATACATTTTTTTGCCATTAAGTGTAAAAAATTGGACATTTTACCCTCTTAAATAAGGAAGGCTGCGGTCAATGTTTGGCCCTCTGATAAAGATTGCTAATATCAATAAAAATTTTGCTCTCCAAAATATTAATAAACTTGGCCCCAATGTTACTGACCCCTGTCCCTCGCCTACATACATGACAGGAAATTACTGAAATGTTTGCCGAAGTTATGTTATTAAAACAAATATTGATATTTAATATGAGAATATTTGTGAGAATACGTTATAATATTATTTATTGGGGAAATTCTTTATCTTTTATATAGGTACTCAGAGGTAACGAGTTCGTGAAATTCCCAACTCAGAAAACAATGTAATGAAACTTTACGTAACAAATGTACGTAAAATATTAGCCTTCAAATTTTCCGCTGCTAAATTACGCTTCCAAAAAATCTAATTAATCTAATCAACATTTACTCCACTGGTAATTATGTATAATGAGTCTGTGGGTTGCTACGGGTGTCCCAGATTACACATCAACCAATCTCTCATATTTAGCGCGAAATATTTAATTAATTGGGACACCAATTAGGTTGCGAATTGCGAATAAACACTTTTAGAAAAAACATGTAAGAACATGTTTGTTGATTACTTTTCTCATTAGAGGAGGTATTCTGTAAGAACATCTGAGTAGCTATTGCTATGTAGGTTGGTTGGCAAAAACATGAAATGTATGGAATTCGTATATAACATATATAGCCACTTAACTTAGGGCTGATTCATGGAATAACAAACCTTCCTGTTGTAGCTTATAGAGACAGCATCACAACTCAACAAACATTTTTGAAAAAGTTAAAAACTTCTCTTTCCTAAACTTTTATATCCTTAAAGCATTCTCGACCCAAACTCAGATAATTTTAACACCCGCATCTCAAACAATTCTCACATATGTGAGTGCACAATAAACTCTAAAAGTCATGTCTCAAGCGCTGTCAACGAAAGAAAAGTTTAGATTTAGAGGGGTCTCGAAGTTTTGGTGTTTTCAACTCGCACGCTACAGAAGTACTTGGCGAACTTGGCCAACTTCTGACACCTCCGTCGAGCCCTCTAACGTTATTTACAAGACGACTCGAGCAACCTTTTCAAAGGATATTCTATTAAGGAGTTCTTGGAACTTTATTTTCTGTGTCGGGGATGGTAATCAGTGAGATACGACGACGTTACGACCGATCGCGTTGTTTGCTAAATTCAGTTACGTTAAATGTTGAGAATTTACGTTTTTGAAGTTATTAAGTGAGCAATTATAAGTTGTGACGATTTCGCGTCTGTAAGTTGTAAGTACAAAGTTGAGCAATATGATGATCTTACTACGCTTTTATTAGCGAAAGTTTCACACATTTGTTTGCTGAGCGCGAACAATTTAATAAGAGGTGCCTGGTTTTATTACTTCTCCGTAATTAATGTATCGTATGATATACTACTTGTACTGTTTAAATTTTAAAAGCCTTCTTAATTAATATTATTTCAGCAACGTAAAATTCGAAAATTATCGCGATATATAACCTTATAAATACTTGGTGGTGGGTGCCACTTTTTTAATTTTAAACTTTTAATTGTTTCTTTGACTGATACTTATGGTCATGACGAAAATTTAAGAAAGGAGCTCACAATTATTCTGTTTCTACAACATGTATCAGAAATACGTGGTTATATTTCAGAGTGTGGATTAGATTATCAAAGTGAACGACTTGCTCTATAGGATCAACATCATGATCGCGAAAAAATTATCAGCTGTCCTATACAAAAACTTCAATATCTACTCGACCTAAACGTATGGGACAGCTGATTATTTTTTCGTGTTTACGATGTTGATCCCAAAGAGAAAGTTGTTCATTTTGATGGTCTGATCTACACCCTTAAATATGACCATGTATTTCTGATATGCAAGCAAGTAGCATGTGGAAATGTAGAGTAATGGAACCAATTCATTTCTGTTAATTACCCGTAATTATTAATAGATTTCAATTAATCACAATAACCGTAACACACATACATACACGTAGATAATATTCAACATTGTATTTTAGGAGGACTAGTGATTAAAATGTTTAATGTTTGTGTTCACATCATACCTGCAAACACATAGGTAATATGGTTTGTGTTCAAAGATTTCACATACAATAATTTTTCTAACATTTCTTTGGTAATTGTGCTCGTGAATACAGCGTTACAGACGGCCATAACATGGACAAAATACTACACATAATAAAATAAGTTTCTCGACAAAACTATATCTACACGCTTGGTATTATTGGATTAAATTCAAAGAATCTGAGTCTAAAATTCAGACTACGATTTTCCAGACCACTTAGATCGTTTTTCGAGGAACGTTTTAGTGTATAATTTATACGCGTGCCAAGCTGTTGGCAGCCGCTAACTTTGTTATAAAATATTGGTAGTTGCGATAGTACCCACCTAAAAGTACAAAGTACCTATAGATAACTTTTCTACTAGATACGATATAAAGGGTGTTTTTTGGATTATAAAAACATTACCTTTATTTGATGGCGTTCACGGGATAAGAGGACAAGGAGGAAATGGTAATGTCCTAAATTGAATCATAATATTATTTACACCCGTTTGTCACAAACGTAAGTAATGGATAAGTATAAGCACCATAATTGTATTAAGTGTAGAAATATGAAAGCATTTATTTATATATCAATCTACAATATGTATCAGAAATACGTATGTTCATAATATATTATAAGGGTGTGGATCAGACAATCAAACTGAACAACTTTCTTTATAGGACCAACATCATAATCGTGAAAAAATTATCAGCGGATCTACCGCGTAACTAAAAATTGTAATGAACATTCGCACTGGTATTAAACTTCAATACGATCGTGAGAGACTAAACTTCGAGCCACCTTGTATTTTTTTTATCGATCATGAAGATAGGAGTCCCAAATTCATGATAGTTAATTTTTTTACAAGTTTGCTCAAAGTTTAGGCTCTCACGATCGTATTGAAGTTTAATACCAGCGTCGATGTTCATTACAATTTTAGTTACGCGGTAGACCCGCAGCTATCCCATACGTTTGGGTTCAGTAGGTATTGAAATTTTGTATGGGAGAGCTGATAATTTTTCAATCACGCATTTCTGATACACGATAGACATATACAATCTCACCGTTACATCACACAGCAAAGTCTAATAAACTTACAAAGTATTAGAATTAATTATCAACATAGCACACAGAATATATTATTAAGCCGCCACGGTATTTAACTAAAACTACTTCTCGTGGAATACATTAAGTTCAGCGATTAATATTATACAGGTATATACAGTACCTACTAACGCAAGCAGTCTAGCAAAGCATCGTTTACTTGAACACGTTATTATCGTTCGGTATTTAGCTGAATCAGCACCCTGTACCAAATGTACTGACTCCTTTAAGGCCGAGACATACGAGCGACTGACTGACATGACAACCACTTAGTGAATAACTTCACACAATACATACGGTTCGCGTAAAATATGCAAACGTAACACGCAGTGAAACCGCAGGTGCGAGCGGAATTTCATCAATTTTGTATGATTATGATACCTTTCTCCCCTTCTCGTATGAGGTAAACTCATATTTCTACAGAATGGCGGTGTTTGCGTTTAAAAAAACTGTGGGGAAAATAGCCTAATGTTGTACTCGTAGACAATGGGTAATGTTTGTAATGTAGAAAAGATTTCTATCGTTAAAATTTTACAGACTACAGAACATTGCTTAATTTATTGTTTAGATCAGAACATTTACTGATTGGTGGTTAAATATTCACTTTATTATTTTAATTGCACATCATGTCAAAAATTTAAAGATATAAATAAAAAAGAAAAATAATTTATTTTATTGCAAAATTAAGGCAATGCAAAAAAAAATGAAAACAAAACAAACACAAGAAAAGTAAAAATAAAAAAATAACAAGAATTGTGATAATCAAATAGATATTATATAAATAATGTATGTAGGATATACCACAATCATGTGGGCCTCAAGGCTGCACCAAAAAGGTTCAGTTCAGCGTATGCCAGACATCAATACCCGGCACTGATTTTCAACTGAACCCGACCCCCCGATACCTAAGTAACATAAAACAGCTAGTGACGTTTAAAAAATCTTAACCAAAACGCCTTACACGTATCAAAACCTCATCACAGTTCTGACTCATTAAAACATCAAGAAAAGACGCATATTATAAAATATTAAAAGCAAAAACGCGACGCGACTTTCATCCCTTCTGACATTTCTTTTTATTCCCGTCATACGTCGTCCTCTCGTCGTATGCGCACCGCCCTTTACAATGCGGAGGTAGCCGCTTGGCGTCTAGCCAAACCCTCGACACATCTAGTGCCCACTTTACTGCGCTGGCGAAACTATGTGACCGTAGTCATAGGAATCGTGAGTGGTCGCCGGCGGAACCTTGCAAATCACAGGAAGATGGGGTTAGGTTTTAACAAGATGTGAACTAGATCTTGCTTGTTTTCGAAGAATAAGTTGAAAGTTATTGGCTAGCATAAATGGTTGATGATCTTCAAATTGCATCTTCATTTTACGTGATTTTTCGTTTCGTTACCTCTGGAGAATGATAGACATAAATTAATTAATTGATCTACTAATAGGTATCTAGGTGAATCACTCACGATGACTTATGGCTCCGAAATTTAGTTTCAGTAGCGCTAGCTTCCATGACGTTTTCTCAAAAAAATACAGACATTATTTTATGCAATATATTCAAAAAGACAATTCTGTAATATGCATGCAAATGCAATGGCATGACGATATACCACAAATTATCCTTGAAAGGGGAAATTCTCAATGGGGCTTTGAGGTATTCCCTATGACTAATAGAGACTGTCGTGATATAATTTCATTAAAATTTTACCCCTCCGACCGATTGTGGCGGTAATAGCCCTGAGGGAAAATGACGGCAATTGACCGTCAACTCGATAGGTAGATATTGTCAATGCATTGATTTTAAATTGTTCAAGTAATTTTTATGTGAAATTACTTAAATCGTAAACCATAAGTGATTTCCAGGGCATAACATCTACTGTCCTACTCATTGTGCCTCTGCCACTAATAACGCCGTAGAGATGGCAAAGTTCTAGGCTGGTGATATTTAGCAATGTACTATCGACACGAAGAATAAGGTATAATTACCATTGTGTAAAATGTTTTAATTAATTAAGGAAAATATGGAATGCTGGATGATCTCCTAAACCTATTTGCTAGACCATCAAACAAGTATGTTCTAAGTAAAACAACAATATACATGTCTATAGGTAGAACCAACCTTTGAGTATCTAGAACGAACCAACCTAAGTTGGATGCGATAATATTACGTAAAAGAAGAAAGAAAGAAAGAAAGAAAAACAATTAATTATTTGCACACAGGACACCAAAATCACAATAGCATGCATAAATAACAAACATAAAAAAAAACAGAAAATTACTTTATAATAAAACAATGATGAAAGAAAAGAAAAATATAAAAAATAATGCATGGATGTATTGAAGTGTGTGTCCCTCATGTGCAAAAAATGGGCATCGATCAGCTTGTTGTCATTGGCAACACCAATGATGCTGATTTTCATCGACGGCTGACGTCCGTGGGTGGTATGACGTAATCACGTAATGTCGTGCCCACCTTCTGGCTATATACAATAACAACTATATACATATACGTAAAAACATTTAAGACAGAACGCAAGACAAAATAAAAGTACCTTTTTGTTTCCATTTCAGTACCACCTCTTTTCATCAAGCCCTGATCATTACCTAATTACTTAGTTCACGATTACTGAATGGTTATACCTACATAGCCATTCAGTGAGAATATAAATCACATCATCAGTTAGTTGATATTTGACAAATTGACATGCGAGAAGCTGGCGAGCAGAACCGGAGTAGTCCACTATAAATTCAAAAGCATTTTTTTTTTCGAATCGTGATGTTACGGGTCTCGGACATGACGATTCGAAAAAAAAATGCTTTTGAATTTATAGTGGACTACTCCGGTTCTGTTCGCCAGCTCCTCATACGATAACTTATTATCGGAGCTGTGGACATGCTCTAGTCATGTTCACATTATTATCGTCTTACAGAATAGCTCCTCATGTTATCTTTTTAAGCCCTTAACATCAGTGCCTACTAAAATTATTTATAATGCCGCCATTGTTTACATTCTCAGCATGATTCGCTAAACGTTAACAATCTGTCTTCTATGTGAATTTTCTGCGCCAAGGGACATTTCCATCACATCCTAAGCAGCTTATCTTTACTAACAGCGTCCTCTAAAGGGACCGGGTTTCATCCGAGATCACCAATTTCTTACTTGATTAGGCCGGTTGATGGGTTTTGGAACAAAGGACTCGATCGAAGTGATACAACAAATATGTTTCGATACACAGCATGTACCTACATAGAGAGACTTTTATCCGAGACTTTGCTCGTCGCATGTACACTAGCTAAGGCTGTTATGTCATCGCATGTAATTAGCAATTCCATAAAAGTAGATAAAAATCAGATAAAAAAAATTGTGCCCATAGGAATTTTGTAGCAAACTAACCTAACCGTCAAAAACCCCCGATGCCAACTAGATATAAGTAGCTTGGAAGTTATGAGGGAACAGATGAACATACATACATACATACATACCGGTCAAACAAATAACCCTCTCCGTAGTCGGGTAAAAAGAGCTGCAACTTTTAAACGGCTAAACAGATTTTCATGAAACATAGCTAAGATTATACCCGATTAAACTAGCTTTCAATAAATAAAACTGCATTGAAATCGGTCACTCTCTTTTTCTAGTTTAAATTGGGGGGTTTTTGACGGTTATTGCAAAAGTTTTATTATAAAAACCTTTTAATACCTATGAGAACAAACCTGAAATCGCGAAACAAAATCAGCTGTTCTATCCATTTAGGCCAGTAATATTGAATCATTTGTATGGAACAGCTGTTTTTTGTTTCGTGATTCCAGGGTTGGTCCTATAGTAAAAGTTGTTCATAATGATAAGTCTAAGAACTCCTTAAAGGCATTCGGACTAGAAAAGTAGGACCTTGTATAGTTTATTGTACACCTGAATATAATAAAAAGGTTATACCATAATTATGTTCATCAACACCCACTACACCCAGTCAGTGATAATAAATTATTATGCTCAGTAAGGTAATCTACGGTACAATGTTGTTAAAGTTAAAGCGATTAAAGCTGGGATAACACCTTACCCTGCTTCAGAATTCACGCCATTTTGGAAAAAATTATGCAAACAATGTATACCTACTCTGTTTTTTATTACTTGTCTTATTTAGTAAACAATTTTCACATGTTTTTTAACGATAAATGTTATTTTATATTATGAAAATCATGTTTTAACTGTCTTTGATATTTTTATTATTTTTTACCAAATCAACATGTGATAAACGATTTGTTGTATTTTGTAAATTATAAATTCATTAATGAGCGCTGTGAAGATTGATAAACAGATAAACACAGACAGACAGATTGTTTAATAAATAAGACAAGTAATAAAAAACAGAGTATAATTATATTTAAAAAACTAATATTATATCGTGGGTTGAGGTGCTCTTTTTTAGAGATTTACAAATTCTACAGTAACTATCCTAGACTGAAAGTCTATCACATTCTGTCTTATTACAAAAGATAGTTTAAAAGCGTATCTTAGCCCAGTCTCTTTTTGTTATATGACGTTAGAACGTGATGGATATATATTTAAAACCAGAGTTTTACTAGACTTGCTTTACCCCATCTCTTGTAATAAGATAGTTTAAGTTTTTTTTTGTACCTTATTTTACTATGGAAATTAAACTTCATTTATTTTTCCTATCCAATATTTTTACATCAACCGATAAAATACTATGTAAACATTTTTTTTATTATCTTCCTTTACTATAAAACCCATGAAAAAACACACCCTTCGGTTATGGTGGATATATTTTAGTTCAATATGCACATTTTCTTTCGTATCTGCATACGTAAAAATGGGGCGACTTTTTACGATACTCAGTCGAAACAGCAGCTTACTACTAGTTCACATATGAAGTCTACTGTAGGTAGGTGCACGGTTTATGCGACCTGACGTTTTATTTTGAACGCGTTTCAAACCTTTTAGAAACTACGAATGTAGCGCGGCGCGTGATTTTTGTACCATTTTTAACAAGCAAAAAAGCCTTCAACATACACTCTGTTTTTTGCAAATATTTGATATTTGTTTATCTCGATTCTATGTTAAAATTCTCGCTGTTCTATAAAAGATTTTGGGAAAAAATCATGAAATAAATAAAGCGGGTTTTTTTTTAAATCTGAGGGCTCACAATATTCTATACACTTCGACGGTTGCTCTTTAGCCAAGGTGTCGTAAGACAACCTCCCGTGAAAATAAATGAATAATATTAGAAGGCTAACTTTGCCCTAAAGACTAACCAAACGGAACATACTCGTATAAATTGAGCAGAGGGATAAAATACCTTCATGAGTAGAGTATAAATGGACATGGAATGGAATTTTTGGGCAAACTAAAATTACTTAACTTAGTACAGTTATTGAAATGTTCACAATTCGGATTTATTTTGAGCTCGTAATAAATACGGTACGTTAATTGTCTTCGGACATTCAGTAAACGAGTACAACGTAGCCATTGGTGCATGCTCTAATTTTTTTTGTCGACCTTCCTTTTTTAGAGCCAGCTGATCTTTCACCGAGCCGAGGTCAACGAGCATGAATCTGCACATAATTCTAACCTTTCGTATTTTAAATTCATACGCTCGAAATTATTTCGCTTCAAAATTAACTAGGTACAGGGGGTTTACTACGAGCTCTTATAGCAGGGCTGAAATTGAACTGCCCAGAACTTCCAGTATAAGCTGACCTTGCATTGTACGAAAAAACTATACAGTGCAAGGTCAGCTTATACTGGAAATTTCTGGGCAGTTCAATTTCAGCCCTGCTTTAAGAGTTCGCAGTAAGCCCCCTGTACTACGATTATAGATGTGCGCCGCCTCGGCAATCTTCGGTTTCCGAATTATTAGTATATTCGTATCGCAACCAATATTCGAAGGTCTCACGAGATACATATTCTTTATTAATTTATCGGTCTATATAAATATCATCATCGTACGTTCGTATTTCCGAAGTTAGACGAAGGTTTCCGATCATAACTCTACTTAATCATAACAAAAAAATCTATAAGAACTCTCTAAGGAGCGATACTAAATTTGAATATTCTTAATTCAAATTTTCTAACCATATTTTTCTTACATTCACTGAAAATACATGTAGTTACTTACCTATCTGAAAAAAATACATTTACATTTTATTATGAAAAGCGGCCGATATCTTTAAATTACGTCTCATTGTTTACATAACCTAGCTCACAAGATTACATTCTGCTATTACAGCATAGGCGTTAGGATTAATGAAAGACCAGTCTCAAGATAACTGCCGAGATATGAGGACAATCCGAGTTATCGCAACAACTATCTCCTAAGATATATTACATCTGCTGATGAACCATGCTCTCTAAAGCAACGGGTACCTTCATTAGTAGAAAGTTACGGTTTATCTTGATTTAGGTTTGAATTCGTGAATCTGTTTACTCGTTTTGCTTATCTCAGTGCTTAGATAATTTTAGCCCTAAAATTATCATTATAAGTCGAATAACGTCTGAGAGCTTAATTGCCGTTAAGATTGATCGGCACCGAAATTAATATCAATTATAACGTCGCAATACGTTTATAATTAAAATTTCTTGTTGTTAAGCTGTTATCGATTGACCCAAATACATTTAATACTGTCATAAGTAGCTTTATTTTATTTTATTAAATACCCTTACCCCTCCTTAAGGATTTCTCGTGTATCGTGGCCGTGGGTACAGTTTACAAATATGCATCTTACATGCACACACATCCTATATCTGTCTAATTAACTGTAGCGTTAATTATACTAGTTTAACAGTCTGTACCTTCTATCTATAGTAATATCATTACTTTAACAAACATTTTCAATACCAAAATAAACCTCAATATAAAATAAACTTTCAACAACTTTGGCTTATGGTCTCTTTTATACGACTCGTCGAAATACTAACATAGATAGTGGATTTAAATTGAAATCAAACATGGAGTCGCTCCAGCAGATCAAATCGATCTGCAGTCATGCCAATTAGCAGTGTTGACGTTAGCACTGGCGCTTGATGCTCAGATGTTCGCTTCAATGGTGCGTATAATCTAGATAGGTTTGAACGTTACGTCAAATTCAATTTGTATATTAAATTATAAGCTCATGGACAGCTCGAGGTTATTCGGATATATTCTTATTAGTTTAAAGTTAAAGTGCCAATCAGTATTATTCACAGATGTAAAGTATTATTACTGTTCATATTTGCCGACTTAACCCTTAGCTAAGCTAAGCGCGTACTACGCAATTTAATCGTTGCGATTTTCATGTCGCCCTAAAATACTAAATGAAATGCCAAACGAATTCTTTTCGCAGTGCCCGGACTCAAGTAGGTACCTATATTGATATTGTTCACAGATTGGCGATTATTATCCGCAACAATTTAAATTCGTAGTGCGCGCTTAGCCTAAAGGTGGATAAACACACACTCACGCCACACACACATCACACGCACACACACGGACGCACGCACACCACACACGCACATCACACACGCACGCTGCATACGCACACTACGCACACGCACGTCGTGTGTAGTGGTCATACACGACGTATTACAACTAAATTCAGAAATAAGAAGTATAGAAGACGACTGTTAAATATCTAATCCTGTGCGCTATTCCAATCTACTATAAAACACATTGCGTAATTCGCGTATAATACTCTTATGTAAAATTCCCGTCGCACTTAGTAGGTAATACCATCAGGTATTCCCGCAGAATTACCCAATGCAAGTTTATGCTTATTGCTTATAACCCAAGATATCAGGTGATCGCATCTCGCGGCTTATGACGACGTAAAACTAGCTACGTTTATGTTCCAACTTATTAAACTTACGTAGTTTCGCATCGCTGAATGGGATTGGGAACATCACTATTTCGCTAAAAGCTGATGTTGATGTTACTCGAGCTGATTTTATCTGTTTAATCAACAAATGTGTTTCAGCTATACTGGCCAGCATAATACAGTAACTGGAGGTAGTTTTCGAGACAGGCTCTCTCCAAAATGTTGTAATGTTTGAAATACGGACTGAAGGCAGAAGTTTGAATAGGTACCTACTCGTATACTTACCCTATGAATACTGCCATGACATCACTTAGTAACAACTGCCTTTGTATACGTATTATGTTGTATTTTGTACCTGTTTTGATGCCCTGAACTCAAAGCTTGACTACAGGCCTACCCGGCCTACCGCTTAACTCAGACGGTTGGTGTATGAAGTTGCGGTAATTGCGCAAATGAATTTTGCAAAGAATACAGCAAAGCAACAAAGTTTAACAGGTGCATCTATTTCCCCATGGAATGAAAGCAAGCTAAACAGAGTAACCACATAACGTGGGAAAATCCTGCCCCCAACGTATTCCCGTCATTATGACTCCGACTCCTCGATGGAACGGACAACAATCAGCAACACGCCAACATTAACCGTCCTTAAGTAGTTCTTAGTAATTACGTGACAGAAATTGTGTAAATGACCCAGTTAACACAACATTAAACCGCTTTTAGATGTCGATTAAGCTTCGTAAGTTACTTCCTAAACGTTTTTCTTCTAACATTAAGTATGCAATTCAAGATTATTGAATGAAGAAAAACAAGCTTTTACAATCATACAATCATACCGACTTCAAAAAATTAAAACGTATCTACCTATAAAATAATTTACTTCTTCTGAAGTCGGGGCCTTTAATTCTTCAATTCACCTAGCTTGCACCGACTTCAGAAGCTGTTAAGTTTTTTAAGAAAATTATTTAATACTTCTTAGTTTTATGAAGTCGGTTTTTTATTTAATTTTTTTTTGTTTATGAAATGTATCACACAACGTATCGTTACTGTACGTCAAATCACTTGAACAAAAATATGATTATCCCGAATAAAATTTCAGAATTCTGCTTTTTATTTAAACGCTTCAAAGTCAAAGTCAAAAGTTTTTATTTCAACTGGGCCTTTGCAGGCACTTTCAAAACGTCGTGATTCTAGGTGCACGGTTCCAAGTGGGTTGGCTTCAGGTGGCCCTTTAATTACTTACCAGACAATGGTGTCGATTCTGGTGCGCACTCTGACAGGACTAAACTACTAAAGTAACAGACTAAATTAAGGGCGTTTGTCTCTTTCTGTTTCAATAGAAAAACAAACTGACAGATGCGTTTAGTCAGAGTCAGCCAATTTCCACGTTTTACATCATATTTCTGACTAATCACAATCATCCCTTTAATATTTTCAACCGAACGTTTAACAAACTCCAGTTAAATTAAGGATGACAACAATCATCTCGAGACCTCTTAAAAAAATTGCGTCATAAATTGAAAGTAGGTGTTCTCAGCCCAAAGAGAATGATACGCAAACAGAAAAAACATTAAATAACAAAAAAGAAAAATTATATTTAATGCGAACCAGCCGTTTTCCATGACCTCCTTGAGCGCCAAAAAGCGTTAAGAGACCCTTTGTGAGGGCTCCGATGTATTTTTTTTATTATTTTTCTTTGTCTCGAAACTTCAGAAGCGGCCCGTCTGTTAAAATAAAATATTCGACCCGTGAAATAATTGCGGCGGTAATTTTTAGCCCTCATTTAGCAACGTTTTATTGCGAGGCAAAAAAAATGTAGGTAAGTGGGTCTTCGTTAATTCTGGATAATTATTACGCCTCTGTTGTTATGAAATGGCACGTGTAAAATGTTTAGTTGAGGAATGGAAATTAATTATGATGATACATTATTAGGATTTGCAAAGTAGGGTGATCACAGTTAAAATAAGCTTAAATATCAAAATAATGATGACACAAATTATTATGGTTAACGTATAATTTCTAAACTAGATTTAAGTCTTAAAGTTTCATATTAATAAAACATTATAGAACTTTAAGGTAATCTGTGATATTAGAATTTTCTATCAAACATCGTGGAATTTTAAGAAGAGAAAAAATAAATCCCCTTTCTGTAGAAAGCGCTATCTAGAGGACGATAGCGAAACTACGAACGTAGTAAGGAAAGGAGCACATGATCCAATTACAGAAAATTCAAGCAACCTTCGCTAGAAGTCGCGACATCTAGTGAAGACTGGGTGGATTTTTGCCATCATGTCGCATTCAGGCTGTCTACCAGTCTACGCATTCAGGCTGTCTACGCATTCGTTCAACGTAAAACCCGCCATAAATGTTACGAAAATGTTCGCTAGGTGGCGTTCTGCGTTTGAATGAAATTTTCATATCTCGGAGTCTCATGAATCGAACTCGTGATCGAACTACAGAAGTTATATCTCTATATTCTATTAATCACACGAAATCTAATCGCAATGGGTTCTGCAACTTATTACTACAACACAACTTATTACAACAACTATCTAAAAAAGGATACGAAACTTCAATTGAGGCCTACTAAGTATTCGAACCAAAAGTCCCATACCTACGTATGATTCGAATCATAGAACGACTTTTATCTAAATGATGTCCATTGTTTGTTTGCAACAGTTTTTCTCCGTGATGAAAACATGTAATAAAATAAATGAGCCGTTTTTTATATCTACGGCCCGCAACGTCGTTATCATTTTAAAGTTTAGCCCACAACTTTCCAAATGGTGCCTATACCTGATCTACAATGTAAATTATCGTTGAAGTGCAGCCTGGCCACACAGTGCGGAGGGTATTTCAACTTTAATCGAGTTGCTTGCATCGCAATAGCTCCTAGCAGTCCACAATTGGATTCTTGATAGGATTATCTACTGCTCTTTGCTAAATCAAGTGCTTTCCGGTTCACGAATATGGATTCTCAGAGCTAAGTGTGGGCTCTAGGATTATTCAAGCTGTCTTAACTTTAGGCCTTCGGCAGACCTATAATAAACCGGGTGATACATCCAAATAGGCAGTATGGGGAAGTCTGTACCTAACTTTAAGAGATAGTGCAATTTGTTCGAAGGAACCATTTCGTCGATTTTAGAGTTAAGAAAAACTACCACAAATATTTTCCTGGTCATTTCCTGGTCATGTTATTTTATTACAAAAGTTAATGGTGTGGATTGTAAGAAATAAATCTTACTACAGAATCACGTATCTACAATTAAAAATAATACTAGGTGTCATTATTTTATACAATTAATTAACGACTTTCGGTAATGGTTATATACACATACAAAAAGATTTTTGTTTTTTTTAACTTTATTTTTCTTATCTTTAAAATCGACGAAATTGTTCCTTCCAACAAATTTCTCTATCTCTCCATACTAACTGACCCCACCTTGATGGATATTCCGAATATTCTGTAATTGCTGAGAAAAATGGAGATCCGTACCACCATTTACAAATGGTCGTCTTAAAAGCTCTGACTGTAACATACCTACCTAGGTATACCTACTTATTTTAGCAGCTGACTGCACATGGTCGTACATTTATTCCCTCTAACTAGCAACTGGACAGTGAACTACTTCAGTCCCCTAGAGAATCAAGACCGCGGGTCAGGTCAGCTTTAAAGTTCTTTGTGAATTTTTAAGTAGTACCTACTTATTTTTGGAAGAATTTTGCTTTGAGCATGTGGTGAAACGAAATGTGTGACTTGGTCTCCATTTTGTAAAGTTAGGGCTATAAAAGGCTTTTTAATAATATATAATATCCGCCCCAGCGTAACGAGCTCTTAGAAAATCCCAGAAATTTGCATGGGAGTAAAGCTAGTAAGTAGGTACACTCATAGATCACTCATTAATGTAACAATATTTAAAATTAAGGATAGGTAGGTACTTGGTCTGGCTGAAAGCCACTGAATTTTGTTTGGAATTTCATGACAGAATTAAATAGAATATAACTTTATTTCATGTAAACCAAAACAGGCACTTATGAAATATCGAGACTTAGGTGCGCGGTTCCAAATGTGTACATGAGATAAGTGGACCATAAATGAAACAAAATCCCTTCGCAAGAAGGTTGAATACATTATTTATAAATTCTCGTTATTATCCTACTACAAAGCAAATTCTTTTAAAATTAAAAAGGCAATAGCTAATAAATAAAAGTCGAACTGTTCAGACAATTTGCCCTAGGATATCGAGCACTCCAAAGATTTCCCGTTGCGAGTTAATTGGCACTATGTAGTTACAATAACAGTCATTACAGTCCTCGGGAAAAGAAAAAGACAACGAAAACTATTTTCCAACGGCTGTTGTCATTTTGCTTCAAATAAAAATCTGAACTAGACTTGAGAATTGTCTTTTCCAGGATCATAATTAATTGATTATTTTCTTTTTGTTTTAATGAAAATGTTGGCCCTTACTATGATTTTTCCTGTATCATGGAATACAAGGAGTATCCATGATGCAAGAAAAATCCGAGTCTGAAAAAATCATTACCTCGAACGTGTTGCCTAACAGATTTAAAGCTTCTTGACATAGATACAGCAAAAGGGTGTTATTAAGGTATCGTGATATAACCATGATGTAACTATGAATATTGTCCTATGTCCAAGATAAACAGACCCGAACCTTAGGCATACAGTGTGCGATTATCCTTTGTTTTGGAATTCTTAGGATTATGGAACACAACAATTTGGTTTCATAGGTTTTCATAATAATACATAATATAACTCTGCCCCCCCTTAACTGAGTTGCGTAAATGAATCTTAGGTTTTTTTTAAATAATAGTCATACTTTTTTTACTATTCATGAATTCTAGATATACTTTTTAAATTAACTTAGATATTATTACTATTGGATCAAACTTTTTGCTGTGATCTAAGAATCAAACTATCGGATCAGCAAATTTGATATATTATTATATTATGTTCTAGCGAAGCATAGTTAGCACAAAATTCCACTGATTCATCAAATTTTCTCGGTGAATTCTGTACACAAAATCCAAGTTCCAAACGGGTGTAACGTAAATATTACCGAACACGAACGTTTTGTGTTTCACTTCCCTTCGTAAATCGTAAACGTTGTACGGTTCCTCAAAATAATATTCGAGTAGAACCAAAACGTAAACCGGTATATACACACTACACAGTGCTAAACCGAAAATGCGCTCACGTGGTCCTATGTAAACAAATTGCAATGTATGTAAACATAGGCCGGTAGTGCCGTAGGCTCGCCACACTATAGCGATTTTCGTCAATCGCCCGAAACAAAGAGCTGGGGTGAATATTAAAGGGCTGCGACACTTGAGCCGGTTTTTCATCAGGCGACGAGACACCAGTGTACCTCTTTCAAACCCTCCTTTTGAGATCCCGTGCAAGATTAGGCACTAGTTCATGGTGTGACCATAGTGATGTTGTGGAGGTAGACATTGTGAGTTCTAAAATTTCTATCGATAGAATTGAGAGGTACAAGACTTTGGCGGTTGTACACTTCGCCGAGAAAATTCTTCGCACGGCTACCGATAAGCTAGCCACACCTATATTCTACTTTCGCCAATTACGGCCTAAGAGTAAGTGGCCCTAATTGGCAAAAGTAAAATATGGGTGTGGCAAGCTTATCGGGAGCCGTGCGAATAATTATCTCGGCAAAGTGTACAAGCGTCAAAGTCCCTGATTGTAAAGGTCTCAAATTCGGTCTCAATTTTCGTATAATATAAAGCAAACAAAATACTTTAATTACAAGTTATAAATGGGTTTTCTTTGATGGAATTTTAATTGGTACGGCTCCACACATTTTGTTATGAAACCAAGATGTAAATGTTATTTTATAAGCTTTACTTCAATATATTCTTACACTAATAATGTAATACCAAAACATAACTACCTACACAAAATAAAATTCAATCACAAATCAATACCACGTTTTACAGCACATATTTTATCGATATCCAGTACATCACTAGCTCGTTATTGCACATCGTCACTAGTAGCGGCGCGACGCCCGCCACTCGACACCGCGATGATTCAGCATTCTCAATCCAAAAGCCTTTTACGATTCCTCTTTCATTCTCACTCGCTCGTGAATTCGACTCTCCCACGCAGTTTGAACGCGCCTTTCGGAACTTTCTCACTGATGCTGCTCATTTATTCATTGGTTGCTAGATTTGACTGCTTCTTTGATCAATTTCTTTTACTGACATTTGTTCTTCTTTACTTATAGATACTTTTTTGGGCTTAGGATTCCTGCTGCGAAAGGAAACATGATTATTATTCTCAATAGAAAACACATAACCTAGAACTAAAGAATAGTTTTTATTTAATAAAATAAGTAACTTTATCATGCCTAAATTAAAACATCAAAACAAAGATTCTTAGGCTAGCAATGTGGTTACAAAACAATTAATTCACCCGTCCAACTAAACTGAATATGAATATAGATAGATATAGAGATGAAACTATTGTTTTATGAAAAAGTTAGTCACCCAAAACGTTACCGCAAAAAGTTTCAACCCAAAAAAGTAGCAGCAGCAAAAAATGTTTAACAAAAACTTTGTGTTAAAAAGAATAGCAGTAGTTTTGTGTAATTTTGTTGCGTTTTGTTAAAGCTCAAACAAATTGGCTGAATTGGGACCATTTTGCAGTGTTAACCGAACTTTGTTACATTACCAAAGTTTCACACTGACCTAGCAATTTAAGTTGGTTACATACTATTGGCTTGAATCTCTGTTAACTGGACCATAAACTGTTTTAACAGTTTATTCCCTAACGTGTCGACCTATTCATAAGACTGAACGTGGATAGACTCATGTTCCTATGAAACAGCATGCCGTATTTTAGAAAGTAAAATGAAGCGTGTCCAACACTAAGTAAATTCTCATATACAGGGTATAAAAAGCCCCTTCACGAAGCCGAAGTCTTCACATAAACCAAGTAACATTAAGCAAATATAATTACTAGGAATCGACTTGAATTTTTAAGCTTTTTTTGTAGCTCACAATGTAACGCGTGCAACAGACTGTATCTACTACGTTTCCGTAGAACTGGACGGGAGGGTGTCGACGCATAAGCGCATAAGAAAGTTTATTAATAACATATCAAAAGGGCTTTTGGAAAAAACGTAAAAATAAATTGGCTTTGACCTTCAATAATATTAACCAGTCTGTTCCCAGGTATGGCCAATAAAATAAATCTGCGTGATGATGGGAAGATTATGTGGCGCTCGGCTTCGTTTGAGGCCTTTTTCCACCGCTATTTGCAGCTGTCCAGCGGACTTTTTGCCGCGATGATAAAGCATATGGAATCCTATGCAACAAAGTCTAAGCTACGTTACCCAACTTATGTCTTCATACCTTTACTCATACCTAGTAATATTACGATTGTTAATAAATCCCGGTTCGTAAAAAAATCTTAATAAATATAAGCATCAATCAAATTGTATGAGGCCAATGAAAAATGGCGATTGCCATTAAAACGCAAACGCACAATGGCACGCGACGCTTCGTAATTACAACGTTTAACTTGCATCAATCATCCCACGGATTTCTGTTCGTTTTTATTACGTTTTGTGTCCTTTTTGTTTTGATAAAGTCTGATGATAAAATTAAATATACTCCATCTACACTCGAGTATCCAATTGAATTCGGCAGCCGCGAATATCGCTGAGCCGCTAAAGTTAAAGGCATTGAAACAGGTACTGCTCTACTGCTCTGCTCATAGCTCCAATATACCGCAAAACTAGTCGGGCAAATCCGATAATATGCATGGAAAACCATACGAAGGTACCTACTCACATCAATACACCTCACAGAGAACAAGAACTTGAAACACGAAAAAAAATACTCCAACATCACGTTTTGTAATACTCGCAGCACGGAAATTGGCGAAACCAAAAATTTGCGGTAATAAAAAAAAATAAAAAACCCGCCATAAAGCATACAATAGTTTAACACATCAAATACTTAAAATCAGATTATAAATAATTATTAATTTGAAGCTAATAAACGTCAAAATTTTACAAAACAGGGTCATTCGAGTATTCATTCAAATGGTGAATGGATTATGTTAATCTTTTTAAAATTGATTATCAAGATGCCACCTAAACTGGAGTTAACGGGATCTTGGCTAGTTTTCTGATGGAATGCATTGAAAATAAAACGTACGTTCTGACACTATCCAAGTGTATTTTTAACTCTTTTATAATGCTCCCTTCAGACTTAACCAAGCTAAAGCTTCCTTCACACTATACTTACAACTAAAATGTAGGTCGATTCAAGAGCTGCAACTTAGCGCAGGTGTGAACTGGAGATTGATCCTTTGAGTTACGTAGCACACGTCAAAGGGAGCGCTAACAAATAATATGACCATTATTATAATGGTCATATTACTATACAGTGGAACGGACCTATAATAGGTCCGTTCCATTGTATAGAATGTTACCTGTATAAGTTTACGTTAAATGTATAAAAATATTAGAGACATAGATGTGCCCGCGACTCCGTCCGCGTAAAAAGATTTTTCATTGTAACAATTGTCGTTAGAAACTAATTTTATATTCTGTTGTGGTATTTAATTATCATGTCTAGAATTGCCAGAAAAGCAATTAAAATTTTGATAATTAAGATATAATAGGTAATTTTAGAAATCTTATTAAATTACTTGGAATATCTGCAATAGCGACAAAATTAACTGAAAAAAATATTTTTGTATTTTTAAGATTTTCGTAAAATCTTACTTATTGGAGACACAGTAGGTATTACTGTATTATCTACGCTCCAAATATGCTTAGGGACATAAACAAATGAAGACAAAGTGTCTATAATAGAAAAACAATATCAATTTGAATATCAAGGTTTGTATACCTAATTCTATGTAGGTATAGGTAGGTTTTTTTTTTTACCCTGTCTGAAATCAGATAATTAAAATTTATTACTTCAAAAAAGGTTACCAACCCTAGGTACAGCACAGGCGCGTACAATTTAGCGAACGTGCTTACTGCCAGTAAACAAATATCAATTTTATATCTTTACACTAAGCTAAAGTACGTGACGGAATTAGCCCATGGAACTTCTAGCTTGTGTTGTAATGTAGCAAATTACGGCTATTATATAACCCACTCGTTAACCAACGTTATATAGATGTCGCTTTATCGCACCACGTAAAATGCATTATTATAGTCATGCGACGTCCATCCAGGTCTTGGGTTTTAAGGTGCTAACATATTGATCTTATGTTTCGTAACGTACGTAATGTTGAGCGTGATTTTTATTTCGAAACTAGTGTCGTGAAACCGTAACTTGACTACTGTAAACTTGACCCTCATTATGACCGCATTTGGATCTTAGAGTACAACTGTGTTTTCTCCCTATAACAAAATTCGCGGTCAGGTGAGAAATCAAAGGAAACATTATACAGCTTATCATAATGAGGGTCAAGTTTACAGTAGTCAAGTTACGATTTCGCAACATTAGTTTCGTAAGGTAAATCCCGCTTCATTTCCATCAGAAGTCACCAGCTTCCATGTATAATATACGAATTAGTACAATTTAAAAACAGACCTGTCATGTGTGACGTCGCTGACATTTCAAACAAATAACGAGGCGTAACGTAAGTCCAGTCTGTTTGTATATTTATCCTATTTCTATATTCCTTAGTATGAAACGTGTATCAGAAATTCTTGATCATATTTAAGGGTGTGAATCAGACCATCAAACTGAACAACTTTCTGTATGGGATCAACATCGTAACCGCGAAAAATTATCAGCTGTCCCATACGTTTGGGTCGAGTAGGTATCGAGTATCGACGTATTGTATGGGACAGCTGATAATTTTTCCCCGATTACTATTTTGGTCCCATAGAGAAACTTGTTCACTTTGATTGTCTGATCCCATAGATTTTAAAACCATTAAAATACGACTACGTATTTCTATAACACGTTGTATTTGTATTCTTGTCAAATAAATATCGAGATCTTTAAATATTTGGGGCAGCAAAATAAGCAGCTGTAAAATTTAAACGACAAATCCATTCGAGTGTTTGAGTAGCACTCTACTAAAAGTTCACGTACAGTTAGCGTATGTTGCCGTACATCTTCTGAACGGCAATGATGGTTTCTAGGAATTCATACTAAAAGGTACCTATAAGTTATCTTCTTCCCGGAATTCAGCAAACATTTCTATCGTGTACGATGGAAAATGCGTTTGAGCCGAACCTTTTATTTTGATACACCTCTTTGCGTATTGCATATTCATGTAGCTTTTCGTGTTCGTCTTGAAGGGAAAGAGACTGAAAAATAAAGGTAAATGAAATGGAAGTTGGTAGTATTTTGTTTGATGACTTTATGTGTTCAGGTACATGTGTTCCTGTATTTTGTGTTTAGGATATTATGTTTATTCCAATAGAGAAATTTTAATTAAATGACATGCGGAATACTCAATGAGGAGTTAAAATCACTGATTTAGTTGCAGTTGGGAGCATCTTTTCTGTGTTCTGTGGGGAGCATCATATTTATGAAGAAATTGAAACACCCATCATTTTATGAAGTCGATTTTTAGTATTTTTTAAGTTTGTTATTTATTTTTCTATTTTAAATGGCATAAACATACGATTACAGCAATCGCGAATGATTTACTGTTAACCACTAAGGAGTTCCATTGTCTATCTCAGAAGGTCTTCATCAAATCTTCACCAAATTAAATGTGACCACCTCGTAAGAATATTTAATCAAACAAAAAAAGAATCATTCAAATCTCTTCACAAGCGAAGATGTCATAGCTGAACAAAAAACAAATTGTCGATTTGAGACCCTTCTCCTTTTTTGAAGTCGGTTAAAAACGAGAAATCGAAACTGTATCAACAATAATTTGGTAGATTACTATTTAATGCAGTAGGTACGCAATACAAACTATACTTACTCTACACCTCTACACTAATAGTCTTCCCTACACACTCCAAAGTGCCAACACCTTTTCTTTTTTCTTGAGGTCCCGGGGCTTAAGAGATTTTAACACGCTTTTATTAGCTAACTAACTATGTAAGAAAATCTTGGAAGTTAAATTTGACCCACTTCCCGGTTTCCGATTGAGCTGAAATTTTGCATACACGTTCAGTTTGGATGACTAAAGCGTGTTCTAAAGTTTTTTTAAACTATAATATTTTATTTAACCACTAAAACTACCTTGGTGGCCATCAACATTATGTGGAGAACTGCAGTGGACCGCACCCGGTGCAATATCACGTGACCTCTACATGATGCCGTCTTCCCAGGGATCGCTTGGAGGACACCCAAAGTGCCCTACTCAGAGCGCCGCGACCCCAAAGTGCCAACACCTATTCTCGCTCCAACTCAAACACTATCGCACTAGTTATTAATGTACCTAAAACACAGAGAAACTTGACTCTAAGTTATTCAACAGTTGCACAACCCAGACCTGTCTACAATCCGACGTTCTCCACAGGGACGCAGCGATTCGCTCTGTACATTATGAACGTCAACGCACGTCGCACGTTCGTCTATTCCTTGTTTGTGTTTCATAATTATTATGTATGGGCAAATTTGAAGGCTCTAAGTTTGCCGTCTGTTATGTAAAATATTAATCGCGTACTGCTTGGATATTTAGGTAGGTATGGCTGACTGATTATTGAACCAAGTCCTCCGGAGTCTGGAGGCGTGATAAATGCAACAAATATAAGTCCCAAACAAATCCAAACCCGTATATAATAATTTCAAAATATTGCGAATTTTTTATTTAGATTATTGAAGTATATTATCGATATTCTTATTTTGCTTTATAAATACAAATTGAAAAGCTTTCCACTGTTCAAGACACGTCTTGTCATTTTTAGGGTTCCGTACCCAAAGGGTAAAACGGGACCCTATTACTAAGACTCTGTCTGTCCGTCCGTCTGTCTGTCTGTCCGTCTGTCACATGGCTGTACCTCATGAACCGTTATAGTTAGACAGTTGAAATTTTCACAGATAATGTATTTCTGTTGCCGCTATAACAACAAATACTAAAAAACAGAATAAAATAAATATTTAAGGGGGCTCCCATACAACAAACATGATTTTTTTGCCGTTTTTATAGATAATGGTACTTAACCCTTCTTGCGCGAGTCCGACTCGCACTTGGCCGGTTTTATAATAATTGGCTGCTTATTTCGTTTTACTACAAATAACAATATAACTACGAAACAACGTTGTTGTGAAGTATTTGCGCCGCTTCTTCCTCCCAGTAATAAAATAAAAAGCGGTGGCTGCGTTTTGTTACGTCGTCGTTTTAAAAGTAGACCGCACTGTTTTTCTTCAATTTTTTAATAAAAACTAATCATGGGCTAATTCACGTAATTTAAGACGCGACGAACATATTGCAGTGTCGCTCGAACTTGACGCGAGCGTATCTC
This sequence comes from Allophyes oxyacanthae, assembly GCA_932294325.1. Lineage (NCBI taxonomy): Eukaryota > Metazoa > Arthropoda > Insecta > Lepidoptera > Noctuidae > Allophyes > Allophyes oxyacanthae. The sequence goes on along the minus strand of OW028620.1, from coordinate 6,347,501 downwards.
ACTGAAGATAAGAAAATACCAAATGTGTTGTTTTGATCAAAGTTTTACTGCAACTGCGCGGCAACTGCACTTCTTTAGATAAATGAATAAGCCTACAGGTGGGTTGCTTGCATGGTTGTTACTAATTATTATTTTAAAAATCCCGTGTTGTTATCGGCTAATGTGAAAACGCGCAATGAACATGACGAAGGTACCTACCTACGTACCTACGTACCGTAGCTAGGTACACATTGTAACTTAACGCGCACGCTCTTCTGTCAGCCAAGCGATTTGTGAACAAAGGAGGCGGTCGGCAGCGCGGGCTCCTTTCAAATATTTCTCCATGATGCAATACACACTGGTGGACACTTTGGTGAACTGGTTTTCTCGACAATTTTTAAGGAATCACAAAATCACACCTCTTGGTCCGCTGCGTCCGCTGCGGTCCCAAGCGTATACGCAAGATTTTGTGTATTTTTTTTTTTTACTGTGTTCCGTATATCACCGAAAAGTAAAACTAGCTTTTCGCCATATTTATCCTTTTAATTAGAACCTACCGGTCTCAAACTGCCGGAGATAAGAGAGCTAAAATAATAATAAAACTTTACTCTAAATTATTAATGGACCACGACATGCATTATTCCGATCATAACTTATTAGAAAATATTAGCAAAAAGACACTTATATCCAGCAAAAACTTCAGCTATTTTAGATTAATTATTACTCGCTTGATAGAACCTAACCACCGTGTGTCTCTCTCACTGGGCAAGCGTCCGCGCGCAAACTTCACCGCCAATTTGTTAGCACCTCACAAAGCAACCTCTTTTAATATTATTCCGCGAGGCAGGGGCAGAGCCCTCTCAAATTAAACGCTACAATATAATATTTGTGGCATTATGAAAGCTTGCAGACTGGATGTTGTTCGCGAGTATTTCCTCTCCATTTTTTGTTGGTGTCAAGAACGTTGTAAACCGAAATGTATTATTTTGTTTTTTCAGGACGCTTCACTTTTGTTTGTTGAATTCTTTTTTAAACTTCACTTGTCCTCCTTCCACGTATGTGGTGGTGTTGGTGTGGTGCGCAATGAAACCTTGTGCTTACCTGGATTTAATTGCATACTTACAATAAATCTGCTAATCTTACCCCTGAATTCTCAAGTACATCTCAAGTTTAAGTGGCCATTAACTCTCGTGCTGTTACTGTGACAATTAGATGGACAGTAGCGATAGAATGACTTTTAAGAGCGTGTTAAAATTCAGTTGTTTCAGTATTCGGCGGTAACTAATTAAAATCCATATCATCGTGTTAAAAAGCACACAAAAAATCTATATCGGGATCTTTATAATTATTATAACTTTATCATAAATACAATCGTCTAACGTTACTTATTTCGTACTGTGGCTAAGAACAAATACTATAACAGTCACTAGAAAATTCATTAAAATACAAGCTGATCTTTAAATATTAACGAAACTTTCGTGACTGTAAAATATTTTTAGATGTGAAAGTGACAAAGATAGCAATTTTTTTTTATATTCTCACCTTTTTTACCAGCTGTCACGGGAATTCAGCTCAATCATGACCCGATTAACGATGTCCAGAAATCTAAGTCAACACCTCGAATACCTATTATCTGATTTATAAATCTGATAAGTACAGAACATTGTATGACTAAGGTTAAAAAAAATACAACCTGTATTTTTCACGTTTTATTCACGTAACAAGTGTCTTCCGAAGTAGCTATTAACTACTCCAGAGTGAAGAGAGTCGACAACGAGGTCTCATTTCTACTAGACGTCAAGAGTCCACGTCTTTTGTGTTTTCCCTACATTTCTACATTCATTTTCTCAGAAATTACACCACTGTAAAATGCAGGGTTATTGTGGAATTTGATACTAAAACACAAGTGGCGTCTAGATGGAAATAACATGATGTAATTAGGGGGGCGAATTCTTCAGTTGCATTTCGTTATGAGAGCGAAAAACTTGCAGCTATTTCTGAAACAATAGAAAGACGCTAAGTGCGCCATCTCGCTGACTAGCTTTCAGGAGCCAAGTCTTGTGCAATATCTGGAAGTGAATTTATTTAATTAATTTTAGGAAACCTAGTTTGTCACGTTATCTTTTCATTTTACCTTCTCTACGATTAAAAGTACATGACTATACTGGTCTATGAAAAATGAGATAATCGCATAATGGAAGCCAATCTTCTTTACATAGCATAAAATAAAATCTCTTTCTGTGTCTGTCTGAATATCCGTTATCTCCTTCTAAACCACGCAACGGATTTTGATGCGCTTTCACCATCATTTTAAGCATTTCTTCCGGAATGTTTATATGTATAATACTTTTATATTCAATGCAAGGATCGTAGAGAAATTACACGGCCGTGCGAAGCCGGGGACGGGTCGCTAATTATTTTATAAATGACACAAACAAATTGCCTTATTGTGCCAGCTTTTGAAAACCAATGAACTCGAATCTGGGGAGCTATTGTAAGAACATCTCACATCTCGAATAATCTCGATTCGAATCTCACTTTTACTGTCGATGTCAATCCGTCAAACATCAACTATAGTGCCACAAACATATCTGACCCGGTCGTGGCGGCGCCGCCGTCGCTTTTACCAATGTCATCTCTGTACAAAAATGACATTTTTGTTCCGTAGCGACGTTAGTTCCAATTTTGGTCACCGGGTCAGATAAGTTTGTGGCACTATATTTGACGGATTGATATACGATAACATAATAACGGAACTGTTAACATTAGTACCTATTATTTTTAGAAGAGGTAGGGTTCTAAGCCCCTTTGTCACTGCGACCTGCGAAGATCTATTGTGACTTTGTGACGCCTCTTGTGTCATTACAGCACCCCCTCTAGCCGTAAGTCAATAATAAAATTGACAATAGTCTTGGGGTGGAGGGATTTAATCTCTGTTAACATGCTCTAGTCATATCACAGCTCCTGTTATTAAGTTACACGTTTATCACACGTTATGATCGTATATAAATTCGTTAAATATCAACCGACAATAAGAGTAAGGTTAGAATCGAGATACCATATGTTCTTATCGAATAGTTATGCTGTAATCGAAAACTAGTTTCACAAGAATGAGCAATTACAAAATCCCATTTGACAGATGACCGTACGGACTTACTTAACTACAAAATGAATAATACGTACCCCGAATATATCCCCCGATAGCAATACATCACCCTGCGACGCAGCTTCAATTATATGGCCAGTTAATTATGTACGTTCAAATCCAAACCGATGAGGCCACTGTAAATGACCTAACCACAACACTCTGTACTAATGTGTACAATTCTAAATTTCGGGGTAATATCTGGCTTCAATAACACTTGCCCAATTAACTCTCCGGATAGACATCACGTTAGCTTTACGCGCCTACCGCAACCGAAGCGCAATGCAATCCCTACCCTTACAACTTATCATACAGTCCAATTTTATTGAAACACATCCTTTTTGGATCAAGTGCACACTGAAAAAGAAATGTAACAACAGCATTTTGTTCAACAGCTAATTGTAGTCACTGTAGTAGGTAGAAATACGTTGCAGATTCGTTTGCTCCGTCTAGGCAATATACCAAACCGATTTATTCTATTTGATGCCAGCACAAATTGCAGACAGTTAGGTTAACTGTTGCTCGCAGTGCTTTCTATCTTTGCTATTGTTTCCCCTGATGAATTGCAAAACAAATTAAAACCAAACCCCGATTTTGCACATTTTTGTGTCTAGTTACGTCTATTACGTTTGATTCTAAAAACAGCTTTTATGGATTTATTAGAAAATTATGTTTGTGTCAGTGTAGGTACTGTCAATTGTAATGTCATGGTATAAAAATGATTGAACTGAATTTTTTTTAGCAATTTTTTAGCTTCTTATCGGTCAACTTGAAAAAATTATTTAACTGAGACATCGTGGTACGCCAGAACTATTCATTTCAAGCCTCAATATAACTGCAATAAGAGACGCTGGTAGGCCCCCTGGTATAAGATCACAGACAGTCACCCAAAATATTAATATAGGATGACGATGACTATTTAAAGTCCTAAAATATGTTATTAGTGTTATATTTTAAGGTTGTTATTGTGTTAAATGTTTATTTTAACACTTCTCTGTCTCTTTCTCATCTCTTTTATATTGTCCACCTTATTTCGATCACCGCCATCAAGACCACCATCATCAATTTATTTATCTATTAATCTGAAAACACCGTTATTCTACACTGCCAAACTACAGAAAGCGAAGTAAATAATATAACTGGCCCATCAAAAGGCAGTTTGACGACGCCGTTCACCAACAGTATCAATTCAAAAGTATCAATCCACATAAATTTATGATGCGATATCCCGTTTATTGCATCGCTGGCCGTTGGAACCAATAAAACTGCCTTGTTTTATGTTTAAAGTTTATGAGCAATATTTTATAAAAATAAATAAAATACACAAGGGAGAAACGATTTTACACTCACATAAATCGCTGTGATACTTTATGGATTTATTATAAAACACAGGGAGGCGGTCTAAGCTTTGTAGGCTTGCAGCGTACCCTTGCAGTGTGACCTATAATTACCCTCGCAGTATTGCCAACTTGTTAAAATAAAATCATAATAATAATAATGTTTATTTTAATTATAATGAAGAATAATAGTATAGTCGTCCAAAAGTATTCATTTAAAACTTGTTATAGTCCTAATAAATTTTAAATGAATCGTCCAACATGTGTACCTATAATACCAAATTGCACCAAACCATTCTATTCTCCACCTTCAGAACGCGTATGTGATGACTTGAAATCAGTTTGTAAAACATTGTATATACAGACAACTAACTTAGGTGCTGAGCGCGTACCTTCTTGCACGTTCGCACGTCCTTCGCACGTTTTAACACTATTTCCTCACGCTGACCTCACAACGAATTGAGCCCATTGCTTTGTAACTAAATTGAAACTTTACCCAACAGGCTCCTATAAAAAAGAGAGCTTTCCAGGCCCGCATAGACCGGACAAAATCGTCTATGTGCTCAACAGCTACTTACCGATACTCTTGCTTAACAAGAACATGTGATTTTTGGTTTCATTCACAATACCAACATAAATATTAAACAATATAAACATGTTAGTACATCGTATACCGCCGTAACAATTACACTAACCCGTATACTGATAGTGGGAAGTGGCGGAACTAGTTAAAAAGCAGTGTTGTGCGCTGTATTATGCACGTGATGTTGCGTTCAATGGGTTAAGTTTAATTGAAGTCGGTGTACCGCACTATTCTGTGAGTATAGTGTTGAAGTAGTAGTTTACAAACTGATATCTGTACCATCTAAACGTTCTGTATACGCTATCAATGTAAAACCATCGATGTCTAATAGATATTGCTATCATACAAAAGAAAGCTAAAAAATTGAGACATATTTTAGACGATGTTTTTTTGTTTTATTTTATTTGAGACGTTAAATACTAAATTCAAAAATGTTCGTTTTAAATTTGAAAAGATCAGCGATACTTGCAATAGTGGAATAGCTATAGTTATCGCAAAACTTTATGAGCTCTCGGAATTTGAACGCAAGTGGCTGCGCAGTACGCTTATTATAGGTGCTAGAGGGAGAGAGCGAGAGAGAGAGAGAGTTCAGAGTTCAGTTCAGGACTCATAAAGATTTGCGCGTACTATATTATTAATCAAAATATTTTTTGGATTGCATAAATCTTAAATTTTAGAACCAAATAATATTACTCAAACCTGAATAGGTACGTACCTGTAGTCCGCGCGTGAGCTCCTAGGAATCAGCGTCTGAGGAAAATGGCACTGTGCCGTTTCCTCAGGCGCCGATTCCATAACATAACGTAACGTAACTTACAAAGCCTACGTTACGCCATAATTATTAAAACTCGGTATCTGAGTTCTGAACAGAAAACACAAGACTACCAGAATTCTAGTATTTTACAGGGAACTCGAGTTCTGTAGTTAAATCATCATTAAACTTCATTGTAAGTCTGTGTAAATTAATATTACGTCTAGGTCTAATTTTCCCTAATTCAGAAGTATACATTTTCCTTTCCCTTAAAGACATTTGTGACTTTCGTTCGCTACTTTCTGATAGTTTACCCCAATTTCGGCGCAACTAAGGTAACGAAACACATCAGTCTTTTAGGGCCGAACTATATTTTACCTAGAAGTGATTGATCCTAGCCCTGAGGGATAACTCCAGGAATCGGAAACATTTGCAAAAAATTATTAGGTAGGTACTGGAGGATTTTGACATGGTGATGGTATATTAAATATCTAATAGACTTTCTTATAATTGACCAATGTCTTGTCGCAAGTGCGGCTGCCGATTGCGAGGTCTTGAGTTCGATTCCAAGGCCAGGTAAAGTAGTTATTGGGTTCTTCTGTAAAATTTTCAGTAGCAACCCTAATTTTATAAATCGAGTTTATTTCTTTCTTAATTTAAAATTATGCCAGATTTTGACACGAACTCTAGACATCTGCAAAATGATGTCAGTGAACTTAGCAGATCATTTTCCAGTAGATAAAAAAAGTGAGTTTTATTCGCATGCAGATGAGTTCTACAGTTCCTGATACTTCTGAGAGTTTAGAGATAGTTCTGTCGATATTACCTAAAAAAAATCGTTTTTTACGTAAAATCGACAGAACTCGGCTACAGGCGTATAGAACTCCCTTATTTTTGGTCTGCTGGAAAATTGTCTGCTTAGTTCCCTCACATGGCAAAATGTGGGTGTTCTGGCTAAATAAGGCGTGATCTGGCGATACTGTTACGTAAATAAATATCGTCGGTTTTTAGTGTTGATGATAAAAGTTAACTAAAAGTAATAAAACAAGCGATACAGCAGAATTAAATGGTACCACGTTAGTGTCACCCATCAGCAATAACACTAAATGTAGGGTATGTACCTAGGCCATGAAACCGAGCACTGCCAAATGGTATATATAACGTAGCAAACGCGTTTAATGTAATATCGCAGTAGTGGATGATTACAAGCTTCTCAGTAATGTCCTACACACGAGTTGCATTAGTACTGACGTACACCATGCAACTACAAGGCAAGAGCCTTCACGAATCACGAAATATAAGATTGTCTGGTGCAAACTATGCATTTAACCTCGATACCACAAATCTTTCCTCTACGGCAGGGTTCTCCAAACTTTTTAGCGTAAGGGCCACACTGACTCCTCTACTAGATCTCAAAGGCCTAGCTAGCCTAGCTAGTCCATCGGCCCTGGGCTCATCGTGCCAACATAATAATAGGTAGTTTTAGGTTAAGTTTCTTAATTTGATCGATTGATTTGATATTATTTTGTATGATTTATTTTATTTACTTAAATAAACTATGGCGTGCCGGATTTAGGGCATATTCAGGACGTTGCCACGGGCCGGATTGATAGTCCTCGCGAGCCGTAGTTTGGAGACCGCTGAGCTACGGCATGAGCTCTACCCATATGAGAGCCTCGATAGCACCACTGCTGAATGACCAAAGTTTTCACAACGCCATGCGATAGTTCGTACTGACTTGACAGAAAAAGAAGGAATTCATAATACCAAATCGTGTTTTCAAGACATTTTTTTCTGAATTTATAAAACTTTATAAATTACGCCATACATACACGAAACTTCCCGTAGAGTCGTACACAGTGAATTTCCAAAAACAAATTGTTTATCATAAGAATAGAATAGAATATTTATCTTTATTTCATGTAAACCAAATACCATATTTATGAAATGTCCAGACTCTAGGTGCGCGGTTCCTTAAAGTAGCTCCTATGGAGAAGAACTGGCATGAAACTCGATGGCAACTCTTTCAAATAATAGATTACCATCTTGATTAATACAATGTTGTGATATATATTAAGTTATCTGGTAACAAAAGGTATACAAAACGCAACTCATAGAAGAAATACCCGTAACATAATTGGATACTAATAAATCTAAAAGTATTTCCCGTAAGAAAGTTTTAAAGATGCCATTTATCTACGAGTAGTTTCAATAAAGCTGACTTGTTCTTTGTGTCGTGCGACAAAGGAATTCCTCTGCTCGTGGTGTTACTGCCTGGCTTCAAGGAACCTTTATTCTTGAGTGTTAATTTGATCACGACAGAGAGATAGTATCGAAACCCGGTTCGGTAACTCACTTCTATACGATAGCTTAGAATTCAAGACTTGATTGAATCTTGATTTTGTGAACTAGAATACTATTTTTTTTTTATTAGCGTGGGCAGAACCTATCATGAGGTTTCTTCCGCCTGGGGGGCGAAGGGATATGCCCAGACTCCTACCGGCTAAACTCCCCACGGTGGTCCGCTTTCGGCACCTGATGGTGGACTTCGGGAACCCGTAAAGTCCGCGTCGAAGCCCACAACGATGCCACGTCTGATAGGGTACATCTCGGAGGGAGACAGTAAAGAGGTCCCACCGTAACCCTCGCCATGCAGTGCACGATGACCCCAATGTGTCGCCGTCTTCTCGAGGTCGCTCGGTGAGAACGCAACACTCACTGTCTTATTACAAAACATGGTTTAAAAGAAGTCTTGTAAAACCAAAGTTTTAAGATGATGATATACAGAAATCTAGCACAGAATTAGATTCAATTGAGTTTTTTGAAAAATGACAATATACTCGCAGACTGTACCTTTTCAAAAATCTAATAATACGGTTTTAACATCTTCAAAATTCACCTAAAGTTTTCTAAGAAACTCTAGCTATAACAGAAAGAGTAGTCACCCTTGATACCCCAAAATTTTGCGCCACTCTGTATATTATAGTAGGTATATTACCATTTTAAAGTACTCTCGCTCCAGTGTTAATAAGTCAATGTACAATATACCCTTTTTTACTGTATTACCTGTTGCCTCTCACCTCTCTCGGTTCAGTAGGACAGTTATTAGATTACCTACTCCTTATGGCTTCCGAAAATCATATTATATTATACCCGTCTACCATTTTATCAAGACTTAAAGTTTGAATTTTTATTAAATTAAAGAAAGATTCAACCTTCTTGTTAAAGGTAAGACGATATAGGATATCTATTATCTAAGTCTAAACATACTGTTTTTAATATTTTAAAAGGTCTCTGCTTACATTTTAAAATCATTTAATTCTACCTTTTGTTTTAATTAGAAATTCAATATAAATCCAATTTTTACGGTGTCCATATTTAATGAGTTAACTCAGTTAAATCAACTTTGCTGAAGTTGATGATAGAAACATGCATGTTATTATAAATTCATACCTCGAACCACCGTTTAATAATGCCCTAACATTTTTAATAATGTAAATTGATTAAAACCTTTTCAGGTAAACCCGCTCAAAAAATAAAGCCCCGAAGTTGAGTTTTGGGCGTAAATTAAATCGTGAATATCACAGAAGCGGCCATTTTGAATGGGCCTATGCAATTTCCAGCGAGGTACCGCATAATAAGCTGTTTACGTAAATCTGGCTTCCGATGAATGTATAATGTAATCAGTGGCTAATAACATAAGCGTATGCGACCTTTATGCTACCTGGATTGACAATGGATCTGGATTGATTGAAATTCCATTGTAAAATTGGGATTCCTGTTATGACTCCAGCTGGACTAGCATAGCACGCACGGCAAAAAAGAGGTGAGAGAAAAATCGGGGAAAAAATAATCTCTACCGTTTTTGTTTCAATTTTTAGGGTTTACTACTAAGGGTTTATTACTACTAAGGGTTTATTACTAAGACTCCGCTGTCCGTCCGTCTGTCTGTCTGTTCGTCTGTCACCAGGCTGTATCTCATGAACCGTGATAGTTAGACAGTTGAAATTTTCACAGATGATGTAATTCTGGGGCCGCTATAACAACAAATACAAAAAAAACAGAATAAAATAAATATTAAGCAAAAAAAATCACGTTTGTTGTATGGGAGCCCCATTCAACAAACGTGATTTTTTTGCTGGGTTTTATAGATATAATGGTACGGAAACCTTCGTGTGCGAGTCCGACTCGCGCTTGGCCGGTTTTTATTTGTTTTGTCTTCTATTAAGGAGACAAAGGCTGGAGTAAACGTGTTTATCCACAGAAAAATTAAGGACAAAACCAGCTCTGTACTGTTTTCTCTCTCGATTTTTAGTTTTGTCTTCTGTCAAAAAGACAGAGGGTCGAGGAAACAGGTTAGTCCACCCGCCGTGCTAGCCCTACTAAACTCGTTGATCCATGTTGGAAAGGGGACAAGCTTTTACGTTCCCAGTTGCATTGCATGTCCTAGTCTGGTTCCATGTATTGTACCTACTACGTAATGTTTTTGTTAAGAAAATAAATCTATAACATACTCGTAATATCTTTAAAAAAAAAAAAAAACTTTGTCCGTCACTAAGATTTCTCCTGTATCGAGGGTACAATTTACAAACATAAATTTCACATGCACACACATCCAGACCCGGAACAACAATCTGTAGATCATATAATAGTTGCACCGTGCGGGGATCGAACCCGCGGCAACTTAGCGTAGAAAGCTATCACTTAGCCACTGCGCCAACCGTGTCGTCGTTATTGCACGCTACTTTGATTATTTTCGGCAAAGAATAGACCAACTTGGATCTCTCCGTGGCTGTCATAGAAGGAGACTCCGGAAGAATATGAGCAGCAGCTTCCTTTCCGTATGTAACTCTTATACTTAAACTTGCAAACTGGCGTCTCTGTCTGATACTTTAAAATCGATGCAGGGTATAGTTGCTTCCTTATGCAATATTAATTTTCAAAGGAAAACTTACTGAATAAAATTCCACAAGAGAACCGGAGCGGTACCCATCTTATTCTTTAATAATGCTTTGTTACGCCGTTTATTGATTATTTATTTAATGCTTTTCATACAAATATGTACAAAGGCGGTCTTAATGCCTAAGGCATTCTTTGCCAGACAACCTTAGGATGATGCAGAGACAAAAACGTGGTAGATGCACTAGTGATTATTATTAATAAGTAGATTATTAAATACATACACGTAGGTACCTACATACTATAAAAATAATATACATACATAATAATATATTTAATACCAAGATAAATCAAAGTCCAAATGAATCCGCCAAAATCTTATCACTTATCTCTTATCTTAAATGTCATATGATGGGGTGAACTTATTGCCATTGGACCAGCACTAAACTCAGGGCCGCTACAGAAAATTTTCTAATAGAAAAACTGCATGACCTAGGAATCGCACCTAAGCCCTCACGCTCGGCAGCCGCGCTTCCAACCACAAAACCAATGACTTGTGAACGTATAAGGAATATTTTTCACAGAAAATAAAAGATATCACTTTATTTTTTATCTTTTTATTTGTATACCAAAAGGAGTTTTAAAATAAAGTCTACGCCAATTTAAAGTGCAGGCAGCATTAGTACAGAGAAAACTTCAACTTGCAATTTATTGGCGCCGAGAATTTCCTTTGAACCCAGTAACGATCTCTGCGGATATATTTTTGCATAATTTAGTTACTTTTTATGTCACTGAGGAAATAAATACTAGCCGTATTTCTTAGTACTTAGGTACTTCTGATTTATTTATTAAGCCTCACCTGCTATTACTGAAGGTATATTACAGGTTATGCAACGTGTATCAGATATGCATTATTTAAAGGCCTGGATCAGTCCATCAAGCTGAACAACTTTCTTTATGGAACCAACATCGTAATCGGGAAAAAGTTATCAACTGGCTGTCTATACAAAACTTCAAGACCTACTCGACCCAAACGTATGAGACAGCTGATTAATTTTTCGCGATTACGATTTTGGTCGAATCGAATCTATTTCCCAAAAGGAATGTTCCACCCAAAGTAGCCTTCCAAATCGTAGTTGTCGAAAAACTACTACCCATACATTTTCTATGAAAATATACCTGCGTGTGCACGTAATCTGAAATCTCTAATACCCAGGCAATCTAGTCGAGGACCTCACGCTAAACAGCCGCGCAATGAGGCAGTCACAGTATTTTCTGTTTTTAATCAAAAAAGAAAGAAAACGTTTATTAGACAGCACAAAACCACACACACAAAAAGAAAACCGAACAAAAAAGATAAAAAGTAAAAGCGAAAAATAAAAACGTACTACCTACTTAATGAAAAAGCAAATAAAACAATAATACAACTAGAATAATACTGTTTTAAAAAAAAATCGATCTTCTCCCTTACTGGTCAGACCACATCCTGCTGCTATTAAAATAATAGATTACACCACTTTAATTGCCGATTAATTTTAATTACACGTATTACAATGGTAATTCGGAGAACGCCATTACCTGCCAGGAGCATTTTTAATTATGTTTATCCAACGCTTTATTACCTGGTATTAATGTTTAATTAAATTACGACGGTAATCACGAAAATGTTTATTAAAATATTACAATTTCCGGACAGCCGTTCGGGTTATTGTTTTTAAAGGATTAACATCAATTCATTGCTTGTTTTTCTTTTTTCAGGAATAATAATATTGTAAAAATTCCTTACCTATACTATCCTACTACTGGGCAAAGGTGACCTTTATATACTTCCACACCTCTCTCTGTATAATTTTCACCAACCACTCCAGAATAGAATAGAAATGTTTTTCTCACATGCTCGGAAATTGGTTCATTATTTTTAAAAACCATACATCAATCGGCTCGTTTCGGTATGCAACGAAATAACACGCCAGCAATTTCCAACACGACATAATAGAAATTGTTGGATAGTTTTTTTTATTATTCTCGGGGGGCTTGCGAGGTTTTTTTATTAAACGCGTAGGTACACGTTCGCGTCCAACCGCGTTACAAAATTCCATATTTTGTTCAATACAATCTTCGTCAAGGTCTTGATGTCCGTCTTTCATCATCAGGCCATTAACCACGTCGAATCTTCTTCACAGAGTATAAGAACATTATAAAGAAAGAAAGAAAGAAAATACATTTATTCAGCACGGACAGTGACAATACACGAGAGAGAAATAAAGTAAAAATTAACTTAACCTTTAAACAGTAAAAAATAAAAAATAAATCAGACATTGAGAACAAAATAAAAATAAAAATAATTATCGCTATATGTTAATCAACTTTTGTTGACCGTACCTATCGGATCGTAATAATTACTAATGATCGCCCAGCGGTCGAAATTCGACCGTTATTTTAGCTTTCTTCACTCCTTCTCCACATAAACTTTAACTATGCTAAATTTCACAATCTTCCATCGCGCAATATGCTTAAAAAGGGGTATAATGTTTTCACTTCACGTATTTATATATATAGAGCCTACACATATATCATTCCATTACGTACTATAATTCCAATTCATACGTAATACAAGTACTTACATCATTTCTATCTAACATAGTTACGAGTAGTGCTAGTGCTCGTGTTTATTTCGTAATAAACTCTATCTGGCACTAAGTACCTCATAAAGCAAGGAGCGGTGGCCTCTGAGTTACTTAACTAGATATACCGACTGTAATCAAGAGTGGAACTACGATTTAATTATTAACGATAAATCTTTGAAATTCGGGTGATTTCAGAGTCAGGAATAAGTCATATAAATTTGACCTACCGTAGTGCATTTTTGAGAATGTAGTTCGTTTTTTAAATGTATTGTAAGGCAATCTTATTATAGTTCCCGCCAGAAAGCATGGCAATACAGTGCATTGACCTTCCGATCAGGGGTTTTAACGAATTTTGTAAGTGTAACAATTATAAAAAGCGACGATGATCATGAAATAACGACGATGATCATGAAATAAAATATAACATAATTTAACACTTTTAGCGTGATGAATACCATTATAAATACCACAATCAACACTAAAGGGAGATTAATAAAATGAGACAAATAAACAAATCAAGTGTTTCTAGTAGTAATATCAGGTAATATCGATGTTAAAATTTATTTTCCTCATAATACATTATTTTTAGGTAACTATTTTCGGTTTTAGCGACAGACCGGGTCAATGGGCTCTATTGCCAAGCTATCTGGCACAAACTATATTATAATCCTTATACATAATATTTCTTATACATAGGTTAATTCAGACCTGATCACCTTCCTCAAGAAAAAAATTACTACGCCTTTGATGCACGGGATAGAATAATTATAGTAGAATTATGCGTAGAGTTGCCTTCTATCTTATTTTACGCAAGACTGAATGAATTTAGAAGAAACATGTGCGAGATGTTGTAACAAAAATATGGCAAAAATACACATAATATATCTGTCTCTTTCCGCCCTGCAGCTTTATTATGATACTAAAGGACCGGTGAAAATTGTTTTACAGAGACCACGGCTTAAAATTATTTCGTGTGTGCTACAACCGTAGCTCTACGAGTTGGTCTCGTAGCGCTTCACAGCGTAGCAACAGTTGCATTCGGTACGTGCTACGAAACGGGCGCGTACCGAAGCTAAGATTCTTGCGAAGCTTCGAAAGTTGAGAATTATAAATACAATGTGACCTACTTTCAATTGAAGTTAAATTTACAATAGTTGAAATATTCAGGTTCTTGATATTTTAGTTAATTTTAAACTAATGAAGTTAATTACTATGCATTGGTTACTGTGACGTTCAAGTGAGGATGGGGAGTTTGCCAGTGTTTTGTTATTTTATTTTTACTTACATAAAAGGTAAAAGTATGTAATTATGCAACATGGATGTTCATTGTTCGTATGTGCATCAATATTAAAATAAAGTTTATTTATAAGATTTGTTGTAAAAAATATTACCTACCTTTAATGTTATTCTTATGTTAAAATGTTTTTAGAACAGAATTTAATTTAAGAAAAATAACTTCTACATATTGAATTCAATTCATAAAAAACAGACTTGTTTAGTTGAAATGTTCAACTATAAGGAAATTGTGTCATAAATAATTACGTGTACTTTGTAAATCAAAATAAAACGTAAAATTATATAAATAAATTAGATATTTAAAATAATTAAATTTTTCCGTTCATATCATTCATTGATTCAACTTTCCCATTCACAAACATTTACCTCAAAAACAATCGAGCAGTTTCATTCAGCTCATAGTGGCTTGTTTAGGAACATTCTTTATAATAATAATGATCCAGTGTTGCGTGTCTATAATGAAGTAGTAGTGTAGTCTTCCTGTAGGCAGTGTGTGAGCTGGATACTCATTATGAATGTGATTTTGCAGTGTTG
The DNA here is from genome assembly GCA_932294325.1 of Allophyes oxyacanthae. Taxonomy (NCBI): domain Eukaryota; kingdom Metazoa; phylum Arthropoda; class Insecta; order Lepidoptera; family Noctuidae; genus Allophyes; species Allophyes oxyacanthae. The sequence goes on along the minus strand of OW028620.1, from coordinate 6,332,350 downwards.
TGTGTATATTAACGTAGTAGTAGTAATAGAGCAGTCGTTTTCATCTAGGCAGTACGCGAGCTGGATACTCGTTATGAATGTGATTTTACGTGAATTTTATTATATATTTTAAGTGACGAAACGTTTACTTTTACTGTACTTGGCCGCAAGTATCCACTCGTTAGCTAAGGAGTTGTGGTATTTTTTAAACAGGATTATTTTTAGATTATTTTGTTGCTAGCCAAATGACAAATTTAAGTTTAGGTTTAATTAAACATTCGTATTGTTGATAGTTGTAATTAACTCCCGGAAAGTGTACTGTCCACTAAATCAGTGAATAGTTTCAAATGCCAACTGGACAAATGACTCAAAACAAACCTATGACTGAATTTAATTCTATTTTAATTTTTTTTAACATTGGACTTTGTATGAAATTTACTTTACTCCAGTACTCTGATGTGGAAACATCAGTAAAACTGTTGCTCGTCCATAATTAAATAATAATAATCGTTAGCTAATAAGTACATTAACGTCTTGTTCGAAATAAAACTTTATATTTGTACCTACTCGCCTGTAAATCATCATAATTCCCGCTGTATACTACCTATTTTAAGTTTTTATTTCACTTAGTTTTATATCAAAGTTCTATCATCTTCTGCAGTATGTATATGTCTGCGCATAGTCGGCATATCCGTGCCGTCGTTGAAGCAGCGGGGGGAGTCCGCCACCCTCACATGTGACTACGACCTGGAAGGCGGCAGGCTGTACTCCGTCAAATGGTACCGCGACAATGAGGAGTTCTACCGATACATGCCGCGGTTGAAACCGCCACAGCACGCGCATAAGCTGGACGGAGTCAAAGTTGATGTGAGTTCTTTGTAATAAACTTTTCCCACACTAAAATTTCTTCTGTATCGTACTTACAAACTTAAATGTTATTTGCACTTACACCCAGATCAGGAACCAACTATCCGTAGGCCATATAAATATTAGTACCTATTTAGTTTCGTTAACAATTTTTTTTATACTTTGCCCCTCTATGTTTTCTTTTGTATCGAGGGTACAGTTTAAAAACATTCATATCGAGCCTCGAAAAAAAAAAAAAAAAAAAAATCTTCTCACATGCACACACACCCAGACAAGAAACAACTGTCTGTAGATCATACAATTATTTGTGCCGTGCGGAGATTGAACCCGCGGCACGTAGCGCAGAAAGCTAATCACTCAGCTATTGTGTCAAACGTGTCGTGAAATATATGAATGTCTGTCTGTATGATGTCAGTCTGATATAAGTCACCAAGACATGACGGTTTTATATCTTTCACCAGTTGGAGAAATCGACAGCACGTCGCGTCCACCTTCGGGAGCTGACACTCAAATCTCGAGGGTTATACCGGTGCGAGGTGTCGGAGGAAGCACCTTCCTTCCACTCGGCACAAGCCGAAGCGTTCATGGAAGTCTATTGTAAGTAAAATATTAGTCTCGCCTAACCCGTGAAGCGAAGCAAAATAGAGATAATAGACTGAACATCATGATCATAATGTTTGCGAGCCCGGTGACCATTCCCAGCTTTGATAATGAATTAACAGAGATGACATAAACTCCACGCGCGAGCTCCGAGGAATCGGGGGCTGAGGAAGTTAGCACTGTGCCCTGCGCCCGACGTTGCTCATACCTCGCACTCTCCCAGTACCAGTGGTACCCCGAGACACTGGTACTGTGAGAGGTATATAGATACCACCAATTTACCTTTGCCATACTAAATGGGATCAAATCTATTTCATACAGATCCTAAACACATTTCATTTGTCAAAATTGGAACGCATCATCACACGACTTTCGCATTGAGTACTTATTCGCCTTCGTAAAACGATTGTTTTAACCAACGTTGGTTTCCGTTTTAAAATGTGTAGATATAGTAAATAGGAAAATATATATCATACACGTATATAATATAGGTATCTCAATAAGATAATCTGCCGAAAGCACAGACAGAATATAGTTAGTTAGGTACTAGAATGCTACAAAAAGAATTGAGTAGAATTTTGATATTATTATAGATATAGATACCATGCATGCTCCATAATCTGAGTAACTAGGTACTTACGGTAAAGTAAATGTTCTAGGTAATTTAACTTTAAGAATATTGTTCGCTGTCTAAATACTGAAAAGCTCTTGGTAAACCTAAAAAGATGTCATTAACGGTGGCGATATGATTATGTAAAATAAATTTAAAATGATATCATTACAGATTTCCCCCGCGAAACTCCGCGCATCACAGGACATGAACGTGCTTATCTATTGAAAGAGCCCCTAGACGTAAACTGCTCTTCAGCCAAATCATTCCCTGCGCCAGATCTTCAGTGGCTAATTGATGGGCAAAAGGTAAAATAGGTACATCATAAAATATCTGAGGGCAACAGCCAAATAGTCAAAAGCTGTCAAAGTCAGTCAAAAGCCATCGAAACCATGGGCAGGACGGCATACTGAAAAAGGATACACTAAACTAAGTAAGTAAAGTAGGTACCTACCTATGCTAGGACTGACCTCAGAGGCGGGTTTCTTCCTACTCGTTCGGACAGTGTCGGCAGTGCTCCTTATTTATTTATTTATTTTAATTCAATTACTCTCTACACTTACAGTTTTCAACCAACACGTGTAGAGAGTCAATAAACTTATCTTATCTGCTTCCCTTTGATTACACAAGTACCTACACTACACTACACAGATGCACTACATAACACTACACAGATGCACTACATAACACTACACAAGTGCACTACACTACACGAAGTACCTACGTACACTACACTTCAATAACACTACCACAAATTACTGAATACCTAGGTAGTTACCTACTTATTACTAGTCAAACACCACGTGGCAGACGTGACTAAAAAATGTTGATCAGAGGTGACCACCACAAGCCCGACGACGACGAGAGTCAATCGCAGAAGATGCGGAAAACGGTAGCATCATACATTAAGCACGGACCAGGGTGTGGAAGTCAAGCGGTTGGCAACCACGACCGGTGAATCCACCGCTAACGATGGCCAAACGTCGGTACTGTTCGATACAGATAAAATTTTTAAATACCTACAAGTTTTATATAGAGCTTTATATATATAGTCAATATTGGGTAATTTCAAATAATGCGCGTCTAGTCTACCTAACTACACTCAGCGCGAACAATCTACTATTTTGCAAGGTAGGCTCCAGCAGACTACTGACTATCGCGACCGACACAACAGTTAGCCGCAATGAAAAGCTTGGTATAGATAAATGACAATGCGCACACGAAACCAACTCAATTTTCAATCAGCAACGGGCAGTAAATTACTGCGATACTGTCAATATTTTCAATAGTTCCTCGATACAAGATCGCGATAATATTGATAGTGCAACACGCCCCAATCGCTTTACCGGAATAAATAAATCCAGATGTGTAGGTACCAGGTACCCTGAGTGCACACAGCAGCAACAACACAGTGCAACAGGAAGAGTGGTCGCTCCAGAGTCCAGGCGCCTTGGCGGTGAGGAACCCAAAATCTTCCAAATCATAACATTATGCCACGATTTTAAAGTGGTTTCTTTCCTTCAAGAGACGTTCTACGAGACTGGTCGTAGTACCCAGGGGGAGCCAGGAGGGGCTGCTGCCCCTTGGACCTGGCCTACCTCTCATTCATTTAGCTGATTAATTATGTGCTGATTTCCTCATCCCCCAAGGCTAAAAGATGACCTATGCATAAGTAAACAAGATTCCTGATTTGCATCTTCGGCACGCAGAACGCAGTCGATGCGTTAATTGAGATTGTTAATAACTAGAAACTTACGCCAGGGCTTTTGATGGTGTAGGTTCTATAGGTACCTAGGTACATAATGATACAATTATATTAGATATCATATCGTTACAATAAGTTAACTTGCTCTATATGTCTAACTAATCTCATGGCTTACGTGCCGCGTCCCCGCCAATTAGTCCTCCCAAAAATAATTGATTTTCTTTTTTTTTCAAATTTAATTAATAGGTATTTTTTTATAACTTTCCGCAGATTGCAGACAGATCGTGGCTGATCGCGTTCGGTGCGAAGCCTGCACCGCAAGGGTTGCTAGTGTCTACCCTCGGCCTGAGAGCGCCTACCAAAGCACGGATGAAGCTCAAATGTGTCGCCACAATAGGAACACATAGAAGAGAACGCACTGTCGTTATAGGTAAAAAAACATTATTTTAACTAATTTTAATGCTAAAATATGGATAGCATAGCATAGTTCATATTTGGATTCCTTATATACATCATAGATAATGAGTACCTACCTACTACACATAAAGGTGTAAGGTCCTACCTACTATTGCACATGTGTCACCGCCTACCACAGAATATCTAGTGCATCAGTACTGACGATCGTCAGATAGCTATTTAGGTATCTACCCAACTTTCTGGCCTCAGGCGTCACCAATGCGATGGCTTCCTAAGCGCTTAGCAACCCACATACCCAGCGTCTTAAGATGGTCTTAAGGCTCACCCAAAGAGTACCTATGTAATCACTGGCTCACCAAAGGTAAGGCACGGGAAAGTATAATTTCTACCAACTTAAAATAAACCTTATGGACTTAGAACTTAAATACCACAACGGCTTTAAGCATGCCGTGCATGCTGAAGCCCGTCACGGCTTAGCAGAGATTTAGGTTCTAAGTTCATTCCACAATGTTTATTTTGAGTTACTAAAAATAAATACTTTCCGTGCTGTCCCTTTGGTGAGCGCCAACATAATTTTCCAATTGAGAGAATAGGATGGCAGCATCCTCCTAAGCACCAATCTCGAATTGTCAATGGTCTTTTCTGATACGGCTTTCACCCTACCAAGCATAAGATAATTAAAATTAAATAGCAATATCTCATGCCTGATCAGTCGGATAAGAACCGATGACAGCAATAGACATTGGGGTGTATCTTTAACATGCTTTTATTAGCTTCACCTGTAACTAAGTAACTATGTAAGAAAATCTTGGAAGTTAAATTAGAAGCACTTCCCGGTTTCCGATTGAGCTGAAATTTTGCATACACGTTCAGTTTGGATGACTAAAGCGTGTTCTATAGTTTCTTTTAAAACTATAATATTTTATTTATATGTATCATATCATAACTAATTATTATTGTTTATCTTATTTTCAGAAATAAATTCTTCAAGCTGGAACAAGTCATTCAGTTTGTTAATAATGATAACGCTCAACATTGTTTGTGTTAAAATATCGTGATAGTTTCCACTAAACCTAATGTAAATGTAAATAAAGGTTGTTTTTGTATGTCGTTTTATTACTTCATTCAACAGTCTCAATAATAAACACAATCTTTTAGAACATTATAATATGTAATCACTTATTTTATCAATATACAAAAGAATGAACGAACTTAACTTTTACACTAGAATCAAAATTAAAAGAATATTACGGTAGTTTGCAAAATCATAAGAACTTAAGTATAATTATAATTTATGTGCAAAATATTTTTAGCTTTTTTATTGTATGATACTATAAATAAATGGAAGATATTGTTTTATATACAGAATACAAGCGTGTTAACATTTTAAAAACAAAATGCGAGCCAATATTACAATAATATAATTGAAATAACACAGTTTTCAATTATACACAATTTGGTGTTTTCAGATATCTCAAAACTCTCAATAAGCTATTATGAAACCCTGTTGCCAAACAAACGAAATCTATAGTGTTCTGAAATTGTTCATTATCTCATCGTATAATTATCATCATTATAATAATCTTAACATTATTTCAAGAGATTTTATTCAGCAAAATTGGAAACTGGCTAAAAACTTTGAGTAGGCTAAAAACAATTACTAAACCCCTTACCAATAAACTATGTTTCAACGTTATTTAACTAAAATATAAATAGACTATTGTCATCTCTATTCATTGCCGTCCAAATGACAAGGACAGGTATAATTTAATCAGTGTTTAAAAATTACAAGTTTTTATTAGCAAGAGGGTTTAATATTTAGATATTATGTATTTTTAAACATTGCTACTAATTGTGACAATGAAAGAAATCATTACAGCTAGCAATTTATTTTATTTATTATACTTTATGCCATTATAAAAATGTACACTGATGGACTTAGTGCTTGTTTCATTTTGTAGTTCAGTTCTCAATTCAAAAACACTTCATTTACCTACAAGCCTGACTGAACACAACTCACATACCCTGAAGATTCAAGTTCATATCAAAACATCTCTGATTAATATTTCTAGAACATTTTAATTATGTTGTGGACCATTTATCTTACTTAACAGAAATTATCCTAAATAACTTAATACTAATGTATTGCGTGAAAAAGGCGACTGCAAAATTATCTAAACACACTAGCATCAGGATCTTAAGCATAAATTCTTGAAGCTGTAACACTGCATACAATTTTAACTGTGGTAACAAACTGTGGATGTTAAATATTCAAGCTGAGCATGTGAAACGATTGAACAACAATTAACAATTGTGAAATATGTATACAGTTATACATATATGTGATCTAATCTACATTAAAAATGTTATAAAAATAAAAAGACTACATTTTTGCAACACATTAGGCACTGTGAATAAACTAGTACAATACAGCCAATATAATCTGTCTTCCAATAAGTAAAATGCATCAAACCTATCCTTCCTGACCAAAATCTTCCATGAACTTCTTAAGCTTGACCATATCTTCATCGTTTACAGTAGGTTTCGATATTGCTAGAGAACGAAGCATATCAGACATTGTGACTGGAGGTTCATTCAGTTTGTCACCCGGAACTTCCATCCAAGTCATTTCCATAGCCCCTGGATCGCCAGGAGAACATGGAGTTAAGAGATCATTTACAACAACATTTGGGTCTGTTGGACTGGGTCCAGACACTCTCTTGAAGTGTGTAGCGGACTGCACCTTACGTACGGGCTGCATCAATGCATCCCGAACAACAATGCATATGTCAGCACCAGAATAACCTTCCGTTTTAGCAGCCAGCATCTTTAAATCCTGCTCGGTAAGTTGGTGCCGTGTGTTCCCCAAGTGCAGTTTGAACATGTCCAATCGTGCATGTTCCTCAGGCAACGTGATGTAGATACGTTTCTCAAAACGTCTCCTGATCGCAGAGTCAAGTACCCATGGGATATTTGTGGCGCCAAGAACTAAAATACCGTCCATATCGTTACCGACACCTTGCATCTGTACAAGGAATTCTGTCTTAATTCGTCGAGCTGATTCAGACTCATTGTCAGATCGTGATGAACAAAGAGAATCAATTTCATCAATGAATATGATACTCGGTTTGTGTTGCCGAGCCAGTTCAAAAAGATTCTTAACTAACTTCTCAGATTCACCAAGCCACTTAGAGACAAGATCAGAAGATGAAACAGAGAAGAATGTTGAGTTGTTTGCTTCAGTGGCAACAGCCTTTGCTAAGTAAGATTTACCAGTACCAGGTGGTCCGAAAAGTAAGATTCCCTTCCAAGGTATTCTTTTGCCTGTGAATAGATGAGGAAATTTGATAGGGAGAATAACAGCTTCCTTCAAAGCTTCTTTAGCTGCCTCTAAACCAGCCACATCACTCCACTTGACATGTGGTTTTTCTACTATAATTGCTCCTTCAAGTTTGCCTTGAAGCTTTTTCTTCTCAGGATTATCAGAATCGCTGTCACTATCACTTTTTTTATCTTCACTTTTGGAGTTGGACTCCCCATCCTTTACTGGTTTCTTCTTGCTATCCTTTTTGAGATACTCCTTGAGTTTTTCAGCCCTATCTAGGTACTGTAGACACTTAGCTCTTATACTTTCTTTAGCCCGTTCCCCCTGAGCTTCATATTTAACAGCATGGAGGAAGTATTCTACACCATGCTCATAAAGACGTAAAGCTTCTTCGTAGTTTTTATTCTTGTCTTCTTCGGTAGCTTTCGTGACGAGGTCTATGGCTTTCTGCAAAGTATTGGATGACGCCATTCTCCTTCACCAACTGTTTACCTGGAAATAATTTATACACAGATGTTACAGGCTTATTGACACTGTTGAAAAGAAATTATGTGACTACACACTTGGTTTTATTGACAAGTATATCATTTAAAAATGTATATATTTCAAATTATTATTAATTACTTTCCTAAGATATTAAATAACTATTGTTGGCTTTTGGAATAGATAATAGTAGTCTTTATAGGAATAATACATACCAAATAGGTATTACAAAACTAAAAATTCCCAAAAAAATCTGACTTGAAACAATAATTCATGTGTAAAACCATAAAGTTATTGTTACTAGTGGTAACTAGTAATAATAACTTTATATGTAAAACAGAATATACATGTTAGGTTACTTTCATCATCATTAAATAAGCCTTCCCCCATAGCAGATAGTTCAAAGCCACATGTATAATTTAAAAAATAATTAAGTAGTAATTTATATTTGTATATTCTATGGGCTTATCAATTAATCAATACTACAACAAATAAAAAACAAACAATCACATAAAAAAAACGAATAAATGAAAATCTTCCATTCTTCTTCTATTCTATTCTATCATGTTTTAGCATCCAGCAAGGATTGTTTTGAATGTTGCCTAGTTTTTCCTCTATTTTGTTTCATTCCACAATATGCCATCAAATCAATACAATTATTAATATTACTTAAATATTTTATTTTATTTTATTCTATTGTATTGTGACAAGCTTCATGCGACTTCATGGGACAGAGGTTTAATTGCTTATTGCCTAAATTAAACTTCCTTTATTTTCCTAAGGTCTCATTATATTTAAACAAAATGAACCTTATTAGATCTGTGTATTGCAAAGAATTAAGACCAAAAGAATAAGAATTATTTATTTACCACAATTTTAAAAGGATACAATAATTTTTTAATCTTAGTAGAAACTAATTAGTTTGTAATTGGTTTTCTAAGAAAACAAAATAAATACATTGTGTCTGCACTAAGTCGAGCTCATCTTGTGGAAACAAACTCAAAAAAAAAAACCTCATCAGTAACATGTTATTTAGAGAAAGTACTTGAATTTAATCCATCATCTGACTAAACACAGACTTTCATAATTCTCTAGGCCCACCGTGGCTGCTTGTGATGTATCTCAATTACATTACATCACAAGCAGCCACGGTGGGCCTAGAGAATTATGAAAGTCTGTGTTTAGTCAGATGATGAAAAAAACTAAAATTGTGTAATAAACCTTGTTTTTTACATTTTGTCGAGTAAGTACTTAATATTGAAATATTATTAAATATAATATTTGTATGGAACAGCTGTTTTCTTTGTTTGCAATTTCAGGGTTGGTCCCTTAGTAGGTAAAAGTTGTTAACATTAATGAGAGCAATAATCCCTTAAAGGGATTGGGACTAGAAAGGTAGGACCTTATATGTTTATTATTAAATATTCTCTCATTATCACATCAGGGTTGTAATTAACAAATTAAAAGGAGTCTGGTGTCTGAAACATATTCAAATTTTTTTATTTTTTGCCCCGTTTTGAACTTCAGTTTACAAACAAACATTTCAGATGCTCTCACACCCCGAGCCGAAACATATAACTGTAGGTCATACAAATATTTAAGATAGGAGCATAACTATCAAGATGTTTTTACATAAACCGATGAATCAATTGTGTCTAAAGGCATTCCGAAACCTCGTGTATGAGAACACACCTATTATAATGGATAAAAGAAGGAAAAACAGGTATTTTAAATGTGTATAAAATGTGATGAACAAATAATGATCTGTAAGATTATTTGTAAGATATTACACATCTTCTTTATAAGGCTTACTTATTATTTAATTAGGCATCCAAAAATTAATGGATGTGGCTATATTATGTTGTTTGGCTTTGCCCAATGACGATTGGGCAGTGGAATGAGATCACGGACCAAACGGCCATGGAATTCAGGCGATTTATCTAAGTTATATATCACAAAACGATTACTTACCATCCACGGGAGTTCAATTATGCTTAATTTAAAGCAATATTTCACTTTGATGCTTCGGTAATCGCTTAAATTGCGACGAAAACTTAAAATACGAATAGAGATGAATCGTTGTTAGTCACTAAAAATATGACATATTGAATCACATTGCCAATTGAAAAAAGCCTCAATTTATTATCATACAAAATCTAGTATATTTATTAGTTAATATATATAATAATAGTTTAAGTACCTAACCATATAATTTGAGTTATTTTTATTAGTTTTTAGTATTTTAGAATTAATACTTATCATACGTCGTCAAAAATACAAAACACATAACGTTGCAGAATTATGCTTTAGAAAATTAACTACTAACTGGCAACTCTGGCAACCATTATTTTAAATTTTAAGTCCACAGTATGTCTATGACCTCAAGGACCTCAAGCCTCAAGCCCAAGAACATTGTACATAGAACAATGTTCTTGCTCAAGCCTCAAAGAAACCTCAAAAATATAAGAACCAGCAGCTTACGCTAAACGGGTTCATCTGGGGTTGATTCAACACAAATATAAACCAGTCTTCATAGACCTAGGATTTCACTTACTTACTTAGGAGTTTTAATACATATCTACAGTACATCACATACACATCTATATACAGAAAATAATAAGCCGCTGCTGCCGTCAACAGATCCATCTTTGCGTTCAAGAATATAGCAAAAATATTCGTGAATGTTCGGCATATTCGCTGTTCGTGACGATGTGTGGACGGTGTGTTCGAGTTATTCGGACTTCTACACGAATATAGCCGAATAAACGGCGAATAAAACTCCGAATACCGAATAGCGATGTGAGGCGCCAGCATTAGAGATACTACGTTCATTGGCAGACAAACATTCGGTGCGTGTATGAAGTTAGCGAACATACAATAGCGCGCAAGTTCAAAGTATTTGTCATACGTGTTTGGCAAAATCATCGAATTACGATGGAACCATAAAATTAAAAGAAGAAGAAAAAGTGATACGTGCATACTTATTTTATAATCGGTTAGATTTCTTAAGACACAAAAAAATTGCACTAAATTCTAAATAAGACTTGCGCGGTATCGGTATTGAAGAGTAGCTAAGCGACACGAATCAATCGAGACATTAGGTTTTAATAGATGATCGATAGGATAAAAGTACATATTAAAATAGTGTTATTATAGGTACCTACTATGGTACCTACCTAATTGTATATTTAACAGACAGGTTATTCTATGAAATAAAATAAAAAATATTATATTAGGCAAGTATATTTTATTTTTTTATATCAAGACGAACATACTCCTTATATTTACCTACTTATTACAGGCATAAATCTTAGTTATAATAATATTATTACCAATTATTACTATATAGGTATACTCGTAATGTTCTTTCAAGTCATACTTATTGTGAATCTGATATCTAACCGTCCACGCTTGTTTTTAGGGTTCCGTACCCAAAGGGTAAAACGGGATCCTATTACTAAGGCTTACATTCAGAAACGACAGAAACGAGTCTAAGCGTGAACTTACGCTTCCATCTGTCAAAATTTGTTCGTAAAATTGACATATGGAAGCGTAAGTTCACGCTTAGACTCGTTTCTGTCGTCTCTGAATGTAAGCCTTAGTGTCATGCGGATTTTGCTCACACACGCGGAATTAGCGCGCATAAATGGCACCTGCAATGCACATTTTCATAATACTTAAGTATGTGTATATTAAGATGTGTGGTATAGATACGCACGCCCGCGGGACACGGGGTGGCCGTAGGAACATTGCGATTTTGCAAATCCGCATTATATCTACTAAAAGCGCCCTCCTTTTTGTAACGCGGGTGTCTTAATCAGGCTTCTTACGTCATTGGTCTTAATATAAGGGATCTTATTTATATAGATAATAATAATGTTCTTCATTTACACCCATTTAGGTACTTATTCCGACCTAAACCCATTATGTAATTTATTAACTTTAAGGTATGGATTTATACCTTAAAGTTAATGATAAATCCTGATCAATTTTATATTTTATCGTCCACCTTTGTAATACATTATCGCAATAAAATATTGAGTACCTATGTAAGTAAGTTAAGTTTAGGGTACGAACACAATATCGTCGATGCCAACACTCATTATAAATGTAGAGCTATGATTTAATGTGGTAAGGTACGAGACTATCGCAATTCATATATAAATGAAGTCAAACGTTCCTCGTCCCGATCCTTTTATGCGGTTATTGTACCTTCTAATCATGAACAACTTTTATTAAAACCCTAAAATCGCGAAACAAAATTCAACTGTTCCATATGTTTAGTCGAGTAATATTGAATTAATGATAAGGAACAAAACGAAAATTCGACTTAATATGGGGGACACGCATAATTTACTAGCGCCAGCCATACAAAATCAAATTATTATTTTGTTTTGGATTGAATTTTAGTACTCCGGTTGCATTTTGGGAACGGACACTATCACTCTGCAAATTTTGCGCAATATATAAAAAATATCCTGTAGAAAAATGTAAAAAGAAGTATATAAAATTAGTACCTATAAAGTATAATAACGCCTTATAATGATCGGGACTAGACAAGTAGACTCTTGGAACTTGGAGTAAGTCTATAAAATAATTATCACATAACATCCAATAAGGATAACTCCTTCACCTAGAATAATTTCCTTATGATTTTTACCAAACCGATAACTTTTAATATTTTTTATTTAATTTTATTCTGTAAAACTTCGAATGTATAACCGTCGTGCATCAGTCTATCGACAATATCAGTCCTGTAATAAGCAGCTCCAGGCATGACGACTCCCCCCCTGAAATAAAAAAGATCAGTCTGTTTAATATTTGTAGATACCAAGAAAGGTTTTATAGGTAAAATTGAGGATAAGCCATTGACCTACTGCTACAATGGACGGCGGGTCTAGAATTAAATTCACGAAAAATGTGACCCAAGTCAACCTTTTAAAAACGTACGTACATGTCGTACATTTAGAGAAATATAAAATACTATAACATTCTAATTCAAACCGTATTGTCATTAATAAACAGCTTAATTTTACTTGCGACAATTTGTCAGCTTATTCAACTTTTAAACAATACAGTATCTACGGCATTTTTGACGTGTATTCTGTCGGTTTACAAAACAAAGACTGGCACGCGATTGGAACTCTTTTTTTTTGTTTTAGAACTCTTTTGGCTCGCACACTATTGAGGGCAGACCCAATGTCAATCGTAGTAGGTCAATGTGTCAGACCTTGAATAAGCAAACATTTCGCTCACTCCGCTATGCACGCATACTCAAACACTCACGGTGTCCCATGTAGATAATAGGGAGGGAACCTACAACATGTAGAATATAAAATAAAAGTGTAGATATTAGTTTGTAGACTAATCTCTACACTTTGCACAAACGAGAAATCGAACCTAGGACCGCACCCGTAGCCACGCTTGCGACTACTAGACTAACGAGGCACTAATCGAAAATTTTCGTTGGTCGGTCTAACTTAATCGGTCGACACTATTTTTAAGATTTTGGAACATGGTCGATTTGTAATTTCTTGATTAATGTCAAGGTAAATTAGCTAACTCGATCACGCTTTAAATACAAATTATGATAAGCGCACGCACCGAAGGCTACGTTTACTAATAAAAAAGTGTACCCGTGACTCTGGCAGAGTGGAATTCGGAGGAAAGGATTTTTGAAAAAATAAAATTGCCTAGGTATATTCTTCTTCATGATGCACAATATTTCCTAGATTATTATAAGTATTGTAAATTTTCTAAAAAAGAAGCTCAGGTTTTGGAGGAATTATAATTATTATTATGATTTTGGAAACATCCTATATCTATAGGTAATATTTAAATAATATTATAGACGTAACTATACAAGGTGCTTGTTAAAACTTACTTGGGCATATTGGATCTTTCTTTAAGTATGGTGATGGCACACATTATTACTGCAATTGCTGTTGAATCGTAACCAGGATCGCAGCCGGTGACCTGTAATATATTTTTTATTATAAGTAAGTAACTACGATACTAGTTTAGTAACTATAGTCCGCGCGCGAGCTCCGAGGAATCGGGGGGTTGCGGAAGCAGGCGTCTTTGCGCTGCGCCCGACTGTTGCTCATACCCCGCACTCTCCAAGTAACAGTAGTACCCCGAGACACTTACTGGGAGAGTGCGGGGTATGAGCGACGCGATGGTCGGGCGCATATAGTCAGCTTGAAAATAAAATCACGAGGAAACCTACAATGTCTTAGAGTAACAAATTCGAATAACTTCATTCGAGAAACACCATGCTGTTTTAGCCGGTGACGAGTCCGGCAAAACTCTTCGCGTTCCCAAGGGTGAAGTGCACCTATGATGGATTTCAGTAAGAAAAAAGGTATTAACGACATCCACCAAATCGGACTGTATTGATGGATGAGTCAGGAATCCTGATTCCCAGCAGAACATTCAAAGAACGATAGAAAGAAAAATGTTTATAACAGTGAGACAAGCTTTTTGAACGTCATCCATTTTTTTTCAAAAACAATCTTTTTACACTTAGTCTTCTTCCTTGCGTTCAAGTTGATGGTAGATAATAATTTATTATTTATGTAAGTTATTAATTACTACATTACTTTACGATCTAGATAGGTTCTCACAGTATCTGTAGATATGTAATTAGAATTCAATAAAAAAGTACTTTTATCCACACAATTTTTTTCCCTGGATCGTGGGCACAGTTTACAAACATACAAATCACATGCACATACAACCAGACCCAGAACAATTATCTGTAGATTATATAAATTAATATTCGTTCCGTACGGGGAGGGGATCGAACCCGCGGCAAATAATGCAACAACTGCAGGAAGCCAATCGCTTAGCCACTGCGCTAACTTTTCGTCAATTTAGAACCAGTTTTAATTTAATTAACATGTAAGTATATATTTTATTTCTACTTATTTTATAGTAGGTAATTAGTATGTAAAGTAATGACGTCAATAATATAAGTATCTATTATTATGGAGACGCAAATGGCACTGTAGTTACATAATATTTTTAACTTGCGGGGATGTGTATTATACCAAGGTAGGTACCTACATACCTACCTAAATTTAGTTATTAACTACTCAATTTTTATAAGTATTTTTTTTTGTGTTATTTGACCATTAAAGAACATCAACTTTTACTAGGTACCTTATTTTTTACACTATTAAGTTGGTAAACAAACAAACATAATGGCCAACCTGATGGTAAGTGGTTACGGTAAACTTATGGACGCTTGCAACACCAGTTGCTGAGCCTGTAAAATCATTTCACTCCCTTTTTGAAGAACCCCAATCATCCATATCATCACACTGCTGGCTCTCAGCAGAAAGGGGCAAAACGTGGGCAATCTGCAGGTAGGTAGGTGTTATTAGAGTTTTTGGTTCCACGAGTGACGAAACCTGAAATCGTCTGGTGCACCCTGGGCAGTCAGCCTCGACACCAGCATTGCTGACTGGCCAATCTTTGCAATACGACATGAGCCGTTTCCATGAAATAGTTTATTTCCGCACGAAAGAAGACCGTTAGGGCTCAATTATGGAGAGGCGGAAATACGTGCGGCGAGCAGTGGCGTTTCACTCTCTCTCTCGCTCTCCATGAACAGAGATACGCGCCTTTCTCCGCGTTGCGCACCGCGCGACTTTCCGCCTCTCCATAATTGGGCCATTAGACTAGAGAGAAGTAAGAAAAATCCGCTCATAGTTATTGAATGATTCAGCGGTGCGCGCCCACCTAGATTCGTCCAAAACTTAATAATATAAAATACCCGAGTCGAAAGTCAGTGCCACGACTCCTGAGTCTTGGTTCACCAACTTACCACTGCTCAACATCATGAAGTAGGTCACCTACCTGAACCGACATTGTTTTCGTCGCCTTTGATTTCAAATCTGCACCCAAATCCCATCCTTTGCCATTCAAGACAAAATTGTATTTCGTGTCCTTCCTCATTTGCTCCGTGGGTCCCTTTTCTGACACGTATCCAAGAGTAAATAAACGTGGGAAATTAATTAAAAGCTTTCTGAAACAACTGAAGCAGCTCAAGTAATAATATATGAACATCGCAGGAACTATAATGTAATGGAAGAACATTGGTACTGTGGTATATGCCTTGAAATGGGCCGGCTTCTTCTGTGTTTTCTCGTACAAATATCGTTGAGACATATCGATAGTATCATTCTCGGTTCCGGGGTAAGGAAACCAAAACTTGCCGTTGTGTCGATGGAAAAATGATCTGCAACAAAATGATTTTTTTTTTTAATTATAGTTACCTAGAGCCTAATCACATCTTTTGCAGCAGAAACGCACGTGTACGCGTTCGTTGGAATCGTATGCTGGATTTTGCTTTCAAATAATTGAATAGAAATTAAGGAAATAAAGCAAACATTAGGTGTAGTAACCTACATTGTAAAAATCTACCTCTTTGGTCTTGCTATAAAATATAGGAATTGACACCTATTCTTATGTCAACTTCTACGTCTAAAATATATTATTCTTCAACGATTTTATAATGTTTCATATGTGTTTGATTTATAATAAAGTGGCGACGAGAAAATGAACCCGCAACAATGGGAAGAGTTTTTAAAACTTCAAATGGCTCAACAGCAGCAAATAACGGAGCTGCTGAGAGTGATAACTGCACAAAAACAAATGCCAACAGCATCAATATCAACACCATCAACATCAAAAGAAAGCACAAAACATGAAAATTTAAGCAATAAAATTAAAAATTTTACTAACGATAAGTTTAACCCAGAAATAACATCTGTAGAGAACTTTATCGAATATTTTGAAACAAAATGCAACATATATGGAGACGAATACAAAGCAGTACAAAAGCAGCTTCTCATCACATGCTTACCACCGAATGTATTTCATAAGGTAAAAACTGCCTTCTTGGGCTCTTTTGACAAAACTTCATACGAAGACCTCAAGGCAAAATTACATAGCTTCTACCACAAGAAAACCACACGTTTCAAA
This sequence comes from Allophyes oxyacanthae, assembly GCA_932294325.1. NCBI lineage: Eukaryota > Metazoa > Arthropoda > Insecta > Lepidoptera > Noctuidae > Allophyes > Allophyes oxyacanthae. The sequence continues at coordinate 6,315,373 of OW028620.1, read as the reverse complement.
GCACTAACGGAATTTTGGAACTGTGTGAGGCAAGAAGGCCAATCCATGGAACAGTATGCTAATAAACTCAAAGAACTAAGTATAGACTGTGGGTATAAAGGTGACCTACTAGAAAGGCAATTACGCGATCGTTTCGCAACAGGTTTAAACCATGAAATGCTGGAAATTGACCTTAAACAAAAATGGCCAGATCTAGTAGAACGTACTAGCAATGGTGAGATCATAGACATCACGTTTGAACAAGTTTTTGCCGTTGCCCTGTCACGGGAGTTAGCAGAAAACGACAATACTGAGCACAAAATTACAGTGCAACGCATAAAAATGAGGAGCAAGACAATCAAACCAGATACTAACAAACGTCCTCTTGACAAAAACCAGTGCAAGAGATGTGCAAAATATGAAAAACATACATTTAATAATTGTGCAGCCAAAGACCATACATGCAAAGCATGTCAAACAAAGGGACACTTTGAAAGTTGTTGCTTGAGGAGTGGACGAGCGTACCTCTCATTTCACACATTTCAAAAACAGAAACAGACTGTCAACAGTTTATCAAATGGAAACAATGCAGACATAAACAGAAGACCAACCCGAACATATTCTTCATCTGACGATAGTGATGGAGACACTGACACTAATGTCTATAAAATTAATACTAACACTACCAGATGCAAAAAGATAGATCCCATTATCAACGGATTCAAATGCAACATGGACTGGGACCCTGGTTCTATATATTCAATAATAAACACCGAATTCTGGAAAACCATTGGTTCACCAGAACTAATACAGGGTCCAAAGCTGCGAGCATATGGCAACTACAAACTAAAGCCAAAAGGTCTAGCCGAGGTAACAGTTGAAGTCCAGGGAAAAATAAGAATTTTACCGGTTGTTGTCATCAAGAAGGCAAAACCAATGCTATTTGGCTTGCAATGGAGCGAAATGTTTGATATGAACTTCCCCAATTCGGTATACTCAATCACAACGCAAAGTATATCCCTCAAACAAATTATAGATCAAAACAAGGAACTTTTTGATGAGCATTTAGGGGAAGTTAAAGACTATTGGGTAAACATCCATGTTAAACAGGGGACAGAACCCAAACATATGTCAGCGAGGCCAATCAAGTTCGGCATAAGGAAAAACGTGGAGATCGAGTTGGAGCGCTTAACAAAAGAAGGTATAATTGAAAAGGTGGATCCAAATGAAACACCTGTAGAATGGGCAACGCCAACTGTAAACGTTATGAAATCTAATGGTCAAGTGAGAATTTGTGGCGACTATCGTACAACAATTAACCCAGTACTAATTTCACACACATATCCAGTACCACAGTTCGACCATCTACGGCAACGCCTTGCTGATGGAGAGAAATATTCTAAGATTGACTTGAAGGATGCGTACCTACAGTTTAAAATTGCACCAGAATCAAAAAAGTACTTAACAATAGCCACACACAAAGGATACTTCCAATACAATAGGATGCCATTTGGAATAACAACGGCACCATCAATCTTTCAACACTTTCTCGAAAATCTACTACAAAATATACCTAATATAGCTATATATTTTGATGATATCGCAATAACGGGAAAAAGAGACGAAGAACATCTTAAAACCCTGTCAGTCGTACTGCATAAACTGAAAGAAGCTGGCATGAAGGTAAATCTAAAAAAATGTATCTTTCTACAAGATGAAGTCGAGTATCTTGGACATACAATCAACAAACATGGCGTCAAACCAACAAAATCAAAGATTGAAGCTATCCTCAAAGCAGTACCTCCAACAGATGCCAAAGAACTAAGATCTTTCCTTGGTCTGGTAAATTTTTACGAACGGTTTATTCCACATTTGCACAGTATATGCGCCGAACTTCATACTCTTACGGGACAGAGACAAAAATGGAAATGGACTGACTACGAAAACAATATTTTCGAGCAAACAAAAAAATGTATTGTGAGATCCAAACCCCTAGCAGCGTATAATGAATCACAACCTCTATATTTAGCATGCGACGCATCAGAAAAAGGACTTGGGGCTGTTTTGTACCACAAAAGAAATAATAGTGAACAACCGATAGCATTTGCTTCAAGAAAATTGAAACCCGCGGAATCCAGATATTCTGTGATTGATCGAGAGGCACTTGCTATATTTTTTGGAATCAAGAAATTTGATCAATATTTAAGAGGAACTAAATTCACTCTTATAACAGACCATAAACCATTAATTCACATACTAGGAGCAAATCGAAACTTACCAAAAGTGGCAAACAATAGACTGGTCAGATGGGCATTATTGATTGGCAGCTACGATTACGACATTATTTATACAAAAGGAGAAAATAACATAATGGCTGACTACTTGTCGAGAATGCCCAACCCTAACGAAAAACCATCCAAAGCCGAATGCTCAGTAAATAAAATTACACAGCACTTACACGGAACAAAATTCGAAGACATTTATCTTACTGAAGAAACAATCAAGGAACATACTAAACGAGATGAAACACTAATGAAAGTTTATCATTGTTTAAAAACTAATTGGAGCCTATACCGATATAACGATAACGTATTACAACCATACTTTAGAAAAAGGAACGAACTCTCTATAGAAAACAAAATATTGATGTGGCAAGGACGAATAATTATACCAGCAACTATTCGAAAAGCAACACTCAAATACCTCCACAGAGGACACCCTGGCATCTCTGCAATGAGGGCACTCGCACGGTTTTATGTTTGGTGGCCTTCCATAGAAGAAGACATTGACAATTACGTCAAATTATGTCGTGGTTGCCAAGAAAATAGACCAAACAACCCTGAACTACCAATATTTTCATGGTCTATTCCGAACAACGTTTGGGAGAGAGTACACATAGATTTCGCAGGACCATTCCAAGGTAAATACTGGTTAGTGCTGTGTGACGCCCTTTCTAAATGGATCGAAGTGAGGCCAATGGTCAGGACAACAACTGATAAACTCTGTGATCATCTCAGCGACATTTTTACAACATTTGGATTACCTGAGATTATCGTATCTGATAATGGCCCACAATTTACATCAGAAGCTTTCAAGATTTATTGCAAGAACAGAGGGATAGAACATATCAGATCATCCCCATATCATCCTCGTACCAATGGCTTGGCTGAACGCCTCGTCCGAACCTTCAAAACTCGCATGGCTAGCAGCTCACAGAAAACAACAGAACAACTAAGAGATTTTCTTTTCACCTACAGAAACACACCTCACAACACCACATTGAAGTCTCCAGCGTTTATGATGTTTGGCAGACAATTGAATTGCGTTTTGGATAACGCACGTCCTAGCACCAAGAAAATGCTACAGCACAGAGAGGTTCGGAATAACATTGCAACTGAAAACCAAATGACACCTAACCATCGTCCGGGCAGTACTGTCTATGTACGGACTAGAGAGGATCCTATATGGAAACCAGCTGAAATCGAAAGGAGAACACACAAATATTCCTACGTTATTAAAACACCGGAGGGAATATTACGACGCAGACACGCAGACCATGTGAGACCACGTGTTGTCGACGAAACAACAGTGACGCAGGAGAACACTACGCCTTTCCACACACCTGCCGGAACACCGACTACGTCACCTGACACGACCACACTGAGCTCTTCACCTGATGCGACCACACCTAATACATCACCATCAGTAATTGATACGTCACCTCCAGCTCTCCGACGGAGCGTGAGAACAATCAGACCTCCGCGACGCCTTATTGAGGAGCTTTAAGAGGCTGGGGAGGAATGTAGTAACCTACATTGTAAAAATCTACCTCTTTGGTCTTGCTATAAAATATAGGAATTGACACCTATTCTTATGTCAACTTCTACGTCTAAAATATATTATTCTTCAACGATTTTATAATGTTTCATATGTGTTTGATTTATAATATTAGGGACTTTTGAAATATTAAATAATAGGTGCACGGTTGAAAAAAAAGGTGGTCCTATGGATTAGAATAGACAAGAAACGCTATGGATAAAAAAATTGCGCCACCCATACACTACATAACAATAATCAGTAAAACGTGTTCTGTTCTTTAGGCTAGGTAGTTAAGTTTGTTAACCTCAACCTGTTATTCAAGGTTATAACACCTCTTAAATAATAGGTAGGTACTTATTCCTAATATACATCAAAATCTATGAATAATTCAGTTCATGGTTCAATCTTCATACCGAAAGTTAGGTGAACAGAGGCCTCGTGTAAGTTTCTATTAACAATTTCAATTTTACGCATCGACCGCGTTTGGTGCTATGATTGGTGAAGAGCTCGGAATGGGCCAAGCGGCACGCAGAACGTGTTAAAGGCGTAAAATAGGGATTGTTAAAAGATCTTACACTATGGCCTCAGTAGGTGTTCCTCTGTCTACGTCTAACCTTTGGGTAATAAAGGCGTGATACAGAGAACTATAATTATCTAAATATTATTTAGAAGAGTTGGGGTACTAAGGCCCTTTGTTACTGCGACCTGCGAAAATCTATAATTGTGACGACACACAGAGTAGGTACTATACATAAATATTAAATGTATTGATGAATAGGTGACATAGGTACGCACCTTTTCATTTCTTCAGGCTCCGGTTCAATTGGCTGTGGGAATATCTCCTTCCATAACGCTAGATGTTCCTTAAAGGTCTTCATCACGTGAACCAGTGACGTCCACGTCCCATTATGTATTACAGCTCGACCGGGCAAATAAGCTCGTTTTGGAATCAACAACTTTGTGTAACATTCCACCGTGTGTAGAGTCCCTAAAAATATACAAATTTTCTACGAATTCAATCGAAACAAGGTCAAACAAGACCAATGACTTGAGGAGGATAACTGGGTCAGACTGGATGCGGAAAGTGGAGAACCGGGTGGACAGGTGTTACAGCGCAACTTGGGAGAGGTCTATGTAGAGCAGTGGATTCCGATAGGCTGAGTTGATGATGAAAGCCAAGCACGTTTGTCATCAAGCAATCAATGGGCATTTTACATTTGACGGTTCCAACCCCAACACCAAAATACGACTTCGGTGGATAATTATTAATTATTGGGTACCTATAGGGTATGGGATATTTTTATATGTATTGGACATAATTTGCAAAGTGATTGAGAGTCCGTTCCCAAATACGACCGCAGTACTAAAATTCACTCTAAACCATTAAATTTTGATTTTGTATGGCTTGCGCTAGTTGCGTGTTCTCATTACTAAGTCGAATTTTTGTTTTGTTTTAAAGTGAATCCCAATACTGCAGCTGTATTATGGAACAGACACTGAATTACTCTGCGAATTAGGCACACTATACTCGTAGGTATAAAAAAATATCCTGTATATAGTTATAGGTACTCCTGCATATAGGTAGGTAGAATCTCGTTTTCACACGTTTTCGTTGCGTTACTGCCACTGAGATATCGGTGTCGTCAACTCGTCATAGGCTAATGCTTAAGGCTAAAATGTGATAACGCCCAATATAGGTACCTACTTCTTTAGTCATGATACAGGATTGCATAAAAAAATTAACTTGAAATTCTAGTTTCTACCCATACTTGAGTCCAAATTGATGCGACGTCAGACCCCGAGATTCCAGTATCTAATGGCAAGTATAATTTTTTTACGAAATTCTCTTCTCCACCAGTGTCTGAGGGTCGTAAAAGACGACTTAAGGCCTGAATTCCTCTTACGCTGATGTCGGTCGCGTACGTCAGTCGCGCGTACGAAATTACGAATACACATTGTGTTCTATACAACTCCACACTACGACGCTGATGTCAGCGCGAGCGGTGCATAGATTGCCTGTGCGAGTGCGACATAGGTTGTCCAGCTGTCCTACGCGATCGACATCAGCATAACAGGAAGTTGTTAAATAGTATAAGTTACCTATAGGTAGTTAGCGGCATCCTTCTGTGTGTTATACAAGACCGATTCCGTCCCCCAAACATAATGATAACAGCCTATCTATCAGACATCGAAGGTTCAGGTTTAGTAGTGGACGTTTAAGTCTACGGATAAGTATGTGTTATGTACCTACCTTTGAATTGTCTGTCCAGATATATCATAGCAGCTTCTGCTGGTATGGAAGAATATCCACAATTAGGTACCACTAGTACACTCGCATCTTCCGAAGCCTTGTGGTATGTCCGGTACAAGTTGAGTATATGCTAATAAAGAAAAAAAAAACACACAGACAGAGTTAATGGTTATTGTTCACGAACTCGTAAAAAGGTTGTGGAACACGTTATTCCCTATAAATTATTCCGATGAACTCGGCTGTTGTTCAAACTCCGATCAAGACACTAAGGCTTACATTCAGAGACGACAGAAACGAGTCTAAGCGTGAACTTACGCTTCCATCCAACCAACTTACGAACAAATTTTGACAGATGGAAGCGTAAGTTCACGCTTAGACTCGTTTCTGTCGTCTCTGAATGTCAGCCAAACGTCGCTGCCACAAATACAATTTTTATTATATCACTAAGTATTGTATGTTCTATAAATATCAATAGAATTGATTAGATTGTTGATTCCATAGAAATACAGGATAAGTTTTTATGTAGTGCGCTATGTTCCTAAATGCAACCGCAGTATTGAGATACAGTTTAAAACAAAACGAAAATTGGACTATTATAGGTAGGCATAATTTAGGTACTAGCGCAAGCCATACAAAATCAAATATTTTGTTTTAGAGAGAATTTTAGTCCTGCGGTTGCATTTGGGAACAGACACTGAATGATTCAACAAATTTTGCGCACTATCTACATAAAAAAATATCCTGTAGTTTGCAAATTATTTGTAACTTCGTGTCCGTCTAATTATTACGGAATCAAAAGTTTTTTTTTTTTAAACTAGTCGCTCTATTTACTTATACCTACCTAATTGCAATTCAAGCATTCCACATAACAAAAAAAATGCTCGATTGCGAAGTTTTTCGGCATGTTATTATTGTGTAGATTACCTAATTTAACTAAGAATTTTATTGACTTGACATGGAATGGATAGGTGATTTTTTTAAAAATCCATGTTATATTAGTCTGATATAAAATGATGCAGTGACCATGCTATGATGATTATTTAAAGTGGGCACAAATGTTTTTGTTTATTTAAATAAGTAACCGATTTCAGTCATGGCTGCTTCTGACTCCTAAAATTTATCTTCTTCTTTACATAGTATAAAATAAAGTCGCTTTCAGCGTCTGTCTGTCTGTATATCCGCTAAGTCCTCCTAAACCACGCAACGGATTTTGATGCGGTTTTCACCATCATATTGAGAATTTCTTCCGGAAGATTTATAATAATGTTTAATACTTTGATATTTAATGTAAGGATAGTAGAGAAATTGCCGTCGCGCGAAGCCGGGGACGGGTTGCTAGTAACGAATAAATAAAAATACTTACAAACATTTCTGCTGATATGTCAACATAATGTGTTCCAGTTTCAATACAAGCTTTGACGATGGGCGGACTTAGGATAGAGTTCGGTCCAGTGCAGTTGATGACTACTTTGGCGACTTGTAATAGTTTTTTTAAAGATTCTTCATTCTCAATGTCGCTTTCTATTATAGGAAGATTGTTTATACCCAAACCTGTAATCAAAAGGTACATGGTACATATTAAATCGTGATTACTATTATTACGCACTTTGCCATTGAAGTAGTCATATCATGTCGCAATCTGACCGACAAATTAGTGCTATTGCTTCACCCAAAAATAATTATGGTAATAGAATGTAAATATTAATAAAAATATTTGTGGTGCAATTTATTTAATTACTGTTCTATCAGTTTTAAAATGATTTCAACATAGCACACAAGATGTCGATTAAATGACAAAATTATTCCATTTTAAATATTTAACTATCGTGATTGTAACAAATCGTTCTTTTACTGCTTAACGATGGAGAGACTTGTTTCTGAAGGATAGGTACCTATATGGAGGAGGATGACTACCTACTTTTGAAGTGAAACTTCTATAGGGGGTATTAGGATTTTTCTATCACGAAAAAGCGTTACGGCCGCGTGGAGGGGGTAGACGATAATTATGTTGTCCGTTGGAGTTTCACTTCTACTATGTGTCCACTCCCAGCACACATTTCGTTTTTTCGTAGAAAGCCCATAAAAATTCCCATCATTTTTGAAAACTTAGACCATTTAGGTAGGTAGGTATTTAAGTATTGGGAATGTCGAATACCTCCACTTTTTTTATTGCACCAATAAAACAAGTGGAGGTACTTTTTTTTTTTTTTTAGCGTGTTAAAATCATCAAATGAGTCCTCCCACCCCGGGCAGGGCGGGAGGGACTGTCAGACTTGTACTGACTAAAATCCACGGTGTTCCTTCAATAGCCCTTTACGTTCCGGGGTCACGGTAATGAGATAAGTCCCGCGACCAAGTGGAGGTACTAGCGTAGAATCTAAAGTAGGTTCTTAAGGTAGTAATACAATGCCCGCTAGAGTTCCTAAGAGCGCTAAATATAGGTATTTATCTGATACCGTGATGTTATTCATAGCAAAGTTCAAGGATAGTCACAATTAAATATATTAATGTACGCAAAGATCAGATAAATGTATAATAGGTACGTGTAGGTAAATAACTTGTTCGTTATTTAATGTGGTTTTTCTAGAGAATTAGATATACTTTGCTCCGACTATGCTTTGGAATAAGGTACATTTTTTCAAATCAAATCAAATCAAATCAGTTTATTTGCTTAAAATGCGGTATAAAAGATGGTACATTATATTTTATCTTAGTGCAAACACATTCCGCCATATAATAATGGCATGCAAATATAATAAAAGAATACCTACATTAAAATTATAAATTATTAGATAATCAATTGGATTTAAATTAAATATTAAATGTAATATATAATATTAATTAATATAGGTAGTAAAATACTCTAGTAAACAAATATCATCTTATAGAGCTTACAATGCAATCCTATAATGGTAGGAATGACATGAATATTTTTTTAAATATTCCTCAATTGAGTAGAAGCTCTCAGATATTAACCATTTCCGCAATATGATACAGAACTTTTTATAGGGTAGATCAACAATCCATTTTGGCAACGAATTATAAATAAGAGGCGCCATATACACGCAACTGCGCCTAAATAGTTCTAATCTAGGTACAGGCATTTTTAAAGTCAAGTGAGTGACTTTTCGTTTGTTTTATTGACTTCGTCGGTCTTAACGTATGCTCGGCACAATTTCAGCGTTTTAAGAACTTATAACTTCCAAATCAAAGTATAAGTTAAGCATATAATTACTCAAATAAGCTTCGAAAAGTTTGAGTAAACTCTGAGCTAAATCAAAGTATGCACTATAGATCTGAGCCTTAGTAAGTACCTACCTAGGTAATGAAAACAAATTTTCTTCATTGGTTTTTGAAAGTTAGACGTAATATTTTCAAAGATTAAATACCTACCTACGTAGTTTTTAAGTTTGTCATTATTATGTTCCAGATTATAAAATTACCAATGATCCCACGTCGTGAAGTATGTCGTAACCATGCCATTAAAATCAATGATCACTAACTTCTGAGTAATTAAATGTAAGTAAATATAAAACTAGAAATCGGGTAAAATGGAAATAAAATTTTAAAATATATTTCCATTCTACCCCATTTTCCCCAATTTAACTAAAACTTACCCGATTCATTGAGTTCCGCTATCAAACTCTGTATTTTTTGCTTAGAGCGTCCCGATATGCCCCAAGTAACATCCCAATATTTTTCCTTTGTAAGGCTAGCCAAATGTTTCACAGTGCATTTTCCAGTAAAACCCGTAGCACCTAGCACTATTATATCCAAACTTTTATTTGTCATATTTTTAATTTAAATATAAACCATAAACTGAAATTGCGACGGTATTTCTCTAGGATTATATTTATTTATTTAGTTTACTTTTTTAATTATTATTTAATATTTTCAATTTTATTTATTTTTCAATGAATTGTTACCACGCCTAGCGTTACACACATACTGCTTTATTTTTTCACATAAACCAACGCTGACACGGTCCGCTCAAAAGGTTTGCTTCCACAAAATGCGAACATAAATATGCCCGCGTCACGTCCTCCAAAAAAAAACACGGCCTTTAGTTTAGAAAAAGTAATAAACAGGTTTTTGTTTTAACATACCTACTTATTTATTATTATACACGATCGCATTTTACGACATGCGTAACGTGATCATTCGTCCCGTTATGAATGGGACGGTCCCTTTTTTACCCAACAGCGCCAAAAGGAGGGTTATGTTTTTCGAGTGTATTTATTATTTATTTATTTATTTTAATTCATTTACTCTCTACACTTACACGTACGCACACACTACTACTTACTACACTTACAAGTACGTTGTGTACTTACATGTACCTAAGTTACAACGTATGTATGTATGTAGGTACCTACCTATGTATCTACAAACCTATATTTTTTAGCACGCTCTGTAGCCTAAATGGCTTGATGGATTTTAGGTTGAGGGGTGTCGTTTGATTCGTCTTAATTGTGAAAGTGACACTGTGCACTGGATTATAAAAATTAAAATGCGAAACTCCAAAAAAAAAATCCTCAATAATTTTCGAGTTGGGTATCAAACAAAATAAAGGATTTTAGGAACGGCTTACAAAAATATATACAAGTAATAAAAAAGTGTCTTGGGGTGCCACTGGTAGGTACTGGGAGAGTGCGGGGCATGAGCGACGGTCGGGACTCGGGCGCAGGGCACAGTGCCCGCTTCCTCAGCCCCCGATTTCTTGGAGCTCGCGCGCGGATTGTACCTAGTTTAGATACTCGCATTTTGTATGATATTCAAAATTAAACGTGGCTGTACCTAATCTATCGAGTTGACCAGTATTCCATAAGCAAGTAAGTATGCTGTACTCTTTCAACCACTTGGAACCGTGCACCTAGAATCACGACGTTTTGAAAGTGCCTGCAAAGGCCCAGTTGAAATAAAAACCTTTGACTTTGACAACAATTAAAACGAAATTGATGGCTGAATGACCAAGGAAGCGCTGTAAGATGAACATGGCACTAGGATTTCTCATGTAACCCACCATTCCCACAGTACGAAGTTACGAACTATAGAGTCAGTTTTTTACGGGAGCTTGCAAAACTGGTGCTGTACCTATGGCTATCTGTTCATGTTAATCACACAACCTTCCTGCTTTTTGCGGTAGATACACAGAAAGAACTTTGCACTTTTCTGTGTTCTGTGGGTAGGTAGGTAAAAAAAAATACGGGTTGCATGCTCATGTGAACGATTTCATATAAACTCTACTGATACTGAACGGGATCCTGCGAAATCATCCTGAAGATGCTGTCGTACAGTTGGTTAGAGACATTATCACACGCACAAACACCCAGAAACAGAATAGAGCCTTATTCCACAGGTGACAATTGATAACCCTCATTATGCCATGCCGATGTAAAGCCGTCTCTAAAGCCATGGGAGGTCCAACAGATTTTTAAAAAGTCGTTAGGATTGTTTTTTTTTTACGCATTCGTAATTTTTTTTTTAATTACAGGAACTACCTATTTTTTTCGCTTTTGGCAGTATAATAGTTTTTCTCAATAATTTTTAATTTGGTCTCGAATTTCCCGAGACTCTCGGGACTGGCTTTAAAAATCCGATACAGCGGGTCTACCGCGTAACTAAAATTGTATGAACATCGACATCCGTATTAAACTTCAATACGATCGTGAGAGCCTAAACTTTGAGCTAACTTGTATTTTTTTTACCGATCATGAAGATAAGTGTCCCAACTATATGATAGGTAATTTTTTTACAAGTTAGCTCAAAGTTTAGGCTCTCACTATCGTATTGAAGTTTAATACCGATGTCGATGTTCATACAATTTTAGTTACGCGGCAGGGGTGCAGGTCCCGGGAACAGAAATATCTTCGAGACCGAAATTCCGGCCAGAACAATTATACACCCTTCGGGAGATTGAAACCACGTCCCAACTCCCATAGTGCAGATTGGAGAAGGCCAAGCGCGAAAATTAACCCATTGGCAATGTCATTGCCCATTTGGTCGTTACTTTCGCATGCAATGTAACGGAGCCGATAACCAAAGTCGTTTTTGTAATACCTAAACATCGGTTACCTATTTTGTCATAAATAAAATTGTGGATAAAAATGACCTTAATTCTCGGGTACCTATTTATTTTTAATTCATAAATTGTCATGGCGATGCTATTACCACCAATTACTATTACGAGAGCAAGCTGAGAAAAAACAGTTGCCGTAGTTTGGTAGGTACAGAGATTCATAAACTAAAGTGTATCAGAGATTACAGAATCATTAATTTACCTACGAAGGAAATTATGTTATTTGAGCATCACATGTTGAAATGTCCTTCAAACTTTTCAATTGTAGGTAGATACATCTTATGGTACACTCACGGATATCTATGGGTACACTATATTAATTAAAACTGTTATGCAACGTGTTTTTAGGGAAACCTTCAACTTCCTAAAATTTCAATTCAAATCCACGCTTACGTAGCGATTATGAAAGTAGATCAAGAATTAATTAGAGAAATCTAATACAACGGCTGAGCGACGCAAAGGAGGGTAATGTGCTTATCAGCCTATGTATTTATGTTTGTTCCTTTGTGACGCTCTAGAGACCAAACGCTTAGGCGCTTAGGCCGATTTGGATGATTCTTACGTCAATCGATATGTCATAATCACGGTCATAATCATAAACTTTTTTCTTTATCTTTTGATATGGCAATTGAGCCGATGTCGACTATTCTGCCAGTAATCATAAACATAATAAACTAGTTAATCTTGAGATCTTGAGCAGTCAATGACAGTAATCAAACTTCAATAGGGTGACAACCCGTCGACAACCAGACGCCACATTGTGAAAAAGAAAATAAAATGAAAGTTGACGAACAATTTTATGTGATGGGGTATCATCTTTAGGTTTCTCTTATCATTTTTCATTCCGGATGCCCCATTTAGGACCAATAACGAATAAAAGTTGGTTAGCAACCATATTATGTTCCCCCTAGAGCCTAAAGGAGTGAACCGATATGAGATATCCTATACGTTTTAAAAGCGCAAGTGACGCTGGCTATATAGATTTTGAAAAAAAATAACAACTTTGCGGATTTTTACCGCCGCCGCCGGTAAGTGTAGCTGTAAAATATTTTTTTCGTTGGTTGCAATATGAAGGGCTCAAAGAAACGATTTCATAAATATGTACCTAGGTACCTACATCATAAATTCTTATTACACTAGAATAACTCAACATAAATAAAACTAAAAAGTTTAAATAAAACAAAATTATAAAAACATTAAATATAAAAAAACAAACTAAATAGATGGAAACAAGATGAAAAGAAAACCGAGTAGGTAGGTATCCTTTATCAAAAATTAAAACATGCAATCGGAGGCATGTTTTACGGCGTTCGTTAAATCGTTACATCGTAGATGAGATTTTTTTTTTTCTTGTAATTTTTATCCTTGATAAACTATAGTACCTAACTGAGTACTTAGTAAAGTAATTAATGGGTAGGTAGTCCTCGAAGGCCTTGAAGAAGTCGATTTATGAAGTTGAGATGACCTTTTCATTTTGACAGCTACTTGTGCAACCGATATTGTTGTAGTTATACCTACCTACTTGAGTTGATATCACTCAAAATATCTCCTTCTCAGTTTACCTACTGAATTAGTTATGGATATGTCCAGATAAGTAGTCAGGTAGATACCTATACTTTTTTTTTTTTTTTTTAGCGTGGTAAAATCATCAAATGAGTCCTCCCACTCCGGGCAGGGCGGGAGGGACTGTCAGACTTGTACTGACTAAAATCCACGGTGTTCCTTCAATAGCCCTCCCTTTACGTTCCGGGGTCACGGTAATGAGATAAGTCCCGCGACCCCGGCAGGCTTCGGCCCTCTACAGGGCCCCCCCTGTAGAGGCCCCGTCAAGTTACCTATACTTAGTATCAGGAAGTCTGGCCTAGAAACCTTATTCGACTTTAATTCAAGAACGAAGCCAAGTTCTAGCTTATTTATATTCTACTCAGTCACACTTCAAACAAAACTCTTTGTCTCATATGCTTATAACATAAGTAAGTAGGTACCTACCTACCTATAATAAAGTACTTATACATATCTAGGTCACATAGCATTTATGTCATTGAACTCCTATTTTATCCAGGAAGACTGCCAAGTCAAGGTTCTATTAACCACAATTAAATTTAGTACTAGGTATCGTAGTAAACCCCACGTACCATAAACACAAAATCACTGGGTAGGTATGTTCCAGTAAGGTCATTGAAACTATTTTTTAGGACATTAATAGGTAGATAAGCATACCTAACGGTCTGACATTATAAATAATATCATTTGAATAGTTCAATGCTTCTTCAAGGTTGTTGTATCGTTGAGGAAGGTTTCATCCTAACCGGAACGGATTTTATTTATACAATTCGTTTTTATTGTGATAGTAGGTATTAATCTCGGATTCTACCACTAAGAGTCAGCCCCTGACCACGACCAGTACAATTCGGCTGAAACGTCGGTAAACATGAGCTACCTATGTTTTATGCGAAAAAGACCTGATCACCCTGATACTTACTATTAAAAAATCTGTACCAGTCGCGAAACTTTAAATACACTGTTTCTACCCCTAACTTAGATTCTCACACAATATCGTAGGTACTACAACGGGCCGATAAGGGAGCTAACTTTCTGTGCTCTACACCTAAGCCTAACTACACAGAGGATAAAAAACATTTTGAACTCAGGAATATCCTCGTGGATGTCCTCCGCCCAGGGGAAGGCGGAGACTCGGGAGAGATCTGTCGGACTCTTACCGACTAAAAACCTGCGGTGTTTTCCTTAGGTACTCTTGCCTGGCCGGGGGCGCGGGTTTCACAATCCAACCGCGGCCAGCGAGCCTGTTCCGCCACTAGCTGGGTCCCATCCTTGCTTCACATCCTCCTCTTGAGAGGCGCGCGCGGAGCACTGCGCGCCACTGTCTCTAATCAGGCGGCGGACTGCCCCTACAATCCGCCGCCCGCGACCCATGGAGGCCGGAGATCGTTGTTGGCTCTCCGGCGCCCGGTGCGTCTTCCACCGGAAGGGAGAGAGGTTTTCGCTTCTCTCTACCGATCCGCCGCTTCCTTTGCGCTCATCGATTCCTCGCAAAAAGAAGCTGTGGCGTCCCATGCGCTCTAGCTGTCGACCATGGCCTTAACGACGGCCGCGAGCGAGACGCCACTCCTCCCGATTGCCCCTGTGAGGCCTCGGCGCTACTCTACCCTGGGCGCTCCCCTAGTGTGTGCTGCACCGTGTCCTTCGGGCAGCCACAATGATGGCACCGGGTTGTTGGCTCTCGGCTTCTGCGACACATACTTTCCGTAGCAACCGTGTCCAGAAAGTATCTGCGTCAGCCGGTAGGAGAGGGCATCATATCGCTTCTCCAGCCAATCTTCCATGAAGGGCCATACCGCCGCTATTTCGGCGTGTTCTACACAGAGGATGTCTCACGTAAGTTCGAACAAGTCTATCTAATTAATTATTACTCATTTGTTAAGCTATCTAAAACTACAAAAACGAAATTTAAATGTACGCTGAGGTAAAACCAAATGGGGACCCTCGAAGTATTTGGTTATATTTCTGTTACTGTTACAAATGCAGTCAATATTATTTACATCATTAGAGAAATATACACTAGCTACTCTTGATTTCGGAGCGGGGAAATCAATTTTTAAAAACTAATTAAGAAATAGAAATTAAACTACGAGTATGAGTATGTCCATGCCGATTTAGAGGCGATTTAATACTGTCTTAAAATGGTTACACGGGCAGGCTCATCCGGTGGGATACAATCGGCTGAGTCTGCATTAAAAACAATTCTTATAATACTAAGCTGACAATTCTTATAATGCTAGGCATGCAGAAAGGATAACCTACGCTTAGTCTAAGGCAGAGGGGTGAGGGGTATCCATAACTCCTCCCTCCCTAAGAGGAAAATTATCGGATGGATCGATTTGAGATTTGTTCCGATAATTTTGCTTAAATGTTATACATTTCAGAAATTTTAGCCGAAACACATACAATAAAAACACAAGAAAACTTAAAATTACTATACCTAAAGTCATATACCCTAAAATTTCACTGAAGCTAAAGTCTTTCTTTTCATTCAAAACACTTTCGATCACTGCACTGTGTTTTAAAGAGTACGCCATATATTTCACTTCATCTAAGTTGATTCCATTCATGTTAAGTGCACGTGCACTGGATAAGTTTGCGTTCATACGTAACTGTGGTAAGGTAATTATTGGGATCGACTCTACAACATCTGATTCTATGCTGATACGGTGCCGAATTCGGGCTCCTTGGATCTCCAGGTCACAGGGCTCGTCGATGGTAATAAGGTAGCTCCCGAATACCAGCTGCTTACTGACCTCATTGTCACAATGCGTCGTTAGCGTAGTTTTCAGCCTGGTATAAAGGATCCAACTGTTCGCGTTCACTTGTTGGACCTTGACCTTTTCAACTTGTATCTGATGCTGTGTGCAGTGAGTGGGGTTGTCATCGAATTTCATGAGCTGCTCTATACAGGTAAGTTCATAGTAAAAAGCTAGGTTTTCTTCAGTGCACAGGAAATGGTCGCCAGTAGACAACGGGCGGCATGGTTTTACAATCGGTAAGTATTTCATTCCTTTCGCCAAAAGGTATGGATATTTAGGGAAAATAGTTAAGGTTTTATTTTCAGGTTGGTGGAAAATAGGTAAGGAATATATTTTAAAATAGTTATAAGTAAAATTATCAGTAAGTGGAATTTCCAATAAGAACGTAATCTGGTTTTTCTTAATAAAGGATTTCACACAAATAGTTTCCTCTATTTTTAACAAATTTGCTTCTATAGGTGAATACATCAAGTTTTCAGAGTTAGAAATCAATTTTAAATGGTACAAAAGTTCTGTAGAGTTCACAATAGATTGATGTAATATAGAGACTTTACTTAATGCTAATGCAGTTTCAATTTCACTCAGTCTGATAAAGATTGTACGAAAACTACTTACAAATACATTAAACAATCCAATAAGATATGTTTGAAAAATCCAATTCTTTTCCTTAGCAGCTAAATCTCTTAACATTGTCTCGACCTTATTAAGGCGATTATTAATATTAACAGTATTCTGATTAATTGTTTCAGTTACATTAATAAAGCTATCGAACATTTTAGAGACCAGAGTAATCTTTTTTGAAATAATGATTTGATCATGACTCAATTTAGAAATAAATTTATCATATTTAATTGCATCGTCATGGTCAAGGTTTCCCGTAATAATCTTTATAATAGAACCCAGTGGATTTATGAGTCCTCTTTTAGAGCGCTGCTGCGGAATAAGTTGTCGATACTTTTCTATAGTTATATCGCGTATAAACTCTGTGTGCATTTTTATACTTATAAGTTCTTCAGAATATGATGTATTCCAATCGATTAATTTACTTAATTGTTCATATTTCATAGATACGTAATTTAAGTCATTGTTAACTCTTTCTAAATTAATAACCTTAACTATAGTCCAATGACCAGTTTGAACATGTGCTTGACCTTCCTTTACCGGAAGTATTCCCGGGTTTCCTTCAAGTGATTGCAGATGAAGGGCCAGCGTCGGCATCGCTATTAGTAGTATGCCGCACCACCTGCGAAGGGCGTTTGATATTTTTAATAGGAATTTTAGTTTTTCTTTCTCCTATTTGTATGGGTAAAATATTTCTATCTGGTTCGCCTATAACTTTCGCTTTTACATATCGAGGCTTATCTTTGCTTTTCCGCTTATTGACATCTTTAGCAAAAATAGTTTTTCCTTCGGGAAATTCTATTTTTCCTTCTCCGCCTTTTCTTTCCCTATTCTTTTCCTTAATTGCTATCATCTTATCTGCCAAATACTCATACAAAGTTTTAGTACGCTTTGCATGATCTTTAACCATTTTCTGGAAATAACGCTTTTCTAATTCTATGCTATAAGGGCTGCTTGTGTCAGTATGTCCGAAGACAACTTCGAATGGAGTCAGTTCAGTAACAGAATGAATCGTGTGATTGTATGCCATAACTGAATACGTCATGACTGATGCCGCATCCGTACATCGTTTATCATATTTAGCCAGTCTGTAAATTTCAATAATTGTGGAATGAAAACGCTCTATAAGACCCATTGAATTTGGATTATTGGGTGTGCCAATGTGAAGTTCTACTTTGTGTAAACTTAAAAATTCTTTCATCAATTCGTTATTAAATTCGGTGCCGGGGTCTGAACTAATCTTTTTAGGAATTCCGTAGTATGAGAAATACTTCATTAAACCTCGGATTACCTCAGGGGTTGATTTACCTTGTATTTCAATTGCTTGTCCTAACTTACTAAAGGCATCAATAAGGGTTAGATAGGTATTTCCTTCAATACTAAAGAGATCAATGAAAATCTCTTGAAATGGGGCATCCTGAGTTTGTGTTAACTGTAAAACTGGTTTGATAGGTTTCCTGTCATATTTCATTTTTTTACATGCTTCGCAACTATTTATAACTGCCGTAACTGTCTCTTGCATTCTATCCCAAAAGTAATTTCTACGGAGTCTAACCAAAGTTTCCTTAATACCGCGATGGCATGTTTTTCCTTCATGATGTTGACCTATCAATGCTTTTTGTTCTCCTTCATCTTCAATATAAATTACTCGTTCTGTGCATTCATAAAAATTTACCATGTCTTTCTTAAAAAGCTGAATTATTATATTTCCGAATAATCTACGATGTTCCTTTTCCTCAAAGTAGATAAAATATTTTAATTTTGGCTTAATGTACTGTTTCAAAAAACTTTTAACTAATTCGGGATTATCTGTAGGTAAAAATACTTCTAACACTTTTTGCTTATCTCGAGAGAGATTCTTTACTTGCATTTCATTTTTAAACCATGAATATACTAATATTTGGTTCGGCTTGGTATCAATTGCTTCATGTAAAATCGGTATTCCAGTTGACTCTAAATCTATACCAGAATGAATTGTTTGTGATTTACTAGATTCTGATCGCATAGGGTAATCTAGTTCATTTTCAATATTAGGTCTCAATAAAGTGTCTGAAGTTGGGCTACATGTCGCTGTTCGACTTGAATCTGATATGGTTATTGTAGATGAGTTATTACGTGCCGTTTTCTTTTCAGCTGTTAAATTTCCTATTTCCGTAACTACGTCATCTAGGTATTTTTTAAGCTTTTCATCCTTTTTATCGATGTTAACTATCATTGATTGATTATCGTCATCTGAATCTAAGGCATTAATTTGAATTCTGGATAGGGCATCTGCGTTAGTGTTTTGTTTTCCATTTTTATATACCATTTCGTAGTCATAATCTTGTAATCGTAACCTCCATCGTGTAAGTTTGCTGCTCGGATCTTTAAGAGATCGAAGCCATATTAATGGTCGATGGTCTGTGTATATGAAAAACCTTCGACCGTACAAATAAGGTCGGAAGTGTTTCACTGCCCAGACAATAGCGAGCAATTCACGTTCGATGGTGCTATACCGCGTTTCGGTATCACTAAGTGTACGACTAGCATATGCTACAGGTTTGTCACTGCCAATTTGTCCCTGGGATAGTACTGCACCTACCGCTACATTTGACGCGTCAGTCGTAAGTATAAAAGGTTTGTCATAGTCAGGGTACTGTAATAATGGGGCATGTGTCAGGAGTTCTTTACATTTATTAAATGCGTCAGTGTATTTTTGGTCAATTACAATTTTATTTCGCTTTTTCAAACAGGCTGTTAATGGTTGAGTTATTTTTGCAAAGTCTTTAATAAATCGTCGATAGTATCCTACGAGTCCTAGGAAACTTTTGATTTCAGTAGTCGTTTTAGGTATAGGGTAATTAAGTACAGCGTTAATTTTGTCATTATTCGGTCTTAGTCCGTCTTTTGTTATAGTGTGTCCTAGGTAGAGTACTTCCTTTCGCAAGAATTCCGATTTGTCTAACTGTATCTTCAAATTAGTCGACCTAAGTCTGTCAAATATAGTCCGTAATTTCTCTATGTGTTCTTCTAGGCTATTTGAGTAAATTATTATGTCATCCAGGTAAACCATGCAATGTAGTCCTTGTAGACCACGTAAAACGTTGTCCATTGTTCTTTGAAATGTTGCGGGCGCTGTCTTTAGTCCAAATGGCATTCTGAGAAATTCAAAATGGCCGTTTTGTGTGCTGAAGGCGGTCTTTTGTCTATCCTGCTCATTTACTTCTATCTGATGATAGCCGCTTGCTAGATCAAGCGTGCTAAAATAAAGACTTTTCCCTAATTTATCAAAAAGGTCAGTTATGTTCGGTAAGGGGTATTTGTCGTCTATGGTTATGTCATTTATTCGTCTATAGTCTATTACCATCCTGTATTTGACTTCACCAGATGCGTCCATCTTCTTAGGCACCAGGTGTACGGGTGCGCTCCAAGGAGAATGAGACTCTTGGATAACATTGTCCTTCAATAATTTGTCTACCTGTTTATTAATTTCGTTTAGTAGAAACGGGGCCTGTCTGTATGGTTTTACGTATATGGGATCCTCGTTTTTAGTCCGTATGTGGTGTTTGACCTGATTAGTAAATGTCAATGGAATTTGGTCACAGTAAAATATGTCCTTGTATTCCATGCAAAGTCTATAAATTTTTTCACGTTCTTCTTCGTTAGTATGGTCAAGTCTAAGTTTGTTCAAATTTTGATCAAGTAATTTGTCAGTCTCTAGGTCAGTAAAATTGTTTGTCAAATTTAAGTGGCTTTCTGTATTTTCATATCTCGTTACTGTAAAGGGTTGTCTAATAGTCAGTCGCTTTGGTATATCTAAGGTATTTTGGATAACTGTAAATGCATAGCCATTTACGCAATTTACTATTGCACTAGGCATTCGAAGGCCGTTCTCAAATTCCTGAAAGTCTAGGATAGCGTCGCCAGAATGTTGGTCGATTGGCAACCTGACTCGATTTTCAGATCGGGGTGGTATATCAACAGTATAATTTAAATTATTATTTATAATTGGAATGCAAGTCGTATTTGTTTTTAATAGCTTTTCTTTTAAATCAATTATTGCGCCTAATTGTTGCAAAAGATCGTTTCCAATAAGACCGTCATAACGTGCGTCAACGTCATACAAATAGAATTTATGCCAATCATTATTTTCGAAAGTAGGCAAGAGAGGGATTTCCATCACTTCATCATGTCTACTGGACGCGTGGGTGCTAACAACTTGAAATGGTTCCTTCCGAATGAATTCACCGAAATATTGATAGGCTTTTCGCGGACTAATGAATGATCGCATACTTCCGGTATCAATCATCATTTTCGCGTCTATTTCCTCTAAATAAATGTACGGAAGTTTTAAATTTGGATCACAATTTACTTCTAGGATTTCTTGTCTGTCGAGGCAGTTTTTTGAAAATCCGATGTCTGAGGTGTGTCAATCTGTTCCGGTACGTCATATGGTACGTCAGTATTTTCTAAGTTATTTTCGTCATTACAAAAGTTCAATCCGTTTGCGTCACCGTAACTGTAATCTTCATTGTATTGAGGTATCAATTGGATAATTTCTTTAGGTATGGGCTCGACTGCCATTGCGATAGAGTAATGAACAGTTCAGAGAAGGCAACTAGCACTCACTTTTACACGTTAACAAAATTACACACACAAAAATAACACAATAAAAAGCACAATAAAAGCGTAAAGATGATTAGGAACACGGAAAAATTAATATTAAAATTTTAAAATAATGTAAAATATTTGGGGTGAAAAATAAGATTTCACCTTAAAATTAAAACACATTAATTTGATCAATTTGAAGATCAATATATGCTAATTTACATTATTAATTAACTTATAGTACAAGTCTGAATTTTAAGATCTGTCCTGTCTATAATTTTACTTACTCTATGATAGTTCTATTTTTAGAACAAAGATAACTCTATAGAGTTTAATACAAAGTTACCAGACACGTTATAATGAGAGAGGTTTAATCTCAATAATAACAATTACTTATAAAATAGTTAAATCTATGAAAAATACAGGAGGATTTGGGGAACAAAGGATTGGCGAAAAGTTTTACTCACCAACCGACTGTTATACCGCAAACTCCCATACTCAGCTTTCCTTTACCCGATCGAAGAGAATATTTATTTGGTTCGAAGGATTTAACTCGTATTTTCGCGACACTTTTTCCAGACGAATTTGGACGTCTGAAAATCACGTTAAACGAGAAAAAATCCGATCCGGCTGCGCCACTCTTGATTTCGGAGCGGGGAAATCAATTTTTAAAAACTAATTAAGAAATAGAAATTAAACTACGAGTATGAGTATGTCCATGCCGATTTAGAGGCGATTTAATACTGTCTTAAAATGGTTACACGGGCAGGCTCATCCGGTGGGATACAATCGGCTGAGTCTGCATTAAAAACAATTCTTATAATACTAAGCTGACAATTCTTATAATGCTAGGCATGCAGAAAGGATAACCTACGCTTAGTCTAAGGCAGAGGGGTGAGGGGTATCCATAACTAGCTACAGGCAGGCCATGTTATCTTGTAACATGTTCTTATAAACTATTTATACTTATATATTTTTATGGGAGTTATTTAATCTGAATAAATAATATACAGGATATACTATAAAAAGTATATAATTTAAATAAATACAACATGATATTTTAGGTGATAAATATTGTTTATTTACATTTATTATTTACAATAACAAATATTCTAGGCATGCATTTGAAGTTTTAATAATTTAAATTTTCCTACATACTTTTTAACTTCATCTTTTGGATATGGTTTTATTGCTATACAAGTAGGAATATTTTCTGGCTGTTCTATCCAGAGCTTATGAGCTATTGAATTTTCTTTTAATTTTTCTGCTACCTTCTTTAGTGATTCTTCATTTGGTACCTGAAACAATGAAAGTTATGCAATTATTTCATGTGGTTATGAACGGTTGCCAGTGCCCACAATCAATAGATGTTCTATTGTGTCTATTTTGTGTTGCTTGATGAGTTATGGAATTATCGAGCTGTGTGCGGGCCTTTGATAGCGCAAGTATTGGATTCCTCAATTTCCTGCTTTAATCAACTTTTGCCAACACAAAGTACCTACCTATTCATAGAGTTGTTTTCAAAACTATGAGTGCGTGTTTACTTTTTACATTATCCATACAAAGAACCCAATCCTAACTGCATAGTAGGAGGGAGGGGTTAACCCACCAAGCAGCATAGACATTACAGGTCTATTTATTTGGGTCAGTGGGCATCTTAGTTATTAATGTTGATTTGAAATAATGATCAAAGTTATCAATGTTATCATACCTCTAGTACAACTTTGTGCATATTATCCATATCATTGAGGTACTGTATAGTATGCTCATCATCTTTATACAAGTGCAGAACAGCTGTGGATGCGTGACAAGCTTGGGCCACCACCGCTCCTATCGACCATCCCAGCTCCTTGAGTAAATCAGTCCGTAGCAAAATGTATTGAACGATCGTGTTAGACATTTTGAACTAGGTATTTTCTAGATGGCATAAAAACTGTGACTGTGACTGAGTTAATCAGATTAACTTAAGATTTATGGCTGTTATATACTGTAACTACAATTCTTGGTTAGTGGCTTTTGTGGACAAATGACCACAATTTCGCCAGTGTAATAACAATTTACAAAATCGACAAATCAATTCAATTCAAATTTTAGGATTATGGCTCCATCGTTTTGACGATGATTCTGCCAGTGTCAAGGTTGAATAGAACATGTGATAAGTTGAGTGGAGATTGGCCGGAGAAATGGTTGCCAGTTAATTACTCTTTAGTAAAGTGGTTGAGGCACCTGACATACAAACAGACAGCACAACATGAGTTAGTATGTTAGGGGATAGGTTTGGTTAGGATAAGAATACATATAGGACAAAACATAGTTAGGTATAATATAAATATATCAAACTACAGGAAGATTAAGAATTAGTACTGTAAATAATTAGAGTTTAATTTTGTTAATAGTAATAAATTTTTGTAGAATCTTAATTAAAGGTGATTCGACCAACGTTAAGAGAAATGGAATATTGATCGGTCTTGGAATATTGTTAGGAAGAATATCATAAAGGGGAACTACTAGATTGGGACAGGAGAAAAATAGGTGCTCCAAAGTGCCCTCCGCCAAACCACATTCACACAAGGAGTGATTTCGGATTCGGAGTTTAGCCAAAAATACTGGGGAACAAACATGTCCTAATCTTAACCGAATAATAATAGAGGTAACTAATTTATTAATATTTTTAAATTTAAAAAACCAATCGACAAATCGGCAAATGGAAATTTGTCACTGTCAAGTGTCAATTCAAAACAAACAATTTCAAACGTCAAAACTGTGACAAAACTTCATTTTGGCTCAATTCTGCAAAAATAAGCAAGAAAACTAAAAAACTTCCTGTGGCAAAAGTTACCACTATAAAAAAAAACCGTATATTTAATGTCATAGATGACAAATCTGACATTTAGTTGTCATGTTGTTTTGTTTGGCAGCGTGATTTTCGCCATCGTTTTTGAAAAAGAGCGTTTTTATCAATTTTCTAAATAACATTATACACAAATTGTGTTAGCCTCGTTATTTTTGTTTAGCGACAGTCTACATTAATAAAGCAATGGCTTCGGGGCTAGAAAATTATGTGAATCAAACAGTGTCAGTGATAACTTCAGACGGTCGAAACTTCATTGGAACTTTGAAAGGTTTTGATCAAACAATAAACATAATTCTGGACGAGTCTCACGAGCGAGTGTTCTCTTCTTCGACTGGTGTGGCGCAGGTGGTTCTGGGACTGCATATAATACGAGGTGACAACGTCGCAATCGTCGGCCAAATAGATGAGTCAATTGATAGCAGATTAGACCTTGGGAATATAAAAGCAGAGCCTTTGGGATCTATTGTTCATTAACTACTTATAAGGATATGTAATAAATACGTTTGTAAGCAATATGTGTTTTTTTAGATATCAATAACAATGATGACATGTTTTGTTTGCACTCTGCGCCATCCTGCACCTGCAGGCAAGCAAGTCCCATAAAATCTTTGGTCAGAGGGTCACCTTAGAGAAGGAGTTAAATCTCTTAGTACAGTCAAACTACACACTATTATTAACTGCCAAAACAGGTGTTTGCTGGTTTGATGTGACCCGTTCCTGTTACACATCTGCTATGCACTCAATGTAGGTACCAACAGTTCCACAAGTTGTTCTTTTCCAATTCGAATTTCAGTCTATGGCCTCTATTGGTCAATGATTCAATGGCCAATGGAGGAGCTAACAAGCTAACATCCCCTCCGTGCTAACATATCACCAATATTATCCAATAACCTCCATTGATATTAATTTGTATATCAAAACAGAGCTACACTAGGCACAATCAAATATTGTCTGCAACAGTGGCATTCAAGCATCTCTTAGTAAGTAACTGTGAGTTAGTAAGACCGCCCTTTGTACATTTCTTTTTCTAATTACTGTATCTTTTCTTCTATTACTGGTGTGCAATAAAGTGTATTGTATTGATCAGTAATCAAATTTTTAACATGCAATGTTTCATGATTAAAAATTATGTATTAGTCAGCAAAGGTAACATGTTCTTTTGCACTTTAGCTAGGTTGGACAGTTGTTAATCTCATGTGCAATAATTATGACTTAGGTACTGCACATATTCTACAATTTAAATAAACTAAAAAAATATAACATTAAACTTTTATTCCATACTATTTAGTATTTACACATTCATTGTCATGATATTTACAAACAGTAATTTCTTTCGTCTTATTTACAATTCCCAATTATACAATACATATAAAAGTAATTAATGAAGTTAAAAATCAACCAATACATTTAGGTACAAAAATGTTTGATCCGAAAATTGGAAGTTTGTCTTTATTGTTATCCACAACTACATAATCTATATTTGAATTAATTTAATAGTTTTAATACACTAAAAGTGCATTATGTACTGGTTCTAATAGCTACTTTAATTCCAAAGCAGTAAGCAATGTTCTCCAACTACAATCCCAAAGTTTTTGTCGGTGCTACATACCTAAAGATTTTAAATTATTCAACAATGCAATAATTTTGCATTTGCCATTACTTGGGTATCTACTGTTCGGATATGGTATGAGATTTTTTTATTAGTCCCTACATATTTGGTAACATTCAACAATATTATGAACAATTGAACAGCCATAAATTACTTATACTGTACTACAGTTCTATCACATCTATTACAATCTAATATTTAATAACTATGGTATCTCTATTTTTCACATTTCACGAGTAATCTTTATTGCTTGATGGTTGGCCCATCAATATTATATCTTGATGCCTGAAATAGAAACAAAAGTTGTAAAATAATATAAAAATAAATATTTCATTATGACTATCTATTGAATTCAGAAGTCTAATGCAAATAAGTACATAATACATACACAATTTTTTATTTGCCCAAGTGTAATGTGTAAGTACCTATTTAACCCTTCAAGCAGGTAAAGTAGACATGATATAAAATCTATTGTTACCCTTACATAGCTTGATGAATTAAATATCTTTCTACAATACAATTGGGTAAGACAGACTGCAATAAATTACACACAATTTTTATTAGTTTAGATCTATGTTTCTCTAATTATTATAATTATTTTTATGGTACAAACTAACAACCTGTCTACAGTGAGTTAATCAACTGGACAAAACAGTTGCAATACCCTAAAAACTGTCTTCTTAAATACCTTAAACATAAAGTTCCATCTACTAGTCATCTTCAGATCTAATTATTTCGATTTCTATTCCTTCTCTGAAATTAATAGGATACTTTACAGGAAAAGTTTAGAAATGAGAATGTGCCAATATTTTTAGAAATAATCGTGTATTTTAAAATACTGACAGGAGAATGAAACGGCTAGCAATTCAGAGCAGATGGAATGGGAAAATCCTCACGCATCCTCTTGAAAGCAAGCGATCTGCGAGGAAGTTCGCGCCTGCGCATTTGTATCATCATTAATCACTGATAGTGTCGCTAGCGCACGCACAGCGCATGCATGCTCGCTGCATTTTCGCAGTGCGCGCCCCTCGTGTAATCTCGAGCTTAGTCAATCAGGCTAGTGATTTTGCATGGATTATTCAGATTGGTCATATAATTTGGTAATTTAAGAATATTTCGATTTTACTGGCAATATTGTTACAATCTAGTAAAACACTGCTGAGGAAATAGTTAAACTAGCTCTTCAACTTTTAATAAGAATTATCTACCTTTGCATTTTTTCCTTATATTTTTGTGTGTTGTACTTCTGGAAAAATTGTTTTCCATATTCAAACGTGGCAATCATGATGGCGCAGGCGGGTGCCACTTTGAATATTCGAGGTAAAAGACCTGTGAATAAACCTTTGAATCCATGGTTTTTGTATATATTCAATGCTATATCCTTCATGTTTGAGGCTCGCTGTTGAACTTTACCATCTGAAACAGTAAACACATCAACAAAAACAAAAATATATACAATCTGCCAGGAGTACGTGGTTTTTCAATGGTTATATAAGTTGTCATAATTGAAAATAGAAACTGAATTGTGGGTTTAATTATTAGTGAATCTACAAAATTATGATATAACTATCGTAGTTAGGGGGAGGGAGGGATATTAATCTATAAAATAAAATGTTGCCAACCTATGTATATTTCTTTCTCTCCTAATTCAATTTGCTGATGAGTTTTCACTACGTCAAAGGGTAGTGTTACAAACGCTGCAATCTGAAACAAAAGATTATCGTTTTTTTATTTAGTTAGTTTTATCAGCTTATCACTCCATGCGACTTAGATCAAGATACATTGGCTAGCTAGGAAGTTTCTCTAGGAGGGCAGCCAGCCAGCAGATCAGCAACCGCAAGGTTTGTAATTAATATTAGCGTTATCGGAAACTGGCTCGTGACGATTTCTATAATATTTGATAAACGCGGTTTTCGGAGATGATAAAATAATTTTACGTGGAATGGTATTGAATCTGAAACTACGAAACAGCCCACTGTTAAGCATGAGCCCCTAGGAAAAACTGCCTTAATATCCTGACCCCTGTCGTATCGAGGTAAAAAATGGGTCAATTTAAAACTATCGCAAATCTGTAGTATATTTTAAACTCGACTTATTGAAAAATGTAACACTTACGCTGCCTGCGACAGATCCACAGAAGAAATTAAATAAAAATGTATTCTTCTCAGAATCCGGCTTGTCGAATGCCCTCTTTGTTGATTCAAATGTGGTCCAATATATTCCTGAATGACAGAATAGAATGCATGATTTTTATTTTTATCAGAAACCTTGGCGTTGCCCACAACAACTCACCTAAGTTTCATCTTATTCGGATGAATGGTATAGGAACACGTAAAAGACGAACAAACATAATTTTATAAATTACATGTGTTTTAGATTAATTATCCCCTCTACTATAAAGATTGATTTAAAGTTACGTTGAGTTTAAATGTCAAAAATTGAATGTATAAAATGACAATTTTATACAGCATATTATGTGTATATTGCATAGTGAAAAATAAATACAGGAGATGAAGATAACCCAGACCCAGACATATAATTTTTTGCCGGTCAATCAACTTGGTCTATCGCACTACACTGCTGGATATAAGCTTCTTCTAAATTGCTCTTCTCTTTTAAGCGTTTATTCAGGCTTAAATTATGCAATACAATTATTATCTAGTTTTACAGTTTAAGGTATATTGATACACAATAAACACTAACTTATTAAACAACATAGGTAATTACCTGAAAATGGTACATCCCTCAATAAAGTAGAGCTCAGACCTCGGAAAAGTCCCTTTATGCCTTCATATTTGATGACCTGACGTAATGCTGACATGATTTCTGAAAACAATATTGATTCCTGTATGAAGGTAATAGTAATAAATTTTATTTTGATAAGGAGAGGAACGGCCTTGAATTTCAGAAAGGTGGTGATAAAGCAAGCACTTATTGTTTTCCCTATATTAATGTATGTAGCATGATGACATTGCTAGTTTACTATATTTATTTTAAATATTCAAATATACTCATGCAATGATGACATGATCCAACTTAAATCTGGTTATCCTCAGATTTGTACTGAATATATAAATCTGCCCATGAAAAATATCTACTAAAAAGTTAAATATACCTGAATAAGTCAACTTTTTCGACTGCATTTTTGTTCTAATTAGTTCTAGGGGGCTGACTATAGTCACTGCTGTCATTCTTGCTGTAGCTCCTGCTGTCATGGGTATCCACATTGGTTGTCCCACTGAAAACAAAGATAGTTTTTGATTAGGATTGGTCTGTCTTTCATAACATATAATCCTCTAAAAGTTATTTCTATTTTCCTATTTGTATAATTCTTTTACTAGGCATGTTCTGTATGGAGATAATCATAAATATAAAAAAAAAACATTATAATAATACAAGTCTCAAAAGAAATATGTATTTCAAAATTAAGTATTAGGAAACTTTTTTTTTCTTTAACATAATTTATATGCAACAATAGTTTGTTAACCTGTGCCTATAATTTAAGTGCCTTTCACTAACATGCTGTCTAAATCATCTGAGGTTACAGACAGTGTTCTAGATCTAGAGAATAATAGGATGATTATGGCCACACAAAGCAACAATAACATTACATAATATACTAACTTTTGGTATGCTAAATATAATTACTTATGCTGATAAAGATTAGTGCTAAATCATAGAAACCTTATTCATAAACACTAGTTGTTTGCCTCTCTATAACCTTGAAGTCAAGGTAAAAAAGTTACCAAGTCTATTACAGTAGGACACACCTAAGAAGTAACATCGATCTACCTCATCGAACAACCAATGGCAGTAGCTCGTTTATATTCTAATTCTACAACTTATTGTATCAGCGTAAAGATCATGTTTTACTGCAGTACTAATAAACGTTCGTGGTCTTGAATACGCGCGCAGTTTTCAATTGATCGTTGTACGAAGTTTGCCGATGCGACTTGTTATTTGTGTCGTACTATACATTATGTATGATGTTGATGATAGTATTCTTATATGCTAATACAAATATTACATTTATGTCCAATCATTCACTGACTAATGACGTCATATTAATGTCATACTTGTGAGATTCAAAACATAAATAACCAAAGAAAGAAAGAAAAGAAAAAAGTATTTATTTGACACAGCACAAAAACAATTTTAAAGATAAAGTAACAAAAAATAAAAGAATAAAACATGTAAAAGAAAACAAGAAAAAATATTTATCTAAAATAACAAATGGGTTGTACGTCGCAGCTGTGTCAAAAAGGCTTCCGCTCAGCTTAAGCTGACGCGCTGCGAGCAGCCCGACAGCGCTGGTTTTCAGCGGGAGCCACATAACCAGTTGAATGTTACAGTTGAAGACACAATATAATTTCAATTTTGCCTTATGTGGATCTAGATTACAGCATACAACAGGTTAAATCGCGCTGCCGGGATGCTCGTAGCGCGACAGCTTAAGCTGAGCGGAAGCCTTTTTGACACAGCTGCGACGTACAATCCATTTTTTATTTATGATAAATATTTTTCTTTTTTTGTTTTACATGTTTTTATTCTTTTATTTTTCTGTTATATTATCTTTAAAATCGTTTTTGTGCTGTGTCAAATAAATACTTTTTCTTTCTTTTCTTTCTTCCTTTCTTTCTAAATGTGAAATATACAACACATAAATAACACTATCAGTTCATTATGTGACGAAATGTAGACATTTATGTTGTTTTTGACCACCTTGGTGACTGCTTCTTAGCTAAGGAGTTTATTACAAATATACTTCATTTGCAGTAAATAGGGTTTATTTACATTGATGTTCAAACAATAAAGTCAGTTCAGGCTTATTTAACTATTGTCACTTACATGCAAATTACTAGGTAACATTTATAACAATAAAGCACATTATTAGGTATAATTATGAATATAGTGCTTGCCCAGTGGTCGAAATTCGACCGTAATTTTAGCTTTCTGCACTCCTCCTCCATAGAAACTTTCTATGCCAAATCTCACACCCCTCCGTGCACGCAATATGCTTAAAAAGGAGTACAAAGTTTTCTCTTCACATATAAATATATAGATATTTAAAAAAGAATTACTTACTGTCATTTGTTAGGTTATTGTAATGAGTTTTCATCCCATATCTCAACTGTTCATATGATACAAAATAAATAACTGTACATGGAAGAGCTAAGACTAGTGTAGGACTCAATCCTGACCATAATGCGGCAACCCCTTCTAATTTTGTTATTTTGTAAAACGCATCCTGAAATCATAAAAAATACTTGGTAATATATTTTTTGTGTAAAATCACCATAGAAATAGTACAAGTACTGGAACGCTTAATAGTGCCGTAAAGCCGGTATGAGGGAGAAT
Source organism: Allophyes oxyacanthae (assembly GCA_932294325.1). Lineage (NCBI taxonomy): Eukaryota > Metazoa > Arthropoda > Insecta > Lepidoptera > Noctuidae > Allophyes > Allophyes oxyacanthae. Next base: position 6,283,894 of record OW028620.1, on the reverse strand, counting down.
ACTTTGTGGTAACCGTGTCCTTGTCTAATAGGGTAACCATACATTTTAGTTAAAAGTAGGACATGATAGAAATATTTAATTATGTTATGAGAATAGTTATCAGGTAATTAACTACTGATATCGAATAGTAAGAATTGTTTTTTTCCTAGTAAATAGTGAAATATACGGTCCATACAGTGTATCTAAACGTTCTTACAAATATACATACACCCTTTTGGTTATAATTAGAGTCACAGGCAAGGCATAATATATAAATAGGCATATGCAAGGTTACTATATAATAAAAAAGAAAATTTAGAGAAAATTTCGGACATTGCGGAAAAATCCGGACATTTTCTTATACACAGATTACGTGTATAATAAAATGTCATGCGTGAATATTCCGGACATCTGGCAGCTCTAGTCATAGGAAACATTAGATTTTAACATTTTAAGATACAAATTTAATTCCTCTTCTACTTTTTCTTTCTTTTTTCTTTTTCTCTTTTAGCTTTGCGACCATCCTACGACCTTTCTTTATGAGATCTTTCCTATTATAGCAGAAAGGGTAACCCATGCTTAGTGCTGCAGAATCGAATATCACTTATTATAATATTCTTGTTTGGCAAACTCAAGTATAATCATCATTCACAACATTAAGCAATAAAACACAATGAATGAAAGTCAAAGCAAAACTTTTTTTAATTTCAAATCGGCATAAAAAGGTCGTCGTCGTTTCGTCAAAACGTTGAGATTCTAGATGCACGGTTCCAAAGTGGGCCGGGTTCTATGGAGAAGAGACCGGCTAGAAACTTAATGGTTGATTGTAATTTTAATTGTGTTGGCATTATAGTTGTATTTTGGGTTTATGTGCTTGTTTCCTCTTGCTTTACTTTCTTATTTGGTGGTTCACTGGAAACTGCAACATCTTCCCATTTACTACAAAATCCTACATGCCCTGATTCACCAGATGTTCCTGCACGTACAATTTATTTTGCACGTACAGTTTTTTTTCTTTTTGTGGCTATCTGTAATGTCAAAAATGATCTTCATTATGGCACAATATCTAAGTACAATATCCAATCCAGTAAAAGTTTAATCCATCTAACTATACTAATAGGAAAATATTAAACACAAATAAACAATAAGCAAAGTGTGTGAATCTTAAGTTTGTGCAATGTGTTATACTTTATATTAGTATAAACTATTACAGACCAGACAATTACACACAACATTATACAACAGACACATACAACAACTGATAATTATTAAACATATTACAATAGTACCTATGGTAATATTGAAGGAACTGCTTCAGGTTTTAATTTTATTTTTGCTGCTGTTAAATAATTCATTATCTTTAAAATTTACGCCACAAACACATGCGAACTTTTACACACTAATGTCAAGGTTCGTGGCTGTTATCCATAACACCCTCTGCTTATTATCAGCTGGAATCCTGAAAAAAACAAACATGGAATTTTAATAAAGTCTATCATTTTATAAGAGATACAAAAAAACATTATTATCTATTCGGCACAACAAACAACAAATGATTTCAACAAATTAACTTAAACTATATACAGGGTTATTTGTAAAACACCGGCAATGCTTTAAGGGGTGCAACTACTCATCAATATGAACAACTTTTACTACGGGACCAACCATGAAATCGCGAAAAAAAATTCAAACTTTTCATACATTTTGATGGAGCAAGGTTAATCTTTTGTATGAAAAGTTTGATTTTTTTTTCGCGATTTCATTGTTGTTCCCATAGTAAAAGTTGTTCATATTGATGAGTAGTTTCACCCCTTAAAGCGTTGCCGGTGTTTTACAAATAACCCTGTATGTATACTTATACTATACTTGGAATCACTCAAATTATACAAAACAATAAATGCATCGAAAATATGCTACGCATTACAGATTATGGAAAAACAAATCCAAATTTATTAAATTACGTAAATTATTTAACTTAGTGGACTGTATGTTATGTGAAACGATCTAAAATAAGTACTTGGAGCAACTATATCCCACAAAATAAAAATATATTGTCACACTACTCAATGAAACTTACCTATGGAACGATATTCCACAACCAGGATAATATTCTCGCTTGCACCCAATCATAACTCAAGTATTTACCATCTTGTCGCCAAAAAATTATTCTAGGCACAAAAATAATGTTTGATCACGTTTATTTCTGAACTATGAAAACCACGAATGTTGACAATAGGTTGACAACTAAGTTGACAATGTAAGCCATTTTGAATGATGTAGTGTTTCCCGCATGCAAACTTCTTTAACTACTGGTATCCAAATATTGTAATAATCAATCTTATTGAATAACGTATGGAAATAATAATATTTAATATAATATTTAAAGCACGTCAATTATAATTTTTATTATGTTTATTTTGATAGCCGTGGGTAGAAGTTTCATTAGTTCTAATATGTATGTAAAAACGATTCTGAAAATACCAATTTAGTAGATTACTAAGTTGATGAGTAATGGCCATGTGTGCGAGAGGGACACCGCTAAATCTCAGGTGACTTTCATGTGGGCACAAAATTTCGTACAACTAATTATAGCAGTAAGCTCTCTAGTTATAGGTACTATGTATTATCTCTATGAAAATCACACATGTCCCATTAATACTACTTACTCTAAAATTTAGTGCCATTTTTTTTCGTGTTGGTTGTTTGTTTGAATATTAAGGTTTAGTTATTGAGAATTATTTGGACGAACAATGCATAGAAATTGTGAAAATCCAGTAACAAAATGGTGAGATTTTTGTGAAGACTGCTCACAGCAGACACTGCCCGCCATACAGTGGTCCGATTAATCGAGAAATTTGAGGTGATTGGATTTTTCTTTAGGGTTTTTAGGAAGGAAAGCTGTACACTAATAATCCAAGAACAGTTCTTGAATTGAAAGACATGATTTGATGTACCATTTATGAAATTGAGGGTCAGAGTGTAATTTTAGGGGTGAGCACTATGCCAAAATTTCATCTAAAGGATTAAGGAGGGCTATCAGTCACGAAGCAGCCATTTATTGGATACTGTGTTCCATAAATAACCTCCATGTCTACACTCTTTATTAAAATAAAAACATATGAACTTTTCAAATACCTAAACAATGCATTTTTTTTTCAAGTTTCAAAGTAATTGGTTGGTACAACACATTTTACCAATGTTTTAAGAACCAACCTGGGAATCGAACCCGAGCCCTCACGCTCAATAGCTGCGCTTACGACCACAATACCAATGAGGATTCACCCAAAATTATAAAATTTTAAAAAATTGTAACTATCGAATCCTTTGATCATTGACAGTAAATAATTAAAGATTACGTCAGAACTCGATACTTTACCATTGTGCCGTGAAAATGTACGCGTCTGGGTATCCATGCGGAGTCTCCACAAGGACATAAATGTTCCATGAGCCCATTGCAGTACAGGTAACATTTATTCGAGAGCAATGCCTTCTGTTGTGCTTGTAACCGAATTTTGACCACATCAAGTGGAGTCACTGTAAATTAATGGGTGGAAATAGGAATACCGGTTTATATAATAACATCATTAGCAAACAAGATTAGAAACTTACTGAATAACGAGGTTATAAGGGCTCCGGAACATGCCGATGCCATTTGTTGGACTGGAGTAATCCGGAACTGAGGATCGTCTTCTCGAATCATGGCATCGGCTTTATTATCTATTAAATATGATAATGTTCTTCAACGAAACTCATCCGGATTTTGTTTGTAATTCTGTATATTTACACTTCAGTACTTTTGGTCAGATGTTTTTTTCGATTCTACTCACAATCGTCAATAATCTGTCAAATTAAAAAAATGCTCTTCCATAGAGCGCCATAGAGTAAAATATGTCACAGTGTTACCAGTATTTTCAAGGTGTAGTAAAATATCGACTAAATATTTATTTTCAACTAAGTATTGATCCTTAGACAATCGATTTTTAGATTATCTATTGTTCTTTGATGATATATATCATACCGTATGCCAAAGAAAAGTAGTTTGAAAATCGTTTACTGGAATTTCAATAATGCACACCAGAAACTTAGCGTTTTCCCGCTCAAGTCTGTGATTCCTCCTTTGAGTAATTAATGCTTTATGACTGTAAGCCAAATCCTAAAGTACATACTCAAGTATTTGCGATCAATCAGTTGAGATTTTCTCCTTTTCACAATTCAGAAACCGGGTATAGCTCTAAGGCTGACATTCAGAAACGACAGAAACGAGTCTAAGCGTGAACTTACGCTTCCATCTGTCAAACTTACATGTGACTGAACGGCCTAAATCATTACTTAGTTTCTTTACTTCGAAGATGCCAGTTAAATTAGACCCGACGATTTTTTATAATCTTGATAAGTAACGACCTTTCCTTTCAATCAATTTATCTGCAATCTGCATTATTTAGTCCTGAAACAAGAACTAACTAGAATAGAGATGTTGTTATTAGTAGTAACCAATGACAGCTTTCGTGACATAAAATAGTATTAGTAATAACCGGACAACTCTAGTTAGATCAGTCAAATCACTGCCACATGGATGGAGGGCGTTACTGAAATTATTTAGTAAAATATAATATATTCAGTAATTAGACTTACAAGAAAGCGGTGCGGTTTCCTGAGGGTTTCAGTTGTGTAAATGATAAATAATTTTTGAAATGTTTTCCTCGGCGTCCAGGTCTTTATTGTGAGTACCTTTTCATTTATTTTTGGAGTTTACATAACGTGACAGCTGTTTTTTATATCGGATCTATAAACAATTTGTGAGCTAAGCTGCATAGTAATGAAAACGGTGAAATAACGATGTGTGAAACTGTAATATGAAATAATAATCGCGTAGGTATGAGGCTATAAGACACACAATGAAATATCTGGTGAATGAAATTCGTACATTATTACGATTGATTTTAAAGATTTTGTTGCCAGATTTCCAGTTTCAGCAATTTCCGTGGCCTAGGAAGTACGTGTCTCGTCCCCGTGATCATCTCATGGTCTCTTTCCCATTGATTGAATGTGTACCACATTGTCTTTCACGTTATATTTTTTTTTGCTCGTCTCCTCGTGATTCGCGAAACGATTTACTTTACTAATTTACGGTACTGTGATAATTTGGAACGTGAAATCGAGCTAGCAATTTGGTCGTAGATTTAAAAAAGTTGCGGTATTTTAACTATTTTTAAATTTATAAATATTCTTACCTAATCTAATACCACAATAAATACCTGAAAATATGTTTTTCATTCATTTCAGTGAAATAGATTTATGATTTTTGAGAAATTCAAATATGAAGGATATTACCAGTCATCAACCTCTATTGTAATAGAAAGTGATCTTTATGTCCAGCTGTGGATAGTCCACAGCTGGGAATAGGCATCACCATAAAAGAGTACATAATATTGTTTTCATGATTGATTTGAAGATTCTGGGAAACACAATATAACTAAGAATTGAACATTTTATTCTTCAATAGTGAATGAAATTGTCTCAATTTGACCTACTACCAGTAGGAGCAGAACTAGTGCTATGTCTCCTTTAATTACCAGTTAAAAAAGTCCATGGATAAAGCTTATCTGGTGAATATATAAATAAATGTCTTAGCAGAAGGATTTTAGATAATATTGTTTTAGCAACCTGTGATTTCTGCATATAATTTCTGTATCATTGTCATTGATAATGAACCAAATATCAGTGGTTCTTTATCTTAAGCCTTACATGACTTGGTTTCTGATTGTTAACATTTGATTAGAACTCATTATAATTAGTTATCATGTTATAAAGGTGCTAACCAAGTTTTAAATATTTAAAGTGTGAATTAAAAATCAAATTTTATTATTAATAGCCTAACGTCAAGTCTGTTACTGATTCTGAAATTTTTATCCATGTTTCCTAAACTAGGTCAATATTATTGTTGAAATAGTTCTCATTGTATTAATTTTATTTGAACACTTAAATAATAATATCTTTAATAAGGTCCACATCAACGCCAAACATTTCATACACTTTCAATATGAATGAAGGAACATTCATTATTTTTATAAATATGCTATGTTCCCAATTTGATAAAATAATAAAATAGGGCAATTCATTATTAATTATTATATTACCACAGAAAAGTATTTTTATTGTGTGTGTTGTTTTTGTGAATTTTATATGTCCTATGATTAAAATATTATCTACTTAAAATAATCGAATATTAATAAGGGGTTTTGCCTTCCCTTATCTATCCTCCTTGTAAAAATATCAATTAAATCTGTACATGTGATTTACTAGTTACTACATAGCCTTGACATTTTTATTACACCCCCATGTTAGTCCCATATTCTGTGTAATATATTGATATTCAGCCACATCGAAAAGGCTAGACAGATGAAGGTATTCACCACTCGAAACATTTCCCAGCTATAGCCCTATTTCATTCAGACACTAATATTATTCAGAATTCTTCATCACCAAAAATTACAAGTACTTTAGTACTATTTTTAGTCTGTCCCATTATAATGTGAGTTGGCACAGTTGCAATGTGCCTCAAAATACTGTTAGATGTTAGCCAGAATAACAAAATATTTTACACTACAACACTGTTGTTATTTACCAACAAAAATTATTTCTTAGTGATTAGATTTGATTGATTAGCATGCTAAGTCTTAATTTATTAAAATCAGTAACAAGATAGGGTTTATCTGTCATCACATTCATCACATTATTTGATTGAAACCTGTTTAGTCCCATAAAAGGGTTATTGTACTCATCATTATGAACAACTTTTACTATGGGATAAAGGGACTAACCTAAAAATCGCAAAAAAAACTGTTCCCCACAAATAATACAATATCTATTAGGTACTTGACTAAATGTATGGAACAGCTGATTTTCTTTTCGGGATTTCAGGTTTGGTCCCATAGTAAAAGATTTTCGTAATGATCACAATAAGGCCCTTTTCCCGGTTCCACGGTTCCCGTAATAAACGATACCGGTTCAGTAATGTAGGCGACCATGTAGTGTCGTGTACGTGCGAAAAGGTCTACGTCTGTGTAAATGGTCGCCGTTTACGGAAACCGTGTGTGAAAAGGGAGTTACCCCATAAAGGGATCGGGACTAGAAAGGATGGACCTTGTATACAACGTGTATCAGGAATGCGTGGTCATATTTAAGGGTGTGGATCAGACTATCAAACTGAATAACTTTCTCTATGGGACTAACATCGTAATCACACAAAACTTCAATACCTAGTATACTTACTCGAGCCAAACGTATTTCAGCATTTCTGATACACATTGTAGATTTACCTATATCTTATTATCTGAAAAGTCCTTTCTATAGGTTGGTATACAATCTGTGTACCTATAATATTTAAAGTTTACATAGTACTCAGGTATTTTGTTTGGATCCATCTCATAAGCGTTATGCAGAAGTGGGTGTGGTAATTACGTCAATTATCTCATGCTCATAGATAATTTTAACAGAAAAGATCTATGCCAACTAGTCAACAACAGTGTAGTTCGTGGCCACGAATTTACTCTCTATATTTAGTGTTGGCTACTATAGGAACGTAGTATTTTTCATTCATTTGTAGTGTTCGCCGGTGGGGCGTTTGATAGAGGATGCATTTTTCGTGTCCTTGCACAATCATAAATCGTCATCAATCTCTCGACACGGCTTACGTGCGCTCACGCTTGTTATTGATATTATAGTGTAGTCATCATAATCATTTCAAGTATTTCTTTAATTATTTGTGAAGACAAGCTTTGTTTGCTATAGTTTTGTATTTTTCTTTTCGAGTGCTTCTGACTATGAAACTAAAGTTGTTACTTATTTTTTTTGGAATTTATCTTTTTTTTTTAGTACATTCCGCGCGTTTTGCTGGATTATTATAATTTTGAAGTAAATAAATATTATCTTACAATTTTATGAATCCCTTATAATAATATCACAGCTTATCTCGGTTTCAGTCTATAGCCCAGTGAGTTATTGGCTCGTTATTTCTACGGCTTTATTATTATCAGACCTTTTAACGTTTCCATGCTGATTAGGAATGAAAACAGCGTTTCGGAGTGTTTATTTTCCGCACAAGTAGTGAGCTGAAGAAAATATGCGAACCTGAACTGGATTATAGCATTTGCTTTCTCTTTAATTTCATTATTGTAGGTTGATGATGTACTTATATTGAGTGATATAAGTAGGTATAGTTAAGTGGTACATGGGGTAGGTATTGTAAATCGGTTCCTTATTTAGGATTGTGTTCTAAATAGCGTGTTTCGTCTTAGACAAGTTTGCGCCAGAGCTTGTAGAATCAGTCCTTAGTCTCTCAAATAACTTCCGTCCAATGCTTCGATCTTCTGCTTCTGCCTTTGATGCTTTGTTTGCCTCGGGGTCTCATACCTGCTAGTTTACTATAATGGCGTAAATAATGTTAAAAATATTATTAACTAGCTGTGCCCGCGATTTCGTCCGCATGGAATTCGACAAAATAATTTTTTCTTTAAATTAAAAGTAAAAGTAGCCCAAGTTACTTCTTATAACATCAGGTATCTGCTAGTGAAAGACCCGTCAAAATAGGTCCAGCCGTTTCAGAGACTAGCCGGAACCACCAGACAGACAGACACAAAAAAATAAAAATGTTTTTTTTAATTATATTTACCGTATATATACTTTCATATGCATTGAGTAAAAAAGCTGTTATTTTGACATTACAAACAGACACTTCATTTTTATTTATTTGTATAGATTTTACTAATTCTCAGCTAGCATCGCGGGCAACGCTCTTTGCAAGGGGCGTTGCCAATGCCCCTGACAAATCCATAGAGACCTACTTAATCCCGACACGACATTATGAGCTGATCGTTAAAACTAGTCGATTATATAATGCGATCATCATAAAAATTACTAGTTACGGAAAGAGTTAATTAGTCTAACAATTTGCGATGCTAGGTAGGTACTTAATTGTACAAGGCTCGTTCAATGAAATAGGTAGTAAACTTGAACGCTGACATTGAATATTACGTTCCTCGAGTATCGATTACCATTGTTGTGTTGATATCTAAGTTTTACGATGTATTATCGATGTTATGGCTCGTTTTTATAAAGCTGTTATCGTTTCGTTGCGAGATTTGAATGAGTCGATGCGTGTACACTTTATTACTTATACGCTACATTGGGGAAATGTATGGCGGCCAATCGGTTTGGTTTTTGCGGGACAGTGCCGGATCGGTGCTGAACTGCTGATGGTCCCGCACTAGAAAGTACGTCCCACAATATCTCGCATAGATTCCGAACTGCGCGCACTCCATTCAAGCAGAGGGATTGCGTCCAGAGTAGAAAATGCACACGATGTTGTCAATGTCCCGTAAAGATAATTGCAAAAGTTGGCCGCCTTGGGAATGTGTGAAGTGTGGCTGTCATACTTACGAACATAACACTATCTGCCTGTACTCTGTACACTGCCAATTCCGGCCTACTAGCAGATCTACGTCTTGTGGACGCTGTTTGCGATATTAAATTGACACGACTATGAACGTAGTTACACTTCTTGGCAAGATATTTCCGCTTAGATACGAACATTCTCTCCGTATTTTTGAAATCGGTAGAAGAAAGAAACCTTCTATCTATCTATTCAGCATACATTTGCCCATTGCTAGTTCTTATCTTTTTTGTGCTAGTTTTAGCGGTCATGACTGAGCCAGTCTCATACATTACTCCCCCGAGATCTAAACGATGACATCTGACCATCATGTTGGCGGTTGCAGGCTGTTGTAAACAATCCTATAATAATATCGGTGTCTGTTGAAATATGCTTTCCCTATTCCCCATAGTTAGCAACCTTTGGGATCGGGACGTGGATGGATATTTTCAGCACGAGATTGAAAGAGCTCCAAAATCAGAACAAATTGGAATAGGTGTTTGTGCATGGCAAAAGATTTTTAACCCGTCAAAAGACGTAAAGTAGACACAATAGAAAATCTATTGTTTGTGGGTGCCAGCGGCGCCTTTTCACAGCTTGATGAATTAATCTGATGACATACCTACATCTATTATTTTAAGGGGTTATAGTACTCATCATTATAATGACTAACCCTAATATCCCGAAAAAAATTAATCGCGATTTCAGGGTTGGTCCTATGGCACGGAGGAGCTATGGTAAAAGTAATAATGAAGAGTATTATAAACCCATAAACAGACCTTCGCTAATGAAGTAGGACCTTTTGATAAAACTTGTAGGGTCCGATGCATTAACGAAATAGTTCTAGTTGTCTACGTCTGAGGTCATGAACCTTGCATTTCGTTCGTAGATTCGATACTTTCTTGGCACGTCATCGCTTCGTAAAATAATTCTTGAATTTGGCACGTCGATGTTTGCTGTTCCTGCCCCACGCAATTAATCAGCTGAAGGTATTACAATTCATTATAATTATATTATTTAATCCAAATTAGAAGCTTTTGTCTTCAAGTTAAATGTTTACGCTAAAATATGAATGGACAGGCAGAAATGAAATAGCCGTTGAGCTAAATACGTATAAAGAAGTAAAACAATGAACGGAGGATTTTGATTTTGACAAGCTGATCTGTATCTTTGTATAGGAAGATGTTTTTACTTCTTATTTCCAAGAGTCTGGCAAGAATTTGCATATTATTTATAAGAGCTTGTATTTTACAATACAATGAACTTTATTGGATAAGTCGCCTGTTAATCTTAGTTACCAACTGTTCATTCCAAATTCCCAAACACTTAAATCCACGACCACGGAAACGCTAAAGACTGCGTCATTTCCTATCCTAAACTTGGCACGAAATTAACTTACGATAAAATATGGGTGAAATTGTTATTGCAAAAATACTTTGAACTGCCTATTTTGTATGATTTTTAATTTTATAAATTGGGAATTCAATGTAATACAAAAATCAATCATTACCAAGAGCTTTTTACCCGACAACGGCGTTCAAATTGATTTTGTCCTTTGATCACCAGCTGGCTTAAGTGATTTGCAAATGACGGAATGACGTAGTTGATTGATTAATAACTGTCATTATTATTAGTCCGGTCAATTTAGACATCCAAGGTTACAATAATTCACACTTGACTGAAAATTGGTAGGATTGTTCAAAACACTATTATAAATGAAATGTGAAAAGTCCTCATCGATCCGACACCTGAAAAAACAAAAAACTCGGGGTCAAAGGTCACAAAAACGGGTTTTTCGCGATTTTCAGCAAAACGGTAAGTTTTATCATAAAATTAGCCCAGACAAAAATTGTAGATCAGTTAATTACCTATTAAAATGTCTAATAATTTTTTTCCTAAGAGCCAACTTTTTTGAGTTATAACGATTCAAAAAGTTGAAAGAGTTGTAATCGTCATAATATGTACTTAGCGCGTTTTTTTTAATGTGGTTTGCCCGGTAGGCCTATTCCACTGATCTGTTGTGATTCTGTTTAATTTGAAACTATTAAATAATTAAAGATATTGGCAAGGGTCAATCGGTAATATATTCATCAAAAAGTTTATCTACTTTTGCAAAGTGTCAAAATCATGCACTATTTTTACATGCAATAACTGGCTGTGATACGACATCTGCATTTTTCAGGAGGGGTAAAACAACTGTTTTTAAAATGTTTGAAAAACAAGATTTGGTTCAATCTGGTGAAGTTTAAAAAAAAAAAAATCTACTCCATAAGAAGTTATCACCGTGAGAGTTCGCTTTCCTCTCTCTATGTATGGAGCTCCTAAAAAGTTAACGTGCTTAAATAAGTTTCGATATGCATGTTACGTTAAAAATACTCGAAATACTGCTACTATACTCGATTGACCCTTGCCAATATCTTTAATTATTTAATAGTTTCAAATTAAACAGAATCACAACAGATCAGTGGAATAGGCCTACCGGGCAAACCACATTAAAAAAAACGCGCTAAGTACATATTATGACGATTACAACTCTTTCAACTTTTTGAATCGTTATAACTCAAAAACGGTGGCTCTTAGGAAAAAAATTATTAGACATTTTAATAGGTAATCAAAAAAAATAATAACTGATCTACAATTCTTGTCTGGGCTAATTTTATAATAAAACTTACCGTTTTGCTGAAAATCGCGAAAAACCCGTTTTTGTGACCTTTGACCCCAAGTATTTTTTTTTTCCAGGTGTCGGATCGATGAGGACTTTTCACATTTCATTTATAATAGTGTTTTGAACAATCCTACCAATTTTCAGCCAAGTGTGAATTATTTTAACGTCACCCCTATTTTTAACCGACTTCAAAAAAAAGGAGGAGGTTCTCAATTCGATGCGTATGTTTTTTTTTTATGTTTGTTACCTCATAACTCTTGACTGCGTGAACCGATTTTGATGATTCTTTTTGTATTTGAAAGCTGGTGCTTCCCGAATGGTCCCATTTTAATTTGGTCCAGTTCTGACAATGGGATCCATGAGAAAACCATTTTACATTAAGTATGTGCGCGATAAATGGTCGAATAACTCAATATCACGCCAACCGATTTCGATGATTCTTTTTTTGTTTGAAAGGGTATACTTCCGAAGTGTTCCCATTTAAATTTAGTGAGGATCTGATGAAGATCTTCGGAGATAGACAATGGAACTCTTGAATGAATAACAGCACATCACTCGCGATTGCTGTAATCTCATGTTTATGTATTGTTCATGCCACTTAAAATAGAAAAATAAAATAAACTTTAAAAAAAAGTAAAAACTGACTTCAAAAATCTAAAAAGTATAAAATAATTTTCTTTAAAAATTTAACAGCTTCTGAAGTCGGGGCCTATAATTCTTCAATGTGCCTACTCGTAGCTTGGCAGTGGCTCCGACTTCAGAAGCTCTTAAGTTTTTTAAGAAAATTATTTTATACTTTTTAGTTTTTTGAAGTCGGTTTTTACTTTTTTTTTAAAGTTTATTTTTTTGGTCTAATTTGACCGGACTATATCGTCGGTCTTAAAATTTTAATGTCTATTGTCATATGATTGGTAGATGAACGAAAGTCGTAAAGGTATAATTTTTTTTTTTTAATTTTTTTTTATTACTTTTAATATTTTATTAATGTTTAAAATTTTATAATTATTATTTTGCATGTCAAGCTGTGACAAACATGTCTGCACTTATACTTTTGTCATCTTGTATATGCACTTGCTTTGAATGTACACACACATGTTTATGCAAATAAAGCTTATCTTATCTTACCTTATCTTATCTTATCTTATCTTATGTTAATTACTGTCATGACTATTTACTTCCTTGAAAGAGAGAAGTAAGCAGTACATAACGCGTCGTCTAACGCGCATGAACAGTTCTTTTACCTCATTCCAAAATGTCGCAAGATTCACATACGCGAACCTCCTGCTTGAATTGTCCTTGCTGTCTGGATAGAACCAGGTTTGTGCAGGTCAAAATTAATAATAATAATAATAAATAAAGTTTTTTATTTCATTAAAAGGAATACACATTGCACTTATGCAATGCTTGCAATTATGTTATAGTAAGTTATACAAATATACCGGTATTACCCATAACTTAAATAAAGCAGCTTTTCCTCTCTCCAACCAAACCATGCTGTGCCCGACAGGGTCCATAATTGATCCATAGATTAAGCCTACCATCTGTTTTAACTTTACATTATGGAATGCAATAAAGATTTGATTTGGTAACTTGGTAAAAGGGAGAATATACAAAAAGGAGCACAGAAAAGTCTGTCCTCCGTAATCCTCATCTACTGAAAATTGTAAACTCTTTGTCAGGGACCATTGATCTCCAATCTTAGATTTCAATTCACAAAATTCACAACATTGTACTGATAAAGATTGTCAAGATCTATTATTTATTTGAAAAGAGTTTCCATGGAGTTTCTTGCCGGTTCTTCTCCATAGGATCTACTATTTGGAACCGTGCACTTAGAGTCTCGACATTTCATAAGTGCCTGTATCTGGTTTACATGAAATAAAGATCTATTCTATTCTATTCAATAAAAATCAATTTTAGATTTCTTAGATTTCTTATTAATTTATTAGACTTTCGTTTATTGTCAGTCTACTTCCAAACCCACACCCACATTATTGTGTAAATTCAGGTCGAATTTTCGCCGGGACCGCTCCTGCGGCCCCAGATATTATAGTAATTTGGTTTTTTGAAAAGAGTATCCATGGAGTTTCTTACCGGTATCTACTCCAGGACCAACCCACTTGGAACCGTGCACCTAGAATCACGACGTTTTGAAAGTGCTTGCAAAGGCCCAGTTGAAATAAAAAGCTTTGAATTTGACTTTGTTCTATCTTAGCGTAATCCTCGGATTAAATTGCAATAAAACATGATTGTGTCTTATTGCTGTGGTGCGGTGTCTTTGCGTTCAATTAACTAAATTGGCAAATATTGGTTTTGACTAGACTCAACTTTTGGAGTATTTACTTAGGTACCACAAGGTCAATCAATACGTTTTACATGTAATTACTGGCAATAAGTTTTACTTCTGTTTTTTATTAGTGACGACTATAGCCTGGTAAAAGAAGTTCGATATTAGCAGGCTTTTCTTCTTGAATTCTTTTGACAAAGTGATTTTTTGATAATGGGAATGTTTGACTTCATAGCCGCTCTTTGTAGTGATCTATGGGTTCAAGTACAGTCGCATCAGTGTTCAGCAGGACGTTTAAGATGATGAACGGGGATGCATTTCTCACATTGAATCCATTATGAGTATGTTTGTTAACTCCTCCGATCCATCGGATCAAGCTATATTTACTTATTCTAAATAGGTTAACAACGGTATTGCTACGTTAACTGACTGTTTAAAAAAATGGAGATCAAACAATTTGTTCGTTTTGCTATTCCTCCTCGAATATATTAAATTCTTTTATGTACTTAATTTGGCATGTACGAGTAAGTATGCTAATCTCCTCTCCATGGCCGACGTCATGGAAATCTCCAACGCTGCCCGAGTTTAATTTTGTAATATCCAATCCTCAAAGCTAACCAGTGAGTCACTCCAATTTTATCGGTGATTTTACGAATGTATTGCCGTCTTAGGCATAGGCATTACTCATGGATGTAGGCATCTCGTTTCTTTTCCTTTCTCTCCATTGCGAAACACCGATTGAATTAGTGAAATATATAATATTGAAGATCATCTTGTAAATATTGTGACATTGGCTCTATTGTTATGATTTACTCTAATAGTTTGCGGAGATAGTTACCACTATTTCCCTGGTATTAGATTTATCTCTAAGTTTGAATATCGTAGTTGCGACTGTAATAACATTTGCTAATAATTATTTTATAGTGTTTATTGTAAAATTTATAACACTTGTGAAAATAAAAATCTTCTTGGCAATACATACTTGAATACCTAGCTTGTAAAATAAAATTACCTACTTAAAAACTGGTAGTTATTTTAGAAAATTGAATGTGGTTTTGTACTACTTATAGACTTATGTGACTGAAATGATCGTGTGTTTTGGTAATAAAAGTTAAATGATGTGACATCGGACAGTTTATTGTTTGCCACAGCTTTGTTGAACTCGTTGTAACAATACATAATCCATATTCATGATTGATGTATGAGTAATGACTGTGTGTAATGAGTTTCAGTTTTAATTGAAGTTGCCAATTTACGATAAGGGATTATGAGATTTTTAACTGAGAAATGGATGTTTTATTGCATCTTTATAAGAACAATGATGATTCACTAATGAAAATTATGAATCTTTTCGTTAATTGATAAATATTACTTATAAGAAAGAACCCTTTTTAAACACAAAGTAGGTACTTTTAATTAGACGTATATGCGAGGTGTTCTGGAATTCTCTACGTTAAAGTAAGGTGATAAAATTCCACTAACAAAATATTTGCGCTTCTGAGACAGCGGAATCCAAATTACGAAGCCAGAAATTAATCACGCGTATTACAAGATTTAAAACGAAAGAAACCCTTTTGACGATTTTACTGTTACGATTTTTACGACAGTAACACGAGAAAATACATTACCTATAAATAGTTTCTAGACATAAATAAACACTGATACAAAAGCTTTGTTGTTCCAACCTTCTACTAGTTCTATGAAAACAACGCCCTGAATTTGTTCATAAGCGATAATCTTAATTAAAAACTAAAAGCGACATTAATATACGTCGTTTTTGGAATGTTTGTGTAGTGGACGTACGGTAAAGTACAATATATGCTATGGATTATGCTGACATTTGTGTAATGAAATGTTACGTAACATCGCACTGAAGTATGACGTAGTCGTGAATATGCAGACGGTGGGGAATTCTGGCAGGTTACCGGAAAATGACCGAATCGCTACCGTTATAGTTTTATGGGTATAAACTTGGTTGAAATAATGAAACACTATTTAACCAACCCAATGCTTGAAAATTACTATTTGTCCACCAAAGCGATATATTGTCGCCAATACAAGATGTATTTCGCTATGTTATTGGTACTCATTTTGAATTTAAAGATTTGAAATAAGGCTTGTCTAACAGTAGGAGTTTTCAGGCACATAATTATAATGATGTACCTTACACTGTACACTTATCTACCTTCTGATTTAGACGTATTATTAGAATGTTTGCTTCTTGTTGCAGATGTTGCACAAACGCTATAGGTCCACACAGGGCTCTAGCATCAATCATAGCAAAATCCCCAGCACTCGAGCCATCGTCCATACAATGCCGGGACTACCACGAGGTCACCGGCAACATTATCTGCCCCAACGTTGTTAGAGGTATCGACCACTTGAGAGATCCCCGCCTCAATAAGGTACGGAAACGTTTAATATCTTTAGGTGGAGGTACTTGTCCTTCAATTGCAATAGATAGTAAATAATGGGAAGTAGTAGGTATTACTGGTCTTGGAAACTCTTGACCATAAGTACCCATTTACAGTTTGAGTGGAGAAGTCAATCAAAACACAAATAACAACATCATAAATTAGATTAAATAAGCATAAATTCAATACATTCAGAAATTCTGTATTTGTGACGTTTTCCCTCGTTTTCCTTAACGTCTCATTGTGAGGAAAAACCATTGAAGTTGACAATTTGCTACAATAGCATACCTAATAACTAGTAGTACGTACCTACCTGATATAAATTTGCGTTTTAAAACTGATTATAATTAAATAGAAGACCTTTTGAACCATGTTAATGGCAGGTACAGTAATATTATCCACCTATCCGCAGTGGATTTTGGCTAAAGATGAGTTGTCTTCATCTGAATGCACCGATAGAGTAAAAATACAAACATTAGGTTCTGCTAAGCCGAAATACAAATAAAAATTAAATTTTACATTTGTTTTAGGGTCTCGCTTTTACACTGGAAGAGCGCCAGGCGCTCGGCATCCATGGTCTCTTGGCAGCCAAGTTCAAAACCCAAGAGGAACAGCTGGATATTTGTAGAATATCCATTGACAGATATGAGGACAACTTAAACAAATATCTCTACCTCGTCGAGTTACAGGTGACTAAACATGATAAAGGTACCATTGATTCTGTGAATCTACTTATAGATTTCTGGGTTTTGGATACAGGTTTTGGTATGGGATGTTTATCATACAAAATTTGTTTATAATTGGAATTCTAGGCACGAGGTTGAATGCTTATTCAATTTGTTTAATCTTTGCTGAACATTTGAATTATATTTTCTTTTTTTCCTGTGCGATTTGTTTCTAAAACATACAATAACCTGGGTTTGACACATTGGCACGTTTGAATTGGTGGACAACGGGATATGTTTGGGCAAATGAACATTTGCCTGGATTTAATCATATTGGTGAACTAACAATTTGAATTCTTGTTTGGTGCTTGAATTTCTATATAACTACTTACCTACCTAATAAGTAGTTTTTAAAACTGTGATATTTTAAGCACTGCCAATATTTGACAAATGGTCGTAAGCGAGTCTGCGACTCTCACTGTGGACCTTATTTATATCGGCTTCATGACCTTTTGGAGAGCAGGTTGTGATAATCAAACTCAACATTGGCACGATGTGCTCAACACGTGTGTTAGCATTTATTGCATAATTTTGTGCTAAAATTAGCAAACTTACGTATACTCAGTGGTATACTAAACACGATTTGATCCTTGATATTTTACAATTACCGTAATAAGATTATCATTAAACATGTTTGATGATAAACGAGTCATTTATCTATGGTTTGAACAGTTTACCGGATAATTTGAACAATTACGCACAAAAGGATTGCTGTAGACCTGGTATTGCGTTGGAGTATGTATATTTTTTTTAATGAACATACCCCCTCCCTCTCCTCTCGCCCTGCCCCCTCTCTCTCTCGTGCCTCTGGAGCTACGGAAATAATGTTCCCAATTTCTATTAGTATTATAAGCTTACATTATTATGTTATGTTTGAATTATTTTCTGTTTACGACACTGAGTTATTCTGCTTTGTTTATGCGAACAGCACTGGGCTAAAAGTATTTTTTTATTAACATATTTTTTTCCTCTAAAACTAGGATTTCTCCCGTATCGTGAGGTATAGTTTACAGACATAAATCTGTCATACATCTAGACCCGCAACAACTATCTGTAGGCCATACAAATATTTGTCTCTTTTGGGGATGGAACCCGCAATACGTGTTGCAGAAAGCCAATCGCTTAGCCACTGCGTCAGTCTTGTCGTCAAACTTATGTTCTTATTGGTTATTTTGCTATTTAAAAAAGATGACGACGGCTAGTATATTCACATAAATAACCGTTAAATAGAAAAAAAGACTGACGTAAAAGGTACTGGTTTTGTGGCAGATTAGAGAGAAGCCTATGTCCAGCATTGGCTTAATTTAATATAAAGTTAACAGAAACGAAGTCTCGAGGAGGCCAACTTATCTAACATGGGCGACAAAACTGTCGTTGACTACAAAAAAGTAGTTCAAGTGCGGTATTTATTTACAGTGACATTGAATTATTGCAGGACAGAAATGAGAAGTTGTTCTTCAGGCTTCTATCGGAGAACATTGAGAAGTACTTGCCTATCGTCTACACGCCGACCGTGGGCCTGGCGTGTCAG
Organism: Allophyes oxyacanthae; assembly: GCA_932294325.1. Lineage (NCBI taxonomy): Eukaryota > Metazoa > Arthropoda > Insecta > Lepidoptera > Noctuidae > Allophyes > Allophyes oxyacanthae. The sequence continues at coordinate 6,264,863 of OW028620.1, read as the reverse complement.
AGGTTCGGTCTCATCTACAGAAGACCTAGGGGTCTCTTCATCACCATCAACGACAAGGGACACATATTCAACATTCTTAAGAACTGGTGAGTGATCATTTTGTAGTCTGAAAAGATACACAATCGGCCATTTCTAGCCCCATTATTTTAGAATGCCGATCAGCGGTGTTCTCTACTTGACCATAGATTTGCGTTTGCCTCATTTTCCTCCTAGCGTTATCCCGGTTAGTTGTCATTACATAGAAATACTAAGTCTCCAAACACTACTAAAGTAGTGATTATGGCTGAGCGTCCGTCATTATATAAAGGGTGTAAAAAAAACCTTAACGAACCTGAGGTCCACGTATTCTTACCATAAACAAGTAGTTTGTTTTTATTGGGCCATATCTGGGAACAGACTACAGATATATGAATAAAATTTTAAGTTTCTATGTCTAGCTCAAAAAGTATAAAATCTGCTTCGATTTGTTTGTGGTTATGAAAAAGCGCGTTAGTTAAGTTTTTGCTTTGACGATTCTTAGTATATTTTAATAATATACGCTTTGTATTCTGTGATAAGGATATAATAGATTTCAATAAAGTTAGATTATAAACTGATCAATGTTGAAATTATTTTCTACATTCAGGCATTGTTAGAACTATAATGGTGTTTTAAAACTAAGTTATAGACAGAGTTCCAGTAAACTCATAAGAAAGTTAAATTATTTATGTTTTAGAGCTTTGATTTATTTTTATAAATGTACAATAGGATAGATAGTTACACAAATGGAATTAATACCTAAGGTATTTTATTATAATAAGTATAATTTATATATTAATGATTTGAAATTTTGCATACTGTACTACCTGACAGAATGGTTAATATTTATACATAAGCAAAACCATCTATTACTGTATCTCAAGAATATTCCTGCAAATAAATTATTATGATTTATTTCGTCACAAATATGCACTATTCAAATAGATTATTCTTAAATTAATTATTGCGTTACTTAAAAGACGTTAAAATATTGGTTAATTTAATGAACCAAAAATAGGAGTAACAAGGAAAGGTCAACCTATAATAGCCTAGACTTGTGAAGGTAAGAGAAAATCGATGGACATGAAGAACGCATACGTTTAGTATGACCCAAGACAATAAAATCCGTTTGAATAATAGAGCTATCTTCTACGTCAAATCAAACGTAAGTGGTCAATGTCAAGGGTAAGGTTAAGTTTAACAATCGTTTAGCGAACTCTGAATTAGAAGGGTAAATAAAGGTTCAGTTACTAAAGTCACAGAATAGATACTAATATAGTTATCGCAAAACTTTATGAGCTCTCAGAAGTTGCATGCGAGTGGCTGTGCAATAAGTTTGTTAGGTGCTAGAGGGAGAGCGGGAGAGAGTTCAAAGCTCAGTTCAGGGCTCATAAAGATTTGCGCGTACTATACATAGTAGAGTAGATAGTGATTATTGGTCGACTGAAAACCAAATTTTATTTTACTGTTATCTAATAGATTTATTTAATAGTATAGGTCATAAATGAGTCACTATAGGTGCAATCCGATTAGAGCTATCTTCTACGTCAGATCTAAAGCAAGGGCAAGGGGTCAAGGGTAAAGCTAAGTTTAAGAATCGTTTACAAACTGAATTGGAAGGGTAAATATAGGTTCAGTTACTAAAATCACAGAATAAATAATAATACTACGAAAACATTGATTGATTGAAAATTTAGTTTAATGTCACTGTATTAAAATTGATATTTATAGTACGTATGGGTCATAAATGAGACTTGATAAAATCCTCTTGGGTGATAGAGCTATCTTCTACGTCAGATCTAAGGCAAGGGCACGCGGTCAAGGGTAAAGCTAAGTTTTATAATCGGTTAGCGAACTCTCCATCGAAAGAGTAAATAAAGGTGGTTTTTGTATGGTATTGATTGTAATATAATCGTTTTAAAATAGATTGCTAGGAAAAGTGGCAGATTAATAAAAATATAGATTAAAAGATAGATAAATAAAAAATAACAACAACTTACGAACTTTTTATACCGAGTGACATCGTAATTCGTAACGAAAACTGATACGATTCAGTATACCTATTATGATTCTGGACCCGTCTGATAAAAAAAAATTACGTTTTTTTTCACAGAATGTTTAGTTAGTTATAAGAACAACTAAGAAAATTGTATTTTTTTTTAAAAGAACGCCTCCTATTTCCAATCTTTATTGATTTAGAATCATGTACTGAAACCATGGTATCAGTTTTCGTTATGATGTCACTTGCACCCTGTACGGGAGTTGAACTCTGATTTTAAGCAAGGGTTTTTGGATTTAAAAAGACAACATAATTAGCCGATCTCAAGTAAAAATAAAATGGCATAAGAACATGAAACCCTAATAAAAATACTATGCTAATCTATTTCATTAATTCCAGTCAATATCGTAACTTATTCGCCATCGCTAATACAATATTTTCTTTTCAACGCAATCGAATTAATATAACTCGGAGCCATTCTTCAGCATCCTACACTATCGTATAAAAACACTACTTACGATGAATGAAGTAGGTATATTATAGACATAATTCACTTGTATTTACGATTAACTTTACGTCTGGCAGGTACGTATAAACTATAGTAGCAGCTGCCTAAATGTAGCTGCAAAATATTTTTATTGTGATATAAATTTTGGAACCACAATTTCGAGGCCATTACTGTCCTACTCGTCCCACTTCTGGGCACGGGCCTCTCCTCGGAATGAGAAGGGTTAGGCCTTAGTCTACCACAATGGCATAGTGCAGGTTGGCGGACTACAAACACCATTGAGAACTGTATTTATAAATATTATAGTTTAAAAAAACTATAGAACACGCTTTAGTCATTCAAACTGAACGTGTAGGTACTAAATCAGCTCAATCGGAAACCGGGAAGTGTGCCAAATTTAACTTCCGGGATTTGCTTACATAGTTAGTTAGTTAGTTACAGGGAAAGCTAAAAGCGAGTTAAAAAGATGAAACGTCCAATAAGATTAAGTTCACGCTGATTCGAAGTGTTTCACGCCAAAGCATATTTTAATAATAATCGGTTTGTAGGACGATTTATCTTTTAATGAATAGGGAAAAAAGCCCTTGTTTATAATCATCATTTATCAGCTCGTAAAAATCCACCATAGAATATGGAATGAGCCTATTATACTTTTATTATCGCTTATCAATGAGATAGGTCTCCTTGTCAATAGTACTTTATCATGATCAAGGGAAAACCAACTCTCATAATATGTTGTCGTGAAGGGTAAAAGAAATTCACCATTTTGCGTGAGAGTTCGGGATATTTTGTCGCACGCGTTTGCCAGCTTGCCAGCCACTATAACGTTAATCCTATCACGTACCCCGTACGACCAACTGACGTACCCCATTTCGAGAAACCCTAACCTAGTGGAACAAACAACACTTGGTAGTTAAAGTATGGCCCTAACACGCTTGGGAGTACGGTGTTATTAGGACCTTCAAAGTCAAAGGTTTTTATTTCAACTGGGTCTTTGCAGGCACTTTCAAAACCTTTCTCTTGATTTATGGTCTCTTAGTCGTGCCTTTCAGCACAGACATGAGAGGTACACACAAATGTTCTATGTTTATAACCAAAAACAAAACCGAAATATAATATTATGCGTGCACGCATAATATTATATTTCGGTTTTGTTTTACGGGTATTGTGTTTACAGAGCGAAATGTTAGTTCAAATATCTGATGCTATTTTTATCTGAACCGGACATTGGAAGTATTATTGTATTTATTTCGCAAAATTGAAAATTGAATTTTATTTTAGGCCTGAACCCGATGTCCGCGCGATTGTTTTCACCGACGGCGAGAGAATCTTGGGTCTCGGGGATCTTGGTGCATACGGCATGGGTATTCCTGTGGGCAAGCTCTCGCTGTACACTGCGCTGGCCGGCATCAAACCCCATCAGTGCTTGCCTATCACTTTGGACGTGGGCACCGATAATCAGGTATCGTAACGTATAAATTATGTTTTTGAATGTCAAGGTCAGAACCAGTTTCTATTTAAGACATTTTAATACTTCCTTATATGTTTATTAGAGCTTATTATGTCTGCATAATATCTTTTTTGTAATTTTCTGGTAGGCAACGATACTCTATGTATGGTATAACTATTGTTGTTTTTGCTAATATTTTTCTTAATCCTATAGGCCTGTTAGCGTAAGATTTACGATGAGCAATTATTTTTATTGGATTATATTTTGACTTTAGAATTTTTTTTACACAATAAGTATACAGACATCGAATATTGTTTTTTAAGATAATAATCTGATATCAAGATCCATGAACTGCCATTTGCTTTGAAGTGAAAATAAAAAAATTGGAACGGTTATCGTAAATCTTCACCAGCATTTACTTTATAGCCAAATAATTTCCTATATAAATAAAAAACAATAACAATATAAATCTAAGAATTATATTTTATTACATTCCCAGCTTTACACGTACGTAATAAGGTTGATTTTTCAGGATCTTCTAGAAGACCCGTTGTACATTGGTCTACGACAGAAGCGCGTACGAGGCCAGGAATACGATGAGTTTATTGACGAATTTATGGAAGCGTGCGTCCAGAGATATGGACAGAATACCTTACTACAGGTGAGTTGAGTACAGTTCACTGAAATAACGTAACGGCTAGAAATAAATAAGTAACTGTTATTTACAACTGAGTAACTTGGTTCAGAAGGAGCCTGTAAAGTAATTCTTTCCGTTTAGACCTGTGGTAATCCGGCCCCTGTCTAATCCAGCGCCCCCTGTAATCCGACATGCTAACGTATAATGGATTACTTAACATAGCAAAGCACTTGGTAGAGAAAAATTCCCAGCATGAGGTCTTTCTTTTACTGTTTCAGTATAGGTTAAAATCATTCAATGAATAAGTACTATACAGTTGTATCCATATTTACTATGTGGTTTCTTCTTATACACGTTTGATAGGGTTCAAAATAATGAATAATACGTATTTTCAATGTAAATATGGTCTTCATTAAAATATTTTGTTTGCGATTATGTAGTAAATCGTCGGATGGGATTTAAAATTAATCAATTCAAAATATATATTATGGACTTCATTTAATATCATATTATTAAGATTATGATGTATAAAAATACACAATGATTAGATAAAAATACTGTATAATTAGTAACGTGTGTAGTTTGCACACTGCGATATCTTGAGCACATGACACACTTGAGCACATGAGTTATCTTATCCTTTAATAATAATCAATCGAGTTTACACTGATTTATACGATTGTTGAGGACTTGAGTTTTCCGCATAAATAAATAAATTTATGCGGAAAACTCAAGTCCTCCACAATCGTATATGTAGTACAGTAACGTGTGTAGTTTGCGTGTGTCGTATAGTAACGTGTGTAGTTTGCGTGTGTCGTATAGTAACGTGTGTAGTTTGCGTGTGTCGTATAGTAACGTGTGTAGTTGGCACACTGCGATATCTTGAGCACATGACACACAGCACATGAGTTATCTTATCCTTTAAAATCAATCGAGTTTATACCGATTTATATGATTGTTGAGGACTTGAGTTTTCCGCATATGATTGATAAAATACTGATACATATGTCTGTATTTATCGCCTTGTTATCACTTGTTTGTTTGTATTTAAACTATTGAATTTGTATAAATAATATAAACATCAGTATGTATTAGTATAAATATTATAATCCGATAGCTTTGTCGCTATCAAGCGACGAATTGAATTGAAATAAAGTAAGATGAATATTACAGGGTTATTTATAATTTACCGGCAATGCTTTAAGGGGTGAAAGTACAACTTTTACTATGGGTCCAATACTGAAAAAAAAAAAAAAACCTACAAAATAAATAAATAAATGTATTTATTGTGTCACATTACCATAATAAGACCAGTCCTGACATATGGAAGCGAAACCTGGGCGTGCACGCAAAAACATGTCCATACCATCCAAGTAGCTGAAATGAAAATGCTAAGGTGGATGTGCGGTGTCACCAGATGCGATAAAATCCGCAACGAGTACGTAAGGGGTAGTCTTGGTGTACGCGACATCGCCGACAAGCTGCAGGAGAGTAGGCTGAGATGGTATGGATATGTAAAGAGAAAACCACCGGATTACGTAGGCAACCTGGCACTGCAGCTGTCCTTACCTGGCAGGAGATCTCGAGGGAGACCTAAAACCAGGTGGATGGATGTAGTGCACAGAGATATGGCGACATGCAAAGTTTCCGACACGGATGTCAAAGACAGAGCGAAGTGGAAGCGAAATATAAAGAAGGCTGACCCCACCACCATGTGGGATTGACAGTCGGGAAGAGAGAGATTGTGTCACATTAAGTAGGTTACATATAAATTTGATATAATAAAAGATCAACCTTGCTCGATTAAAATGTACGGAAAGTTTTCACACCATCGAGAAAATTTTGGAGGCCTCTCAGGTGTGCACGTTTCCTCAAAATGTTTTCATTCTCCGGTCATTACCGGTGACTTGCGTTCAAGTGATTATCAATTCTGGTCCGGACATGAATTCGAAAATTTTTACGAGCGGGCCAGTGTTGTTCTCATACCTTCTGCTTTAAAAGGAAGCGTTGACTCGCTCTCACTCACGCTACTCAGCACTGTTTTTAACCTAATAAATCTCAAAATTTCTTTGAGGCAGAATCTATGCGGGGTTTTCAGAAAATTACGCATTTAACACATCATCGCAATAAAATTATATAATCACGATGTAGTAGAAAAACGGCAGATGTGATGACGTAACGCGATACCGATTTCATTGTGTATTTACTTATCTGCGGTTTCACACCTTCAAGATCAGCTGATACGTGCGTAATGACATTGACAATGATCCTTAGGGTACCAAAACGTTAGAAAAATTATAAAAGCTTTATAATTGTCTACAACAAACTAAAATCACTAAACTAAAATCGCTTTCTGCGTCTGTCTGTATATCCACCTAAACCACGCAACGGATTTTGACGCGATTTTCACTATAATTTTGAGCATTTCTTCCGGAAGGTTTATATGTATAATACTTTCATATTTAATGTAAGGATAGTAGAGAAATTGCATCCGTGTGAAGCCGTGGACGGGTCGTTAGTATCGTATACCTAATTATGGTATGAATAGGTACATATTATTATTGGAACAAATATCTTCTATCTATACACGATGATGTAAATATTTGTTATTAACAGGTGATTCACCTTTTTATACATGTGATTCGGTATTTCCCAGTATTACGCTACATATGAAATAATAAGGCCACGTTCACACGACAATCGTTTTCCGGTATATGGTATACGAGATTTACGTATAGTACGCGCAAATCTTTATGAGCCCTCGAACTCTCCCTCTCTCCCTCTAGCACCTGTAATAATACGCTTATTATAGGTGCTAGAGGGAGAGAGAGAGAGAGAGTTCAGAGCTCAGTTCAGGGCTCATAAAGATTTGCGAGTACTATATTTGAATACATCGGTCATACCGGGCACTCATAAGACATTGCATGTAATATTTTTACAAGTCATGCATGCGGTAAAATCTCGTACCTATTTGAGAGAATAAAAACCAGAATAGTGACTTGTCGAATTGATTCCTGAATCTTGAGTTTATATCATCGATATGTGATGCAGCGGAGCATGATTTTATATTGACTATACTGCTACAGCGCGCCTACACCGTGACTTTCTAACCTTAAAATATCAGAACGTATGCCTTGTGAATTGCTGTCAATCAATTCACACGGCACCCGTTCAGAACCGATATGTGAAAATATCTTATCGACTGTTTGTCGTGTGGAGCACTAGCAGCCTTATTTCCCAGTATGTGTAAATTGCCGGTTCGCTGGTTTGACAAAGTATGCGTCATCCATCATCGACCACCATATTAGTGATTATAAAAATAACTGTTGGAATTGAAATTTCCGTGCGTACGTCAGTGTGCGTGCGCCTGTTAACGCTCGTATGGAGCCGGCCTTCTGTATCTATCTATTTAGAGCATAAACATTGCTCACATTACTTAAGGAATATTAGACAGGCTGTAATAAAGGTTTAAGAAAGAGCATTACTACTTTAGCTCAGATAATATTTTGAGCATGGATACAAAATATATTATCATTGCTTGTTATCTCAAGCGTGGCTTTAGACTATGTAGAGATTGTTTTTATAGCTTAATAATATATCGTATCTACACTCGGGTTAATGCACCTTTGAGTTCGCATTACTCCATAAATGACTAAGCTTGACGTGACTATACGTTGATACTATTATTGAACGAGTAAAAATAGTGTTGTAATTTTAAAGATAATTAAATTTAAAAAATACACAGGTACAGCTGTTTTCATGTCAGTGTAATGATGTACTTATTTTTAGTACATGAGAGAAAGTAAATTACATTGTTTCGCATTCTTTTAGAAAATAGTGTAATCATTTAATGTGATGAATTGTTTTACTCTGAATTAATGGAAAATTGCATTCAAGTTGACAATTGATTGGCACGGCCTTTTAATTAAACTAGTGGTCGCCCAGTCCTCGAAATTCGGCATTCCTTCTCCATATAAACTTTAACTATGCCAAATCTCACACTCCTCCATGCGTGCAATATGCTTAAAAAGCGGTACAAAGATTTCTCTTAACGTATTTATATATAGATATAGAATAGATGAGTAACATCTAACATCTAATATTAAAAATACAAGGATAAAGTTATTATAATTCTCTCCTACTAATGGTAGGCTAAACGTATTTGGGTGAAATTTGGTACACAGATAGACCATAACCTGGATTAACACATAAGGATATTTTTATTCAGGTACATAAAGTAGTTCTCCTAGGATCCGAGTGAAGGCGCGGACAAAAGTTTTTTTTTTTACATCTGTCTGTCTTTTATCCTCAGTTCGAAGACTTCGCCCTGATAAACGCGGGCCGTCTGCTGATGAAGTACCGCAACAAGTACTGCACCTTCAACGATGATATCCAAGGCACCGCCAGTGTCGCCGTCGCGGGACTCATGGCTGCTGTCAGGGTCACCAAGAGGAAGCTCAGCGAAAACATCTATTTGTTCCTCGGAGCTGGTTCTGTAAGTACTAGTTAATAAAATTTATACTAGGTGTTGAATTAACGGATCGTGCTTGAAAAACTATACTGCACTCCAAAACACAGATAGCTGACGTTGCTCAAAAAGGTTCCTAGGCAAAGTGGGACAGCAGTATAAGTCTGCCGCATGCCGAAAGAACTGTGGGCCTAAATATTAAAATATTCGTGTCCTTAGATGTTACACCAGTGCACATTTTATGGACCGATTTATTTATTTCTTAACCCAAATTATAAGGGCTCTCACACAACACTGCGATGCAACGACTTGTCGCAATAGGTTCACTGCAAATTCGTCTTAACATCGTCCATTAAAATATAGTGTGAGACGCCGCCGCTGACTTTTGCGTTACGGCGTCGCACCGCACTGTTCTGTTCTCATCCTAACACCATTACAGTTTTAAACCAAGGCCCTAATTCTGCTATAAAATTTCAATCCAGAATGGTCTCGTAATTGTTGGTTTTTACAATGTCGTTAACCGATTTTGACTTCTATTCCGTAGGTAATAGTAGTCAAAATCTATACACAATGACAATGACACTTAATAACTGGCAAAAAGCTGACTTTCAAATAGGTTGAACGATACTGCAAAAAGCAACAATTACGAGACCATTTTGACACAATTGAAATAGCAGAATTAGGGCCCTGGTCGATGCTAATGGGTAAGATAAACCACATTTTAACATAAGTTAGTCACCACACATTCTCCACACATCGATGTTGCTTCTATGAATTTCGACTACAATGAAATAAGTATATCAATATTCTGCGAGATAATGTTAGCCCATTAGCATTATTTTTAAATAAATTAGCCCGTGACAACGGGTTATACTAAAGCAAATTTGTCGTAGCGGCGCCGGTCACGAGGAGCAATGGGGGATGACGACATAATTATAACGATAGTTTTTTTTTTTTTTTTATACATTGCCCCTCACTAGGATTTCTCCTGTGTCGAGGGTACAGTTTACAAACATACATTTCACATGCACACATAACCAGACCCAAAACAACTATCTGTAGATCATACAAATATTTGTTCCGTGCGGGGATCGAACCCGCGGCACGTAGCGCAGAAAGCTAATTGCTTAGCCACTGCGCCAACCGTGTCGTCGTAAAATTTATTTCATACAGACAATTAAACTAAAAATAATACTATAAATATACAAGCGACCCGTCCCCGGCTTTGCACGGATGTAGTTTCTCTACTACACTAAAAATAATAAAGAAACTATGACCTAGTGTCCTAATAACAATTTTTTCTTTGCAATCAGGCAGCCAACGGCATCGCCAACCTGACGGTAGCCGCCATGATCGCGGACGGTCTGTCAGAGAAGCAAGCTCGGGAGCGCGTGTACATGTTCGATGTGGACGGGCTGCTGTCCACGCGCCGCGCGGGAGGCGTGCCCGAACACGCGAAGGCGTTCGGCAAGGACATTGAACCTGAAAAGGACTTTGAGGCTTGCGTCGCTAAGATCAAGCCTAGCTGTCTTATTGGTAAGTTTTAAATAAATGATACTTATGAGGTTTAGGTATGAGTTTTAATGAAAATTACGACTGTGAGGTATAAGTAAAAGTTTAATGAAATAAATCACAACACAGTAATATAACAGGGGAAGTACGAATCCCATAAATCTATAAGAAACTGTTCGGTGAGAATTATTGGTAACGCGGGCGAGTTTCCGCAACTCCACGTCTATGCGCGTATTTTGCGTACGGGTGGGACTAGATTGTTTTATTCTAGCCAACCCAGCTCTTCGAGGAAGGCCAGCAGACATTTGATGTTGCCGGCGATGTCCCGAAGAGTACTCAGGTTGTTCGGTGAGAATAAGTTAGTGTCACGCGGCGGTCAGCGGTTAGCGATAGCGTACGCGCATACACACAGTTGCGCGGGCGGCGGTGGACTGACGTGGTGCCGCGGCGGCATACGACCGCGGGACGCTTGTAGTAGGCGAGTAGAATCCTGGGTTGCTATATACTGCATAATGCTCTTTTTCGTTCAGAACTACAGTAAGAACAAGTGAATCTGCAACTCTCAGTTTCTGTATTAGCAATAACTATTTAACCTATCGAATTTCATTACTGGATGCTCCCAAAATAGTTATACTACCCGCAGTAAGCACGGGGGCGATGTTCACAGTTAGTTATATATTTTACTTTAATATTTAGGCTGGATGAATTTTAGCTTCCTTGAAAAAAAAAATACAAGTATTTTCAGCCCATTTAATGGTTATCATTATGTGACTTTAATGGGACAAAATGAGCTAAAAATAACAATAAACATTACCAACGAGCGGTAGGTTGGTTCTTGTTCTCAATAACGGTTAGTCCCAATTGTTTATAAAAACTAAAAATTTAATGAAATATGATAAATGATGCTACAAGAATAAAAGACATAACAATAAAGGATAAAGCATTTAATGTGTACTGACTCATCTGACTCAATATTGTGTTTGTGAGTAAACTATATGTTTTATTGAATAGGATGCTCTACGGTTGGCGGCGCGTTCACAACTAACGTGCTGAAACAGATGGCCAAGAACACTGAACGACCAGTTATCTTCGCGCTCTCCAATCCCACCAGTAAAGCCGAATGCACCGCTCAAGCTGCCTATGACAATACAGAGGTGTGTATTCAAATTATTAACAAGCAGGGGGGCTAAAAAGGCCGCTTTAGATGAACCACAATATAATTCATATTACGAATGTCAAAATATCTACTTAATTGACAACACATAATGTCATCCGCATAAGGTTCATATTCAGTAATCATCTGTTTGACAGTTACTATGCAGATCAGTAGATGAATTGCTCAATGTAGCCTTTTTAGGCCCCCTGTTTCTCAAAGATTGATCAAATTTAACCAGCCGTCAAATCTTATGTCTATTGATATGATTGGTTGTTGATTTGATTGTTGACGTTGGTCAATCAATCACAACAGTTAACTTGAGATTTAACATGATTAGAGATTTGACGAGTCTTTCAGAAACCGGGGATGAAAAAATTTAGTTACTGAGACAAGATTTTGATGGGCAGGTAAAATGTTGTGACGGATTGTACTCCATCCTAGAGTTTAGTGGCCTTGCATCGGGTGTAAAAAGTCCCTTAACAAAGCCACGTGTTCTTCCTAGCGTTACGATGTTTTTTTTGTACTGGCCTATACGTACCTTGGAACCAATTGGTTATGGAGATATTCAAGGTAAAACTCACAATTTTTTTACGTTTTCTGTAAACAGAATTAAACCTTTCTAGTCCTGATCTTCTTGAGGGATTATTGTACTCATGATTATGAACAACTTTTACTACGGACTAACCCAGAAATCGCGAAAAAAAAAACTGCTGTTCCATACATTTAGTCGAGTAAGTAATATTAAATTATTTTTATGGAATAGCAGCTTTTTTTCGGGATTTCTGTTTTGGTTCCATAGTAAAAGTTGTTCATAATGATGAGTACAATAACCATTTCAGGGTATCGGGTCTAGAAAGGTTGGATCTTATATTTTCTCTTCACAGCGCACGGGCATTGTATTTTTAACCCCCGACAGTAAAGAGGGGTGTTATAAGTTTGTAGCGTGTATCTGTGGCATCGTAGCTCCAAAATGGATCGATCGATTTCAATGCAGCTTTTTTTAATTGAAAGCTAGTTTAATCGGGTATCATCCTAGGTATGCCTCATGAAAATCAGTTCAGTTTTTTCTAGTTGCGAGGTTTTTGACGGTTAGGTTATTGGAATGAGAATATTATGTATTTAATAATTTTATTATTGTTCTCTTCCAGGGTCGTTGTATCTTCGCGTCCGGCTCGCCGTTCCCGCCGGTGCAGTACAACGGCAAGGAGTTCCACACGGGCCAGGGCAACAACTCGTACATCTTCCCCGGAGTGGCCCTCGGGGTCATCGCTACCGCTACCCACCACATACCCGAGACCATGTTCTTGACTGCCGCTAGGGTATGTATTATTTTATACTGGCTTTGCCCCAAATCATTGACGTAGTTCGAAAAGCCGCTAAACTAAAGTGGAATTAGGCTGGCCACGTCTGCCGTATGCCGTCTGAACTGTGGGCTAAAATAACCACGCAGTGAAGCCCAGAAACAGCAAAATGGCGACGCGGCACACCGCGAAAGAGATGGCGGGACGAACTAGACACATTCAACAAGGACTGGTCATCATTGGCACATGTTCGAACAGCATGGAAATCACAAGTGGAAGGCCTCCACCCTTGATTTCCTTGCTGTTTGCCCAGCAGTGGGATGATACAGGCTAACAGTAACAGTAGCTTTGACCTGCGTCTGCGTGCTCGTGGATACCGAATATTGCCCACAACCCAATACCCCGCTGCACTTCTGCGGTAGCCTATGTAACGAAAAGGTACTAATTGCCAAATCGGTTTTGTAGTTTATGAGATTACTTCAAATAAAAGAAAAAAGTTACGGATTTTTAATAATAATATTTTATGAATATAATTTTACTTTATATTAAGGCGGCCTAAACATGACCATAATAAACAGCTTTATAATAATACTATAGACTACTTAAATAATGTGTAGTTTCTAACAATATTATTATAATTTGTATTCCAGACTTTAGCTGACTACGTTAGCGAGGCGGATCTTGACATCGGTCGTATTTACCCGTCGCTGGCCGATCTCAAAGAAGTGTCTGTTCGTATCGCCATCAAGGTCGCCAAGATGGCTTACGATGAAGGTACGTAATATAAAGCTCATTCAGTAACTTGTCTTATGTGTACCACAGTACTTCTTACTCTTCGTAATCGTTGTAAGATTTGTCTCGATGATTCTGTTCCATATTAATATTTTTGGAAGTTTATCTTCTAAAATTATTTTTTCTTTTACAACACTTAGGTTGAGAATGAAAGAAATGTTATACTGGGATACGACATGGTTTGTTTTCAATTATTTATGTAGAGTTTTATCACGATATTGGCGTCGAACTAAAGCGATTAAACTTCCCTAGGTCTCGGATCAGTTTACCCAATACCAAAGGATTTTTGTTTGCACATCAGAAGTTGCCAGTATAAGTTCGAATACGTAACTAACTTACCAGACCGCTATACCTGGCCGAAGAGCGCAAAGGTTAATTACAAAAAGGCGAGAGGCCTAGTTCATCCATGCAACACATGACATTTATTATACTTTTAAAATTGTAAAAACTAAATCAATTATAGAGTTTTTGAATCTGTCACGATAGTTTTGAATTTATGCCAAGGAAAAACGTTTTGAGTTCGAGTAAGAAATGTTTATTTGATTTAAAATAGGATATATTTATTATTCAGTCTAGAGATGCCTCGCTTAACGCGGTGGGTTGCTCTTATATGAAACTAAAAAAAAAACAATAAATTCAATTAGCGATGGAACCTAGGGTATTATTTATTTTAATTCTATTTTTCGATATATACTCAATTTTTTTTTTTATTAAAAATGTCCTTGGTCGACACTAGGATGTCTCCTATATCGTGGTTACAGTTTACAAACATACATGTCACATGCAAACACACCTACACCCGGAACAACTGTAGGCCATACAACTATTTGTTCCGTGCGCGAATCAAACCCACGACACGTAGCACAGAAAGCTAATCGCTTGGCATTCAAATCGATAGTAATTTTAATATCATAATCAAATAATGTTCATGGTATATCGGCTTTTAAAGTTATTCTACTATGCAGAGAATGTATGGCTGTTTCTTTATATTTATATGGTTTAACAATACAAAATATTAAATA